>OZ024740.1:290356741-291029241 GCA_964016885.1 Eledone cirrhosa
TGTTATTACTGTTGTTGTTACTCTTGCTTCTGTTGTTGGAGTTGTTGATGTTGTCATTGATATTGCTGTTATTACTGTTATTGTTACTCTTGCTTCTGTTGTTGGAGTTGTTGATGTTGTCATTGATATTGCTGTTATTACTGTTGTTGTTACTCTTGCTTCTGTTGTTGGAGTTGTTGATGTTGTCATTGATATTGCTGTTATTACTGTTGTTGTTACTCTTGCTTCTGTTGTTGGAGTTGTTGATGTTGTCATTGATATTGCTGTTATTACTGTTGTTGTTACTCTTGCTTCTGTTGTTGGAGATGTTGATGTTGTCATTGATATTGCTGTTATTACTGTTGTTATTACTTCTGATTGTGTTGTTGGAGTTGTTGATGTTGTCATTGATATTGCTGTTATTACTGATGTTATTACTCTTGCTTCTGTGGGTGGAGTTGTTGATGTTGTCATTGATATTGCTGTTATTACTGTTGTTGTTACTCTTGCTTCTGTTGTTGGAGTTGTTGATGTTGTCATTGATATTGCTGTTATTACTGTTGTTGTTACTCTTGCTTCTGTTGTTGGAGTTGTTGATGTTGTCATTGATATTGCTGTTATTACTGTTATTGTTACTCTTGCTTCTGTTGTTGGAGTTGTTGATGTTGTCATTGATATTGCTGTTATTACTGTTGTTGTTACTCTTGCTTCTGTTGTTGGAGTTGTTGATGTAGTCATTGATATTGCTGTTATTACTGTTGTTGTTACACTTGCTTCTGTTGACGGAGTTGTTGATTTTGTTATTGAAATTGCTATTATTAATGTCGTTGTTACTCTTGCTTCTGTTGTTGGAGTTGTTGATGTTGTCATTGATATTGCTGTTATTACTGTTGTTGTTACTCTTGCTTCTGTTGTTGGAGTTGTTGATGTTGTCATTGATATTGCTGTTATTACTGTTGTTGTTACTCTTGCTTGTGCTGTTGGAGTTGTTGATGTTGTCATTGATATTGCTGTTATTACTGTTGTTGTTACACTTGCTTCTGTTGCTGGTGTTGTTGATGTTGTCATTAATATTGCTGTTATTAATGTTGTTGTTATCCTTCCTTCTGTTGATGGAGTTGTTGATTTTGTTATTGAAATTGCTATTATTAATGTCGTTGTTATCCTTCCTTCTGTTGTTGGTGTTGTTGTTGATGTCATTGATATTGCTGTTATTACTATTGTTCTTACTCTTGCTTCTGTTGTTGGAGATGTTGATGTTGTCATTGATATTGCTGTTATTACTGTTATTGTTACTCTTGCTTCTGTTGTTGGAGTTGTTGATGTTGTCATTGATATTGCTGTTATTACTGTTGTTGTTACTCTTGCTTCTGTTGTTGGTGTTGTTGATGTTGTCATTGATATTGCTATTATTACTGTTGTTCTTACCCTTGCTTCTGTTTTTGGAATTGTTGATGTTGTCATTGATATTCCTGTTATTACAGTTATTGTTACACTTGCTTCTGTTGTTGGTGTTGTTGATTTTGTCATTAATATTGCTGTTATTACTGTTGTTGTTACTCTAGCTTCTGTTGTTGTTGTTGTTGATTTTGTCATTGATATTGCTGTTATTACGGTTGTTCTTACTTTATCTTCTGTTGTTGGAGTTGTTGATGTTGTCATTGATACTGCTGTTATTACAGTTGTTGTTACACTTGCTTCTGTTGTTGGTGTTGTTGATGTTGTCATTGATATTGCTGTTATTGCTGTTGTTGTTACTTTTGCTTCTGTTGTTGGAGTTGTTGATGTTGTCATTGATATTGTTGTTATTACTGTTGTTGTTATTCCTGCTTCTGTTTTGGAGTTGTTGATGATGTCATCGATATTGCTGTTATTACTGTTGTTGTTACCCTTGCATCTGTTTTGGAGTTGTTGATGTTGTCATTGATATTGCTGTTATTATTGTTGTTGTTACTCTAGCTTCTGCTGTTGGAGCTGTTGATGTTGTCAGTGATATTGCTGTTATTACTTTTGTTGTTACTCTTGCTTCTGCTGTTGGAGTTGTTGATGTTGTCATTGATATTGCTGTTATTACTGTTGTTGTTACACTTGCTTCTGTTGTTGGTGTTGTTGATCTTGTCATTGATATTGCTGTTATTAATGTTGTTGTTATCCTTCCTCCTGTTGTTGGAGTTGTTGATGTTTTCATTGATATGCTGTTATTAATGTTGTTGTTATCCTTGCTTCTGTTGATGGTGTTGTTGATGTTGTCATTGATATTGCTGTTATTACTGTTGTTGTTACTCTTGCTTTTGCTGTTGTGGTTGATGTTGTCATTGATATTGCTGTTATTACTGATGTTATTACTCTTGCTTCTGTTGTTGGAGTTGTTGATGTTGTCATTGATATTGCTGTTATTACTGTTGTTGTTACTCTTGCTTCTGTTGTTGGAGTTTTGATGTTGTCATTGATATTGCTGTTATTACTGATGTTATTACTCTTGCTTCTGTGGGTGGAGTTGTTGATGTTGTCATTGATATTGCTGTTATTACTGTTGTTGTTACTCTTGCTTCTGTTGTTGGAGTTGTTGATGTTGTCATTGATATTGCTGTTATTACTGATGTTATTACTCTTGCTTCTGTGGGTGGAGTTGTTGATGTTGTCATTGATATTGCTGTTATTACTGTTGTTGTTACTCTTGCTTCTGTTGTTGGAGTTGTTGATGTTGTCATTGATATTGCTGTTATTACTGATGTTATTACTCTTGCTTCTGTTGTTGGAGTTGTTGATGTTGTCATTGATATTGCTGTTATTACTGATGTTATTACTCTTGCTTCTGTGGGTGGAGTGTTGATGTTGTCATTGATATTGTTGTTATTACTGTTGTTGTTACTTTTGCTTCTGTTGTTGGAGTTGTTGATGTTGTCATTGATATTGCTGTTATTACTGTTGTTGTTACTCTTGCTTCTGTTGTTGGAGTTGTTGATGTTGTCATTGATATTGCTGTTATTACTGTTGTTGTTACTCTTGCTTCTGTTGTTGGAGTTGTTGATGTTGTCATTGATATTGCTGTTATTACTGATGTTATTACTCTTGCTTCTGTGGGTGGAGTTGTTGATGTTGTCATTGATATTGCTGTTATTACTGTTGTTGTTACTCTTGCTTCTGTTGTTGGAGTTGTTGATGTTGTCATTGATATTGCTGTTATTACTGATGTTAATACTCTTGCTTCTGTGGGTGGAGTTGTTGATGTTGTCATTGATATTGCTGTTATTACTGATGTTGATACTCTTGCTTCTGTTGTTGGAGTTGTTGATGTTGTCATTGATATTGCTGTTATTACTGTTGTTGTTACTCTTGCTTCTGTTGTTGGAGTTGTTGATGTTGTTATTGATATTGCTGTTATTACTGATGTTGATACTCTTGCTTCTGTTGTTGGAGTTGTTGATGTTGTCATTGATATTGCTGTTATTACTGTTGTTGTTACTCTTGCTTCTGTTGTTGGAGTTGTTGATGTTGTCATTGATATTGCTGTTATTACTGATGTTATTACTCTTGCTTCTGTGGGTGGAGTTGTTGATGTTGTCATTGATATTGCTGTTATTACTGTTGTTGTTACTCTTGCTTCTGTTGTTGGAGTTGTTGATGTTGTCATTGATATTGCTGTTATTACTGTTGTTGTTACTCTTGCTTCTGTTGCTGGTGTTGTTGATGTTGTCATTGATATTGCTGTTATTACTGATGTTATTACTCTTGCTTCTGTGGGTGGAGTTGTTGATGTTGTCATTGATATTGCTGTTATTACTGTTGTTGTTACTCTTGCTTCTGTAGTTGGAGTTGTTGATGTTGTCATTGATATTGCTGTTTTTACTGTTGTTGTTACTCTTGCTTCTGTTGTTGGAGTTGTTGATGTTGTCATTGATAATGCTGTTATTACTGTTGTTGTTACTCTCGCTTCTGTTGTTGGAGTTGTTGATGTTGTCATTGATATTGCTGTTATTACTGTTGTTGTTACTCTTGCTTCTGTTGTTGGAGTTGTTGATGTTGTCATTGATATTGCTATTATTACAGATGTTATTACTCTTGCTTCTGTTGTTGGAGTTGTTGATGTTGTCATTGATATTGCTGTTATTACTGTTGTTGTTAGTCTTGCTTCTGTTGTTGGAGTTGTTGATGTTGTCATTGATATTGCTGTTATTACTGATGTTATTACTCTTGCTTCTGTGGGTGGAGTTGTTGATGTTGTCATTGATATTGCTGTTATTACTGTTGTTGTTACTCTTGCTTCTGTTGTTGGAGTTGTTGATGTTGTCATTGATATTGCTGTTATTACTGATGTTATTACTCTTGCTTCTGTTGTTGGAGTTGTTGATGTTGTCATTGATATTGCTGTTATTACTGATGTTATTACTCTTGCTTCTGTGGGTGGAGTTGTTGATGTTGTCATTGATATTGCTGTTATTACTGTTGTTGTTACTCTTGCTTCTGTTGTTGGAGTTGTTGATGTTGTCATTGATATTGCTGTTATTACTGTTGTTATTACTTCTGATTGTGTTGTTGGAGTTGTTGATGTTGTCATTGATATTGCTGTTATTACTGTTGTTGTTACTCTTCCTTCTGCTGTTGGAGTTGTTGATGTTGTCATTGATATTGCTGTTATTACTGTTGTTGTTACACTTGCTTCTGTTGCTGGTGTTGTTGATGTTGTCATTAATATTGCTGTTATTAATGTTGTTGTTATCCTTCCTTCTGTTGACGGAGTTGTTGATTTTGTTATTGAAATTGCTATTATTAATGTCGTTGTTATCCTTCCTTCTGTTGTTGGTGTTGTTGTTGATGTCATTGATATTGCTGTTATTACTATTGTTCTTACTCTTGCTTCTGTTGTTGGAGTTGTTGATGTTGTCATTGATATTGCTGTTATTACTGTTGTTGTTACTCTTGCTTCTGTTGTTGGAGTTGTTGATGTTGTCATTGATATTGCTGTTATTACTGTTGTTGTTACTCTTGCTTCTGTTGTTGGTGTTGTTGATGTTGTCATTGATATTGCTATTATTACTGTTGTTCTTACCCTTGCTTCTGTTTTTGGAATTGTTGATGTTGTCATTGATATTCCTGTTATTACAGTTGTTGTTACACTTGCTTCTGTTGTTGGTGTTGTTGATTTTGTCATTAATATTGCTGTTATTACTGTTGTTGTTACTCTAGCTTCTGTTGTTGTTGTTGTTGATTTTGTCATTGATATTGCTGTTATTACGGTTGTTCTTACTTTATCTTCTGTTGTTGGAGTTGTTGATGTTGTCATTGATACTGCTGTTATTACAGTTGTTGTTACACTTGCTTCTGTTGTTGGTGTTGTTGATGTTGTCATTGATATTGCTGTTATTGCTGTTGTTGTTACTTTTGCTTCTGTTGTTGGAGTTGTTGATGTTGTCATTGATATTGTTGTTATTACTGTTGTTGTTACTCCTGCTTCTGTTTTGGAGTTGTTGATGATGTCATCGATATTGCTGTTATTACTGTTGTTGTTACCCTTGCATCTGTTTTGGAGTTGTTGATGTTGTCATTGATATTGCTGTTATTATTGTTGTTGTTACTCTAGCTTCTGCTGTTGGAGTTGTTGATGTTGTCAGTGATATTGCTGTTATTACTTTTGTTGTTACTCTTGCTTCTGCTGTTGGAGTTGTTGATGTTGTCATTGATATTGCTGTTATTACTGTTGTTGTTACACTTGCTTCTGTTGTTGGTGTTGTTGATCTTGTCATTGATATTGCTGTTATTAATGTTGTTGTTATCCTTCCTCCTGTTGTTGGAGTTGTTGATGTTTTCATTGATATGCTGTTATTAATGTTGTTGTTATCCTTGCTTCTGTTGATGGTGTTGTTGATGTTGTCATTGATATTGCTGTTATTACTGTTGTTGTTACTCTTGCTTTTGCTGTTGTGGTTGATGTTGTCATTGATATTGCTGTTATTACTGATGTTATTACTCTTGCTTC
Source organism: Eledone cirrhosa (assembly GCA_964016885.1). Classification (NCBI taxonomy): domain Eukaryota; kingdom Metazoa; phylum Mollusca; class Cephalopoda; order Octopoda; family Eledonidae; genus Eledone; species Eledone cirrhosa. The sequence continues at coordinate 290,362,698 of OZ024740.1, forward strand.
TGTTGTTGGAGTTGTTGATGTTGTCATTGATATTGCTGTTATTACTGTTGTTGTTACTCTTGCTTCTGTTGTTGGAGTTTTGATGTTGTCATTGATATTGCTGTTATTACTGATGTTATTACTCTTGCTTCTGTGGGTGGAGTTGTTGATGTTGTCATTGATATTGCTGTTATTACTGTTGTTGTTACTCTTGCTTCTGTTGTTGGAGTTGTTGATGTTGTCATTGATATTGCTGTTATTACTGATGTTATTACTCTTGCTTCTGTGGGTGGAGTTGTTGATGTTGTCATTGATATTGCTGTTATTACTGTTGTTGTTACTCTTGCTTCTGTTGTTGGAGTTGTTGATGTTGTCATTGATATTGCTGTTATTACTGATGTTATTACTCTTGCTTCTGTTGTTGGAGTTGTTGATGTTGTCATTGATATTGCTGTTATTACTGATGTTATTACTCTTGCTTCTGTGGGTGGAGTGTTGATGTTGTCATTGATATTGTTGTTATTACTGTTGTTGTTACTTTTGCTTCTGTTGTTGGAGTTGTTGTTGTTGTCATTGATATTGCTGTTATTACTGTTGTTGTTACTCTTGCTTCTGTTGTTGGAGTTGTTGATGTTGTCATTGATATTGCTGTTATTACTGTTGTTGTTACTCTTGCTTCTGTTGTTGGAGTTGTTGATGTTGTCATTGATATTGCTGTTATTACTGATGTTATTACTCTTGCTTCTGTGGGTGGAGTTGTTGATGTTGTCATTGATATTGCTGTTATTACTGTTGTTGTTACTCTTGCTTCTGTTGTTGGAGTTGTTGATGTTGTCATTGATATTGCTGTTATTACTGATGTTATTACTCTTGCTTCTGTTGTTGGAGTTGTTGATGTTGTCATTGATATTGCTGTTATTACTGATGTTAATACTCTTGCTTCTGTGGGTGGAGTTGTTGATGTTGTCATTGATATTGCTGTTATTACTGTTGTTGTTACTCTTGCTTCTGTTGTTGGAGTTGTTGATGTTGTCATTGATATTGCTGTTATTACTGATGTTATTACTCTTGCTTCTGTTGTTGGAGTTGTTGATGTTGTTATTGATATTGCTGTTATTACTGATGTTGATACTCTTGCTTCTGTGGGTGGAGTTGTTGATGTTGTCATTGATATTGCTGTTATTACTGTTGTTGTTACTCTTGCTTCTGTTGTTGGAGTTGTTGATGTTGTCATTGATATTGCTGTTATTACTGATGTTAATACTCTTGCTTCTGTGGGTGGAGTTGTTGATGTTGTCATTGATATTGCTGTTATTACTGTTGTTGTTACTCTTGCTTCTGTTGTTGGAGTTGTTGATGTTGTCATTGATATTGCTGTTATTACTGATGTTATTACTCTTGCTTCTGTTGTTGGAGTTGTTGATGTTGTTATTGATATTGCTGTTATTACTGATGTTGATACTCTTGCTTCTGTGGGTGGAGTTGTTGATGTTGTCATTGATATTGCTGTTATTACTGTTGTTGTTACTCTTGCTTCTGTTGTTGGAGTTGTTGATGTTGTCATTGATATTGCTGTTATTACTGATGTTATTACTCTTGCTTCTGTGGGTGGAGTTGTTGATGTTGTCATTGATATTGCTGTTATTACTGTTGTTGTTACTCTTGCTTCTGTTGTTGGAGTTGTTGATGTTGTCATTGATATTGCTGTTATTACTGTTGTTGTTACTCTTGCTTCTGTTGCTGGTGTTGTTGATGTTGTCATTGATATTGCTGTTATTACTGATGTTATTACTCTTGCTTCTGTGGGTGGAGTTGTTGATGTTGTCATTGATATTGCTGTTATTACTGTTGTTGTTACTCTTGCTTCTGTAGTTGGAGTTGTTGATGTTGTCATTGATATTGCTGTTTTTACTGTTGTTGTTACTCTTGCTTCTGTGGTTGGAGTTGTTGATGTTGTCATTGATAATGCTGTTATTACTGTTGTTGTTACTCTCGCTTCTGTTGTTGGAGTTGTTGATGTTGTCATTGATATTGCTGTTATTACTGTTGTTGTTACTCTTGCTTCTGTTGTTGGAGTTGTTGATGTTGTCATTGATATTAACTATTATTACAGATGTTATTACTCTTGCTTCTGTGGGTGGAGTTGTTGATGTTGTCATTGATATTGCTGTTATTACTGTTGTTGTTACTCTTGCTTCTGTTGTTGGAGTTGTTGATGTTGTCATTGATATTGCTGTTATTACTGATGTTATTACTCTTGCTTCTGTTGTTGGAGTTGTTGATGTTGTCATTGATATTGCTGTTATTACTGATGTTATTACTCTTGCTTCTGTGGGTGGAGTTGTTGATGTTGTCATTGATATTGCTGTTATTACTGTTGTTGTTACTCTTGCTTCTGTTGTTGGAGTTGTTGATGTTGTCATTGATATTGCTGTTATTACTGTTGTTATTACTTCTGATTGTGTTGTTGGAGTTGTTGATGTTGTCATTGATATTGCTGTTATTACTGTTGTTGTTACTCTTCCTTCTGCTGTTGGAGTTGTTGATGTTGTCATTGATATTGCTGTTATTACTGTTGTTGTTACACTTGCTTCTGTTGCTGGTGTTGTTGATGTTGTCATTAATATTGCTGTTATTAATGTTGTTGTTATCCTTCCTTCTGTTGACGGAGTTGTTGATTTTGTTATTGAAATTGCTATTATTAATGTCGTTGTTATCCTTCCTTCTGTTGTTGGTGTTGTTGTTGATGTCATTGATATTGCTGTTATTACTATTGTTCTTACTCTTGCTTCTGTTGTTGGAGTTGTTGATGTTGTCATTGATATTGCTGTTATTACTGTTGTTGTTACTCTTGCTTCTGTTGTTGGAGTTGTTGATGTTGTCATTGATATTGCTGTTATTACTGTTGTTGTTACTCTTGCTTCTGTTGTTGGAGTTGTTGATGTTGTCATTGATATTGCTGATATTACTGTTGTTGTTACTCTTGCTTCTTTTGTTGGAGTTGTTGATGTTGTCATTGATATTGCTGTTATTACTGATGTTATTACTCTTGCTTCTGTTGTTGGAGTTGTTGATGTTGTCATTGATATTGCAGTTATTACTGTTGTTGTTACTCTTACTTCTGTTGTTGGAGTTGTTGATGTTGTCATTGATATTGCTGTTATTACTGTTGTTGTACTCTAACTTCTGTTGTTGGAGTTGTTGATGTTGTCATTGATATTGCTGTTATTACTGTTGTTGTACTCTAACTTCTGTTGTTGGAGTTGTTGATGTTGTCATTCATATTGCTGTTATTACTGTTGTTGTTACTCCTGCTTCTGTTGTTGGAGTTGTTGATTTTGTCATTGATATTGCTGTTATTACTGTTGTTGTACTCTTACTTCTGTTGTTGGAGTTATTGATGTTGTCATTGATATTGCTTTTATTAATGTTGTTGTTATCCTTCCTTCTGTTGTTGGAGTTGTTGATGTCATTGATATTGATGTTATTACTGTTGTTGTTACTCTTGCTTCTGTTGTTGGACTTGTTGATGTTGTCATTGTTATTGCTGTTATTACTGTTGTTATTACTTCTGATTGTGTTGTTGGAGTTATTGATGTTGTCATTGATATTGCTGTTATTACTGGTGTTGTTACTCTTGCTTCTGTTGTTGGAGATTTTGATGTTGTCATTGATATTGCTGTTATTACTGTTATTGTTACTCTTACTTCTGCTGTTGGAGTTGTTGATGTTGTCATTGATATTGCTGTTATTACTGTTGTTGTTACTCTTGCTTCTGTTGTTGGAGATTTTGATGTTGTCATTGATATTGATGTTATTACTGTTGTTGTTACTCTTGCATCTGTTTTGGAGTTGTTGATGTTGTCATTGATATTGCTGTTATTATTGTTGTTGTTACTCTAGCTTCTGCTGTTGGAGTTGTTGATGTTGTCAGTGATATTGCTGATATTACTGTTGTTGTTACTCTTGCTTCTGTTGTTGTAGTTGTTGATGTTGTCATTGATATTGCTGTTATTACTGTTGTTCTTACTCTTGCTTCTGTTGTTGGAGTTGTTGATGTTGTCATTGATATTGCTGTTATTACTGTTGTTGTTACACTTGCTTCTATTGTTGGTGTTGTTGATGTTGTCATTGATATTGCTGTTATTGCTGTTGTTGTTACTTTTGCTTCTGTTGTTGGAGTTGTTGATGTTGTCATTGATATTGCTGTTATTACTGTTGTTCTTACTCTTGCTTCTGTTGTTGGAGTTGTTGATGTTGTCATTGATATTGCTGTTATTACTGTTGTTCTTACTCTTGCTTCTGTTGTTGGAGTTGTTGATGTTGTCATTGATATTGCTGTTATTACTGTTGTTCTTACTCTTGCTTCTGTTGTTGGAGTTGTTGATGTTGTCATTGATATTGCTGTTATTACTTTTGTTGTTACTCTTGCTTCTGCTGTTGGAGTTGTTGATGTTGTCATTGATATTGCTGTTATTACTGTTGTTCTTACTCTTGCTTCTGTTGTTGGAGTTGTTGATGTTGTCATTGATATTGCTGTTATTACTGTTGTTGTTACACTTGCTTCTATTGTTGGTGTTGTTGATGTTGTCATTGATATTGCTGTTATTGCTGTTGTTGTTACTTTTGCTTCTGTTGTTGGAGTTGTTGATGTTGTCATTGATATTGTTGTTATTACTGTTGTTGTTACTCCTGCTTCTGTTTTGGAGTTGTTGATGATGTCATTGATATTGCTGTTATTACTGTTGTTGTTACTCTTGCATCTGTTTTGGAGTTGTTGATGTTGTCATTGATATTGCTGTTATTATTGTTGTTGTTACTCTAGCTTCTGCTGTTGGAGTTGTTGATGTTGTCATTGATAATACTGTTATTACAGTTGTTGTTACTCTTGCTTCTGTTGTTGGAGTTGTTGATGTTGTCATTGATATTGCTGTTATTACTGTTGTTGTTACTCTTGCTTCTGCTGTTGGAGTTGTTGATGTTGTCATTGATATTGCTGTTATTACAGTTGTTGTTACTCTTGCTTCTGTTGTTGGAGTTGTTGATGTTGTCAGTGATATTGCTGTTATTACTTTTGTTGTTACTCTTGCTTCTGCTGTTGGAGTTGTTGATGTTGTCATTGATATTGCTGTTATTACTGTTGTTGTTACATTGCTTCTGTTGTTGGTGTTGTTGATCTTGTCATTGATATTGCTGTTATTAATGTTGTTGTTATCCTTCCTTCTGTTGTTGGAGTTGTTGATGTTGTCATTGATATGCTGTTATTAATGTTGTTGTTATCCTTACTTCTGTTGTTGGTGTTGTTGATGTTGTCATTGATATTGCTATTATTACTGTTGTTCTTACTCTTGCTTCTGTTGTTGGAGTTGTTGATGTTGTCATTGATATTGCTCTTATTGCTGTTGTTGTTATTCTTGATTCTGTTGTTGGAGTTGTTGATGTTGTCATTGATATTGCTGTTATTACTGTTGTTCTTACTCTTGCTTCTGTTGTTGGTGTTGTTGATGTTGTCGTTGATGTTGCTGTTATTACTGTTGTTGTACTCTAACTTCTGTTGTTGGAGGTGTTGATGTTGTCATTCATATTGCTGTTATTACTGTTGTTGTACTCTTACTTCTGTTGTTGGAGTTGTTGATGTTGTCATTCATATTGCTGTTATTACTGTTGTTGTACTCTTACTTCTGCTGTTGGAGTTGTTGATGTTGTCATTGATATTGCTGTTATTACTGTTGTTGTTACTCTTACTTCTGTTGTTGGAGTTGTTGATGTTGTCATTCATATTGCTGTTATTACTGTTGTTGTACTCTTACTTCTGTTGTTGGAGATGTTGATGTTGTCATTGATATTGCTGTTATTACTCGTGTTTATACTCTTGCTTCTGTTGTTGGAGTTGTTGATGTTGTCATTGATACTGCTGTTATTACTGTTGTTGTTACTCTTGCTTCTGTTGTTGGAGTTGTTGATGTCATTCATATTGCTGTTATTACTGTTGTTGTTACTCTTGCTTGTGTTGTTGGTGTTGTTGATGTTGTCATTGATATCGATGTTATTACTGTTATTGTTACTCTTGCTTCTGTAGTTTGAGTTGCTGATGTTGTCATTGATATTACTGTTATTGCTGTTGTTACTATTGCTTCTGTTGTTGCAGTTGTTGATGTTGTCATTGATATTGCTGTTATTACAGTTATTGTTACACTGGCTTCTGTTGTTGGTGTTGTTGATGGTGTCATTGATATTGCTGTTATTGCTGTTGTTCTCACTCTTGCTTCTGTTGTTGCAGTTGTTGATGTTGACATTGATATTGCTGTTATTACTGTTGTTCTTACTTTTGCTTCTGTTTTTGGAGTTGTTGATGTTGTCATTGATATTGCTGTTATTACTGTTGTTCTTACTCTTGCTTCTGTTGTTGGTGTTGTTGATGTTGTCATTGATATTGCTGTTATTACAGTTGTTGTTACACGTGCTTCTGTTGTTGGTGTTGTTGATTTTGTCATTGATATTGCTGTTATTACAGTTGTTCTTAATTTATCTTCTGTTGTTGGAGTTGTTGATGTTGTCATTGATATTGCTGTTTTTGCTGCTGTTCTCACTCTTGCTTCTGTTGTTGGTGTTGTTGATGTTGTCATTGATATTGCTGTTATTACTGTTGTTCTCACTATTGCTTCTGTTGTTGGAGTTGTTGATGTTGTCATTGATATTGCTGTTATTACTGATGTTGTTACTCTTGCTTCTGTTGTTGGAGTTGTTGATGATGTCATTGATATTGCTGTTACTACTCTTGTTCTTATCCTTGCTTCTGCTGTTGGAGTTGTTGATGTGGTCATTGATATTGCTGTTATTACTGTTGTTCTCACTCTTGATTCTGTTGTTGGTGTTGTTGATGTTGTCATTGATATTGCTGTTATTACTGTTGTTGTTACTCTTGCTTCTGTTGTTGGAGATTTTGATGTTGTCATTGATATTGTCATTATTACTGTTGTCGTTACTCTTGCATCTGTTGTTGGAGATTTTGATGATGTCATTGATATTGCTGTTATTACTGTTGTTGTTACTCTTGCTTCTGTTGTTGGAGATTTTGATGTTGTCATTGATATTGCTGTTATTACTGTTATTGTTACTCTTACTTCTGCTGTTGGAGTTGTTGATGTTGTCATTGATATTGCTGTTATTACTGTTGTTGTTACTCTTGCTTCTGTTGTTGGAGTTGTTGATGTTGTTATTGATATTGCTGTTATTACTGATGTTATTACTCTTGCTTCTGTTGTTGGAGTTGTTGATGTTGTCATTGATATTGCTGTTATTACTGATGTTATTACTCTTGCTTCTGTGGGTGGAGTTGTTGATGTTGTCATTGATATTGCTGTTATTACTGTTGTTGTTACTCTTGCTTCTATTGTTGGAGTTGTTGATGTTGTCATTGATATTGCTGTTATTACTGATGTTATTACTCTTGCTTCTGTTGTTGGAGTTGTTGATGTTGTCATTGATATTGCTGTTATTACTGTTGTTATTACTTCTGATTGTGTTGTTGGAGTTGTTGATGTTGTTATTGATATTGCTGTTATTACTGTTGTTATTACTTCTGATTGTGTTGTTGGAATTGTTGATGTTGTCATTGATATTGCTGTTATTACTGTTGTTGTTACTCTTGCTTCTGCAGTTGGAGTTGTTGATGTTGTCATTGATATTGCTGTTATTACTGTTGTTGTTACACTTGCTTCTGTTGCTGGTGTTGTTGATGTTGTCATTGATATTGCTGTTATTAATGTTGTTGTTATCCTTCCTTCTGTTGACGGAGTTGTTGATGTTGTTATTGATATTGCTATTATTAATGTTGTTGTTATCCTTCCTTCTGTTGTTGGTGTTGTTGTTGATGTCATTGATATTGCTGTTATTACTATTGTTCTTACTCTTGCTTCTGTTGTTGGTGTTGTTGATGTTGTCATTGATATTGCTATTATTACTGTTGTTCTTACCCTTGCTTCTGTTTTTGGAATTGTTGATGTTGTCATTGATAATCCTGTTATTACAGTTGTTGTTACACTTGCTTCTGTTGTCGGTGTTGTTGATTTTGTCATTGATATTGCTGTTATTACTGTTGTTGTTACTCTTGCTTCTGTTGTTGTTGTTGTTGATTTTGTCATTGATATTGCTGTTATTACTGTTGTTCTTACTTTATCTTCTGTTGTTGGAGTTGTTGCTGTTGTCATTGATACTGCTGTTATGACAGTTGTTGTTACACTTGCTTCTGTTGTTGGTGTTGTTGATGTTGTCATTGATATTGCTGTTATTGCTGTTGTTGTTACTTTTGCTTCTGTTGTTGGAATTGTTGATGTTGTCATTGATATTGTTGTTATTACTGTTGTTGTTACTCCTGCTTCTGTTTTGGAGTTGTTGATGATGTCATTGATATTGCTGTTATTACTGTTGTTGTTACTCTTGCATCTGTTTTGGAGTTGTTGATGTTGTCATTGATATTGCTTTTATTATTGTTGTTGTTACTCTAGCTTCTGCTGTTGGAGTTGTTGATGTTGTCATTGATATTGCTGTTATTACTGTTGTTGTTACACTTGCTTCTGTTGCTGGTGTTGTTGATGTTGTCATTGATATTGCTGTTATTAATGTTGTTGTTATCCTTCCTTCTGTTGACGGAGTTGTTGATGTTGTTATTGATATTGCTATTATTAATGTTGTTGTTATCCTTCCTTCTGTTGTTGGTGTTGTTGTTGATGTCATTGATATTGCTGTTATTACTATTTTTCTTACTCTTGCTTCTGTTGTTGGAGTTGTTGATGTTGTCAATGATATTGCTGTTATTACTGTTGTTGTTACTCTTGCTTCTGTTGTTGGTGTTGTTGATGTTGTCATTGATATTGCTATTATTACTGTTGTTCTTACAATTGCTTCTGTTTTTGGAATTGTTGATGTTGTCATTGATATTCCTGTTATTACTGTTGTTGTTACACTTGCTTCTGTTGTAGGTGTTGTTGATCTTGTCATTGATATTGCTGTTATTAATGTTGTTGTTTTCCTTCCTTCTGTTGTTGGAGTTGTTGATGTTGTCATTGATATGCTGTTATTAATGTTGTTGTTATCCTTACTTCTGTTGTTGGTGTTGTTGATGTTGTCATTGATATTGCTGTTATTACTGTTACTCTTGCTTTTGCTGTTGTGGTTGATGTTATCATTGATATTGCTATTATTACTGTTGTTCTTACTCTTGCTTCTGTTGTTGGAGTTGTTGATGTTGTCATTGATATTGCTCTTATTGCTGTTGTTGTTACTCTTGCTTCTGTTGTTGGTGTTGTTGATGTTGTCATTGATGTTGCTGTTATTGCTGTTTTTCTCACTCTTGTTTCTGTTGTTGGAGTTGTTGATGTTGTCATTGATATTGCTGTTATTACTGTTGTTCTCACACTTGATTCTGTTGTTGCAGTTGTTGATGTTCTCATTGATATTGCAGTTATTACTGTTGTTGTTAGTCTTACTTCTGTTGTTGGAGTTGTTGATGTTGTCATTGATATTGCTGTTATTACTGTTGTTGTACTCTAACTTCTGTTGTTGGAGGTGTTGATGTTGTCATTCATATTGCTGTTATTACTGTTGTTGTACTCTTACTTCTGCTGTTGGAGTTGTTGATGTTGTCATTGATATTGCTGTTATTACTCGTTTTTTACTCTTGCTTCTGTTGTTGGAGTTGTTGATGTTGTCATTGATACTGCTGTTATTACTGTTGTTGTTACTCTTGCTTCTGTTTTTGGAGTTGTTGATGTTGTCATTCATATTGCTGTTATTACTGTTGTTGTTACTCTTACTTCTGTTGTTGGAGTTGTTGATGTTGTCATTCATATTGCTGTTATTACTGTTGTTGTACTCTTACTTCTGCTGTTGGAGTTGTTGATGTTGTCATTGATACTGCTGTTATTACTGTTGTTGTTACTCTTGCTTCTGTTTTTGGAGTTGTTGATGTCATTCATATTGCTGTTATTACTGTTGTTGTTACTCTTGCTTGTGTTCTTGGTGTTGTTGATGTTGTCATTGATATCGATGTTATTACTGTTGTTGTTACTCTAGCTTCTGTAGTTTGAGTTGCTGATGTTGTTATTGATATTACTGTTATTGCTGATGATACTACTGCTTCTGTTGTTGCAGTTGTTGATGTTGATATTGATATTGCTGTTATTACTGTTGTTGTTACTTTTGCTTTTGTTGTTGATGTTGTCATTGATATTGCTGTTATTACAGTTATTGTTACACTGGCTTCTGTTGTTGGTGTTGTTGATGGTGTCATTGATATTGCTATTATTGCTGTTGTTCTCACTCATGCTTCTGTTGTTGCAGTTGTTGATGTTGTCATTGATATTGCTGTTATTACTGTTGTTCTTACTTTTGCTTCTGTTTTTGGAGTTGTTGATGTTGTCATTGATATTGCTGTTATTACTGTTGTTCTTACTCTTGGTTCTGTTGTTGGTGTTGTTGATGTTGTCATTGATATTGCTGTTATTACTGTTGTTCTTACCCATGCTTCTGTTTTTGGAGTTGTTGATGTTGTCATTGATATTGCTGTTATTACAGTTGTTGTTACACGTGCTTCTGTTGTTGGTGTTGTTGATTTTGTCATTGATATTGCTGTTATTACAGTTGTTCTTAATTTATCTTCTGTTGTTGGAGTTGTTGATGTTGTCATTGATATTGCTGTTATTCCTGTTGTTGTTACTCTTGCTTCTGTTGTTGGAGTTGTTGATGTTGTCATTGATATTGCTGTTATTACTGTTGTTGTTACACTTGCTTCTGTTGTTCGTGTTATTGATGTTGTCATTGATATTGCTTTTATTAATGTTGTTGTTATACTTCCTTCTGTTGTTGGAGTTGTTGATGTCATCGATATTGATGTTATTACTGTTGTTGTTACTCTTGCTTCTGTTGTTGGACTTGTTGATGTTGTCATTGTTATTGCTGTTATTACTGTTGTTATTACTTCTGATTGTGTTGTTGGAGTTATTGATGTTGTCATTGATATTGCTGTTATTACTGTTGTTGTTACTCTTGCTTCTGTTGTTGGAGTTGTTGATGTTGTTTTTGATATTGCTGTTAATGCTGTTGTTCTTACTCTTGTTTCTCTTGTTGGAGTAGTTGATATTGTCATTGATATTGCTGTTCTTACTGTTGTTCTTACTCTTGCTTCTGTTGTTGGTGTTGTTGATATTGTCATTGATATTGCTGTTATTACTCTTGTTCTTACTCTTGCTTCTGTTGTTGGAGTTGTTGATGTTGTCATTGATATTGCTGTTATTACTGTTGTTATTACTTCTGATTGTGTGGTTGGAGTTGTTGATGTTGTCATTGATATTGCTGTTATTACTGTTGTTATTACTTCTGATTGTATTGTTGGAGTTGTTGATGTTGTCATTGATATTGCTGTTATTACTGTTGTTGTTACTCTTGCTTCTGCTGTTGGAGTTGTTGATGTTGTCATTGATATTGCTGTTATTACTGTTGTTGTTACACTTGCTTCTGTTGCTGGTATTGTTGATGTTGTCATTGATATTGTTGTTATTAATGTTGTTGTTATCCTTCCTTCTGTTGACGGAGTTGTTGATGTTGTTATTGATATTGCTATTATTAATGTTGTTGTTATCCTTCCTTCTGTTGTTGTTGTTGTTGTTGATGTCATTGATATTGCTGTTATTACAATTGTTCTTACTCTTGCTTCTGTTGTTGGAGTTGTTGATGTTGTCAATGATATTGCTGTTATTACTGTTGTTGTTACTCTTGCTTCTGTTGTTGGTGTTGTTGATGTTGTCATAGATATTGCTATTATTACTGTTGTTCTTACCCTTGCTTCTGTTTTTGGAATTGTTGATGTTGTCATTGATATTCCTGTTATTACAGTTGTTGTTACTCTTGCTTCTGTTGTTGGTGTTGTTGATGTTGTCATTGATATTGCTGTTATTGCTGTTGTTGTTACTTTTGCTTCTGTTTTGGCGTTGTTGATGATGTCATTGATATTGTTGTTATTAATGTTGTTGTTACTCTTGCTTCTGTTTTTGGAGATGTTGATGTTGTCATTGATATTGCTGTTATTACTGTTGTTGTTACTATTGCTTCTGTTGTTGGAGTTGTTGATGTTGTCATTGATATTGCTGTTATTACTGTTGTTATTACTTCTGATTGTGTTGTTGGAGTTGTTGATGTTGTCATTGATATTGCTGTTATTACTGTTGTTGTTACACTTGCTTCTGTTGCTGGTGTTGTTGATGTTGTCATTGATATTGCTGTTATTAATGTTGTTGTTATCCTTCCTTCTGTTGACGGAGTTGTTGATGTTGTTATTGATATTGCTATTATTAATGTTGTTGTTATCCTTCCTTCTGTTGTTGGTGTTGTTGTTGATGTCATTGATATTGCTGTTATTACTATTGTTCTTACACTTGCTTCTGTTGTTGGAGTTGTTGATGTTGTCAATGATATTGCTGTTATTACTGTTGTTGTTACTCTTGCTTCTGTTGTTGGTGTTGTTGATGTTGTCGTTGATATTGCTGTTATTACTGTTGTTCTTACCCTTGCTTCTGTTTTTGGAGTTGTTGATGTTGTCATTGACATTCCTGTTATTACAGTTGTTGTTACACTTGCTTCTGTTGTTGGTGTTGTTGATGTTGTCATTGATATTGCTGTTATTACTGTTGTTGTTACTCTTGCTTCTGTTGTTGGTGTTGTTGATTTTGTCATTGATATTGCTGTTATTACTGTTGTTCTTACTTTATCTTCTGTTGTTGGAGTTGTGGATGTTGTCATTGATACTGCTGTTATTACACTTGTTGTTACACTTGCTTCTGTTGTTCGTGTTGTTGATGTTGTCATTGATATTGTTGTTATTAATGTTGTTACACTTGCTTCTGTTTTTTGAGATGTTGATGTTGTCATTGATATTGCTGTTATTACTGTTGTTGTTACTATTGCTTCTGTTGTTGGAGTTGTTGATGTTGTAATTGATATTGCTGTTATTACTGTTGTTGTTACTCTCTTTTCTGTTGTTGGAGTTGTTGATGTTGTAATTGATATTGATGTTATTACTGTTGTTGTCACTCTGCTTCTGTTGTTGGAGTTGTTGATGTTGTCATTGATATTGCTGTTATTACTGTTGTTCTTACTCCTGCTTCTGTTGTTGGTGTTGTTGATGTTGTCATTGATATTGCTGTTATTACTGTTGTTGTTACTCTTGCTTCTGTTCTTGGAGTTGTTGATGTTGTCATTGATATTGCTGTTATTACTGTTGTTCTTACCCTTGCTTCTGTTGTTGGAGTTGTTGATGTTGTCATTGATATTGCTGTTTTTGCTGTTGTTCTCACTCTTGCTTCTGTTGTTGGTGTTGTTGATGTTGTCATTGATATTGCTGTTATTACTGTTGTTCTCACTATTGCTTCTGTTGTTGGAGTTGTTGATGTTGTCATTGATATTGCTGTTATTACTGATGTTGTTACTCTTGCTTCTGTTGTTGGAGTTGTTGATGTTGTCATTGATATTGCTGTTACTACTCTTGTTCTTATCCTTGCTTCTGCTGTTGGAGTTGTTGATGTGGTCATTGATATTGCTGTTATTACTGTTGTTCTCACTCTTGATTCTGTTGTTGGTGTTGTTGATGTTGTCATTGATATTGCTGTTATTACTGTTGTTGTTACTCTTGCTTCTGTTGTTGGAGATTTTGATGTTGTCATTGATATTGCCATTATTACTGTTGTTGTTACTCTTGCTTCTGTTGTTGGAGATTTTGATGTTGTCATTGATATTGCTGTTATTACTGTTGTTGTTACTGTTGCTTCTGTTGTTGGAGATTTTGATGTTGTCATTGATATTGCTGTTATTACTGTTATTGTTACTCTTACTTCTGCTGTTGGAGTTGTTGATGTTGTCATTGATATTGCTGTTATTACTGTTGTTGTTACTCTTGCTTCTGTTGTTGGAGTTGTTGATGTTGTCATTGATATTGTTGTTATTACTGTTGTTGTTACTCTTGCTTCTGTTGTTGGAGTTGTTCATGTTGTCATTGATATTGCTGTTACTACTCTTGTTCTTATCCTTGCTTCTGCTGTTGGAGTTGTTGATGTGGTCATTGATATTGCTGTTATTACTGTTGTTCTCACTCTTGATTCTGTTGTTGGTGTTGTTGATGTTGTCATTGATATTGCTGTTATTACTGTTGTTGTTACTCTTGCTTCTGTTGTTGGAGATTTTGATGTTGTCATTGATATTGCTGTTATTACTGTTATTGTTACTCTTACTTCTGCTGTTGGAGTTGTTGATGTTGTCATTGATATTGCTGTTATTACTGTTGTTGTTACTCTTGCTTCTGTTGTTGGAGTTGTTGATGTTGTCATTGATATTGTTGTTATTACTGTTGTTGTTACTCTTGCTTCTGTTGTTGGTGTTGTTGATGTTGTCATTGATATTGCTGATATTACTGTTGTTGTTACTCTTGCTTCTGTTGTTGGAGTTGTTGATGTTGTCATTGATATTGCTGATATTACTGTTGTTGTTACTCTTACTTCTGTTGTTGGAGTTGTTGATGTTGTCATTGATATTGCTGTTATTACTGATGTTATTACTCTTGCTTCTGTTGTTGGAGTTGTTGATGTTGTCATTGATATTGCTGTTATTACTGATGTTATTAGTCTTGCTTCTGTTGTTGGAGTTGTTGATGTTGTCATTGATATTGCTGTTATTACTGTTGTTGTTACTCTTACTTCTGCTGTTGGTGTTGTTGATGTTGTCATTGATATTGTTGTTATTACCGTTGTTATTACTCTTGCTTCTGATGTTGGAGTTGTTGATGTTGTCATTGATATTGCTGTTATTACTGTTGTTCTTACCCTTGATTCTGTTTTTGGAGTTGTTGATGTTGTCATTGATATTGCTGTTATTACTGATGTTGTTACTCTTGCTTCTGTTATTGGAGTTGTTGATGTTGTCATTGATATTGCTGTTACTACACTTGTTCTTATCCTTGCTTCTGCTGTTGGTGTTGTTGATGTTGTCATTGATATTGCTGTTATTACTGATGTTATTACTCTTGCTTCTGATGTTGGAGTTCTTGATGTTGTCATTGATATTGCTGTCATTGCTGTTGTTGTTACTCCTCCTTCTGTTGTTGGAGATTTTGATGTTGTCATTGATATTGCTGTTATTACTGTTGTTGTTACTCTTGCTTCTGATATTGGAGATTTTGATGTTGTCATTGATATTGCTGTTATTACTGTTGTTGTTACTCTTGCTTCTGTTGTTGGTGTTGTTGATGTTATCATTGATATTGCTGTTATAACTGATGTTATTACTCTTGCTTCTGTTGTTGGAGTTGTTGATGTTGTCATTGATATTGCTGTTATTACTGATGTTATTACTCTTGCTTCTGTTGTTGGAGTTGTTGATGTTGTCATTGATATTGCTGTTATTACTGTTGTTGTTACTCTTGCTTCTGTTGTTGGTGTTGTTGATGTTATCATTGATATTGCTGTTATTACTGATGTTATTACTCTTGCTTCTGTTGTTGGAGTTGTTGATGTTGTCATTGATATTGCTGTTATTACTGATGTTATTACTCTTGCTTCTGTTGTTGGAGTTGTTGATGTTGTCATTGATATTGCTGTTATTACTGTTGTTGTTACTCTTGCTTCTGTTGTTGGTGTTGTTGATGTTATCATTGATATTGCTGTTATTACTGATGTTATTACTCTTGCTTCTGTTGTTGGAGTTGTTGATGTTGTCATTGATATTGCTGTTATTACTGATGTTATTACTCTTGCTTCTGTTGTTGGAGTTGTTGATGTTGTCATTGATATTGCTGTTATTACTGTTGTTGTTACTCTTGCTTCTGTTGTTGGAGTTGTTGATGTTGTCATTGATATTGCTGTTATTACTGATGTTATTACTCTTGCATCTGTTGTTGGAGTTGTTGATGTTGTCATTGATATTGCTGTTATTACTGTTGTTGTTACTCTTGCTTCTGTTGTTGGAGTTGTTGATGTTGTCATTGATATTGCTGTTATTACTGATGTTATTACTCTTGCTTCTGTTGTTGGAGTTGTTGATGTTGTCATTGATATTGCTGTTATTACTGATGTTATTAGTCTTGCTTCTGTTGTTGGAGTTGTTGATGTTGTCATTGATATTGCTGTTATTACTGATGTTATTACTCTTGCTTCTGTTGTTGGAGTTGTTGATGTTGTCATTGATATTGCTGTTATTACTGATGTTATTACTCTTGCTTCTGATGTTGGAGTTGTTGATGTTGTCATTGATATTGTTGTTATTACTGTTGTTGTTACTCTTGCTTCTGCTGTTGGTGTTGTTGATGTTGTCATTGATATTGCTGTTATTACTGATGTTATTACTCTTGCTTCTGATGTTGGAGTTCTTGATGTTGTCATTGATATTGCTGTTATTACTGTTGTTGTTACTCTTGCTTCTGTTGTTGGAGTTGTTGATGTTGTCATTGATATTGCTGTTATTACTGTTGTTGTTACTTTTGCTTCTGTTGTTGGAGTTGTTGATGTTGTCAGTGATATTGCTGTTATTACTGTTATTGTTACTCTTGCTTCTGTTGTTGGAGTTGTTGATGTTGTCATTGATATTGCTGTTATTACTGTTGTTGTTACTCTTGCTTCTGTTGGTGGAGTTGTTGATGTTGTCATTGATATTGCAGTTATTACTGTTGTTCTTACTATTGCTTCTGTTGTTGGAGTTATTGATGTTGTCATTGATATTGCTGTTATTAATGTTGTTCTCACTCTTGCTTCTGTTGTTGGAGTTGTTAATTTTGTCATTGATATTGCTGTTATTGCTGTTGTTGTTATTCTTGCTTCTGCTGTTGGAGTTGTTAATGTTGTCATTGATATTGCTGTTATTACTGTTGTTGTTACTCTTGCTTCTGTTGTTGGAGTTGTTGATGTTGTCATTGATATTGCTGTTATTACTGTTGTTGTTACTCTTGCTTCTGTTGGTGGAGTTGTTGATGTTTTCATTGATATTGCT
This sequence comes from Eledone cirrhosa, assembly GCA_964016885.1. Taxonomy (NCBI): domain Eukaryota; kingdom Metazoa; phylum Mollusca; class Cephalopoda; order Octopoda; family Eledonidae; genus Eledone; species Eledone cirrhosa. The sequence continues at coordinate 290,379,702 of OZ024740.1, forward strand.
GATATTACTGTTGTTGTTACTCTTGCTTCTGTTGTTGGAGTTGTTGATGTTGTCATTGATATTGCTGTTATTACTGTTGTTGTTACTCTTGCTTCTGTTGTTGGAGTTGTTGATGTTTTCATTGATATTGCTGTTATTACTGTTGTTGTTACTCTTGCTTCTGTTGTTGGAGTTGTTGATGTTGTCAGTGATATTGCTGATATTACTGTTGTTGTTACTCTTGCTTCTGTTGTTGGAGTTGTTGATGTTGTCATTGATATTGCTGATATTACTGTTGTTGTTACTCTTGCTTCTGTTGTTGGGGTTGTTGATGTTGTCATTGATATTGCTGATATTACTGTTGTTGTTACTCTTGCTTCTGTTGTTGGAGTTGTTGATGTTGTCAGTGATATTGCTGTTATTACTGATGTTATTACTCTTGCTTCTGATGTTGGAGTTGTTGATGTTGTCATTGATATTGCTGTTATTACTGTTGTTGTTACTCTTGCTTCTGTTGTTGGAGTTGTTGATGTTGTCATTGATATTGCTGATATTACTGTTGTTGTTACTCTTGCTTCTGTTGTTGGAGTTGTTGATGTTGTCATTGATATTGCTGTTATTGCTGTTGTTGTTACTCTTGCTTCTGTTGGTGGAGTTGTTGATGTTGTCATTGATATTGCTGTTATTACTGTTGTTGTTACTCTTGCTTCTGTTGTTGGAGTTGTTGATGTTGTCATTGATATTGCTGTTATTACTGTTGTTGTTACTCTTGCTTCTGTTGTTGGAGTTGTTGATGTTGTCATTGATATTGCTGTTATTACTGTTGTTGTTACTCTTGCTTCTGTTGTTGGAGTTGTTGATGTTGTCAGTGATATTGCTGATATTACTGTTGTTGTTACTCTTGCTTCTGCTGTTGGAGTTGTTGATGTTGTCATTGATATTGCTGATATTACTGTTGTTGTTACTCTTACTTCTGTTGTTGGGGTTGTTGATGTTGTCATTGATATTGCTGATATTACTGTTGTTGTTACTCTTGCTTCTGTTGTTGGAGTTGTTGATGTTGTCATTGATATTGGTGATATTACTGTTGTTGTTACTCTTGCTTCTGCTGTTGGAGTTGTTGATGTTGTCATTGATATTGCTGTTATTACTGTTGTTGTTACTCTTGCTTCTGTTGTTGGAGTTGTTGATGTTGTCATTGATATTGCTGATATTACTGTTGTTGTTACTCTTGCTTCTGTTGTTGGAGTTGTTGATGTTGTCATTGATATTGCTGTTATTGCTGTTGTTGTTACTCTTGCTTCTGTTGGTGGAGTTGTTGATGTTGTCATTGATATTGCTGTTATTGCTGTTGTTGTTACTCTTGCTTCTGTTGGTGGAGTTGTTGATGTTGTCATTGATATTGCTGATATTACTGTTGTTGTTACTCTTGCTTCTGTTGTTGGAGTTGTTGATGTTGTCATTGATATTGCTGTTATTACTGATGTTGTTACTCTTCCTTCTGTTGTTGGAGTTGTTGATGTTGTCATTGATATTGTTGTTATTACTGTTGTTGTTACTCTTGCTTCTGTTGTTGGGGTTGTTGATGTTGTCATTGATATTGCTGATATTACTGTTGTTATTACTCTTGCTTCTGTTGTTGGTGTTGTTGATGTTGTCATTGATATTGCTGTTATTACTGTTGTTGTTACTCTTGCTTCTGTTGTTGGAGTTGTTGATGTTGTCATTGATATTGCTGTTATTACTGTTGTTGTTACTCTTGCTTCTGTTGTTGGAGTTGTTGATGTTGTCATTGATATTGCTGTTATTACTGATGTTATTACTCTTGCTTCTGTTGTTGGAGTTGTTGATGTTGTCATTGATATTGCTGTTATTACTGATGTTATTAGTCTTGCTTCTGCTGTTGGTGTTGTTGATGTTGTCATTGATATTGCTGTTAATACTGATGTTATTACTCTTGCTTCTGATGTTGGAGTTGTTGATGTTGTCATTGATATTGTTGTTATTACTGTTGTTATTACTCTTGCTTCTGTTGTTGGAGTTGTTGATGTTGTCATTGATATTGCTGTTATTACTGTTATTGTTACTCTTACTTCTGCTGTTGGAGTTGTTGATGTTGTCATTGATATTGCTGTTATTACTGTTGTTGTTACTCTTGCTTCTGTTGTTGGAGTTGTTGATGTTGTCATTGATATTGTTGTTATTTCTGTTGTTGTTACTCTTGCTTCTGTTGTTGGTGTTGTTGATGTTGTCATTGATATTGCTGTTATTACTGTTGTTGTTACTCTTGCTTCTGTTGTTGGAGTTGTTGATGTTGTCATTGATATTGCTGATATAACTGTTGTTGTTACTCTTGCTTCTGTTGTTGGAGTTGTTGATGTTGTCATTGATATTGCTGTTATTACTGATGCTATTACTCTTGCTTCTGTTGTTGGATTTGTTGATGTTGTCATTGATATTGCTGTTATTACTGTTGTTGTTACTCTTGCTTCTGTTGTTGGAGTTGTTGATGTTGTCATTGATATTGCTGATATTACTGTTGTTGTTACTCTTGCTTCTGTTGTTGGAGTTGTTGATGTTGTCATTGATATTGCTGATATTACTGTTGTTGTTACTCTTACTTCTGTTGTTGGAGTTGTTGATGTTGTCATTGATATTGCTGTTATTACTGATGTTATTACTCTTGCTTCTGTTGTTGGAGTTGTTGATGTTGTCATTGATATTGCTGTTATTACTGATGTTATTAGTCTTGCTTCTGTTGTTGGAGTTGTTGATGTTGTCATTGATATTGCTGTTATTACTGTTGTTGTTACTCTTACTTCTGCTGTTGGTGTTGTTGATGTTGTCATTGATATTGTTGTTATTACCGTTGTTATTACTCTTGCTTCTGATGTTGGAGTTGTTGATGTTGTCATTGATATTGCTGTTATTACTGTTGTTCTTACCCTTGATTCTGTTTTTGGAGTTGTTGATGTTGTCATTGATATTGCTGTTATTACTGATGTTGTTACTCTTGCTTCTGTTATTGGAGTTGTTGATGTTGTCATTGATATTGCTGTTACTACACTTGTTCTTATCCTTGCTTCTGCTGTTGGTGTTGTTGATGTTGTCATTGATATTGCTGTTATTACTGATGTTATTACTCTTGCTTCTGATGTTGGAGTTCTTGATGTTGTCATTGATATTGCTGTCATTGCTGTTGTTGTTACTCCTCCTTCTGTTGTTGGAGTTGTTGATGTTGTCATTGATATTGCTGTTATTACTGTTGTTGTTACTCTTGCTTCTGTTGTTAGAGTTGTTGATGTTGTCATTGATATTGCTGTTACTACACTTGTTCTTATCCTTGCGTCTGCTGTTGGTGTTGTTGATGTTGTCATTGATATTGCCATTATTACTGTTGTTGTTACTCTTGCTTCTTTTGTTGGAGTTGTTGATGTTGTCATTGATATTGCTGATATTACTGTTGTTGTTACTCTTGCTTCTGTTGTTGGAGTTGTTGATGTTGTCATTGATATTGCTGATATTACTGTTGTTGTTACTCTTGCTTCTGATGTTGGAGATTTTGATGTTGTCATTGATATTGCTGTTATTACTGTTACTGTTACTCTTACTTCTGCTGTTGGAGTTGTTGATGTTGTCATTGATATTGCTGTTATTACTGTTGTTGTTACTCTTGCTTCTGTTGTTGGAGTTGTTGATGTTGTCATTGATATTGCTGATATTACTGTTGTTGTTACTCTTGCTTCTGTTGTTGGATTTGTTGATGTTGTCATTGATATTGCTGATATTACTGTTGTTGTTACTCTTGCTTCTGTTGATGGAGTTGTTGATGTTGTCATTGATATTGTTGTTATTACTGTTGTTGTTACTCTTGCTTCTGTTGATGGAGTTGTTGATGTTGTCATTGATATTGCTGTTATTACTGTTGTTGTTACTCTTGCTTCTGTTGTTGGAGTTGTTGATGTTGTCATTGATATTGCTGATATTACTGTTGTTGTTACTCTTGCTTCTGTTGTTGGAGTTGTTGATGTTGTCATTGATATTGCTGTTATTACTGTTGTTGTTACTCTTGCTTCTGTTGTTGGATTTGTTGATGTTGTCATTGATATTGCTGATATTACTGTTGTTGTTACTCTTGCTTCTGTTGATGGAGTTGTTGATGTTGTCATTGATATTGTTGTTATTACTGTTGTTGTTACTCTTGCTTCTGTTGATGGAGTTGTTGATGTTGTCATTGATATTGCTGTTATTACTGTTGTTGTTACTCTTGCTTCTGTTGTTGGAGTTGTTGATGTTGTCATTGATATTGCTGTTATTACTGTTGTTGTTACTCTTGCTTCTGTTGTTGGATTTGTTGATGTTGTCATTGATATTGCTGATATTACTGTTGTTGTTACTCTTGCTTCTGTTGTTGGAGTTGTTGATGTTGTCATTGATATTGCTGTTATTACTGTTGTTGTTACTCTTGCTTCTGTTGGTGGAGTTGTTGATGTTGTCATTGATATTGCTGTTATTACTGTTGTTGTTACTCTTGCTTCTGTTGGTGGAGTTGTTGATGTTGTCATTAATATTGCTGTTATTACTGTTATTGTTACTCTTGCTTCTGTTGGTGGAGTTGTTGATGTTGTCATTGATATTGCTGTTATTACTGTTATTGTTACTCTTGCTTCTGTTGTTGGAGTTGTTGATGTTGTCATTGATATTGCTGTTATTACTGTTATTGTTACTCTTGCTTCTGTTGGTGGAGTTGTTGATGTTGTCATTGATATTGTTGTTATTACTGATGTTATTACTCTTGCTTCTTTTGTTGGAGTTGTTGATGTTGTCATTGATATTGCTGATATTACTGTTGTTGTTACTCTTGCTTCTGTTGTTGGAGTTGTTGATGTTGTCATTGATATTGCTGATATTACTGTTGTTGTTACACTTGCTTCTGTTGTTGGAGTTGTTGATGTTGTCATTGATATTGCTGTTATTACTGATGTTATTACTCTTGCTTCTGTTGTTGGAGTTGTTGATGTTGTCATTGATATTGCTGTTATTACTGTTGTTGTTACTCTTGCTTCTGTTGTTGGAGTTGTTGATGTTGTCATTGATATTGCTGTTATTACTGATGTTATTACTCTTGCTTCTGTTGTTGGAGTTGTTGATGATGTCATTGATATTGCTGTTATTACTGTTGTTGTTACTCTTACTTCTGTTGTTGGAGTTGTTGATGTTGTCATTGATATTGTTGTTATTACCGTTGTTATTACTCTTGCTTCTGTTGTTGGAGTTGTTGATGTTGTCATTGATATTGCTGTTATTACTGATGTTATTACTCTTGCTTCTGTTGTTGGAGTTGTTGATGTTGTCATTGATATTGCTGTTATTACTGATGTTATTAGTCTTGCTTCTGTTGTTGGAGTTGTTGATGTTGTCATTGATATTGCTGTTATTACTGTTGTTGTTACTCTTACTTCTGCTGTTGGTGTTGTTGATGTTGTCATTGATATTGTTGTTATTACCGTTGTTATTACTCTTGCTTCTGATGTTGGAGTTGTTGATGTTGTCATTGATATTGCTGTTATTACTGTTGTTCTTACCCTTGATTCTGTTTTTGGAGTTGTTGATGTTGTCATTGATATTGCTGTTATTACTGATGTTATTACTCTTGCTTCTGTTGTTGGAGTTGTTGATGTTGTCATTGATATTGCTGTTATTACTGATGTTATTACTCTTGCTTCTGTTGTTGGAGTTGTTGATGTTGTCATTGATATTGCTGTTATTACTGATATTATTACTCTTGCTTCTGATGTTGGAGTTCTTGATGTTGTCATTGATATTGCTGTCATTGCTGTTGTTGTTACTCCTCCTTCTGTTGTTGGAGTTGTTGATGTTGTCATTGATATTGCTGTTATTACTGTTGTTGTTACTCTTGCTTCTGTTGTTAGAGTTGTTGATGTTGTCATTGATATTGATGATACTACACTTGTTCTTATCCTTGCTTCTGCTGTTGGTGTTGTTGATGTTGTCATTGATATTGCTGTTATTTCTGATGTTATTACTCTTGCTTCTGATGTTGGTGTTCTTGATGTTGTCATTGATATTGCTGTTATTACTGATGTTATTAGTCTTGCTTCTGCTGTTGGTGTTGTTGATGTTGTCATTGATATTGCTGTTATTACTGATGTTATTACTCTTGCTTCTGATGTTGGAGTTGTTGATGTTGTCATTGATATTGTTGTTATTACTGTTGTTGTTACTCTTGCTTCTGTTGTTGGAGTTGTTGATGTTGTCATTGATATTGCTGATATTACTGTTGTTGTTACTCTTGCTTCTGTTGTTGGAGTTGTTGATGTTGTCATTGATATTGCTGATATTACTGTTGTTGTTACTCTTGCTTCTGATGTTGGAGTTGTTGATGTTGTCATTGATATTGTTGTTATTACTGTTGTTGTTACTCTTGCTTCTGCTGTTGGTGTTGTTGATGTTGTCATTGATATTGCTGTTATTACTGATGTTATTACTCTTGCTTCTGATGTTGGAGTTCTTGATGTTGTCATTGATATTGCTGTCATTGCTGTTGTTGTTACTCTTACTTCTGTTTTTGGAGTTGTTGATGTTGTCATTGATATTGCTGTTATTACTGCTGTTGTTACTCTTGCTTCTGTTGTTGGAGTTGTTGATGTTGTCATTGATATTGCTGTTATTACTGTTGTTGTTACACTTGCTTCTGTTGTTGGAGTTGTTGATGTTGTCATTGATATTGCTGTTATTACTGTTGTTGTTACTCTTGCTTCTGTTGTTGGAGTTGTTGATGTTGTCATTGATATTGCTGTTATTACTGTTGTTGTTACTTTTGCTTCTGTTGTTGGAGTTGTTGATGTTGTCAGTGATATTGCTGTTATTACTGTTATTGTTACTCTTGCTTCTGTTGTTGGAGTTGTTGATGTTGTCATTGATATTGCTGTTATTACTGTTGTTGTTACTCTTGCTTCTGTTGGTGGAGTTGTTGATGTTGTCATTGATATTGCAGTTATTACTGTTGTTCTTACTATTGCTTCTGTTGTTGGAGTTATTGATGTTGTCATTGATATTGCTGTTATTAATGTTGTTCTCACTCTTGCTTCTGTTGTTGGAGTTGTTAATTTTGTCATTGATATTGCTGTTATTGCTGTTGTTGTTATTCTTGCTTCTGTTGTTGGAGTTGTTAATGTTGTCATTGATATTGCTGTTATTACTGTTGTTGTTACTCTTGCTTCTGTTGTTGGAGTTGTTGATGTTGTCATTGATATTGCTGTTATTACTGTTGTTGTTACTCTTGCTTCTGTTGGTGGAGTTGTTGATGTTTTCATTGATATTGCTGATATTACTGTTGTTGATACTTTTGCTTCTGTTGTTGGAGTTGTTGATGTTGTCAGTGATATTGCTGTTATTACTGTTATTGTTACTCTTGCTTCTGTTGTTGTAGTTGTTGATGTTGTCATTGATATTGCTGTTATTACTGTTGTTGTTACTCTTGCTTCTGTTGGTGGAGTTGTTGATGTTGTCGTTGATATTGCAGTTATTACTGTTGTTCTTACTATTGCTTCTGTTGTTGGAGTTATTGATGTTGTTATTGATATTGCTGTTATTAATGTTGTTCTCACTCTTGCTTCTGTTGTTGGAGTTGTTAATGTTGTCATTGATATTGCTGTTATTGCTGTTGTTATTCTTGCTTCTGTTGTTGGAGTTGTTGATGTTGTCATTGATATTGCTGTTATTACTGTTGTTGTTACTCTTGCTTCTGTTGGTGGAGTTGTTGATGTTGTCATTGATATTGCTGTTATTACTGTTGTTGTTACTCTTGCTTCTGTTGGTGGAGTTGTTGATGTCGTCATTGATATTGCTGTTATTACTGTTGTTGTTACTCTTGCTTTTGTTGTTGGAGTTGTTGATGTTGTCATTGATATTGCTGTTATTGCTGTGTTGTTACTCTTGCTTCTGTTGGTGGAGTTGTTGATGTCATTGATATTGCTGATATTACTGTTGTTGTTACTCTTGCTTCTGTTGGTGGAGTTGTTGATGTTGTCATTGATATTGCTGTTATTACTGTTGTTGTTACTCTTCCTTCTGTTGTTGGAGTTGTTGATGTTGTCATTGATATTGCTGTTATTACTGTTGTTGTTACTCTTCCTTCTGTTGTTGGAGTTGTTGATGTTGTCATTGATATTGCTGTTATTGCTGTTGTTCTTACTCTTGCTTCTGTTGTTGGAGTTGTTGATGTTGTCATTGATATTGCTGTTATTACTGTTATTGTTACTCTTCCTTCTGTTGTTGGAGTTGTTGATGTTGTCATTGATATTGCTGTTATTACTGTTGTTGTTACTCTTCCTTCTGTTGTTGGAGTTGTTGATGTTGTCATTGATATTGCTGTTATTACTGTTGTTGTTACTCTTCCTTCTGTTGTTGGAGTTGTTGATGTTGTCATTGATATTATTGTTATTGCTGTTGTTCTTACTCTTGCTTCTGTTGTTGGAGTTGTTGATGTTGTCATTGATATTGCTGTTATTACTTTTGTTGTTACACTTCCTTCTGTTGTTGGAGTTGTTGATGTTGTCATTGATATTGCTGTTATTACTGTTGTTGTTACTCTTCCTTCTTTTGTTGGAGTTGTTGATGTTGTCATTGATATTGCTGTTATTACTGTTGTTGTTACTCTTCCTTCTGTTGTTGGAGTTGTTGATGTTGTCATTGATATTATTGTTATTGCTGTTGTTCTTACTCTTGCTTCTGTTGTTGGAGTTGTTGATGTTGTCATTGATATTGCTGTTATTACTTTTGTTGTTACACTTCCTTCTGTTGTTGGAGTTGTTGATGTTGTCATTGATATTGCTGTTATTACTGTTGTTGTTACTCTTCCTTCTGTTGTTGGAGTTGTTGATGTTGTCATTGATATTGCTGTTATTACTGTTGTTGTTACTCTTCCTTCTGTTGTTGGAGTTGTTGATGTTGTCATTGATATTATTGTTATTGCTGTTGTTCTTACTCTTGCTTCTGTTGTTGGAGTTGTTGATGTTGTCATTGATATTGCTGTTATTACTTTTGTTGTTACACATCCTTCTGTTGTTGGAGTTGTTGATGTTGTCATTGATATTGCTGTTATTACTGTTGTTGTTACTCTTCCTTCTGTTGTTGGAGTTGTTGATGTTGTCATTGATATTGCTGTTATTACTGTTGTTGTTACTCTTCCTTCTGTTGTTGGAGTTGTTGATGTTGTCATTGATATTGCTGTTATTGCTGTTGTTCTTACTCTTGCTTCTGTTGTTGGAGTTGTTGATGTTGTCATTGATATTGCTGTTATTACTGTTGTTGTTACTCTTGCTTCTGTTGTTGGAGTTGTTGATGTTGTCATTGATATTGCTGTTATTATAGTTGTTGTTACTATTGCTTCTGTTGTTGGAGTTGTTGATGTAGTCATTGATATTGCTCTTATTGCTGTTGTTGTTACTCTTGCTTCTGTTGTTGGAGTTGTTGATGTTGTCATTGATATTGCTGTTATTGCTGTTGTTGTTACTTTTGCTTCTGTTTTGGAGTTGTTGATGATGTCATTGATATTGTTGTTATTAATGTTGTTGTTACTCTTGCTTCTGTTTTTGGAGATGTTGATGTTGTCATTGATATTGCTGTTATTACTGTTGTTGTTACTATTGCTTCTGTTGTTGGAGTTGTTGATGTTGTAATTGATATTGCTGTTATTACTGTTGTTGTTACTCTCTATTCTGTTGTTGGAGTTGTTGATGTTGTAATTGATATTGATGTTATTACTGTTGTTGTCACTCTGCTTCTGTTGGTGGAGTTGTTGATGTTGTCATTGATATTGCAGTTATTACTGTAGATCTTCATCTTGCTTCTGTTGTTTGAGTTGTTGATGTTGTCATTGATATTGCTGTTATTACTGTTGTTATTACTTCTGATTGTGTTGTTGGAGTTGTTGATGTTGTCATTGATATTGATGTTATTACTGTTGTTGTTACTCTTGCTTCTGCTGTTGGAGTTGTTGATGTTGTCATTGATATTGCTGTTATTACTGTTATTGTTACTCTTGCTTCTGCTGTTGGAGTTGTTCATGTTGTCATTGATATTGCTGTTATTACTGTTGTTGTTACACTTGCTTCTGTTGTTGGTGTTGTTGATGTTGTCATTGATATTGCTGTTATTAATGTTGTTGTTATCCTTCCTTCTGTTGACGGAGTTGTTGATGTTGTTATTGATATTGCTATTATTAATGTTGTTGTTATCCTTCCTTCTGTTGTTGGTGTTGTTGTTGATGTCATTGATATTGCTGTTATTACTATTGTTCTTACTCTTGCTTCTGTTGTTGGAGTTGTTGATGTTGTCAATGATATTGCTGTTATTACTGTTGTTGTTAATCTTGCTTCTGTTGTTGGTGTTGTTGATGTTGTCATTGATATTGCTGTTATTACTGTTGTTCTTACCCTTGCTTCTGTTTTTGGAGTTGTTGATGTTGTCATTGATATTCCTGTTATTACAGTTGTTGTTACACTTGCTTCTGTTGTTGGTGTTGTTGATTTTGTCATTGATATTGCTGTTATTACTGTTGTTGTTACTCTTGCTTCTGTTTTTGGAGATGTTGATGTTGTCATTGATATTGCTGTTATTACACTTGTTGTTACACTTGCTTCTGTTGTTGGTGTTGTTGATGTTGTCATTGATATTGTTGTTATTAATGTTGTTGTTACTCTTGCTTCTGTTTTTGGAGATGTTGATGTTGTCATTGATATTGCTGTTATTACTGTTGCTGTTACTACTGCTTCTGTTGTTGGAGTTGTTGATGTTGTAATTGATATTGCTGTTATTACTGTTGTTGTTACTCTCTATTCTGTTGTTGGAGTTGTTGATGTTGTAATTGATATTGATGTTATTACTGTTGTTGTCACTCTGCTTCTGTTGGTGGAGTTGTTGATGTTGTCATTGATATTGCTGTTATTACTGTTGTTCTTACTCCTGCTTCTGTTGTTGGTGTTGTTGATGTTGTCATTGATATTGCTGTTATTACAGTTGTTCTCACTCTTGCTTCTGTTGTTGGAGTTGTTGATGTTGTCATTGATATTGCTGTTATTACTGTTGTTGTTACTCTTGCTTCTGTTCTTGGAGTTGTTGATGTTGTCATTGATATTGCTGTTATTACTGTTGTTCTTACCCTTGCTTCTGTTGTTGGAGTTGTTGATGTTGTCATTGATATTGCTGTTTTTGCTGTTGTTCTCACTCTTGCTTCTGTTGTTGATGTTGTTGATGTTGTCATTGATATTGCTGTTATTACTGTTGTTCTCACTATTGCTTCTGTTGTTGCAGTTGTTGATGTTGTCATTGATATTGCTGTTACTACTCTTGTTCTTATCCTTGCTTCTGCTGTTGGAGTTGTTGATGTGGTCATTGATATTGCTGTTATTACTGTTGTTCTCACTCTTGATTCTGTTGTTGGTGTTGTTGATGTTGTCATTGGTATTGCTGTTATTACTGTTGTTGTTACTCTTGCTTCTGTTGTTGGAGATTTTGATGTTGTCATTGATATTGCCATTATTACTGTTGTTGTTACTCTTGCTTCTGTTGTTGGTGTTGTTGATGTTGTCATTGATATTGCTGTTATTACTGTTGTTCTTACTCTTGCTTCTGCTGTTGGAGTTGTTGATGTTGTCATTGATATTGCTGTTATTACTGTTGTTCTTACTCTTGCTTCTGCTGTTGGAGTTGTTGATGTTGTCATTGATATTGCTGTTATTACTGTTGTTCTTACTCTTGCTTCTGCTGTTGGAGTTGTTGATGTTGTCATTGATATTGTTGTTATTACTGTTGTTGTTACTCTTGCTTCTGTTGTTGGTGTTGTTGATGTTGTCATTGATATTGCTGATATTACTGTTGTTGTTACTCTTGCTTCTTTTGTTGGAGTTGTTGATGTTGTCATTGATATTGCTGTTATTACTGTTGTTGTTACTCTTGCTTCTGTTGTTGGAGTTGTTGATGTCGTCATTGATATTGCTGTTATTACTGTTGTTGTTACTCTTGCTTTTGTTGTTGGAGTTGTTGATGTTGTCATTGATATTGCTGTTATTGCTGTGTTGTTACTCTTGCTTCTGTTGGTGGAGTTGTTGATGTCATTGATATTGCTGATATTACTGTTGTTGTTACTCTTGCTTCTGTTGGTGGAGTTGTTGATGTTGTCATTGATATTGCTGTTATTACTGTTGTTGTTACTCTTCCTTCTGTTGTTGGAGTTGTTGATGTTGTCATTGATATTGCTGTTATTACTGTTGTTGTTACTCTTGCTTCTGTTGTTGGAGATTTTGATGTTGTCATTGATATTGCCATTATTACTGTTGTTGTTACTCTTGCTTCTGTTGTTGGTGTTGTTGATGTTGTCATTGATATTGCTGTTATTACTGTTGTTCTTACTCTTGCTTCTGCTGTTGGAGTTGTTGATGTTGTCATTGATATTGCTGTTATTACTGTTGTTCTTACTCTTGCTTCTGCTGTTGGAGTTGTTGATGTTGTCATTGATATTGCTGTTATTACTGTTGCTCTTACTCTTGCTTCTGATGTTGGAGTTGTTGATGTTGTCATTGATATTGTTGTTATTACTGTTGTTGTTACTCTTGCTTCTGTTGTTGGTGTTGTTGATGTTGTCATTGATATTGCTGATATTACTGTTGTTGTTACTCTTGCTTCTGTTGTTGGAGTTGTTGATGTTGTCATTGATATTGCTGATATTACTGTTGTTGTTACTCTTGCTTCTTTTGTTGGAGTTGTTGATGTTGTCATTGATATTGCTGTTATTACTGTTGTTGTTACTCTTGCTTCTGTTGTTGGAGTTGTTGATGTCGTCATTGATATTGCTGTTATTACTGTTGTTGTTACTCTTGCTTTTGTTGTTGGAGTTGTTGATGTTGTCATTGATATTGCTGTTATTGCTGTGTTGTTACTCTTGCTTCTGTTGGTGGAGTTGTTGATGTCATTGATATTGCTGATATTACTGTTGTTGTTACTCTTGCTTCTGTTGCTGGAGTTGTTGATGTTGTCATTGATATTGCTGTTATTACTGTTGTTGTTACTCTTCCTTCTGTTGTTGGAGATGTTGATGTTGTCATTGATATTGCTGTTATTACTGTTGTTGTTACTCTTCCTTCTGTTGTTGGAGTTGTTGATGTTGTCATTGATATTGCTGTTATTGCTGTTGTTCTTACTCTTGCTTCTGTTGTTGGAGTTGTTGATGTTGTCATTGATATTGCTGTTATTACTGTTATTGTTACTCTTCCTTCTGTTGTTGGATTTGTTGATGTTGTCATTGATATTGCTGTTATTACTGTTGTTGTTACTCTTCCTTCTGTTGTTGGAGTTGTTGATGTTGTCATTGATATTGCTGTTATTACTGTTGTTGTTACTCTTCCTTCTGTTGTTGGAGTTGTTGATGTTGTCATTGATATTATTGTTATTGCTGTTGTTCTTACTCTTGCTTCTGTTGTTGGAGTTGTTGATGTTGTCATTGATATTGCTGTTATTACTTTTGTTGTTACACTTCCTTCTGTTGTTGGAGTTGTTGATGTTGTCATTGATATTGCTGTTATTACTGTTGTTGTTACTCTTCCTTCTTTTGTTGGAGTTGTTGATGTTGTCATTGATATTGCTGTTATTACTGTTGTTGTTACTCTTCCTTCTGTTGTTGGAGTTGTTGATGTTGTCATTGATATTATTGTTATTGCTGTTGTTCTTACTCTTGCTTCTGTTGTTGGAGTTGTTGATGTTGTCATTGATATTGCTGTTATTACTGTTGTTGTTACTCTTCCTTCTGTTGTTGGAGTTGTTGATGTTGTCATTGATATTGCTGTTATTACTGTTGTTGTTACTCTTCCTTCTGTTGTTGGAGTTGTTGATGTTGTCATTGATATTATTGTTATTGCTGTTGTTGTTACTCTTCCTTCTGTTGTTGGAGTTGTTGATGTTGTCATTGATATTGCTGTTATTACTGTTGTTGTTACTCTTCCTTCTGTTGTTGGAGTTGTTGATGTTGTCATTGATATTGCTGTTATTACTGTTGTTGTTACTCTTCCTTCTGTTGTTGGAGTTGTTGATGTTGTCATTGATATTATTGTTATTGCTGTTGTTCTTACTCTTGCTTCTGTTGTTGGAGTTGTTGATGTTGTCATTGATATTGCTGTTATTACTTTTGTTGTTACACATCCTTCTGTTGTTGTAGTTGTTGATGTTGTCATTGATATTGCTGTTATTACTGTTGTTGTTACTCTTCCTTCTGTTGTTGGAGTTGTTGATGTTGTCATTGATATTGCTGTTATTACTGTTGTTGTTACTCTTCCTTCTGTTGTTGGAGTTGTTGATGTTGTCATTGATATTATTGTTATTGCTGTTCTTCTTACTCTTCCTTCTGTTGTTGGAGTTGTTGATGTTGTCATTGATATTGCTGTTATTACTGTTGTTGTTACTCTTCCTTCTGTTGTTGGAGTTGTTGATGTTGTCATTGATAGTGCTGTTATTACTGTTGTTGTTACTCTTCCTTCTGTTGTTGGAGTTGTTGATGTTGTCATTGATATTGCTGTTATTGCTGTTGTTCTTACTCTTGCTTCTGTTGTTGGAGTTGTTGATGTTGTCATTGATATTGCTGTTATTACTGTTGTTGTTACTCTTGCTTCTGTTGTTGGAGTTGTTGATGTTGTCATTGATATTGCTGTTATTATAGTTGTTGTTACTATTGCTTCTGTTGTTGGAGTTGTTGATGTAGTCATTGATATTGCTCTTATTGCTGTTGTTGTTACTCTTGCTTCTCTTGTTGGAGTTGTTGATGTTGTCATTGATATTGCTGTTATTGCTGTTGTTGTTACTTTTGCTTCTGTTTTGGAGTTGTTGATGATGTCATTGATATTGTTGTTATTAATGTTGTTGTTACTCTTGCTTCTGTTTTTGGAGATGTTGATGTTGTCATTGATATTGCTGTTATTACTGTTGTTGTTACCATTGCTTCTGTTGTTGGAGTTGTTGATGTTGTAATTGATATTGCTGTTATTACTGTTGTTGTTACTCTCTATTCTGTTGTTGGAGTTGTTGATGTTGTAATTGATATTGATGTTATTACTGTTGTTGTCACTCTGCTTCTGTTGGTGGAGTTGTTGATGTTGTCATTGATATTGCAGTTATTACTGTAGATCTTCATCTTGCTTCTGTTGTTTGAGTTGTTGATGTTGTCATTGATATTGCTGTTATTACTGTTGTTATTACTTCTGATTGTGTTGTTGGAGTTGTTGCTGTTGTCATTGATATTGATGTTATTACTGTTGTTGTTACTCTTGCTTCTGCTGTTGGAGTTGTTGATGTTGTCATTGATATTGCTGTTATTACTGTTATTGTTACTCTTGCTTCTGCTGTTGGAGTTGTTCATGTTGTCATTGATATTGCTGTTATTACTGTTGTTGTTACACTTGCTTCTGTTGTTGGTGTTGTTGATGTTGTCATTGATATTGCTGTTATTAATGTTGTTGTTATCCTTCCTTCTGTTGACGGAGTTGTTGATGTTGTTATTGATATTGCTATTATTAATGTTGTTGTTATCCTTCCTTCTGTTGTTGGTGTTGTTGTTGATGTCATTGATATTGCTGTTATTACTATTGTTCTTACTCTTGCTTCTGTTGTTGGAGTTGTTGATGTTGTCAATGATATTGCTGTTATTACTGTTGTTGTTACTCTTGCTTCTGTTGTTGGTGTTGTTGATGTTGTCATTGATATTTCTGTTATTACTGTTGTTCTTACCCTTGCTTCTGTTTTTGGAGTTGTTGATGTTGTCATTGATATTCCTGTTATTACAGTTGTTGTTACACTTGCTTCTGTTGTTGGTGTTGTTGATTTTGTCATTGATATTGCTGTTATTACTGTTGTTGTTACTCTTGCTTCTGTTTTTGGAGATGTTGATGTTGTCATTGATATTGCTGTTATTACACTTGTTGTTACACTTGCTTCTGTTGTTGGTGTTGTTGATGTTGTCATTGATATTGTTGTTATTAATGTTGTTGTTACTCTTGCTTCTGTTTTTGGAGATGTTGATGTTGTCATTGATATTGCTGTTATTACTGTTATTGTTACTCTTCCTTCTGTTGTTGGAGTTGTTGATGTTGTCATTGATATTGCTGTTATTAGAGTTGTTGTTACTCTTCCTTCTGTTGTTGGAGTTGTTGATGTTGTCATTGATATTGCTGATATTAATTTTGTTGTTACTCTTCCTTCTGCTGTTGGAGCTGTTGATGTTGTCATTGATATTGCTGTTATTACTGTTGTTGTTACTCTTCCTTCTGTTGTTGGAGTTGTTGATGTTGTCATTGATATTGCTGTTATTACTGTTGTTGTTACTCTTGCTTCTGTGGGTGGAGTTGTTGATGTTGTCATTGATATTGCTGTTATTACTGATGTTATTACTCTTGCTTCTGTTGTTGGAGTTGTTGATGTTGTCATTGATATTGCTGTTATTACTGATGTTATTACTCTTGCTTTTGTTGTTGGAGTTGTTGATGTTGTCATTGATATTGCTGTTATTTCTGATGTTGTTACTCTTGCTTCTGTTGTTGGAGTTGTTGATGTTGTCATTGATATTGCTGTTATTACTGATGTTATTACTCTTGCTTCTGTTGTTGGAGTTGTTGATGTTGTCATTGATATTGCTGTTATTACTGTTGTTGTTACTCTTGCTTCTGTTGTTGGAGTTGTTGATGTTGTCATTGATATTGCTGTTATTACTGATGTTATTACTCTTGCTTCTGTTGTTGGAGTTGTTGATGTTGTCATTGATATTGCTGTTATTACTGTTGTTCTTACCCTTGCTTCTGTTGTTGGAGTTGTTGATGTTGTCATTGATATTGCTGTTATTACTGTTGTTGTTACTCTTCCTTCTGTTGTTGGAGTTGTTGATGTTGTCATTGATATTGCTGTTATTGCTGTTGTTCTTACTCTTGCTTCTGTTGTTGGAGTTGTTGATGTTGTCATTGATATTGCTGTTATTACTGTTATTGTTACTCTTCCTTCTGTTGTTGGAGTTGTTGATGTTGTCATTGATATTGCTGTTATTACTGTTGTTGTTACTCTTCCTTCTGTTGTTGGAGTTGTTGATGTTGTCATTGATATTGCTGATATTACTGTTGTTGTTACTCTTCCTTCTGCTGTTGGAGTTGTTGATGTTGTCATTGATATTGCTGTTATTACTGTTGTTGTTACTCTTCCTTCTGTTGTTGGAGTTGTTGATGTTGTCATTGATATTGCTGTTATTACTGTTGTTGTTACTCTTGCTTCTGTGGGTGGAGTTGTTGATGTTGTCATTGATATTGCTGTTATTACTGTTGTTGTTACTCTTCCTTCTGTTGTTGGAGTTGTTGATGTTGTCATTGATAATGCTGTTATTACTGTTGTTGTTACTCTTGCTTCTTTTGTTGGAGTTGTTGATGTTGTCATTGATATTGCTGTTATTACTGTTGTTGTTACTCTTGCTTCTGTTGTTGGAGTTGTTGATGTTGTCATTGATATTGCTGTTATTACTGTTGTTGTTACTCTTGCTTCTGCTGTTGGTGTTGTTGATGTTGTCATTGATATTGCTGTTATTACTGATGTTCTTACTCTTGCTTCTGTTGTTGGAGTTGTTGATGTTGTCATTGATATTGCTGTTATTACTGTTATTGTTACTCTTCCTTCTGTTGTTGGCGTTGTTGATGTTGTCATTGATATTGCTGTTATTACTGTTGTTGTTACTCTTCCTTCTGTTGTTGGAGTTGTTGATGTTGTCATTGATATTGCTGTTATTACTGTTGTTGTTACTCTTGCTTCTGCTGTTGGAGTTGTTGATGTCGTCATTGATATTGCTGATATTACTGTTGTTGTTACTCTTGCTTCTATTGTTGGAGTTGTTGATGTTGTCATTGATATTGCTGTTATTACTGTTGTTGTTACTCTTACTTCTGCTGTTGGAGTTGTTGATGTTGTCATTGATAATGCTGTTATTACTGTTGTTGTTACTCTTGCTTCTTTTGTTGGAGTTGTTGATGTTGTCATTGATATTGCTGTTATTACTGTTGTTGTTACTCTTGCTTCTGTTGTTGGAGTTGTTGATGTTGTCATTGATATTGCTGTTATTACTGTTATTGTTACTCTTGCTTCTGCTGTTGGTGTTGTTGATGTTGTCATTGATATTGCTGTTATTACTGATGTTATTACTCTTGCTTCTGATGTTGGAGTTCTTGATGTTGTCATTGATATTGCTGTCATTGCTGTTGTTGTTACTCTTGCTTCTGTTGTTGGAGTTGTTGATGTTGTCATTGATATTGCTGTTATTACTGTTGTTGTTACTCTTGCTTCTGTTGTTGGAGTTGTTGATGTTGTCATTGATATTGCTGTTATTACTGTTGTTGTTACTCTTGCTTCTGTTGTTGGAGTTGTTGATGTTGTCATTGATATTGCTGATATTACTGTTGTTGTTACTCTTGCTTCTGTGGGTGGAGTTGTTGATGTTGTCATTGATATTGCTGTTATTACTGTTGTTGTTACTCTTGCTTCTGTTGTTGCAGTTGTTGATGTTGTCATTGATATTGCTGTTATTACTGTTGTTGTTACTCTTGCTTCTGTTGGTGGAGTTGTTGATGTTGTCATTGATATTGCTGTTATTACTGTTGTTGTTACTCTTGCTTCTGTTGGTGGAGTTGTTGATGTTGTCATTGATATTGCTGATATTACTGTTGTTGTTACTCTTGCTTCTGCTGTTGGAGTTGTTGATGTGGTCATTGATATTGCTGTTATTACTGTTGTTGTTACTCTTGCTTCTCTTGGTGGAGTTGTTGATGTTGTCATTGATATTGCTGTTATTACTGTTGTTGTTACTCTTGCTTCTGTTGGTGGAGTTGTTGATGTTGTCATTGATATTGCTGTTATTACTGTTGTTGTTACTCTTGCTTCTCTTGGTGGAGTTGTTGATGTTGTCATTGATATTGCTGTTATTACTGTTGTTGTTACTCTTGCTTCTGTTGGTGGAGTTGTTGATGTTGTCATTGATATTGCTGTTATTACTGTTGTTGTTACTCTTGCTTTTGTTGTTGGAGTTGTTGATGTTGTCATTGATATTGCTGTTATTACTGTTATTGTTACTCTTCCTTCTGTTGTTGGAGTTGTTGATGTTGTCATTGATATTGCTGTTATTACTGTTGTTGTTACTCTTCCTTCTGTTGTTGGAGTTGTTGATGTTGTCATTGATATTGCTGTTATTACTGTTGTTCTTACTCTTGCTTCTGTTGTTGGAGTTGTTGATGTTGTCATTGATATTGCTGTTATTACTGTTGTTGTTACTCTTCCTTCTGTTGTTGGAGTTGTTGATGTTGTCATTGATATTGCTGTTATTACTGTTGTTGTTACTCTTGCTTCTCTTGGTGGAGTTGTTGATGTTGTCATTGATATTGCTGTTATTACTGTTGTTGTTACTCTTGCTTCTGTTGGTGGAGTTGTTGATGTTGTCATTGATATTGCTGTTATTACTGTTGTTGTTACTCTTGCTTTTGTTGTTGGAGTTGTTGATGTTGTCATTGATATTGCTGTTATTACTGTTATTGTTACTCTTCCTTCTGTTGTTGGAGTTGTTGATGTTGTCATTGATATTGCTGTTATTACTGTTGTTGTTACTCTCCCTTCTGTTGTTGGAGTTGTTGATCTTGTCATTGATATTATTGTTATTGCTGTTGTTCTTACTCTTGCTTCTGTTGTTGGAGTTGTTGATGTTGTCATTGATATTGCTGTTATTACTGTTGTTGTTACTCTTCCTTCTGTTGTTGGAGTTGTTGATGTTGTCATTGATATTGCTGTTATTGCTGTTGTTGTTACTCTTGCTTCTGTTGTTGGAGTTGTTGATGTTGTCATTGATATTGCTGTTATTACTGTTATTGTTACTCTTCCTTCTGTTGTTGGAGTTGTTGATGTTGTCATTGATATTGCTGTTATTACTGATGTTGTTACTCTTCCTTCTGTTGTTGGAGTTGTTGATGGTGTCATTGATATTGCTGATATTACTGTTGTTGTTACTCTTCCTTCTGCTGTTGGAGTTGTTGATGTTGTCATTGATATTGCTGTTATTACTGTTGTTGTTACTCTTCCTTCTGCTGTTGGAGTTGTTGATGTTGTCATTGATATTGCTGTTATTACTGTTGTTGTTACTCTTGCTTCTGTGGGTGGAGTTGTTGATGTTGTCATTGATATTGCTGTTATTACTGTTGTTGTTACTCTTCCTTCTGTTGTTGGAGTTGTTGATGTTGTCATTGATATTGCTGTTATTGCTGTTGTTCTTACTCTTGCTTCTGTTGTTGGAGTTGTTGATGTTGTCATTGATATTGCTGTTATTACTGTTATTGTTACTCTTCCTTCTGTTGTTGGAGTTGTTGATGTTGTCATTGATATTGCTGTTATTAGAGTTGTTGTTACTCTTCCTTCTGTTATTGGAGTTGTTGATGTTGTCATTGATATTGCTGATATTAATTTTGTTGTTACTCTTCCTTCTGCTGTTGGAGCTGTTGATGTTGTCATTGATATTGCTGTTATTACTGTTGTTGTTACTCTTCCTTCTGTTGTTGGAGTTGTTGATGTTGTCATTGATATTGCTGTTATTACTGTTGTTGTTAGTCTTGCTTCTGTGGGTGGAGTTGTTGATGTTGTCATTGATATTGCTGTTATTACTGATGTTATTACTCTTGCTTCTGTTGTTGGAGTTGTTGATGTTGTCATTGATATTGCTGTTATTACTGATGTTATTACTCTTGCTTCTGTTGTTGGAGTTGTTGATGTTGTCATTGATATTGCTGTTATTTCTGTTGTTGTTACTCTTGCTTCTGTTGTTGGAGTTGTTGATGTTGTCATTGATATTGCTGTTATTACTGATGTTATTACTCTTGCTTCTGTTGTTGGAGTTGTTGATGTTGTCATTGATATTGCTGTTATTACTGTTGTTGTTACTCTTGCTTCTGTTGTTGGAGTTGTTGATGTTGTCATTGATATTGATGTTATTACTGATGTTATTACTCTTGCTTCTGTTGTTGGAGTTGTTGATGTTGTCATTGATATTGCTGTTATTACTGTTGTTCTTACCCTTGCTTCTGTTGTTGGAGTTGTTGATGTTGTCATTGATATTGCTGTTATTACTGATGTTATTACTCTTGCTTCTGTTGTTGGAGTTGTTGATGTTGTCATTGATATTGCTGTTATTACTGATGTTATTAGTCTTGCTTCTGTTGTTGGAGTTGTTGATGTTGTCATTGATATTGTTGTTATTACTGTTGTTGTTACTCTTACTTCTGCTGTTGGTGTTGTTGATGTTGTCATTGATATTGCTGTTATTACTGTTGTTGTTACTCTTCCTTCTGTTGTTGGAGTTGTTGATGTTGTCATTGATATTGCTGTTATTGCTGTTGTTCTTACTCTTGCTTCTGTTGTTGGAGTTGTTGATGTTGTCATTGATATTGCTGTTATTACTGTTATTGTTACTCTTCCTTCTGTTGTTGGAGTTGTTGATGTTGTCATTGATATTGCTGTTATTACTGTTGTTGTTACTCTTGCTTCTGTTGTTGGAGTTGTTGATGTTGTCATTGATATTGCTGTTATTACTGTTGTTGTTACTCTTGCTTCTGTTGGTGGAGTTGTTGATGTTGTCATTGATATTGCTGTTATTACTGTTGTTGTTACTCTTGCTTCTGTTGGTGGAGTTGTTGATGTTGTCATTGATATTGCTGTTATTACTGTTGTTGTTACTCTTGCTTCTGTTGTTGGAGTTGTTGATGTTGTCATTGATATTGCTGTTATTACTGTTGTTGTTACTCTTGCTTCTGTTGGTGGAGTTGTTGATGTTGTCATTGATATTGCTGTTATTACTGTTGTTGTTACTCTTGCTTCTGTTGGTGGAGTTGTTGATGTTGTCATTGATATTGCTGTTATTACTGTTGTTGTTACTCTTGCTTCTGTTGGTGGAGTTGTTGATGTTGTCATTGATATTGCTGATATTACTGTTGTTGTTACTCTTGCTTCTGTTGTTGGAGTTGTTGATGTTGTCATTGATATTGCTGTTATTACTGTTGTTGTTACTCTTGCTTCTGTTGTTGGAGTTGTTGATGTTGTCATTGATATTGCTGATATTACTGTTGTTGTTACTCTTGCTTCTCTTGGTGGAGTTGTTGATGTTGTCATTGATATTGCTGTTATTACTGTTATTGTTACTCTTCCTTCTGTTGTTGGAGTTGTTGATGTTGTCATTGATATTGCTGTTATTACTGTTATTGTTACTCTTGCTTCTTTTGTTGGAGTTGTTGATGTTGTCATTGATATTGCTGTTATTACTGTTGTTGTTACTCTTGCTTCTGTTGTTGGAGTTGTTGATGTTGTCATTGATATTGCTGATATTACTGTTGTTGTTACTCTTGCTTCTGTGGGTGGAGTTGTTGATGTTGTCATTGATATTGCTGTTATTACTGTTGTTGTTACTCTTGCTTCTGTTGTTGGAGTTGTTGATGTTGTCATTGATATTGCTGTTATTACTGTTGTTGTTACTCTTGCTTCTGTTGGTGGAGTTGTTGATGTTGTCATTGATATTGCTGTTATTACTGTTGTTGTTACTCTTGCTTCTGTTGGTGGAGTTGTTGATGTTGTCATTGATATTGCTGATATTACTGTTGTTGTTACTCTTGCTTCTCTTGGTGGAGTTGTTGATGTTGTCATTGATATTGCTGTTATTACTGTTGTTGTTACTCTTGCTTCTGTTGGTGGAGTTGTTGATGTTGTCATTGATATTGCTGTTATTACTGTTGTTGTTACTCTTGCTTTTGTTGTTGGAGTTGTTGATGTTGTCATTGATATTGCTGTTATTACTGTTATTGTTACTCTTCCTTCTGTTGTTGGAGTTGTTGATGTTGTCATTGATATTGCTGTTATTACTGTTGTTGTTACTCTTCCTTCTGTTGTTGGAGTTGTTGATGTTGTTATTGATATTGCTGTTATTACTGTTGTTGTTACTCTTCCTTCTGTTGTTGTAGTTGTTGATGTTGTCATTGATATTGCTGTTATTACTGTTGTTGTTACTCTTCCTTCTGTTGTTGGAGTTGTCGATGTTGTCATTGATATTATTGTTATTGCTGTTGTTCTTACTCTTGCTTCTGTTGTTGGAGTTGTTGATGTTGTCATTGATATTGCTGTTATTACTGTTGTTGTTACTCTTGCTTCTGTTGTTGGAGTTGTTGATGTTGTCATTGATATTGCTGTTATTGCTGTTGTTCTTACTCTTGCTTCTGTTGTTGGAGTTGTTGATGTTGTCATTGATATTGCTGTTATTACTGTTATTGTTACTCTTCCTTCTGCTGTTGGAGTTGTTGATGTTGTCATTGATATTGCTGTTATTACTGTTGTTGTTACTCTTCCTTCTGCTGTTGGAGTTGTTGATGTTGTCATTGATATTGCTGTTATTACTGTTGTTGTTACTCTTGCTTCTGTGGGTGGAGTTGTTGATGTTGTCATTGATATTGCTGTTATTACTGTTGTTGTTACTCTTCCTTCTGTTGTTGGAGTTGTTGATGTTGTCATTGATATTGCTGTTATAGCTGTTGTTCTTACTCTTGCTTCTGTTGTTGGAGTTGTTGATGTTGTCATTGATATTGCTGTTATTACTGTTATTGTTACTCTTCCTTCTGTTGTTGGAGTTGTTGATGTTGTCATTGATATTGCTGTTATTACTGTTGTTGTTACTCTTCCTTCTGTTGTTGGAGTTGTTGATGTTGTCATTGATATTGCTGTTATTAGAGTTGTTGTTACTCTTCCTTCTGTTGTTGGAGTTGTTGATGTTGTCATTGATATTGCTGTTATTACTGTTGTTGTTACTCTTGCTTCTGTGGGTGGAGTTGTTGATGTTGTCATTGATATTGCTGATATTAATTTTGTTGTTACTCTTCCTTCTGCTGTTGGAGCTGTTGATGTTGTCATTGATATTGCTGTTATTACTGTTGTTGTTACTCTTCCTTCTGTTGTTGGAGTTGTTGATGTTGTCATTGATATTGCTGTTATTACTGTTGTTGTTACTCTTGCTTCTGTGGGTGGAGTTGTTGATGTTGTCATTGATATTGCTGATATTAATTTTGTTGTTACTCTTCCTTCTGCTGTTGGAGCTGTTGATGTTGTCATTGATATTGCTGTTATTACTGTTGTTGTTACTCTTCCTTCTGTTGTTGGAGTTGTTGATGTTGTCATTGATATTGCTGTTATTACTGTTGTTGTTACTCTTGCTTCTGTGGGTGGAGTTGTTGATGTTGTCATTGATATTGCTGTTATTACTGATGTTATTACTCTTGCTTCTGTTGTTGGAGTTGTTGATGTTGTCATTGATATTGCTGTTATTACTGATGTTATTACTCTTAGTTCTGTTGTTGGAGTTGTTGATGTTGTCATTGATATTGCTGTTATTTCTGTTGTTGTTACTCTTGCTTCTGTTGTTGGAGTTGTTGATGTTGTCATTGATATTGCTGTTATTACTGATGTTATTACTCTTGCTTCTGTTGTTGGAGTTGTTGATGTTGTCATTGATATTGCTGTTATTACTGTTGTTGTTACTCTTGCTTCTGTTGTTGGAGTTGTTGATGTTGTCATTGATATTGCTGTTATTACTGATGTTATTACTCTTGCTTCTGTTGTTGGAGTTGTTGATGTTGTCATTGATATTGCTGTTATTACTGTTGTTCTTACCCTTGCTTCTGTTGTTGGAGTTGTTGATGTTGTCATTGATATTGCTGTTATTACTGATGTTATTACTCTTGCTTCTGTTGTTGGAGTTGTTGATGTTGTCATTGATATTGCTGTTATTACTGATGTTATTAGTCTTGCTTCTGTTGTTGGAGTTGTTGATGTTGTCATTGATATTGTTGTTATTACTGTTGTTGTTACTCTTACTTCTGCTGTTGGTGTTGTTGATGTTGTCATTGATATTGCTGTTATTACTCTTGTTGTTACTCTTCCTTCTGTTGTTGGATTTGTTGATGTTGTCATTGATATTGCTGTTATTGCTGTTGTTCTTACTCTTGCTTCTGTTGTTGGAGTTGTTGATGTTGTCATTGATATTGCTGATATTACTGTTGTTGTTACTCTTCCTTCTGCTGTTGGAGTTGTTGATGTTGTCATTGATATTGCTGTTATTACTGTTGTTGTTACTCTTCCTTCTGTTGTTGGAGTTGTTGATGTTGTCATTGATATTGCTGTTATTACTGTTGTTGTTACTCTTGCTTCTGTGGGTGGAGTTGTTGATGTTGTCATTGATATTGCTGTTATTACTGATGTTATTACTCTTGCTTCTGTTGTTGGAGTTGTTGATGTTGTCATTGATATTGCTGTTATTACTGATGTTATTACTCTTAGTTCTGTTGTTGGAGTTGTTGATGTTGTCATTGATATTGCTGTTATTTCTGTTGTTGTTACTCTTGCTTCTGTTGTTGGAGTTGTTGATGTTGTCATTGATATTGCTGTTATTACTGATGTTATTACTCTTGCTTCTGTTGTTGGAGTTGTTGATGTTGTCATTGATATTGCTGTTATTACTGTTGTTGTTACTCTTGCTTCTGTTGTTGGAGTTGTTGATGTTGTCATTGATATTGCTGTTATTACTGATGTTATTACTCTTGCTTCTGTTGTTGGAGTTGTTGATGTTGTCATTGATATTGCTGTTATTACTGTTGTTCTTACCCTTGCTTCTGTTGTTGGAGTTGTTGATGTTGTCATTGATATTGCTGTTATTACTGATGTTATTACTCTTGCTTCTGTTGTTGGAGTTGTTGATGTTGTCATTGATATTGCTGTTATTACTGATGTTATTAGTCTTGCTTCTGTTGTTGGAGTTGTTGATGTTGTCATTGATATTGTTGTTATTACTGTTGTTGTTACTCTTACTTCTGCTGTTGGTGTTGTTGATGTTGTCATTGATATTGCTGTTATTACTGTTGTTGTTACTCTTCCTTCTGTTGTTGGATTTGTTGATGTTGTCATTGATATTGCTGTTATTGCTGTTGTTCTTACTCTTGCTTCTGTTGTTGGAGTTGTTGATGTTGTCATTGATATTGCTGATATTACTGTTGTTATTACTCTTCCTTCTGCTGTTGGAGTTGTTGATGTTGTCATTGATATTGCTGTTATTACTGTTGTTGTTACTCTTCCTTCTGTTGTTGGAGTTGTTGATGTTGTCATTGATATTGCTGTTATTACTGTTGTTGTTACTCTTGCTTCTGTGGGTGGAGTTGTTGATGTTGTCATTGATATTGCTGTTATTACTGTTGTTGTTACTCTTCCTTCTGTTGTTGGAGTTGTTGATGTTGTCATTGATATTGCTGTTATTGCTGTTGTTCTTACTCTTGCTTCTGTTGTTGGAGTTGTTGATGTTGTCATTGATATTGCTGTTATTACTGTTATTGTTACTCTTCCTTCTGTTGTTGGAGTTGTTGATGTTGTCATTGATATTGCTGTTATTACAGTTGTTGTTACTCTTCCTTCTGTTGTTGGAGTTGTTGATGTTGTCATTGATATTGCTGATATTAGTTTTGTTGTTACTCTTCCTTCTGCTGTTGGAGCTGTTGATGTTGTCATTGATATTGCTGTTATTACTGTTGTTGTTACTCTTCCTTCTGTTGTTGGAGTTGTTGATGTTGTCATTGATATTGCTGTTATTACTGTTGTTGTTACTCTTGCTTCTGTGGGTGGAGTTGTTGATGTTGTCATTGATATTGCTGTTATTACTGATGTTATTACTCTTGCTTCTGTTGTTGGAGTTGTTGATGTTGTCATTGATATTGCTGTTATTACTGATGTTATTACTCTTGCTTCTGTTGTTGGAGTTGTTGATGTTGTCATTGATATTGCTGTTATTTCTGTTGTTGTTACTCTTGCTTCTGTTGTTGGAGTTGTTGATGTTGTCATTGATATTGCTGTTATTACTGATGTTATTACTCTTGCTTCTGTTGTTGGAGTTGTTGATGTTGTCATTGATATTGCTGTTATTACTGTTGTTGTTACTCTTGCTTCTGTTGTTGGAGTTGTTGATGTTGTCATTGATATTGCTGTTATTACTGATGTTATTACTCTTGCTTCTGTTGTTGGAGTTGTTGATGTTGTCATTGATATTGCTGTTATTACTGTTGTTCTTACCCTTGCTTCTGTTGTTGGAGTTGTTGATGTTGTCATTGATATTGCTGTTATTACTGATGTTATTACTCTTGCTTCTGTTGTTGGAGTTGTTGATGTTGTCATTGATATTGCTGTTATTACTGATGTTATTAGTCTTGCTTCTGTTGTTGGAGTTGTTGATGTTGTCATTGATATTGTTGTTATTACTGTTGTTGTTACTCTTACTTCTGCTGTTGGTGTTGTTGATGTTGTCATTGATATTGCTGTTATTACTGATGTTATTACTCTT
Organism: Eledone cirrhosa; assembly: GCA_964016885.1. NCBI lineage: Eukaryota > Metazoa > Mollusca > Cephalopoda > Octopoda > Eledonidae > Eledone > Eledone cirrhosa. The sequence goes on from OZ024740.1 coordinate 290,407,162, forward strand.
TCTTCTGATGTTGGAGTTGTTGATGTTGTCATTGATATTGCTGTTATTACTGTTGTTGTTACTCTTACTTCTGCTGTTGGTGTTGTTGATGTTGTCATTGATATTGCTGTTATTACTGATGTTATTACTCTTGCTTCTGATGTTGGAGTTCTTGATGTTGTCATTGATATTGCTGTCATTGCTGTTGTTGTTACTCTTCCTTCTGTTGTTGGAGTTGTTGATGTTGTCATTGATATTGCTGTTATTACTGTTGTTGTTACTCTTGCTTCTGTTGTTGGAGTTGTTGATGTTGTCATTGATATTGCTGTTATTACTGTTGTTGTTACTCTTCCTTCTGTTGTTGGAGTTGTTGATGTTGTCATTGATATTGCTGTTATTGCTGTTGTTCTTACTCTTGCTTCTGTTGTTGGAGTTGTTGATGTTGTCATTGATATTGCTGTTATTACTGTTATTGTTACTCTTCCTTCTGTTGTTGGAGTTGTTGATGTTGTCATTGATATTGCTGTTATTACTGATGTTGTTACTCTTCCTTCTGTTGTTGGAGTTGTTGATGTTGTCATTGATATTGCTGATATTACTGTTGTTGTTACTCTTCCTTCTGCTGTTGGAGTTGTTGATGTTGTCATTGATATTGCTGTTATTACTGTTGTTGTTACTCTTCCTTCTGTTGTTGGAGTTGTTGATGTTGTCATTGATATTGCTGTTATTACTGATGTTATTACTCTTGCTTCTGTTGTTGGAGTTGTTGATGTTGTCATTGATATTGCTGTTATTACTGTTGTTCTTACCCTTGCTTCTGTTGTTGGAGTTGTTGATGTTGTCATTGATATTGCTGTTATTACTGATGTTATTACTCTTGCTTCTGTTGTTGGAGTTGTTGATGTTGTCATTGATATTGCTGTTATTACTGATGTTATTAGTCTTGCTTCTGTTGTTGGAGTTGTTGATGTTGTCATTGATATTGTTGTTATTACTGTTGTTGTTACTCTTACTTCTGCTGTTGGTGTTGTTGATGTTGTCATTGATATTGCTGTTATTACTGTTGTTGTTACTCTTCCTTCTGTTGTTGGATTTGTTGATGTTGTCATTGATATTGCTGTTATTGCTGTTGTTCTTACTCTTGCTTCTGTTGTTGGAGTTGTTGATGTTGTCATTGATATTGCTGATATTACTGTTGTTGTTACTCTTCCTTCTGCTGTTGGAGTTGTTGATGTTGTCATTGATATTGCTGTTATTACTGTTGTTGTTACTCTTCCTTCTGTTGTTGGAGTTGTTGATGTTGTCATTGATATTGCTGTTATTACTGTTGTTGTTACTCTTGCTTCTGTGGATGGAGTTGTTGATGTTGTCATTGATATTGCTGTTATTACTGTTGTTGTTACTCTTCCTTCTGTTGTTGGAGTTGTTGATGTTGTCATTGATATTGCTGTTATTGCTGTTGTTCTTACTCTTGCTTCTGTTGTTGGAGTTGTTGATGTTGTCATTGATATTGCTGTTATTACTGTTATTGTTACTCTTCCTTCTGTTGTTGGAGTTGTTGATGTTGTCATTGATATTGCTGTTATTACATTTGTTGTTACTCTTCCTTCTGTTGTTGGAGTTGTTGATGTTGTCATTGATATTGCTGATATTAGTTTTGTTGTTACTCTTCCTTCTGCTGTTGGAGCTGTTGATGTTGTCATTGATATTGCTGTAATTACTGTTGTTGTTACTCTTACTTCTGCTGTTGGTGTTGTTGATGTTGTCATTGATATTGCTGTTATTACTGATGTTATTACTCTTGCTTCTGATGTTGGAGTTCTTGATGTTGTCATTGATATTGCTGTTATTACTGTTGTTGTTACTCTTACTTCTGCTGTTGGTGTTGTTGATGTTGTCATTGATATTGCTGTTATTACTGATGTTATTACTCTTGCTTCTGATGTTGGAGTTCTTGATGTTGTCATTGATATTGCTGTCATTGCTGTTGTTGTTACTCTTCCTTCTGTTGTTGGAGTTGTTGATGTTGTCATTGATATTGCTGTTATTACTGTTGTTGTTACTCTTGCTTCTGTGGGTGGAGTTGTTGATGTTGTCATTGATATTGCTGTTATTACTGATGTTATTACTCTTGCTTCTGTTGTTGGAGTTGTTGATGTTGTCATTGATATTGCTGTTATTACTGATGTTATTACTCTTGCTTCTGTTGTTGGAGTTGTTGATGTTGTCATTGATATTGCTGTTATTTCTGTTGTTGTTACTCTTGCTTCTGTTGTTGGAGTTGTTGATGTTGTCATTGATATTGCTGTTATTACTGATGTTATTACTCTTGCTTCTGTTGTTGGAGTTGTTGATGTTGTCATTGATATTGCTGTTATTACTGTTGTTGTTACTCTTGCTTCTGTTGTTGGAGTTGTTGATGTTGTCATTGATATTGCTGTTATTACTGACGTTATTACTCTTGCTTCTGTTGTTGGAGTTGTTGATGTTGTCATTGATATTGCTGTTATTACTGTTGTTCTTACCCTTGCTTCTGTTGTTGGAGTTGTTGATGTTGTCATTGATATTGCTGTTATTACTGATGTTATTACTCTTGCTTCTGTTGTTGGAGTTGTTGATGTCATTGATATTGCTGTAATTACTGATGTTATTAGTCTTGCTTCTGTTGTTGGAGTTGTTGATGTTGTCATTGATATTGCTGTTATTGCTGTTGTTGTTACTCTTCCTTCTGTTGTTGTAGTTGTTGATGTTGTCATTGATATTGCTGTTATTACTGTTGTTGTTACTCTTGCTTCTGTGGGTGGAGTTGTTGATGTTGTCATTGATATTGCTGTTATTACTGTTGTTGTTACTCTTCCTTCTGTTGTTGGAGTTGTTGATGTTGTCATTGATATTGCTGTTATTACTGTTGTTGTTACTCTTCCTTCTGTTGTTGGAGTTGTTGATGTTGTCATTGATATTGCTGTTATTGCTGTTGTTCTTACTCTTGCTTCTGTTGTTGGAGTTGTTGATGTTGTCATTGATATTGCTGTTATTACTGTTATTGTTACTCTTCCTTCTGTTGTTGGAGTTGTTGATGTTGTCATTGATATTGCTGTTATTACTGATGTTGTTACTCTTCCTTCTGTTGTTGGAGTTGTTGATGTTGTCATTGATATTGCTGATATTACTGTTGTTGTTACTCTTCCTTCTGCTGTTGGAGTTGTTGATGTTGTCATTGATATTGCTGTTATTACTGTTGTTGTTACTCTTCCTTCTGTTGTTGGAGTTGTTGATGTTGTCATTGATATTGCTGTTATTACTGTTGTTGTTACTCTTGCTTCTGTGGGTGGAGTTGTTGTTGTTGTCATTGATATTGCTGTTATTACTGTTGTTGTTACTCTTCCTTCTGTTGTTGGAGTTGTTGATGTTGTCATTGATATTGCTGTTATTGCTGTTGTTCTTACTCTTGCTTCTGTTGTTGGAGTTGTTGATGTTGTCATTGATATTGCTGTTATTACTGTTATTGTTACTCTTCCTTCTGTTGTTGGAGTTGTTGATGTTGTCATTGATATTGCTGTTATTACTGTTGTTGTTACTCTTCCTTCTGCTGTTGGAGTTGTTGATGTTGTCATTGATATTGCTGTTATTACTGTTGTTGTTACTCTTGCTTCTGTGGGTGGAGTTGTTGATGTTGTCATTGATATTGCTGTTATTACTGTTGTTGTTACTCTTCCTTCTGTTGTTGGAGTTGTTGATGTTGTCATTGATATTGCTGTTATAGCTGTTGTTCTTACTCTTGCTTCTGTTGTTGGAGTTGTTGATGTTGTCATTGATATTGCTGTTATTACTGTTATTGTTACTCTTCCTTCTGTTGTTGGAGTTGTTGATGTTGTCATTGATATTGCTGTTATTACTGTTGTTGTTACTCTTCCTTCTGTTGTTGGAGTTGTTGATGTTGTCATTGATATTGCTGTTATTAGAGTTGTTGTTACTCTTCCTTCTGTTGTTGGAGTTGTTGATGTTGTCATTGATATTGCTGTTATTACTGTTGTTGTTACTCTTGCTTCTGTGGGTGGAGTTGTTGATGTTGTCATTGATATTGCTGATATTAATTTTGTTGTTACTCTTCCTTCTGCTGTTGGAGCTGTTGATGTTGTCATTGATATTGCTGTTATTACTGTTGTTGTTACTCTTCCTTCTGTTGTTGGAGTTGTTGATGTTGTCATTGATATTGCTGTTATTACTGTTGTTGTTACTCTTGCTTCTGTGGGTGGAGTTGTTGATGTTGTCATTGATATTGCTGATATTAATTTTGTTGTTACTCTTCCTTCTGCTGTTGGAGCTGTTGATGTTGTCATTGATATTGCTGTTATTACTGTTGTTGTTACTCTTCCTTCTGTTGTTGGAGTTGTTGATGTTGTCATTGATATTGCTGTTATTACTGTTGTTGTTACTCTTGCTTCTGTGGGTGGAGTTGTTGATGTTGTCATTGATATTGCTGTTATTACTGATGTTATTACTCTTGCTTCTGTTGTTGGAGTTGTTGATGTTGTCATTGATATTGCTGTTATTACTGATGTTATTACTCTTAGTTCTGTTGTTGGAGTTGTTGATGTTGTCATTGATATTGCTGTTATTTCTGTTGTTGTTACTCTTGCTTCTGTTGTTGGAGTTGTTGATGTTGTCATTGATATTGCTGTTATTACTGATGTTATTACTCTTGCTTCTGTTGTTGGAGTTGTTGATGTTGTCATTGATATTGCTGTTATTACTGTTGTTGTTACTCTTGCTTCTGTTGTTGGAGTTGTTGATGTTGTCATTGATATTGCTGTTATTACTGATGTTATTACTCTTGCTTCTGTTGTTGGAGTTGTTGATGTTGTCATTGATATTGCTGTTATTACTGTTGTTCTTACCCTTGCTTCTGTTGTTGGAGTTGTTGATGTTGTCATTGATATTGCTGTTATTACTGATGTTATTACTCTTGCTTCTGTTGTTGGAGTTGTTGATGTTGTCATTGATATTGCTGTTATTACTGATGTTATTAGTCTTGCTTCTGTTGTTGGAGTTGTTGATGTTGTCATTGATATTGTTGTTATTACTGTTGTTGTTACTCTTACTTCTGCTGTTGGTGTTGTTGATGTTGTCATTGATATTGCTGTTATTACTCTTGTTGTTACTCTTCCTTCTGTTGTTGGATTTGTTGATGTTGTCATTGATATTGCTGTTATTGCTGTTGTTCTTACTCTTGCTTCTGTTGTTGGAGTTGTTGATGTTGTCATTGATATTGCTGATATTACTGTTGTTGTTACTCTTCCTTCTGCTGTTGGAGTTGTTGATGTTGTCATTGATATTGCTGTTATTACTGTTGTTGTTACTCTTCCTTCTGTTGTTGGAGTTGTTGATGTTGTCATTGATATTGCTGTTATTACTGTTGTTGTTACTCTTGCTTCTGTGGGTGGAGTTGTTGATGTTGTCATTGATATTGCTGTTATTACTGATGTTATTACTCTTGCTTCTGTTGTTGGAGTTGTTGATGTTGTCATTGATATTGCTGTTATTACTGATGTTATTACTCTTAGTTCTGTTGTTGGAGTTGTTGATGTTGTCATTGATATTGCTGTTATTTCTGTTGTTGTTACTCTTGCTTCTGTTGTTGGAGTTGTTGATGTTGTCATTGATATTGCTGTTATTACTGATGTTATTACTCTTGCTTCTGTTGTTGGAGTTGTTGATGTTGTCATTGATATTGCTGTTATTACTGTTGTTGTTACTCTTGCTTCTGTTGTTGGAGTTGTTGATGTTGTCATTGATATTGCTGTTATTACTGATGTTATTACTCTTGCTTCTGTTGTTGGAGTTGTTGATGTTGTCATTGATATTGCTGTTATTACTGTTGTTCTTACCCTTGCTTCTGTTGTTGGAGTTGTTGATGTTGTCATTGATATTGCTGTTATTACTGATGTTATTACTCTTGCTTCTGTTGTTGGAGTTGTTGATGTTGTCATTGATATTGCTGTTATTACTGATGTTATTAGTCTTGCTTCTGTTGTTGGAGTTGTTGATGTTGTCATTGATATTGTTGTTATTACTGTTGTTGTTACTCTTACTTCTGCTGTTGGTGTTGTTGATGTTGTCATTGATATTGCTGTTATTACTGTTGTTGTTACTCTTCCTTCTGTTGTTGGATTTGTTGATGTTGTCATTGATATTGCTGTTATTGCTGTTGTTCTTACTCTTGCTTCTGTTGTTGGAGTTGTTGATGTTGTCATTGATATTGCTGATATTACTGTTGTTATTACTCTTCCTTCTGCTGTTGGAGTTGTTGATGTTGTCATTGATATTGCTGTTATTACTGTTGTTGTTACTCTTCCTTCTGTTGTTGGAGTTGTTGATGTTGTCATTGATATTGCTGTTATTACTGTTGTTGTTACTCTTGCTTCTGTGGGTGGAGTTGTTGATGTTGTCATTGATATTGCTGTTATTACTGATGTTAATACTCTTGCTTCTGTGGGTGGAGTTGTTGATGTTGTCATTGATATTGCTGTTATTACTGTTGTTGTTACTCTTCCTTCTGTTGTTGGAGTTGTTGATGTTGTCATTGATATTGCTGATATTAGTTTTGTTGTTACTCTTCCTTCTGCTGTTGGAGCTGTTGATGTTGTCATTGATATTGCTGTTATTACTGTTGTTGTTACTCTTCCTTCTGTTGTTGGAGTTGTTGATGTTGTCATTGATATTGCTGTTATTACTGTTGTTGTTACTCTTGCTTCTGTGGGTGGAGTTGTTGATGTTGTCATTGATATTGCTGTTATTACTGATGTTATTACTCTTGCTTCTGTTGTTGGAGTTGTTGATGTTGTCATTGATATTGCTGTTATTACTGATGTTATTACTCTTGCTTCTGTTGTTGGAGTTGTTGATGTTGTCATTGATATTGCTGTTATTTCTGTTGTTGTTACTCTTGCTTCTGTTGTTGGAGTTGTTGATGTTGTCATTGATATTGCTGTTATTACTGATGTTATTACTCTTGCTTCTGTTGTTGGAGTTGTTGATGTTGTCATTGATATTGCTGTTATTACTGTTGTTGTTACTCTTGCTTCTGTTGTTGGAGTTGTTGATGTTGTCATTGATATTGCTGTTATTACTGATGTTATTACTCTTGCTTCTGTTGTTGGAGTTGTTGATGTTGTCATTGATATTGCTGTTATTACTGTTGTTCTTACCCTTGCTTCTGTTGTTGGAGTTGTTGATGTTGTCATTGATATTGCTGTTATTACTGATGTTATTACTCTTGCTTCTGTTGTTGGAGTTGTTGATGTTGTCATTGATATTGCTGTTATTACTGATGTTATTAGTCTTGCTTCTGTTGTTGGAGTTGTTGATGTTGTCATTGATATTGTTGTTATTACTGTTGTTGTTACTCTTACTTCTGCTGTTGGTGTTGTTGATGTTGTCATTGATATTGCTGTTATTACTGATGTTATTACTCTTTCTTCTGATGTTGGAGTTGTTGATGTTGTCATTGATATTGCTGTTATTACTGTTGTTGTTACTCTTACTTCTGCTGTTGGTGTTGTTGATGTTGTCATTGATATTGCTGTTATTACTGATGTTATTACTCTTGCTTCTGATGTTGGAGTTCTTGATGTTGTCATTGATATTGCTGTCATTGCTGTTGTTGTTACTCTTCCTTCTGTTGTTGGAGTTGTTGATGTTGTCATTGATATTGCTGTTATTACTGTTGTTGTTACTCTTGCTTCTGTTGTTGGAGTTGTTGATGTTGTCATTGATATTGCTGTTATTACTGTTGTTGTTACTCTTCCTTCTGTTGTTGGAGTTGTTGATGTTGTCATTGATATTGCTGTTATTGCTGTTGTTCTTACTCTTGCTTCTGTTGTTGGAGTTGTTGATGTTGTCATTGATATTGCTGTTATTACTGTTATTGTTACTCTTCCTTCTGTTGTTGGAGTTGTTGATGTTGTCATTGATATTGCTGTTATTACTGATGTTGTTACTCTTCCTTCTGTTGTTGGAGTTGTTGATGTTGTCATTGATATTGCTGATATTACTGTTGTTGTTACTCTTCCTTCTGCTGTTGGAGTTGTTGATGTTGTCATTGATATTGCTGTTATTACTGTTGTTGTTACTCTTCCTTCTGTTGTTGGAGTTGTTGATGTTGTCATTGATATTGCTGTTATTACTGATGTTATTACTCTTGCTTCTGTTGTTGGAGTTGTTGATGTTGTCATTGATATTGCTGTTATTACTGTTGTTCTTACCCTTGCTTCTGTTGTTGGAGTTGTTGATGTTGTCATTGATATTGCTGTTATTACTGATGTTATTACTCTTGCTTCTGTTGTTGGAGTTGTTGATGTTGTCATTGATATTGCTGTTATTACTGATGTTATTAGTCTTGCTTCTGTTGTTGGAGTTGTTGATGTTGTCATTGATATTGTTGTTATTACTGTTGTTGTTACTCTTACTTCTGCTGTTGGTGTTGTTGATGTTGTCATTGATATTGCTGTTATTACTGTTGTTGTTACTCTTCCTTCTGTTGTTGGATTTGTTGATGTTGTCATTGATATTGCTGTTATTGCTGTTGTTCTTACTCTTGCTTCTGTTGTTGGAGTTGTTGATGTTGTCATTGATATTGCTGATATTACTGTTGTTGTTACTCTTCCTTCTGCTGTTGGAGTTGTTGATGTTGTCATTGATATTGCTGTTATTACTGTTGTTGTTACTCTTCCTTCTGTTGTTGGAGTTGTTGATGTTGTCATTGATATTGCTGTTATTACTGTTGTTGTTACTCTTGCTTCTGTGGATGGAGTTGTTGATGTTGTCATTGATATTGCTGTTATTACTGTTGTTGTTACTCTTCCTTCTGTTGTTGGAGTTGTTGATGTTGTCATTGATATTGCTGTTATTGCTGTTGTTCTTACTCTTGCTTCTGTTGTTGGAGTTGTTGATGTTGTCATTGATATTGCTGTTATTACTGTTATTGTTACTCTTCCTTCTGTTGTTGGAGTTGTTGATGTTGTCATTGATATTGCTGTTATTACATTTGTTGTTACTCTTCCTTCTGTTGTTGGAGTTGTTGATGTTGTCATTGATATTGCTGATATTAGTTTTGTTGTTACTCTTCCTTCTGCTGTTGGAGCTGTTGATGTTGTCATTGATATTGCTGTAATTACTGTTGTTGTTACTCTTACTTCTGCTGTTGGTGTTGTTGATGTTGTCATTGATATTGCTGTTATTACTGATGTTATTACTCTTTCTTCTGATGTTGGAGTTGTTGATGTTGTCATTGATATTGCTGTTATTACTGTTGTTGTTACTCTTACTTCTGCTGTTGGTGTTGTTGATGTTGTCATTGATATTGCTGTTATTACTGATGTTATTACTCTTGCTTCTGATGTTGGAGTTCTTGATGTTGTCATTGATATTGCTGTCATTGCTGTTGTTGTTACTCTTCCTTCTGTTGTTGGAGTTGTTGATGTTGTCATTGATATTGCTGTTATTACTGTTGTTGTTACTCTTGCTTCTGTGGGTGGAGTTGTTGATGTTGTCATTGATATTGCTGTTATTACTGATGTTATTACTCTTGCTTCTGTTGTTGGAGTTGTTGATGTTGTCATTGATATTGCTGTTATTACTGATGTTATTACTCTTGCTTCTGTTGTTGGAGTTGTTGATGTTGTCATTGATATTGCTGTTATTTCTGTTGTTGTTACTCTTGCTTCTGTTGTTGGAGTTGTTGATGTTGTCATTGATATTGCTGTTATTACTGATGTTATTACTCTTGCTTCTGTTGTTGGAGTTGTTGATGTTGTCATTGATATTGCTGTTATTACTGTTGTTGTTACTCTTGCTTCTGTTGTTGGAGTTGTTGATGTTGTCATTGATATTGCTGTTATTACTGACGTTATTACTCTTGCTTCTGTTGTTGGAGTTGTTGATGTTGTCATTGATATTGCTGTTATTACTGTTGTTCTTACCCTTGCTTCTGTTGTTGGAGTTGTTGATGTTGTCATTGATATTGCTGTTATTACTGATGTTATTACTCTTGCTTCTGTTGTTGGAGTTGTTGATGTCATTGATATTGCTGTAATTACTGATGTTATTAGTCTTGCTTCTGTTGTTGGAGTTGTTGATGTTGTCATTGATATTGCTGTTATTGCTGTTGTTGTTACTCTTCCTTCTGTTGTTGTAGTTGTTGATGTTGTCATTGATATTGCTGTTATTACTGTTGTTGTTACTCTTGCTTCTGTGGGTGGAGTTGTTGATGTTGTCATTGATATTGCTGTTATTACTGTTGTTGTTACTCTTCCTTCTGTTGTTGGAGTTGTTGATGTTGTCATTGATATTGCTGTTATTACTGTTGTTGTTACTCTTCCTTCTGTTGTTGGAGTTGTTGATGTTGTCATTGATATTGCTGTTATTGCTGTTGTTCTTACTCTTGCTTCTGTTGTTGGAGTTGTTGATGTTGTCATTGATATTGCTGTTATTACTGTTATTGTTACTCTTCCTTCTGTTGTTGGAGTTGTTGATGTTGTCATTGATATTGCTGTTATTACTGATGTTGTTACTCTTCCTTCTGTTGTTGGAGTTGTTGATGTTGTCATTGATATTGCTGATATTACTGTTGTTGTTACTCTTCCTTCTGCTGTTGGAGTTGTTGATGTTGTCATTGATATTGCTGTTATTACTGTTGTTGTTACTCTTCCTTCTGTTGTTGGAGTTGTTGATGTTGTCATTGATATTGCTGTTATTACTGTTGTTGTTACTCTTGCTTCTGTGGGTGGAGTTGTTGTTGTTGTCATTGATATTGCTGTTATTACTGTTGTTGTTACTCTTCCTTCTGTTGTTGGAGTTGTTGATGTTGTCATTGATATTGCTGTTATTGCTGTTGTTCTTACTCTTGCTTCTGTTGTTGGAGTTGTTGATGTTGTCATTGATATTGCTGTTATTACTGTTATTGTTACTCTTCCTTCTGTTGTTGGAGTTGTTGATGTTGTCATTGATATTGCTGTTATTACTGTTGTTGTTACTCTTCCTTCTGTTGTTGGAGTTGTTGATGTTGTCATTGATATTGCTGATATTAGTTTTGTTGTTACTCTTCCTTCTGCTGTTGGAGCTGTTGATGTTGTCATTGATATTGCTGTTATTACTGTTGTTGTTACTCTTGCTTCTGTTGTTGGAGTTGTTGATGTTGTCATTGATATTGCTGATATTACTGTTGTTGTTACTCTTGCTTCTGTGGGTGGAGTTGTTGATGTTGTCATTGATATTGCTGTTATTACTGTTGTTGTTACTCTTGCTTCTGTTGGTGGAGTTGTTGATGTTGTCATTGATATTGCTGATATTACTGTTGTTGTAACTCTTGCTTCTCTTGGTGGAGTTGTTGATGTTGTCATTGATATTGCTGTTATTACTGTTGTTGTTACTCTTGCTTCTGTTGGTGGAGTTGTTGATGTTATCATTGATATTGCTGTTATTACTGTTGTTGTTACTCTTGCTTTTGTTGTTGGAGTTGTTGATGTTGTCATTGATATTGCTGTTATTACTGTTATTGTTACTCTTCCTTCTGTTGTTGGAGTTGTTGATGTTGTCATTGATATTGCTGTTATTACTGTTGTTGTTACTCTTCCTTCTGTTGTTGGAGCTGTTGATGTTGTCATTGATATTGCTGTTATTACTGTTGTTGTTACTCTTCCTTCTGTTGTTGTAGTTGTTGATGTTGTCATTGATATTGCTGTTATTACTGTTGTTGTTACTCTTCCTTCTGTTGTTGGAGTTGTTGATGTTGTCATTGATATTATTGTTATTGCTGTTGTTCTTACTCTTGCTTCTGTTGTTGGAGTTGTTGATGTTGTCATTGATATTGCTGTTATTACTGTTGTTGTTACTCTTCCTTCTGTTGTTGGAGCTGTTGATGTTGTCATTGATATTGCTGTTATTACTGTTGTTGTTACTCTTCCTTCTGTTGTTGTAGTTGTTGATGTTGTCATTGATATTGCTGTTATTACTGTTGTTGTTACTCTTCCTTCTGTTGTTGGAGTTGTTGATGTTGTCATTGATATTATTGTTATTGCTGTTGTTCTTACTCTTGCTTCTGTTGTTGGAGTTGTTGATGTTGTCATTGATATTGCTGTTATTACTGTTGTTGTTACTCTTCCTTCTGTTGTTGGAGTTGTTGATGTTGTCATTGATATTGCTGTTATTACTGTTATTGTTACTCTTCCTTCTGTTGTTGTTGTTGATGTTGTCATTGATATTGCTGTTATTACTGTTGTTGTTACTCTTCCTTCTGTTGTTGGTGTTGTTGATGTTGTCATTGATATTGCTGTTATTACTGATGTTGTTACTCTTCCTTCTGTTGTTGGAGTTGTTGATGGTGTCATTGATATTGCTGATATTACTGTTGTTGTTACTCTTCCTTCTGCTGTTGGAGTTGTTGATGTTGTCATTGATATTGCTGTTATTACTGTTGTTGTTACTCTTCCTTCTGCTGTTGGAGTTGTTGATGTTGTCATTGATATTGCTGTTATTACTGTTGTTGTTACTCTTGCTTCTGTGGGTGGAGTTGTTGATGTTGTCATTGATATTGCTGTTATTACTGTTGTTGTTACTCTTGCTTCTGTGGGTGGAGTTGTTGATGTTGTCATTGATATTGCTGTTATTACTGTTGTTGTTACTCTTCCTTCTGTTGTTGGAGTTGTTGATGTTGTCATTGATATTGCTGTTATTGCTGTTGTTCTTACTCTTGCTTCTGTTGTTGGAGTTGTTGATGTTGTCATTGATATTGCTGTTATTACTGTTATTGTTACTCTTCCTTCTGTTGTTGTTGTTGATGTTGTCATTGATATTGCTGTTATTACTGTTGTTGTTACTCTTCCTTCTGTTGTTGGTGTTGTTGATGTTGTCATTGATATTGCTGTTATTACTGTTGTTGTTACTCTTCCTTCTGTTGTTGGTGTTGTTGATGTTGTCATTGATATTGCTGTTATTACTGATGTTGTTACTCTTCCTTCTGTTGTTGGAGTTGTTGATGTGGTCATTGATATTGCTGTTATTGCTGTTGTTGTTACTCTTCCTTCTGCTGTTGGAGTTGTTGATGTTGTCATTGATATTGCTGTTATTACTGTTGTTGTTACTCTTCCTTCTGTTGTTGGAGTTGTTGATGTTGTCATTGATATTGCTGTTATTGCTGTTGTTCTTACTCTTGCTTCTGTTGTTGGAGTTGTTGATGTTGTCATTGATATTGCTGTTATTACTGTTATTGTTACTCTTCCTTCTGTTGTTGGAGTTGTTGATGTTGTCATTGATATTGCTGATATTAATTTTGTTGTTACTCTTCCTTCTGCTGTTGGAGCTGTTGATGTTGTCATTGATATTGCTGTTATTACTGTTGTTGTTACTCTTCCTTCTGTTGTTGGAGTTGTTGATGTTGTCATTGATATTGCTGTTATTACTGTTGTTGTTACTCTTCCTTCTGTTGTTGGAGTTGTTGATGTTGTCATTGATATTATTGTTATTACTGTTGTTGTTACTCTTCCTTCTGTTGTTGGAGTTGTTGATGTTGTCATTGATATTATTGTTATTACTGTTGTTGTTACTCTTCCTTCTGTTGTTGGAGTTGTTGATGTTGTCATTGATATTGCTGTTATTACTGTTGTTGTTACTCTTCCTTCTGTTGTTGGAGTTGTTGATGTTGTCATTGATATTGCTGTTATTACTGTTGTTGTTACTCTTCCTTCTGTTGTTGGAGTTGTTGATGTTGTCAGTGATATTGCTGTTATTACTGTTATTGTTACTCTTGCTTCTGTGGGTGGAGTTGTTGATGTTGTCATTGATATTGCTGTTATTACTGATGTTATTACTCTTGCTTCTGTTGTTGGAGTTGTTGATGTTGTCATTGATATTGCTGTTATTTCTGTTGTTGTTACTCTTGCTTCTGTTGTTGGAGTTGTTGATGTTGTCATTGATATTGCTGTTATTACTGATGTTATTACTCTTGCTTCTGTTGTTGGAGTTGTTGATGTTGTCATTGATATTGCTGTTATTACTGTTGTTGTTACTCTTGCTTCTGTTGTTGGAGTTGTTGATGTTGTCATTGATATTGCTGTTATTACTGATGTTATTACCCTTGCTTCTGTTGTTGGAGTTGTTGATGTTGTCATTGATATTGCTGTTATTACTGTTGTTCTTACCCTTGCTTCTGTTGTTGGAGTTGTTGATGTTGTCATTGATATTGCTGTTATTACTGATGTTATTACTCTTGCTTCTGTTGTTGGAGTTGTTGATGTTGTCATTGATATTGCTGTTATTACTGATGTTATTAGTCTTGCTTCTGTTGTTGGAGTTGTTGATGTTGTCATTGATATTGTTGTTATTACTGTTGTTGTTACTCTTACTTCTGCTGTTGGTGTTGTTGATGTTGTCATTGATATTGCTGTTATTACTGTTGTTGTTACTCTTCCTTCTGTTGTTGGAGTTGTTGATGTTGTCATTGATATTGCTGTTATTGCTGTTGTTCTTACTCTTGCTTCTGTTGTTGGAGTTGTTGATGTTGTCATTGATATTGCTGTTATTACTGTTATTGTTACTCTTCCTTCTGTTGTTGGAGTTGTTGATGTTGTCATTGATATTGCTGTTATTACTGATGTTGTTACTCTTCCTTCTGTTGTTGGAGTTGTTGATGTTGTCATTGATATTGCTGATATTACTGTTGTTGTTACTCTTCCTTCTGCTGTTGGAGTTGTTGATGTTGTCATTGATATTGCTGTTATTACTGTTGTTGTTACTCTTCCTTCTGTTGTTGGAGTTGTTGATGTTGTCATTGATATTGCTGTTATTACTGTTGTTGTTACTCTTGCTTCTGTGGGTGGAGTTGTTGATGTTGTCATTGATATTGCTGTTATTACTGTTGTTGTTACTCTTCCTTCTGTTGTTGGAGTTGTTGATGTTGTCATTGATATTGCTGTTATTGCTGTTGTTCTTACTCTTGCTTCTGTTGTTGGAGTTGTTGATGTTGTCATTGATATTGCTGTTATTACTGTTATTGTTACTCTTCCTTCTGTTGTTGGAGTTGTTGATGTTGTCACTGATATTGCTGTTATTACAGTTGTTGTTACTCTTCCTTCTGTTGTTGGAGTTGTTGATGTTGTCATTGATATTGCTGATATTAGTTTTGTTGTTACTCTTCCTTCTGCTGTTGGAGCTGTTGATGTTGTCATTGATATTGCTGTTATTACTGTTGTTGTTACTCTTGCTTCTGTTGTTGGAGTTGTTGATGTTGTCATTGATATTGCTGTTATTACTGTTGTTGTTACTCTTGCTTCTGTGGGTGGAGTTGTTGATGTTGTCATTGATATTGCTGTTATTACTGATGTTATTACTCTTGCTTCTGTTGTTGGAGTTGTTGATGTTGTCATTGATATTGCTGTTATTACTGATGTTATTACTCTTGCTTCTGTTGTTGGAGTTGTTGATGTTGTCATTGATAATGCTGTTATTTCTGTTGTTGTTACTCTTGCTTCTGTTGTTGGAGTTGTTGATGTTGTCATTGATATTGCTGTTATTACTGATGTTATTACTCTTGCTTCTGTTGTTGGAGTTGTTGATGTTGTCATTGATATTGCTGTTATTACTGTTGTTGTTACTCTTGCTTCTGTTGTTGGAGTTGTTGATGTTGTCATTGATATTGCTGTTATTACTGATGTTATTACTCTTGCTTCTGTTGTTGGAGTTGTTGATGTTGTCATTGATATTGCTGTTATTACTGTTGTTCTTACCCTTGCTTCTGTTGTTGGAGTTGTTGATGTTGTCATTGATATTGCTGTTATTACTGATGTTATTACTCTTGCTTCTGTTGTTGGAGTTGTTGATGTTGTCATTGATATTGCTGTTATTACTGATGTTATTAGTCTTGCTTCTGTTGTTGGAGTTGTTGATGTTGTCATTGATATTGTTGTTATTACTGTTGTTGTTACTCTTACTTCTGCTGTTGGTGTTGTTGATGTTGTCATTGATATTGCTGTTATTACTGATGTTATTACTCTTTCTTCTGATGTTGGAGTTGTTGATGTTGTCATTGATATTGCTGTTATTACTGTTGTTGTTACTCTTACTTCTGCTGTTGGTGTTGTTGATGTTGTCATTGATATTGCTGTTATTACTGATGTTATTACTCTTGCTTCTGATGTTGGAGTTCTTGATGTTGTTATTGATATTGCTGTCATTGCTGTTGTTGTTACTCTTCCTTCTGTTGTTGGAGTTGTTGATGTTGTCATTGATATTGCTGTTATTACTGTTGTTGTTACTCTTGCTTCTGTTGTTGGAGTTGTTGATGTTGTCATTGATATTGCTGTTATTACTGTTGTTGTTACTCTTCCTTCTGTTGTTGGAGTTGTTGATGTTGTCATTGATATTGCTGTTATTGCTGTTGTTCTTACTCTTGCTTCTGTTGTTGGAGTTGTTGATGTTGTCATTGATATTGCTGTTATTACTGTTATTGTTACTCTTCCTTCTGTTGTTGGAGTTGTTGATGTTGTCATTGATATTGCTGTTATTACTGATGTTGTTACTCTTCCTTCTGTTGTTGGAGTTGTTGATGTTGTCATTGATATTGCTGATATTACTGTTGTTGTTACTCTTCCTTCTGCTGTTGGAGTTGTTGATGTTGTCATTGATATTGCTGTTATTACTGTTGTTGTTACTCTTCCTTCTGTTGTTGGAGTTGTTGATGTTGTCATTGATATTGCTGTTATTACTGTTGTTGTTACTCTTGCTTCTGTGGGTGGAGTTGTTGATGTTGTCATTGATATTGCTGTTATTACTGTTGTTGTTACTCTTCCTTCTGTTGTTGGAGATGTTGATGTTGTCATTGATATTGCTGTTATTACTGTTATTGTTACTCTTCCTTCTGTTGTTGGAGTTGTTGATGTTGTCATTGATATTGCTGTTATTACTGTTGTTGTTACTCTTGCTTCTGTTGTTGGAGTTGTTGATGTTGTCATTGATATTGTTGTTATTACTGTTGTTGTTACTCTTACTTCTGCTGTTGGTGTTGTTGATGTTGTCATTGATATTGCTGTTATTACTGATGTTATTACTCTTGCTTCTGATGTTGGAGTTCTTGATGTTGTCATTGATATTGCTGTCATTGCTGTTGTTGTTACTCTTCCTTCTGTTGTTGGAGTTGTTGATGTTGTCAGTGATATTGCTGTTATTACTGATGTTATTACTCTTGCTTCTGTTGTTGGAGTTGTTGATGTTGTCATTGATATTGCTGTTATTACTGTTGTTGTTACTCTTGCTTCTGTTGTTGGAGTTGTTGATGTTGTCATTGATATTGCTGTTATTACTGATGTTATTACTCTTGCTTCTGTTGTTGGAGTTGTTGATGTTGTCATTGATATTGCTGTTATTACTGTTGTTCTTACCCTTGCTTCTGTTGTTGGAGTTGTTGATGTTGTCATTGATATTGCTGTTATTACTGATGTTATTACTCTTGCTTCTGTTGTTGGAGTTGTTGATGTTGTCATTGATATTGCTGTTATTACTGATGTTATTAGTCTTGCTTCTGTTGTTGGAGTTGTTGATGTTGTCATTGATATTGTTGTTATTACTGTTGTTGTTACTCTTACTTCTGCTGTTGGTGTTGTTGATGTTGTCATTGATATTGCTGTTATTACTGATGTTATTACTCTTTCTTCTGATGTTGGAGTTGTTGATGTTGTCATTGATATTGCTGTTATTACTGTTGTTGTTACTCTTACTTCTGCTGTTGGTGTTGTTGATGTTGTCATTGATATTGTTGTTATTACTGATGTTATTACTCTTGCTTCTGATGTTGGAGTTCTTGATGTTGTTATTGATATTGCTGTCATTGCTGTTGTTGTTACTCTTCCTTCTGTTGTTGGAGTTGTTGATGTTGTCATTGATATTGCTGTTATTACTGTTGTTGTTACTCTTGCTTCTGTTGTTGGAGTTGTTGATGTTGTCATTGATATTGCTGTTATTACTGTTGTTGTTACTCTTCCTTCTGTTGTTGGAGTTGTTGATGTTGTCATTGATATTGCTGATATTACTGTTGTTGTTACTCTTGCTTCTGTTGGTGGAGTTGTTGATGTTGTCATTGATATTGCTGTTATTGCTGTTGTTCTTACTCTTGCTTCTGTTGTTGGAGTTGTTGATGTTGTCATTGATATTGCTGTTATTACTGTTATTGTTACTCTTCCTTCTGTTGTTGGAGTTGTTGATGTTGTCATTGATATTGCTGTTATTACTGATGTTGTTACTCTTCCTTCTGTTGTTGGAGTTGTTGATGTTGTCATTGATATTGCTGATATTACTGTTGTTGTTACTCTTCCTTCTGCTGTTGGAGTTGTTGATGTTGTCATTGATATTGCTGTTATTACTGTTGTTGTTACTCTTCCTTCTGTTGTTGGAGTTGTTGATGTTATCATTGATATTGCTGTTATTACTGTTGTTGTTACTCTTGCTTCTGTGGGTGGAGTTGTTGATGTTGTCATTGATATTGCTGTTATTACTGTTGTTGTTACTCTTCCTTCTGTTGTTGGAGTTGTTGATGTTGTCATTGATATTGCTGTTATTGCTGTTGTTCTTACTCTTGCTTCTGTTGTTGGAGTTGTTGATGTTGTCATTGATATTGCTGTTATTACTGTTATTGTTACTCTTCCTTCTGTTGTTGGAGTTGTTGATGTTGTCATTGATATTGCTGTTATTACTGTTGTTGTTACTCTTGCTTCTGTTGTTGGAGTTGTTGATGTTGTCATTGATATTGTTGTAATTACTGTTGTTGTTACTCTTACTTCTGCTGTTGGTGTTGTTGATGTTGTCATTGATATTGCTGTTATTACTGATGTTATTACTCTTGCTTCTGATGTTGGAGTTCTTGATGTTGTCATTGATATTGCTGTCATTGCTGTTGTTGTTACTCTTCCTTCTGTTGTTGGAGTTGTTGATGTTGTCAGTGATATTGCTGTTATTACTGTTATTGTTACTCTTGCTTCTGTTGTTGGAGTTGTTGATGTTGTCATTGATATTGCTGTTATTACTGTTGTTGTTACTCTTGCTTCTGTTGGTGGAGTTGTTGATGTTGTCATTGATATTGCTGTTATTACTGTTGTTGTTACTCTTGCTTCTGTTGGTGGAGTTGTTGATGTTGTCATTGATATTGCTGTTATTACTGTTGTTGTTACTCTTGCTTCTGTTGTTGGAGTTGTTGATGTTGTCATTGATATTGCTGTTATTACTGTTGTTGTTACTCTTCCTTCTGTTGTTGGAGTTGTTGATGTTGTCATTGATATTGCTGTTATTGCTGTTGTTCTTACTCTTGCTTCTGTTGTTGTAGTTGTTGATGTTGTCATTGATATTGCTGTTATTACTGTTGTTGTTACTCTTGCTTCTGTTGTTGGAGTTGTTGATGTTGTCATTGATATTGCTGTTATTATAGTTGTTGTTACCATTGCTTCTGTTGTTGGAGTTGTTGATGTTGTCATTGATATTGCTGTTATTACTGTTGTTCTTACAAATGCTTCTGAAGTTGGAGATTTTGATGTTGTCATTGATATTGCTGTTATTACTGATGTTATTACTCTTGCTTCTGTTGTTGGAGTTGTTGATGTTGTCATTGTTATTGCTGTTATTACTGTTGTTGTTACTCTGGCTTCTGTTGTCGGAGTTGTTGATGTTGTCATTGATATTGCTGTTATTACTGTTGTTGTTACTCTTGCTTTTGTTGTTGGAGTTGTTGATGTTGTCATTGATATTGCTGTTATTACTGTTGTTGTTACTCTTCCTTCTGTTGTTGGAGTTGTTGATGTTTTCATTGATATTGCTGTTATTACTGTTGTTGTTACTCTTCCTTCTGTTGTTGGAGTTGTTGATGTTGTCATTGATATTGCTGTTATTACTGTTGTTGTTACTCTTCCTTCTGTTGTTGTAGTTGTTGATGTTGTCATTGATATTGCTGTTATTACTGTTGTTGTTACTCTTGCTTCTGTTGTTGGAGTTGTTGATGTTGTCATTGATATTGCTGTTATTATAGTTGTTGTTACTATTGCTTCTGTTGTTGGTGTTGTTGATGTTGTCATTGATATTGCTGTTATTACAGTTGTTGTCAATCCTGCTTCTGTGGTTTGGATTGTTGATGTTTTCATTGTTATTGCACTTATTACTGTTGTTGTTACTCTTCCTTCTGTTGTTGGAGTTGTTGATGTTGTCATTGATATTGCTGTTATTGCTGTTGTTCTTACTCTTGCTTCTGTTGTTGGAGTTGTTGATGTTGTCATTGATATTGCTGTTATTACTGTTGTTGTTACTCTTGCTTCTGTTGTTGGAGTTGTTGATGTTGTCATTGATTTGCTGTTATTATAGTTGTTGTTACTATTGCTTCTGTTGTTGGAGTTGTTGGTTTTGTTATTGATATTGCTCTTATTGCTGTTGTTGTTACTCTTGCTTCTGTTGTTGGAGTTCTTGATGTTGTCATTGATATTGCTATTATTACTGTTGTTGTTACTCTTGCTTCTGTTGTTGGAGTTGTTGATGTTGTCATTGATATTGCTGTCATTGCTGTTGTTGTTACTCTTGCTTCTGATGTTGGAGTTCTTGATGTTGTTATTCATATTGGTGTCATTGCTTTTGTTGTTACTCTTGCTTCTGTTGTTGGAGTTGTTGATGTTGTCATTGATATTGCTGTTATTACTGTTGTTGTTACTCTTGCTTCTTTTGTTGGAGTTGTTGCTGTTGTCATTGATATTGCTGTTATTACTCTTGTTCGTACTATTGCTTCTGTTGTTGGAGTTATTGATGTTGTCATTGATATTGCTGTTATTACTGATGTTGTTACTATTGCTTCTGTTGTTGGAGTTGTTGATGTTGTCATTGATATTGCTGTTATTACTTTTGTTGTTACTCTTGCTTCTGTTGTTGGAGTTGTTGATGTTGTCATTGATATTGCTGTTATTACTGTTGTTGTTACTCCTGCTTGTATTGTTGGAGTTGTTGATGTTGTCATTGATATTGCTGTAATTACTGTTGTTCTTACCCTTGCTTCTGTTGTTGGAGTTGTTGATGTTGTCATTGATATTGCTGTTATTACTGATGTTATTACTCTTGCTTCTGTTGTTGGAGTTGTTGATGTTGTCATTGTTATTGCTGTTATTACTGTTGTTGTTACTCTTGCTTCTGTTGTTGGAGTGGTTGATGTTGTCATTGATATTGCTGTTATTACTGTTGTTCTTACAAATGCTTCTGAAGTTGGAGATTTTGATGTTGTCATTGATATTGCTGCTATTACTGTTGTTGTTATTCTTGCTTGTATTGTTGGAGTTGTTGATGTTGTCATTGATATTGCTGTTATTACTGTTGTTGTTACTCTGGCTTCTGTTGTTGGAGTTGTTGATGTTGTCATTGATATTGCTGTTATTGCTGTTGTTCTTACTCTTGCTTCTGTTGTTGGAGTTGTTGATGTTGTCATTGATATTGCTGTTATTGCTGTTGTTGTTACTCTTGCTTCTGTTGTTGGAGTGGTTGATGTTGTCATTGATATTGCTGTTATTGCTGTTGTTGTTACTCTTGCTTCTGTTGTTGGAGTTGTTGATGTTGTCATTGATATTGCTGTTATTGCTGTTGTTATTACTCTTGCTTCTGTTGTTGGTGTTGTTGATGTTGTCATTGTTATTGCTGTTATTACAGTTGTTGTCAATCCTGCTTCTGTGGTTTGGATTGTTGATGTTGTCATTGTTATTGCACTTATTACTGTTGCAAATAAAAAAACCGGACACCCAAATAAAAAACTGCGCACCCAAATAAAAAACGGGGCACCCAAATAAAAACTGTGCACCCAAATAAAAAACGGGGCACCCAAATAAGAAAACGGGACACCCAAATAAAAAGCGGGGCACCCAAATAAAAACCGGACCCCTCCATAATAAAACGGGGCACCCAAATGACCCCCCCCCCCCCTAGAAAAACGGGGTACCCAAATAAAAAATAGAATCCCCCTATAAAAAAACGGGGCACCCAAATAAAAAACGGAGCACCACAAAAAAAACGGGGAACCCAAATAAAAAATGGACCCCCCCCCCCATAAAAAAACGGGGCACCCAAATAAAAAACGACCCCCCTAAAAAGTCGGGGCACCCTAATAAAAAAACGGGCCAAACAAATAAATAACGGGCCAAACAAATAAAAAACGGTGCACCCAAATAAAATAACGTGGCACCCAATTAAAAACACGGGACACCCAAATAAAAAAACGGACACCCCATAAAAAAACGGGGCACCAAATAAAAAACGGGACATCCAAATAAAATAACGGGACACCCAAATAAAAAACGGGGCACCCAAATAAAAAAACGGAGCATCCAAATAAAAAACGAGGCACCAAAATAAAAAACGGATCCCCAACAAAAAAAGGGGCACCCAAATAAAAAACGGATCCCATCCCTCATAAAAAAACGGGGCACGCAACTAAACCCACCATAAAAAATGGGGCACCCAAATTAAAAACGCCCCCCCCCCCATAAAAAACGTGGCACCCAAATAAAAAACGCTCCCCCCCCCTAAAAAAACGAGGCAAAAAAATATAAAAATGTTACATCCACATAAAATAACCGGACACCCAAATAAAAAACGGGGTACCCAAATAAAAAACGGGTCTCCCAAATAAAAAACGGGGCACCCAAATAAAAAACGGACCCCCCCATAAAAAAACCGGGCAGCAAATAAAAAACCAGGCACCCAAATAAAAAACGGACCCCCCATAAAAAAACGGGGCACCCAAATAAAAAACGGGGCACCCAAATGAAAAACGGGGCACCCAAATAAAAAACGGACGCCCCCATAACAAAACGGGGCACGCAAATAAAAAAACGGGACACCCAAATAAAAAACGGGGCACCCAAATAAAAAATGGGGCACCCAAATAAAAAAGGGGTCAGCAAAATAAAAAAAATGGGCTCCCGAATAAAAAACGGGACACCCAAATAAAATAATGGGGCACCCAAATACAAATAACGGGGCACCCAAATAAAAACGGGGCACCCAAATAAAAAACAGGCCACCCAAATAAAAAACGGGGCACCCGAAATAAAAAACGGATCCCACCCCTCATAAAATAACGTGGCACCCAAGTAAAAAACGCCCCCATAAAAAAACGGGGCACCCAAATAAAAAAATGGGGCACCCAAATAAATAACGGGGCACCCAAATAAAAAGATTGGGCACCCAATTAAAAACACGGGACACCCAAATAAAAGAACGGACACCCCATAAAAAAACGGGGCACCAAATAAAAAACGGGACATCCAAATAAAAAACGGGGCACCCAAATAAAAAACGGGACGCCCAAATAAAAAAACGGACACCCCATAAAAAAACGGGGCACCAAATAAAAAACGGGACATCCAAATAAAAAACGGGGCACCCAAATAAAAAAACTGGGCACCCAAGTAAAAAACGGGGCACCTCAAATAAAAAACGGGCACCCAAAAAAAAACGGGGCACCCCAAATAAAATGGGGAAACAAATAAAAATTGGTCCCTCCCACCATAAAAAAACGGGGCACCCAAATAAAAATCGGACCTCCCATAAAAAACGGGGCACTCAAATAAAAAAACGGGCCACCCAAATAAAAAACGGGGCACCCAAATATTAAAAAGGGGCACCCAAATAAAAACGGGGCACCCTAATAAAAAACAGGCCACCCAAATAAAAAACGGGGCACCCAAACTAAAAAACGGATCCCACCCCTCATAAAAAAAACGGGGCACCCAAATAAAAAAACGGAGCAACCAAATAAAAAACCGGGCACCCAAATAAGAAACGGCCCCCCCTAAAAAGACGGGGCACCCAAATAAAAAATTGACCGCCACCCATAAAAAAAACGGAGCACCCAAATAAAAAAAGGGGAACCCAAATAAAAAACGGAGCCTCCCATAATAAAACAGGGCACCCAAATAAAAAATGGACCCCCAACCATAACAAAAAAGGGGCACCCAAATAAAAAAACGGGGCACACAAATAAATAACGGGACACCCAAATGAAAAAACGGGGCACCCCAATAAAGAACGGGGCACCCGAAATAAAAAACGGATCCCACCCCTCATAAAAAAACGTGGCACCCAAATAAAAAATGCCCCCATAAAAAAACGGGCCACCCAAATAAAAAAACGGGACACCCAAATAAGAAACAGGGCACCCAAATAAAAAAAATGGGGCACCCAAATAAATAACGGGGCACCCAAATAAAAAGATTGGGCACCCAAATAAAAAACGGGGCACCCAAATAAAAAACGCCCCCCCACCACCATAAAAAAACTGGGCACCCAAATAAAAAACGGGGCACCCAAATAAAAAACGTGGCACCCAATTAAAAACACGGGACACCCAAATAAAAAACAGGGTACCCAAATAAAAAAAACAGGTCACCCAAATAAAAAACGGGGCACCTAAATAAAAAATGGGACACCAAAATAAAAGAAAGGGGCACCCAAATAAAAATAACGTGGCACCCAATTAAAAACACGGGACACCCAAATAAAAAACGGACACCCCATAAAAAAACGGGGCACCAAATAAAAAACGGGACATCCAAATAAAAAACGGGGAACCCAAATAAAAAACGGGACACCCAAATAAAAAAACTGGGCACCCAAGTAAATAACGGGGCACCTCAAATAAAAAACGGGCACCCAAAAAAAAACGGGGCACCCCAAATAAAATGGGGAACCCAAATAAAAATTGGTCCCCCCCACCATAAAAAAACGGGGCACCCAAATAAAAATCGGACCTCCCATAAAAAACGGGGCACTCAAATAAAAAAACGGGCCACCCAAATAAAAAACGGGGCACCCAAAT
The DNA here is from genome assembly GCA_964016885.1 of Eledone cirrhosa. Lineage (NCBI taxonomy): Eukaryota > Metazoa > Mollusca > Cephalopoda > Octopoda > Eledonidae > Eledone > Eledone cirrhosa. The sequence goes on from OZ024740.1 coordinate 290,432,015, forward strand.
ATTAAAAAGGGGCACCCAAATAAAAACGGGGCACCCAAATAAAAAACAGGCCACCCAAATAAAAAACGGGGCACCCAAACTAAAAAACGGATCCCACCCCTCATAAAAACGGGGCACCCAAATAAAAAAACGGAGCAACCAAATAAAAAACCGGGCACCCAAATAAGAAACGGCCCCCCCTAAAAAGACGGGGCACCCAAATAAAATATTGACCGCCACCCATAAAAAAAACGGGGCACCCAAATAAAAAAAGGGGAACCCAAATAAAAAACGGAGCCTCCCATAATAAAACAGGGCACCCAAATAAAAAATGGACCCCCAACCATAACAAAAGCGGGGCACCCAAATAAAAAAACGGGGCACACAAATAAATAACGGGACACCCAAATAAAAAAACGGGACACCCAAATAAGTAACGGAGCCCAAATAAAAAATGGATCCCCAAATAAAAAACGGACACCCAAATAAAAATGGACACCCAAATAAAAAACGGACCGCCTAAATAAAAAAACGGACCCCCCACCAAATGAAAAACGGACTCCACCCCAATTAAAAAACGAAATTCCAAAATAAAAACGGACGCACCCAAATAAAAAACGGAACCCCCGAATAAAAAACGGACACCCAAATAAATAACGGACCCCTTCCCAAATAAAAAAGGACCACCAATTAATAAACGAGATTCCCCCAAATAAAAAACGGATCCCCAAATAAAAAACAGAACCCCAGATAAAAAACTGCCCCCTCCAGATAAAAAACGAATCCCCAAATAAAAAACGGACCCGCAAATAAAAAAGGATTCCCCCAAATAAAAAACGGACCCTCTCCCAAATAAAAATGGATCCCCAAATAAAAAACGGCCCCCTCCAGATAAAAAACATATCGCTGAATAAAAAACGGACACCCATATAGAAAACGGATTCCCAAATAAAAAACGGCCCCTCCAGATAAAAAATAGATCCCTAAATAATAAACGGACACCCAAATAAAAAACGGTTTCCCAAATAAAAAACGGATCCCCAAATAAAGAACGGAGACCCAAATAAAAAACGGATTCCCCCAAATAAAAATCGAACCCTTTCCCAAATAAAAATGGATCCCCAAATAAAAAGCGGACACCCAAATAAAAAATGGATCCTCAAATAAAAAACGGACACCCAAATAAAAAACGGATCCCCCCAAATAAAAAACGGACACCCAAATAGAAAACGGACCCCCCAAATAAAAAACGGACCCCCAAATAAAAAATGGACCGCTAAATAAAAAACGGACACGCAAATAAAATACGGACACCCAAATAAAAAACGGATTCGCCCTAAATAAAAAACGCGCCCTCTGCCCCAAATAAATAACGGAGCAGAAATAAAAAACGGACCCCCCAAATAAAAAACGGACCCCCAAATAAAAAAATGGACCCCTAAATAAAAAACGGACACGCAAATAAAATACGGACACCCAAATAAAAAACGGATTCGCCCTAAAAAACGGTCTCTCCACCCCAAATAAATAACGGAGCCCAAATCAAAAATGGATCCCCAAATAAAAAAAGGACACCAAAATAAAAAACGGATCCCCAAATAAAAAACGGACACCCAAATAAAAGATGGATCCCCATATAAAAAACGGACCCCACCGCGCCAAAAAAATATAAAACGGATTTCCAAATAAAACACGGATCCCCCACCCTAAATAAAAAACGTAACGATGCACAAATAAAAAACGGAACCCACAAATAAAAAACGTATCCCCCAAATAAGAAACGGATACCCATATAAAAAACGGACCCCCACCTCAAATAAAAAGCGGATCCGCCAATAAAAAATGGTCCCCCCGCCCTATAATAAACGGAACCCCAAATAGAAAACGGCCCCCTCCAAATAAAAAAACAGATCCCTAAATAAAAAACGGACACCCAAATAAGAAACAGACCCCCAAATAAAAAACAGATTCCCCCAAATAAAAAACGGATCCCCAAATTAAAAACGGCCCCACTCCCAAATAAAAAACGGACCCCACCCCAAAATAAAAAGCGGATCCCCCCCAAAAAAACGGACCCCAAATAAAAACGGATCCTCAAATAAAAAACGGATTTCAAAATAAAAAACGGATCCCCAAATGAAAAACGGACCCCACCCCAATTAAAAAATGCAACTCCCAATTAAAACGGACACACAAATAAAAAACGGAACCCCCTAATAAAAGACGGACCCCTCCCACACCCCACCCCCACTCCCCACCCCAATAAAAAACGGTTCCCCAAATAAAAAACGGACGCCCAAATAAAAAACGAGATTCCCCTCAAATAAAAAAACCGATCCCCGAGTAAAAAACGGACACCCAAATAAAAAACGGATTCCCCCCAATAATAAACGGAACCCCAAATAAAAAACGGCCCCCTCCAGATAAAAAACAGATCCCTAAATAAGAAACGGACACCCATATAAAAAACGGATTCCCAAATAAAAAACGGACCCACCCCCATATAAAAAACGGATCAACAAATAAAAAACGTACCCCCAAATAGAAAACGGCCCCCTCCAAATAAAAAAAACAGATCCCTACATAAAAAACGGACACCCAAATAAGAAACGGATTCCCAAATAAAAACGGACCCTTCACCCCAAATAAAAAACGGATCGATACCCAAATAAAAAACGGATCCCCAAATAAAAAACGGATCCCCAAATAAAAAACGGACACCCAAATAGAAAACGGACCCCCCAAATAAGAAACGGATCCCCACCAAATATAAAACGGACCCCCTCCCAAATAAAAAATGAATCCCCAAATAAGAACCGGACACCCTAATAAAAAACGGATACCCCCAAATAAAAAACAGACCTCCTCCCAAATAAAAAGCGGACACACAAATAAAAAATGGATCCCCAAATAAAAAACGGATCCCCCAATAAAAAACGGACCTTCCTCCCAATTAAAAACGAATACCCCTCCCCCCACAATAAAAAACGGATCGATCCCCAAATAAAAAACGCATCCCCAAATAAAAAACGGACCCCAATAAAAGTGGACCCACCCCCCAATTAAAAACGAATCCCCCTCCCCCCTCAATGAAAAACGGACCCCCAAATAAAAAACGGCCCCCTCCAAATAAATAACAGATCCCTAAATAAAAAACGGACACCCAAATAAAAAACGGATTCCCAAATGAAAAACGGACACCCAAATAAAAAACGGACCGCCCAAATAACCCCCCCCCCCCACACACACACACATACAGGCACACCAAATAAAAAACGGACCCCACCCCAATTAAAAAACGGAACTCCCAAATAAAAACGGACACCCGCAAATAAAAAACCGAACGCTAAATGGAAAACGGATCCTCAAATAAAAACGGATCCCCAAATAAAAAACAGACCCCCAAATAAAAAACAGATTCCCCCAAATAAAAAACGGATCCCCAAATTAAAAACGGCCCTCCTCCCAAATCATAAACCGACCACCCCAAAATAAAAAGCGGATCCCTCCCAAAAAATACGGACCCCAAATAAAAACGGATCCTCAAATAGTAAACGGATTTCCAAATAAAAAACGGATCCCCAAATGAAAAACGGACCCCACCCCAATTAAAAAATGCAACTCCCAATTAAAACGGACACACAAATAAAAAACGGAACCCCCTAATAAAAGACGGACCCCTCCCACACCCCACCCCCACTCCCCACCCCAATAAAAAACGGTTCCCCAAATAAAAAACGGACGCCCAAATAAAAAACGAGATTCCCCTCAAATAAAAAACGGATCCCCGAGTAAAAAACGGACACCCAAATAAAAAACGGATTCCCCCAATAATAAACGGAACCCCAAATAAAAAACGGCCCCCTCCAGATAAAAAACAGATCCCTAAATAAGAAACGGACACCCATATAAAAACGGATTCCCAAATAAAAAACGGACCCACCCCCCATATAAAAAACGGATCAACAAATAAAAAACGTACCCCCAAATAGAAAACGGCCCCCTCCAGATAAAAAACAGATCCCTAAATAAAAAACGGACACCCATATAAAAAACGGATTCCCAAATAAAAAACGGACCCACCACCCATATAAAAAACGGATCAACAAATAAAAAACGGACCCCCAAATAAAAAGCGGACACCCAAATAAAAAATGGATCCCCAAATAAAAAACCGACACCCAAATAAATAACGGATCCCCCCAAAAATGAAACGGATACCCCAATAAAAAACGGACCCCCCGCCCTATAAAAAACGTACCCCCAAATAGAAAACGGCCCCCTCCAAATAAAAAAACAGATCCCTACATAAAAAACGGACACCCAAATAAGAAACGGATTCCCAAATAAAAACGGACCCTTCACCCCAAATAAAAATGGATCGATCCCCAAATAAAAAACGGATCCTCAAATAAAAAACGGATCCCCAAATAAAAAACGGACACCCAAATAGAAAACGGACCCCCCAAATAAAAAACGGACCCCCCAACAAATAAAAAACGGACCGGCTCCTAAATAAAAAATGGATCCCCAAATAAAAAGCGGACACCCAAATATAGATCCACAAATAAAAACCGGACTCCCAAATAAAAAACGGGCCCTCAAATTAAAAAATGGACCCCTAAATAATAAACGGACACCCAAATAAAAAACGGTTTCCCAAATAAAAAACGGATCCCCAAATAAAGAACGGAGACCCAAATAAAAAACGGATTCCCCCAAATAAAAATCGAACCCTTTCCCAAATAAAAATGGATCCCCAAATAAAAAGCGGACACCCAAATAAAAAATGGATCCTCAAATAAAAAACGGACACCCAAATAAAAAACGGATCCCCCCAAATAAAAAACGGACACCCAAATAGAAAACGGACCCCCCAAATAAAAAACGGACCCCCAAATAAAAAATGGACCGCTAAATAAAAAACGGACACGCAAATAAAATACGGACACCCAAATAAAAAACGGATTCGCCCTAAATAAAAAACGCGCCCTCTGCCCCAAATAAATAACGGAGCAGAAATAAAAAACGGACCCCCCAAATAAAAAACGGACCCCCAAATAAAAAAATGGACCCCTAAATAAAAAACGGACACGCAAATAAAATACGGACACCCAAATAAAAAACGGATTCGCCCTAAAAAACGGTCTCTCCACCCCAAATAAATAACGGAGCCCAAATCAAAAATGGATCCCCAAATAAAAAAAGGACACCAAAATAAAAAACGGATCCCCAAATAAAAAACGGACACCCAAATAAAAGATGGATCCCCATATAAAAAACGGACCCCACCGCGCCAAAAAAATATAAAACGGATTTCCAAATAAAACACGGATCCCCCACCCTAAATAAAAAACGTAACGATGCACAAATAAAAAACGGAACCCACAAATAAAAAACGTATCCCCCAAATAAGAAACGGATACCCATATAAAAAACGGACCCCCACCTCAAATAAAAAGCGGATCCGCCAATAAAAAATGGTCCCCCCGCCCTATAATAAACGGAACCCCAAATAGAAAACGGCCCCCTCCAAATAAAAAAACAGATCCCTAAATAAAAAACGGACACCCAAATAAGAAACAGACCCCCAAATAAAAAACAGATTCCCCCAAATAAAAAACGGATCCCCAAATTAAAAACGGCCCCACTCCCAAATAAAAAACGGACCCCACCCCAAAATAAAAAGCGGATCCCCCCCAAAAAAACGGACCCCAAATAAAAACGGATCCTCAAATAAAAAACGGATTTCAAAATAAAAAACGGATCCCCAAATGAAAAACGGACCCCACCCCAATTAAAAAATGCAACTCCCAATTAAAACGGACACACAAATAAAAAACGGAACCCCCTAATAAAAGACGGACCCCTCCCACACCCCACCCCCACTCCCCACCCCAATAAAAAACGGTTCCCCAAATAAAAAACGGACGCCCAAATAAAAAACGAGATTCCCCTCAAATAAAAAAACCGATCCCCGAGTAAAAAACGGACACCCAAATAAAAAACGGATTCCCCCCAATAATAAACGGAACCCCAAATAAAAAACGGCCCCCTCCAGATAAAAAACAGATCCCTAAATAAGAAACGGACACCCATATAAAAAACGGATTCCCAAATAAAAAACGGACCCACCCCCATATAAAAAACGGATCAACAAATAAAAAACGTACCCCCAAATAGAAAACGGCCCCCTCCAAATAAAAAAAACAGATCCCTACATAAAAAACGGACACCCAAATAAGAAACGGATTCCCAAATAAAAACGGACCCTTCACCCCAAATAAAAAACGGATCGATACCCAAATAAAAAACGGATCCCCAAATAAAAAACGGATCCCCAAATAAAAAACGGACACCCAAATAGAAAACGGACCCCCCAAATAAGAAACGGATCCCCACCAAATATAAAACGGACCCCCTCCCAAATAAAAAATGAATCCCCAAATAAGAACCGGACACCCTAATAAAAAACGGATACCCCCAAATAAAAAACAGACCTCCTCCCAAATAAAAAGCGGACACACAAATAAAAAATGGATCCCCAAATAAAAAACGGATCCCCCAATAAAAAACGGACCTTCCTCCCAATTAAAAACGAATACCCCTCCCCCCACAATAAAAAACGGATCGATCCCCAAATAAAAAACGCATCCCCAAATAAAAAACGGACCCCAATAAAAGTGGACCCACCCCCCAATTAAAAACGAATCCCCCTCCCCCCTCAATGAAAAACGGACCCCCAAATAAAAAACGGCCCCCTCCAAATAAATAACAGATCCCTAAATAAAAAACGGACACCCAAATAAAAAACGGATTCCCAAATGAAAAACGGACACCCAAATAAAAAACGGACCGCCCAAATAACCCCCCCCCCCACACACACACACATACAGGCACACCAAATAAAAAACGGACCCCACCCCAATTAAAAAACGGAACTCCCAAATAAAAACGGACACCCGCAAATAAAAAACCGAACGCTAAATGGAAAACGGATCCTCAAATAAAAACGGATCCCCAAATAAAAAACAGACCCCCAAATAAAAAACAGATTCCCCCAAATAAAAAACGGATCCCCAAATTAAAAACGGCCCTCCTCCCAAATCATAAACCGACCACCCCAAAATAAAAAGCGGATCCCTCCCAAAAAATACGGACCCCAAATAAAAACGGATCCTCAAATAGTAAACGGATTTCCAAATAAAAAACGGATCCCCAAATGAAAAACGGACCCCACCCCAATTAAAAAATGCAACTCCCAATTAAAACGGACACACAAATAAAAAACGGAACCCCCTAATAAAAGACGGACCCCTCCCACACCCCACCCCCACTCCCCACCCCAATAAAAAACGGTTCCCCAAATAAAAAACGGACGCCCAAATAAAAAACGAGATTCCCCTCAAATAAAAAACGGATCCCCGAGTAAAAAACGGACACCCAAATAAAAAACGGATTCCCCCAATAATAAACGGAACCCCAAATAAAAAACGGCCCCCTCCAGATAAAAAACAGATCCCTAAATAAGAAACGGACACCCATATAAAAACGGATTCCCAAATAAAAAACGGACCCACCCCCCATATAAAAAACGGATCAACAAATAAAAAACGTACCCCCAAATAGAAAACGGCCCCCTCCAGATAAAAAACAGATCCCTAAATAAAAAACGGACACCCATATAAAAAACGGATTCCCAAATAAAAAACGGACCCACCACCCATATAAAAAACGGATCAACAAATAAAAAACGGACCCCCAAATAAAAAGCGGACACCCAAATAAAAAATGGATCCCCAAATAAAAAACCGACACCCAAATAAATAACGGATCCCCCCAAAAATGAAACGGATACCCCAATAAAAAACGGACCCCCCGCCCTATAAAAAACGTACCCCCAAATAGAAAACGGCCCCCTCCAAATAAAAAAACAGATCCCTACATAAAAAACGGACACCCAAATAAGAAACGGATTCCCAAATAAAAACGGACCCTTCACCCCAAATAAAAATGGATCGATCCCCAAATAAAAAACGGATCCTCAAATAAAAAACGGATCCCCAAATAAAAAACGGACACCCAAATAGAAAACGGACCCCCCAAATAAAAAACGGACCCCCCAACAAATAAAAAACGGACCGGCTCCTAAATAAAAAATGGATCCCCAAATAAAAAGCGGACACCCAAATATAGATCCACAAATAAAAACCGGACTCCCAAATAAAAAACGGGCCCTCAAATTAAAAAATGGACCCCTAAATAAAAAACGGACACGCAAATAAAAAACGGATTCGTCCTAAATAAAAAACGGCCCCCCACCCTAAATAAATAACCGAGCCCAAATCAAAAATAGATCCCCAATTAAAAAACGAAACTCCCAAATAAAAACGGACACACCCAAATAAAAAACGGAACCCCCAAATAAAAAACGTCACCCAAATAAATAACGGACCCCTTCCCAAATAAAAAAAGGACCACCAATTAAAAAAAGGACCCGCCATATAAAAAAAGGACCCCCAAATAAAAAAATGGACCCCTAAATAAAAAACGGACACGCAAATAAAATACGGACCGCCAAATAAAAAACGGATTCGCCCTAAATAAAAAACGGCCCCCCACCCTAAATAAATAACGGAGCCCAAATCAAAAATGGATCCCCAAATAAGAAACGGACACCCAAATAAAAAACGGACACCCAAATAAAAAACGGACCCACCAAATAAAAAACGGACCCCCCACCTAATGAAAAACGAACTCCACCCCAAATAAAAAATGAAACTCCCAAATAAACGGACACACCCAAATAAAAAACGGAACCCCCAAATATAAAACGGACACCCAAATAAAAACGGATTCCGCCCAAATAAATAACGGACCCCTTCCCAAATAAAAAAAGGGCCACCAATTAAAAAACGAGATTTCCCCAAATAAAAAACGGATCCCCAAATAAAAAACGGACACCCAAATAAAAACGGATTCCCCCCAAATAAAAAACGCACCCTCTCCCGAATAAAAATGGATCCCCAAATAAAAAACGGCCCCTCCAGATAAAAAACAAATCCCTAAATAAAAAACGGACACCCATATAAAAAACGGATTCCTAAATAAAAAACGAATAACCCCCATAAAAAAAACGGATCAACAAATAAAAAACGGACCCCCAAATAAAAAGCGGACACCCAAATAAAAAATGGATCCCCAAATAAAAAACCGACACCCAAATAAATAACGGATCCCCCCAAAATGAAATGTATACCCCAATAAAAAACGGACCCTCCACCCCAAATAAAAAACGGATCGATCCCCAAATAAAAAACGGACCCCCAAATGAAAAACGGAACGCACAAATAAAAAACGGACCCCCCCCTCCCCCCAAATGAAAATCGGATCCCCAAATAAAAACGGACACCCAAATAGAAAACGGACCCCCCAAATAAAAAACGGACCCCCACCAAATATAAAACGGATTCGCCCTAAATAAAAAAACGGCCCCCACCCTAAATAAATAACGGAGCCCAAATCAAAAATGGATCCCCAAATAAAAAACGGACACCCAAATAAAAAATGGACAGCCAAATAAAAACGGACCCCCCAAATAAAAAACGGACCCCCCACCAAATGAAAAACGGACTCCACCCCAATTAAAAACCGAAACTCCCAAATAAAAACGGACACACCCAAATAAAAAACGGAACCCCCAAATAAAAAACGGACACCCAAATAAATAACGGACCCCTTCCCAAATAAAAAAAGGACCACCAATTAAAATACGAGATTCCCACAAAAAAAACGGATCCCCAAATAAAAAACAGAACCCCAGATAAAAAACTGCCCCCTCCAGATAAAAAACGGATCCCCAAATAAAAAACGGACCCGCAAATAAAAAAGGATTCCCCCAAATAAAAAACGGACCCTCTCCCAAATAAAAATGGATCCCCAAATAAAAAACGGCTCCCTCCAGATAAAAAACATATCCCTAAATAAAAAACGGACACCCAAATAAAAAACGGATTCGCAAATAAAAAACGGACCCACCCCCCATATAAAAAACGGATCCCCAAATAAAAAACGGACCCCCAAATAAAAAGCGGACACCCAAATAAAAAATGGATCCCCAAATAAAAAACGGACACCCAAATAAATAACGGATCCCCCCAAAAATGAAACGGATACCCCAATAAAAAACGGACCCCTGGCCCTATAAAAAACGGACCCCAAATATAAAACGGCCCCCTCCAAATAAAAAAACAGATCTCTAAATAAAAAACGGACACCCAAATAAAAAACGGATTCCCAAATAAAAAACGGACCCTCCACCCCAAATAAAAAACGGATCGATCCCCAAATAAAAAACGGATCCCCAAATAAAAAACAGACCACCTCCTAAATAAAATATGGATCCCCAAATACAAAGCCGACACACATAAAAAACGGAACCCCCAAATAAAAAACGGATCCCCCCAAATAAAAAACCGATACCCATATAAAAAAAGGATACCCATATAAAAACCGGATACCCATATAAAAACGGAGCCCCACCCATAATAAAAAACGGATCCCCAAATAAAAAACGGACCCCCCAAAAAAAAAATAAAAAACGGACACCCCAAATAAAAAACGGATCCCCCACCCCAAATAAAAGACGGAACCCCAAATAAGAAACGGATCCTCACCAAATAAAAAACGGACCCCCAAATGAAAAACGGAACGCACAAATAAAAAACGGACCCCCCCCCCTCCCCCCAAATGAAAATCGGATCCCCAAATAAAAACGGACACCCTAATAAAAAACGGATTCCCCCAAATAAAAAACGGACACCCTCCCAAATAAAAAATGGATCCCCAAATAAAAAACGAATCCCCCAAAATAAAAAACGGAACCCAACCAAATGAAAAACGGAACCCCAAAATAAAAAACGGATTCGCCCCAGATAAAAAACGGACACCCTCCCAAATAAAAAATGGATCCCCAAATACAAAGCGGACCCGCCCCGACCCCACACACACCAAATAAAAAACAGATCGCCAAATGAAAAACGGACCCCACCCCAATTAAAAAAAGCAACTCCCAAATAAAACGGACACAAATTAAAAACGGAACCCCCAAATAAAAGACGGATCCCCCACCCCCCACCCCAATAAAAAACGGTTCCCCAAATAAAAAACGGACAACCAAATAAAAAACGGATTCCCCCCAAATAAATAACGGACCCCCGAATAAAAAGCGGACACCCAAATAAAAAACGGATTCCCCCCAATAATAAACGGAACCCCAAATAAAAACGGCCCCCTCCAGATAAAAAACAGATCCCTAAATAATAAACGGACACCCAAATAAAAAACAGTTTCCCAAATAAAAATCGGACACCCAAATAAAAATGGATCCCCAAATAAAAAACGGACACCCAAATAAAAAACGGATCCCCCCAAATAAAAAACGGACACCCAAATAAAAAACGGACCCCCCAAATAAAAAACGGACCCTAAATAAAAAAATGGACCCCTAAATAAAAAACGGACACGCAAATAAAATACGGACACCCAAATAAAAAACGGATTCGCCCTAAATATAAAACGCGCCCTCCACCCCAAATAAATATCGGAGCCCAAATCAAAATGGATCCCCAAATAAAAAAAGGACACCCCAAATAAAAAACGGATCCCCGAATAAAAAACGGACACCCAAATAAAAGATGGATCCCCATATAAAAAACGGACCCCCCCCCCCCCAAAAAAAATAAAAAACGGATTTCCAAATAAAAAACGGATCCCCTCACCCCAAATAAAAGACGGATCGATGCCCAAATGAAAAACGGAAGCCCCAAATAAAAAACGGACACCCCAAATAAAAAACGGACCCCCAAATAAAAAACGGAACGCCCAAATAAAAACGGACCCATCCCCCTGCCCCCAAATAAAAATCGGATCCCCAAATAAAAAAAGGACACACTAATAAAACACGGATTCCCTCCAAATAAAAAACGGACACCCTCCCAAATAAAAAATGGATCCCCAAATAAAGAGCGGACACCCAAATAAAAAATGGATCCCCAAAATAAAAAACGGAACCCAACCAAATGAAAAACGGAACCCCAAAATAAAAAACGGATTCGCCCCAGATAAAAAACGGACCCCCTATCAAATAAAAAATGGATCAACAAAGTGGACCCGCCCGCCCCCCTCCCCCCACACACACCAAATAAAAAACGGATCCCCAAATGAAAAACGGACCCCACCACAATTAAAAAATGCAACTCTCAATTAAAACGGACACACAAATAAAAAACGGAAACCCAAATAAAAGATGGACCCATCCCCCACCCCACCCCACACCACCCCCACCCCCACCCCAATAAAAAAAAAGTTCCACAGATAAAAAACGGACGCCCAAATAAAAAACGAGATTCCCCTCAAATAAAAAACGAATCCCCGAATAAAAAACGGACACCCAAATAAAAAACGGATTCCCCCAAATAATAAACGGAACCCCAAATAAAAAACGGCCCCCTCCAGATGAAAATCAGATCCCTAAATAAAAAACGGACACCCATATAAAAAACGGATCCCCAAATAAAAAACGGACCCGCAAATAAAAAAGGATTCCCCCAAATAAAAAACGGACCCTCTCCCAAATAAAAATGGATCCCCAAATAAAAAACGGCTCCCTCCAGATAAAAAACATATCCCTAAATAAAAAACGGACACCCAAATAAAAAACGGATTCGCAAATAAAAAACGGACCCACCCCCCATATAAAAAACGGATCCCCAAATAAAAAACGGACCCCCAAATAAAAAGCGGACACCCAAATAAAAAATGGATCCCCAAATAAAAAACGGACACCCAAATAAATAACGGATCCCCCCAAAAATGAAACGGATACCCCAATAAAAAACGGACCCCTGGCCCTATAAAAAACGGACCCCAAATATAAAACGGCCCCCTCCAAATAAAAAAACAGATCTCTAAATAAAAAACGGACACCCAAATAAAAAACGGATTCCCAAATAAAAAACGGACCCTCCACCCCAAATAAAAAACGGATCGATCCCCAAATAAAAAACGGATCCCCAAATAAAAAACAGACCACCTCCTAAATAAAATATGGATCCCCAAATACAAAGCCGACACACATAAAAAACGGAACCCCCAAATAAAAAACGGATCCCCCCAAATAAAAAACCGATACCCATATAAAAAAAGGATACCCATATAAAAACCGGATACCCATATAAAAACGGAGCCCCACCCATAATAAAAAACGGATCCCCAAATAAAAAACGGACCCCCCAAAAAAAAAATAAAAAACGGACACCCCAAATAAAAAACGGATCCCCCACCCCAAATAAAAGACGGAACCCCAAATAAGAAACGGATCCTCACCAAATAAAAAACGGACCCCCAAATGAAAAACGGAACGCACAAATAAAAAACGGACCCCCCCCCTCCCCCAAATGAAAATCGGATCCCCAAATAAAAACGGACACCCTAATAAAAAACGGATTCCCCCAAATAAAAAACGGACACCCTCCCAAATAAAAAATGGATCCCCAAATAAAAAACGAATCCCCCAAAATAAAAAACGGAACCCAACCAAATGAAAAACGGAACCCCAAAATAAAAAACGGATTCGCCCCAGATAAAAAACGGACACCCTCCCAAATAAAAAATGGATCCCCAAATACAAAGCGGACCCGCCCCGACCCCACACACACCAAATAAAAAACAGATCGCCAAATGAAAAACGGACCCCACCCCAATTAAAAAAAGCAACTCCCAAATAAAACGGACACAAATTAAAAACGGAACCCCCAAATAAAAGACGGATCCCCCACCCCCCACCCCAATAAAAAACGGTTCCCCAAATAAAAAACGGACAACCAAATAAAAAACGGATTCCCCCCAAATAAATAACGGACCCCCGAATAAAAAGCGGACACCCAAATAAAAAACGGATTCCCCCCAATAATAAACGGAACCCCAAATAAAAACGGCCCCCTCCAGATAAAAAACAGATCCCTAAATAATAAACGGACACCCAAATAAAAAACAGTTTCCCAAATAAAAATCGGACACCCAAATAAAAATGGATCCCCAAATAAAAAACGGACACCCAAATAAAAAACGGATCCCCCCAAATAAAAAACGGACACCCAAATAAAAAACGGACCCCCCAAATAAAAAACGGACCCTAAATAAAAAAATGGACCCCTAAATAAAAAACGGACACGCAAATAAAATACGGACACCCAAATAAAAAACGGATTCGCCCTAAATATAAAACGCGCCCTCCACCCCAAATAAATATCGGAGCCCAAATCAAAATGGATCCCCAAATAAAAAAAGGACACCCCAAATAAAAAACGGATCCCCGAATAAAAAACGGACACCCAAATAAAAGATGGATCCCCATATAAAAAACGGACCCCCCCCCCCCCCAAAAAAAAAATAAAAAACGGATTTCCAAATAAAAAACGGATCCCCTCACCCCAAATAAAAGACGGATCGATGCCCAAATGAAAAACGGAAGCCCCAAATAAAAAACGGACACCCCAAATAAAAAACGGACCCCCAAATAAAAAACGGAACGCCCAAATAAAAACGGACCCATCCCCCTGCCCCCAAATAAAAATCGGATCCCCAAATAAAAAAAGGACACACTAATAAAACACGGATTCCCTCCAAATAAAAAACGGACACCCTCCCAAATAAAAAATGGATCCCCAAATAAAGAGCGGACACCCAAATAAAAAATGGATCCCCAAAATAAAAAACGGAACCCAACCAAATGAAAAACGGAACCCCAAAATAAAAAACGGATTCGCCCCAGATAAAAAACGGACCCCCTATCAAATAAAAAATGGATCAACAAAGTGGACCCGCCCGCCCCCCTCCCCCCACACACACCAAATAAAAAACGGATCCCCAAATGAAAAACGGACCCCACCACAATTAAAAAATGCAACTCTCAATTAAAACGGACACACAAATAAAAAACGGAAACCCAAATAAAAGATGGACCCATCCCCCACCCCACCCCACACCACCCCCACCCCCACCCCAATAAAAAAAAAGTTCCACAGATAAAAAACGGACGCCCAAATAAAAAACGAGATTCCCCTCAAATAAAAAACGGATCCCCGAATAAAAAACGGACACCCAAATAAAAAACGGATTCCCCCAAATAATAAACGGAACCCCAAATAAAAAACGGCCCCCTCCAGATGAAAATCAGATCCCTAAATAAAAAACGGACACCCATATAAAAAACGGATTCCCAAATAAAAAACGGACCACCCCCCATATAAAAAACGGATCAACAAATAAAAAACGGACCCCCAAATAAAAAGCGGACACCCAAATAAAAAATGGATCCCCAAATAAAAACCGACACCCAAATAAATAACGGATCCCCCCAAAAATGAAACGGATACCCCAATAAAAAACGGACCCCCCCCCCCGCCCTATAAAAAACGAATCCCCAAATAGAAAACGGCCCCCTCCAAATAAAAAACAGATCGCTAAATAAAAAACGGACACCCAAATACGAAACGGATTCCCAAATAAAAAACGAACCCTCCACCCCAAATAAAAAACGGACTGCCCACCAAATAAAAAACGGACCCCCTCCTAAATAAAAAATGGATCCCCAAATAAAAAGAGGACACCCAAATAAAAAATGGATCCCCAAATAAAAAACGGACACCCAAATAAAAAACGGACCCCACAAATAAAAACGGACACCCGCAAATAAAAAACCGATCCCTAAATGGAAAGCGGATCCTCAAATGAAAACGGATCCCCAAATAAAAAACAGACCCCCAAATAAAAAACAGATTCCCCCAAATAAAAAACGGGCCCCCCCAAATAAAAACGGACCCCCCACCCCCCAAAAAAGGACACCCAAATAAAAACGGATCCTCAAATAAAAAACGGATCCCAAAATGAAAAACGGATTCCCCCAAATAAAAAAAGGATCCCCAAATTAAAATCGGAACCCCTCCCAAATAAAAAACGTACCCCCAAATAAAAAACGGATTCCCCCAAATAAATAACGGAGCCCAAATAAAAATTGGATCCCCAAATAAAAAACGGACCCCAAATAAAAAAAGGATCCCAAATAAAATACGGACACCCATATAAAAAACGGACCCCCACCCCAAATAAAAAACGGACCCCCACCACCACACACACACCAAATAAAAAACGGATCGCCAAATAAAAAACGCACCCCACCCCAATTAAAAAACGGAACTCCCAAATAAGAACGGACACCCCCAAATAAAAAACTTATACCCATATAAAAAACGGATCCCCCCAAATAAGAAACGGATACCCATATAAAAAACGGACTCCCACCCCAAATAAAAAACGGATCCCCCAATAAAAAACGGACCCTCCCCCCAATTAAAAACAAATCTCCCTCCCCCCTCAATAAAAAACGGACCCCCAAATAAAAAACGGCCCCCTCCAAATAAAAAACAGATCCCTAAATAAAAAACGGACACCCAAATAAAAAACGGATTCCCAAATAAAAAACGGACCCTCCACCCCAAATAAAAAACGGACACCCATATAAAAAACGGACCGCCCAAATAAAAAACGACCCCCCCCCACACACAAACAGACACACCAAATAAAAAACGGATCGCCAAATAAAAACGGACACCCCCAAATAAAAAACGGATCCCTAAATGAAAAACGGATTCCCCCAAATAAAAAAGGATCCCCAAATTAAAAACGGACCCCTCCCAAATAGAGAACGGACCCCAAATATAAAACGGATTCCCCCAAATAAATAACGGAGCCCAAATAAAAATTGGATCCCCAAATAAAAAACGGACCCAAATAAAAAAAGGATCCCCAAATAAACAACGGAAAACCATATAAAAAACGGACGCCCACCCCAAATAAAAAACGGATCCCCCCCTAAAAATGGACCCCGCTTCCCCAATTAAAAACGTATCCCCCGCCCACCCCACCCCCATTTAAAAAACGAACCCCCAAATAAAAAACGGCATCCTCAAAAACAAAAACAGATCCCCAAATAAAAAACGGATTCCCAAATAAAAAACGGATCCCCAGATGAAAAACGGACACCCAAATGAAAAACGGACCCCCAAATAAAAAACGGACTGCCCACCAAATAAAAAACGGACCCCCTCCTAAATAAAAAATGGATCCCCAAATAAAAAGCGGACACCCAAATAAAAAATGGATCCCCAAATAAAAAACGGACACCCAAATAAAAAACGGACCCCACAAATAAAAACGGACACCCGCAAATAAAAAACCGATCCCTAAATGGAAAGCGGATCCTCAAATGAAAACGGATCCTCAAATAAAAAACACACCCCCAAATAAAAAACAGATTCCTCCAAATAAAAACGGGCCCCCCCAAATAAAAACGGACCCCCCCCCAAAAAAGGACACCCAAATAGAAACGGATCCTCAAATAAAAAACGGATCCCAAAATGAAAAACGGATTCCCCCAAATAAAAAAAGGATCCCCAAATTAAAATCGGAACCCCTCCCAAATAAAAAACGGACCCCCAAATAAAAAACGGATTCCCCCAAATAAATAACGGAGCCCAAATAAAAATTGGATCCCCAAATAAGAAACGGACCCCAAATAAAAAAAGGATCCCAAATAAAATACGGACACCCATATAAAAAACGGACCCCCACCCCAAATAAAAAACGGACCCCCACCACCACACACACACCAAATAAAATACGGATCGCCAAATAAAAAACGCACCCCACCCCAATTAAAAAACGGAACTCCCAAATAAGAACGGACACCCCCAAATAAAAAACGTATACCCATATAAAAAACGGATCCCCCCAAATAAGAAACGGATACCCATATAAAAAACGGACTCCCACCCCAAATAAAAAACGGATCCCCCAATAAAAAACGGACCCTCCCCCTAATTAAAAACAAATCTCCCTCCCCCCTCAATAAAAAACGGACCCTCCACCCCAAATAAAAAACGGACACCCATATAAAAAACGGACCGCCCAAATAAAAAACAACCCCCCACACACACACAAACAGACACACCAAATAAAAAACGGATCGCCAAATAAAAACGGACACCCCCAAATAAAAAACGGATCCCTAAATGAAAAACTGATTCCCCCAAATAAAAAAGGATCCCCAAATTAAAAACGGACCCCTCCCAAATAGAGAACGGACCCCAAATAAAAAACGGATTCCCCCAAATAAATAACGGAGCCCAAATAAAAATTGGATCCCCAAATAAAAAACGGACCCAAATAAAAAAAGGATCCCCAAATAAACAACGGAAAACCATATAAAAAACGGACGCCCACTCCAAATAAAAAACGGATCCCCCCTAAAAAGGGACCCCGCTTCCCCAATTAAAAACGTATCCCCCGCCCACCCCACCCCCATATAAAAAACGAACCCCCAAATAAAAAACGGCATCCTCAAAAAAAAAATCAGATCCCCAAATAAAAAACGGATTCCCAAATAAAAAACGGATCCCCAGATGAAAAACGGACACCCAAATGAAAAACGGACCCCCAAATAAAAAACGGACTGCCCACCAAATAAAAAACGGACCCCCTCCTAAATAAAAAATGGATCCCCAAATAAAAAGCGGACACCCAAATAAAAAATGGATCCCCAAATAAAAAACGGACACCCAAATAAAAAACGGACCCCACAAATAAAAACGGACACCCGCAAATAAAAAACCGATCCCTAAATGGAAAGCGGATCCTCAAATGAAAACGGATCCCCAAATAAAAAACAGACCCCCAAATAAAAAACAGATTCCCCCAAATAAAAACGGGCCCCCCCCCAAATAAAAACGGACCCCCCCCAAAAAAGGACACCCAAATAAAAACGGATCCTCAAATAAAAAACGGATCCCAAAATGAAAAACGGATTCCCCCAAATAAAAAAAGGATCCCAAAATAAAATCGGAACCCCTCCCAAATAAAAAACGGACCCCGAAATAAAAAACGGATTCCCCCAAATAAATAACGGAGCCCAAATAAAAATTGGATCCCCAAATAAAAAACGGACCCCAAATAAAAAAAGGATCCCAAATAAAATACGGACACCCATATAAAAAACGGACCCCCACCCCAAATAAAAAACGGACCCCCACCACCACACACAAACCAAATAAAAAACGGATCGCCAAATAAAAAAGCCACCCCACCCCAATTAAAAAACGGAACTCCCAAATAATAACGGACACCCCCAAATAAAAAACGTATACCCATATAAAAAACAGATCCCCCCAAATAAGAAACGGATACCCATATAAAAAACGGACTCCCACCCCAAATAAAAAACGGATCCCCCAATAAAAAACGGACCCTCCCCCCAATTAAAAACAAATCTCCCTCCCCCCTCAATAAAAAACGGACCCCCAAATAAAAAACGGCCCCCTCCAAATAAAAAACAGATCCCTAAATAAAAAACGGACACTCAAATAAAAAACGGATTCCCAAATAAAAAACGGACCCTCCACCCCAAATAAAAAACGGACACCCATATAAAAAACGGACCGCCCAAATAAAAAACGACCCCCCCCCCACACACACAAACAGACACACCAAATAAAAAACGGATCGCCAAATAAAAACGGACACCCCCAAATAAAAAACGGATCCCTAAATGAAAAACGGATTCCCCCAAATAAAAAGGGATCCCCAAATTAAAAACGGACCCCTCCCAAATAGAGAACGGACCCCAAATAAAAAACGGATTCCCCCAAATAAATAACGGAGCCCAAATAAAAATTGGATCCCCAAATAAAAAACGGACCCATTAAAAAAAGGATCCCCAAATAAACAACGGAAAACCATATAAAAAACGGACGCCCACCCCAAATAAAAAACGGATCCCCCCCTAAAAAGGGACCCCGCTTCCCCAATTAAAAACGTATCCCCCGCCCATCCCACCACCATATAAAAAACGAACCCCAAATAAAAAACGGCATCCTCAAAAAAAAAATCAGATCCCCAAATAAAAAACGGATTCCCAAATAAAAAACGGATCCCCAGATGAAAAACGGACACCCAAATGAAAAACGGACCCCACCCCAATTAAAAAACGGAATTCCCAAATCAAAACGGACACCCCCAAATAAAAAACGAACCCCCAAATAAGAAACGGATCCTCAAATAAAAAACGAATCCCCAAATAAAAACGGACCCCCAATTTAAAAACGGATTCCCCCAAATAAAAAACGGATCCCCAAATTAAAAACGGATCATCTACCAAATAAAATACGGCCCCCCCCCAATAAAAAACGGATCCCCAAATAAAAAACCGGCCCCCACCCCAAATAAATAACGGTGCCCAAATAAAAATTGGATTCTCAAATAAAAAACGGACCCCCAAATAAAAAGCGGATCCCCAAATAAAAAACGGACACCCATATAAAAAACGGAACACCACCCCAAATAAAAAACGGCCCCAAAAACGGAGCCCCTCCCTCCCCCCCATTCCCCCCAAAAAACGGCCACCTCCAAATAAAAATCAGATCCCTAAATCAAAAACGGACACCCAAATAAAAACATTCCCAAATAAAAAACGGATCCCCAAATAAAAAACGGTCACCCAAATGAAAAATGGACCCCCAAATAAAATACGATCCCCCCCCACACACACACACCAAATAAAAAACAGATCGCCAAATAAAAAACGGATCCCACCCCAATTAAAAAACGGAACTCCCAAATAAAAACGGACACCCCCAAATAAAAAACGGATCCTCAAATAAAAACGTAACCCCAAATAAAAAACGGACCCCCAAATAAAAAACGGATTCTCCCAAATAAAAACGGATCCCCAAATTAGAAACGGACAACCTCCCAACTAAAAAACGGATCCCCCCTCCAATAAAAAGCGGATCCCCAAATAAAAAGCGGATTCCCCCCAAATAAAAAACTGGCACTTCACCCCAAATAAATAACGGAGCCCAAATAAAAATTGGATCACCAAATAAAAAACGGACACCCAATTAAAAAACGGATACCCAAATAAAAAACGGATCCCCAAATAAAAAACTGACCCTCCAAATAAAAAACGGACCCCCAAATAAAAAATGGACCCCTAAATATAAAACGGAGACCCGAATAAAAAATGGACACCCAAATAAAAAACGGATCCCCCACCAAAACACGGACACCCAAATAAAAGAAGGATCCCCATATAAAAAACGGACACCCCTAAAAAAAATATCAAAAACGGATTTCCAAATAAAAAACGGATCCCCCACCCCAAATAAAAAACGGATCGATGCCCAAATAAAAACGGGACCCCCAATAAAAAAGGGATCCCCCAAATAAACGGATACCCATATAAAAAACGGACCCCACCCAAATAAAAAACGGATCCCCCCCACAAATAAAAGACGGACACCCAAATAAAAAACGGATTTCCCCCAAATAAATAACGGACCCCCTCCCAAATAAAAAACGGACCCCCAAATAAAAAACGGATTCCCCCAAATAAAAAACGGGCCCCCCACCCCAAATAAATAACGGAGCCCAAATAAAAAATGGATCCCCAAATAAAAAACGGACACCCAAGTAAAAAACAGATCCCCAAATAAAAAACGGACACCCAAATAAAAAACGGACCCCCCCGAATAAAAAACGGGCCCCCAAACAAAAAAATGGACGCCTAAATAATAAACGGACACCCAAATAAAATCGGACACCCAAATAAAAAACGGACACCCAAATAAAAGGCGGATCCCCATATAAAAAATGGATCCCCCCCCAAAACAAATACGGATTTCCAAGTAAAAAACGGATGCCCCACCCCAAATAAAAAAAGGTTCGATGACCAAATAAAAAACGGAACCCCCAAATAAAAAACGGCCCCCTCCAAATAAAAAACCCATTCCCAAATAAAAAACGGTCCTCCACCCCAAATAAAAAACGGATCGATCCCCAAATAAAAAACGAACACCCAAATAAAAAATGGACCCCCCAAATAAAAAATGGACCCCCAAATAAAAAAAATGGACCCCACCCCCAAATAAAAAACGGAGACCCCAAATAAAAAACGGAGATCCCAAATAAAAACGGATCCCCAAATAAAAGACTGATCCCCATATAAAAACGGACCCCCCTCCAAAATAAAAAATCGGATTCCCAAGTAAAAACGGATCCCCAAATTAAAAACGGCCCCCCTCCCAAATAAAAAACGCCCCCCTCCCAAATAAAAAAGGACCCCCCCCCCCCAAAAAAAAAAACGGACACCCAAATAAAAACGGATCCTCAAATAAAAAACGAATTCCCAAATAAAGAACGGATTCCCCCAAATAAATAACGGAGCCCAAATAAAAATTGGATCCCCAAGTAAAAAACGGACCCCGCTTCCCCAATTAAAAAAGGATACCCCCCCTCCCCAATAAAAAACGGACCCCCTCCCAAATGAAAAGCGGACCCCGAAATAAAAAACGCATCCCCACCAAATAAAAAACGTACCCCAAATAAAAAACGAAACGCCCAAATAAAAAACGGACCCCCCCCAATAAAAAACAGGTCCCCAAATAAAGAACGGACCCCCAAATAAAAAACGGATTCCCCCAAATAAAGAACGGTACTCCCAAATAAAAAACGGACCCACCCCCCAAATAAAAAACGTATCCCCAAATAAAAAACGGACACCCTAGTAAAAAACGGATTCCCCCCAAATAAAAAACGGAGCCCCAAATAAAAAAAATGGATCCCCCCCAATAACAAACGGAGACCCCAAATAAAAACGGATCCCCAAATAAAAGACGGATCCCCATATGAAAACGGACCCCCCTCCAAAATAAAAAATCGGATTACCAAATAAAAACGAATCCCCAAATTAAAAACGGCCCCCCTCCCAAATAAAAAACGCCCCCCCCCTCCCAAATAAAAAAGCCCCCCCCCCCCCCCCCAAAAAAAAAAAATCGGACACCCAGATAAAAACGCATCCTCAAATAAAAAACGGATTCCCAAATAAAGAACGGATTGCCCCAAATAAATAACGGAGCCCAAATAAAAATTGGATCCCCAAGTAAAAAACGGACCCCGCTTCCCCAATTAAAAAAGGATACGCCCCTCCCCAATAAAAAACGGAGACCCCCAAATAAAAAACGGACCCCCTCCCAAATGAAAAACGGACCCCGAAATAAAAAACGCATCCCCACCAAATAAAAAACGGACCCCAAATAAAAAACGAAACGCCCAAATAAAAAACGGACCGCCCCCCAATAAAAAACAGGTCCCCAAATAAAGAACGTACCCCCAAATAAAAAACGGATTCCCCCAAATAAAGAACGGTACTCCCAAATAAAAAACGGACCCACCCCCCAAATAAAAAACGTATCCCCAAATAAAAAACGGACACCCTAGTAAAAAACGGATTCCCCCCAAATAAAAAACGGACCCCCAAATAAAAAAAATGGATCCCCCCCCCCCCAATAACAAACGGAGACCCCAAATAAAAACGGATCCCCAAATAAAAGACGGATCCCCATATGAAAACGGACCCGCCTCCAAAATAAAAAAATCGGATTACCAAATAAAAACGGATCCCCAAATTAAAAACGGCCCCCCTCCCAAATAAAAAACGCCCCCCCCCTCCCAAATAAAAAAGCCCCCCCCCCCCCCCCCCCCCAACAAAAAAACCGGACACCCAAATAAAAACGCATCCTCAAATAAAAAACGGATTCCCAAATAAAGAACGGATTCCCCCAAATAAAAATTGGATCCGCAAGTAAAAAACGGACCCCGCTTCCCCAATTAAAAAAGGATATCCCCCCAAATAAAAAACGGACACCCCCAAATAAAAAACGGATCCCCTCCCAAATAAAAGAAGGACCCCGAAATAAAAAACGCATCCCCACCAAATAAAAAACGGACCCCAAATAAAAAACGAAACGCCCAAATAAAAAACGGACCCCCCCCCAATAAAAAACAGGTCCCCAAATAAAGAACGGACCCCCAAATAAAAAACGGATTCCCCCAAATAAAGAACGGTACTCCCAAATAAAAAACGGACCCACCCCCCAAATAAAAAACAGACACCCTAGTAAAAAACGGATTCCCCCCAAATAAAAAACGGACCCCCTCCCAAATAAACCCCCCCCCGATAAAAAACGCATCCCCAAATTAAAAACGGACCCCCTCCCAAATAAAAAAAACGCCCCTCCCGATCAAAAACGGATCCCCAAATAAAAAAAGGATTCCCCCAAATGATAAACGGACCCCCTCCCAAATGAAAAACGGACCCCCGAATAAAAAACGGATTCCCCCAAATAAAAAACGGAACCTCCACCCCAAATAAAGAACGGATTGATCCCCAAATAAAAAAACGCCCCCCCCCCCCGATAAAAAACGGACACCCAAATAAAAAACGGACCCCCCCCCCAAAAAAACGGAGCCCCCACCAAATAAAAAACAGAACCCCTCCTAAATAAAATATGGATCCCCAAATAGAAAGCCAACACACATAAAAAAAGGATCGATGCACAAATAAAAAACGGAACCCCCAAATAAAAAACGGTCCTCCCCCCCAAATAAAAAATGGATCCCCAAATAAAAACGGATCCCCAAATAAAAGACGGATCCCCATATAAAAACGGACCCCCCCCACAAAATCGGATTCCCAAATAAAAAATGGATCCCAAAATTATAAACGGCCCCCACAATAAAAAACGGACCCCCCCCAAAAAAAAACAGACGCCCAGATAAAAACGGATCCTCAAATAAAAAACGGATCCCCAAATAAAAAACGGACCCCCTCCCAAATGAAAAACGGACCCCGAAATAAAAAACGCATCCCCACCAAATAAAAAACGGACCCCAAATAAAAAACGAAACGCCCAAATAAAAAACGGACCGCCCCCCAATAAAAAACAGGTCCCCAAATAAAGAACGTACCCCCAAATAAAAAACGGATTCCCCCAAATAAAGAACGGTACTCCCAAATAAAAAACGGACCCACCCCCCCAAATAAAAAACGTATCCCCAAATAAAAAACGGACACCCTAGTAAAAAACGGATTCCCCCCAAATAAAAAACGGACCCCCAAATAAAAAAAATGGATCCCCCCCCCAATAACAAACGGAGACCCCAAATAAAAACGGATCCCCAAATAAAAGACGGATCCCCATATGAAAACGGACCCGCCTCCAAAATAAAAAATCGGATTACCAAATAAAAACGGATCCCCAAATTAAAAACGGCCCCCCTCCCAAATAAAAAACGCCCCCCCCCTCCCAAATAAAAAATCCCCACCCCCCCCAAAAAAACGGACACCCAAATAAAAACGCATCCTCAAATAAAAAACGGATTCCCAAATAAAGAACGGATTCCCCCAAATAAAAATTGGATCCGCAAGTAAAAAACGGACCCCGCTTCCCCAATTAAAAAAGGATATCCCCCCAAATAAAAAACGGACACCCCCAAATAAAAAACGGATCCCCTCCCAAATAAAAGAAGGACCCCGAAATAAAAAACGCATCCCCACCAAATAAAAAACGGACCCCAAATAAAAAACGAAACGCCCAAATAAAAAACGGACCCCCCCCCCCAATAAAAAACAGGTCCCC
Organism: Eledone cirrhosa; assembly: GCA_964016885.1. NCBI lineage: Eukaryota > Metazoa > Mollusca > Cephalopoda > Octopoda > Eledonidae > Eledone > Eledone cirrhosa. The sequence continues at coordinate 290,457,586 of OZ024740.1, forward strand.
AAATAAAGAACGGACCCCCAAATAAAAAACGGATTCCCCCAAATAAAGAACGGTACTCCCAAATAAAAAACGGACCCACCCCCCAAATAAAAAACAGACACCCTAGTAAAAAACGGATTCCCCCCAAATAAAAAACGGACCCCCTCCCAAATAACCCCCCCCCCCCCGATAAAAAACGGATCCCCAAATTAAAAACGGACCCCCTCCCAAATAATAAAAACGCCCCCCCCGATCAAAAACGGATCCCCAAATAAAAAAAGGATTCCCCCAAATGATAAACGGACCCCCTCCCAAATGAAAAACGGACCCCCGAATAAAAAACGGATTCCCCCAAATAAAAAACGGAACCTCCACCCCAAATAAAGAACGGATTGATCCCCAAATAAAAAAACGCCCCCCCCCGATAAAAAACGGACACCCAAATAAAAAACGGACCCCCCCCCCAAAAAAAAACGGAGCCCCCACCAAATGAAAAACAGAACCCCTCCTAAATAAAATATGGATCCCCAAATAGAAAGCCAACACACATAAAAAAGGATCGATGCACAAATAAAAAACGGAACCCCCAAATAAAAAACGGTCCTCCCCCCCAAATAAAAAATGGATCCCCAAATAAAAACGGATCCCCAAATAAAAGACGGATCCCCATATAAAAACGGACCCCCCCCCCCCAAAATCGGATTCCCAAATAAAAAATGGATCCCAAAATTAAAAACGGCCCCCACAATAAAAAACGGATCCCCCCCCCCAAAAAAAACAGACGCCCAAATAAAAACGGATCCTCAAATAAAAAACGGATCCCCAAATAAAAAACGGATCCCCCCAAATAAATAACGGAGCCCAAATAAAAATTGGATCCCCAAATAAAAAGCGGATCGCCCAAAATAAAAAACGGATACCCATATAAAAAACGGACCCCCACCCCAAATAAAAAAGGGATACTCCAATAAAAAACGAATCCCCCCAAATAAACGGATACCCATATAAAAAACGGAACCCATTCCCAAATAAAAAACGGTCCTCCACCCCAAATAAAAAACGGATCGATCCCCAAATAAAAAATGGGTCCCCAAATAAAAAACGGACACCCAAATAAAAAACGGACCCCCCAAATAAAAAACGGACCCCCAAATAAAAAAAATGGACCCCCCCAAATAAAAAACGGATCCCCAAATAAAAACGGATCCCCAAATAAAAGACGGATCCCCATATAAAAACGGACCCCCCCCAAAAAATCGGATTCCCAAATAAAGAATGGATCCCCAAATTAAAAACGGCCCCCCTCCCTAATAAAAAACTAGCCCCCCCCAATAAAAAAAGGATCCCCCCAAAAAAAACGGACATCCAAATAAAAACGGAACGGATCCTCAAATAAAAAACGGATCCCCAAATAAAAAACGGATTCTCCCAAATAAATAACGGAGCCCAAATAAAAATTGGATCCCAAAATAAAAAACGGACCCCGCTTCCCCAATTGAAAAAGGATACCCCCCCCAAAAAAAATAAAAAACGGACCCCTAAATAAATTACGGACCCCTCCAAATAAAAATCAGATCCCTAAATAAAAAACGGACACCCAAATAAAAACGGACCCCCCCCCCCCCCGAATAAGAAACGGACCCCCAAATAAAAAACGGAACCCCCAAATAAAAAACGGATCGCCCAAAATAATAAAAGGATACCCATATAAAAAACGGACCCCCACCCCAAATAAAAAAGGGATCCTCCAATAAAAAACGGACCCCCCCCCAATAAAAAACGGACCCCCCCCCCAATAAAAAATGGATCCCCCCAATAGAAAACGGACCCCCAAATAAAAAACGGTCCCCTCCAAATAAAAAACCCATTCCCAAATAAAAAACGGTCCTCCACCCCAAATAAAAACGGATCGATCCCATTTAAAAATGGATCCCCAAATAAAAAACGGACACCCAAATAAAAAACGGACCCCCTAAATAAAAAACGGTCCCCCATGTAAAAAAAATGGACCCCCCAAATAAAAAACATATCCCCAAATAAAAACGGATCCCCAAATAAAAAACCGATTCCCCCCCCAAAAAAACGGACACCCAAATAAAAAGAATCCTCAAATAAAAAACGGAACCCCAAATAAAAAACGGATTCCCCCAAATAAATAACGGAGCCCAAATAAAAATTGGATCCCCAAATAAAAAACGGACCCCTAAATAAATAACGGACCCCTCCAAATAAAAATCAGATCCCTAAATAAAAAACGGATCGATGCCCAAATGAAAAACGGAACACCCAAATAAAAAACAGACACCCCCAAATGAAAAACGGACCCCCTCCCAAATAAAAAACGGACCCCCCCCAAAAAAAACGGACCGCCCCCCCCCAAAAAATATCAAAAACCGGATTTCCAAATAAAAACGGTCCCCCACCCCAAATAAAAAACGGATCGATGCCCAAATAAAAAACGGAAGCCCCCAATAAAAAACGGATTCCACCAAATAAACGGATCCCCATATAAAAAACGGACCGCCCCCTCAAAAATTATCAAAAACGGATTTCCAAATAAAAAACGGATCCCCCACCCCAAATAAAAAACGGATCGATGCCCAAATAAAAAACTGGACACCCCAATAATAAACGGATTCACCCAAATAAACGGATACCCATATAAAAAACGGTCCCCACCCAAATAAAAAACGGATCCTCCCCACAAATAAAAAACGGACACCAAAATAAAAAACGGATTTCCCCCAAATAAAAAACGAACCCCCAAATAAAAAACGGATTCTCACCAAATAAAAAACTGGCACCCCACCCCAAATAAATAACGGAGCCCAAATAAAAATTGGATCACCAAATAAAAAGCGGACACCAAAATAAAAAATGGATCCCCAAATAAAAAACGGACACCCAAATAAAAAACGGATCCCCCCAAATAAGAGACGGATACCCCAATAAAAAACGGACGCCCCGCCCTATAAAAAACGGCCCCCTCCAAATAAAAAACAGATCCCTAAAAATAAACGGACACCCAAATAAAAAACGGATTCCCAAATAAAAAACGGAACCTCCACCCCAAATAAAGAACGGATTGATCCCCAAATAAAAAACGGATCCCCAAATAAAAAACGGACACCCAAATAAAAACGGACCCCCAAAATAAAAAACGGAGCCCCCACCAAATAAAAAACAGAACCCCTCCTAAATAAAATATGGATCCCCAAATAGAAAGCCAACACAGAAAAAACGGATCGATGCACAAATAAAAAACGGAACCCCCAAATAAAAAACGGGACCCCCCAAATAAAAAACGGACCCCCATGTAAAAAAAATGGACCCCCCAAATAAAAAACGGATCCCCAAATAAAAACGGATCCCCAAATAAAAAACCGATTCCCCCCCCCAAAAAAAAAAACGTACACCCAAATAAAAAAGAATCCTCAAATAAAAAAAGGAACCCCAAATAAAAAACGGATTCCCCCAAATAAATAACGGAGCCCAAATAAAAATTGGATCCCCAAATAAAAAACGGACCCCTAAATAAATAACGGACCCCTCCAAATAAAAATCAGATCCCTAAATAAAAAACGGATCGATGCCCAAATGAAAAACGGAACACCCAAATAAAAAACAGACACCCCCAAATGAAAAACGGACCCCCTCCCAAATAAAAAACGGACCGCCCCCCCCAAAAAAATATCAAAAACCGGATTTCCAAATAAAAAACGGTCCCCCACCCCAAATAAAAAACGGATCGATGCCCAAATAAAAAACAGGAGCCCCCAATAAAAAACGGATCGATGCCCAAATAAAAAACGGGACCCCCCAATAATAAACGGATACTCATATAAAAAACGGAGCCCACCCAAATAAAAAACGGATCCTCCCCACAAATAAAAAACGAACCCCCAAATAAAAAACAGATTCTCACCAAATAAAAAACTGGCACCCCACCCCAAATAAATAACGGAGCCCAAATAAAAATTGGATCACCAAATAAAAAGCGGACACCAAAATAAAAAATGGATCCCCAAATAAAAAACGGACACCCAAATAAAAAACGGATCCCCCCAAATAAGAGACGGATACCCCAATAAAAAACGGACGCCCCGCCCTATAAAAAACGGCCCCCTCCAAATAAAAAACAGATCCCTAAAAATAAACGGACACCCAAATAAAAAACGGATTCCCAAATAAAAAACGGAACCTCCACCCCAAATAAAGAACGGATTGATCCCCAAATAAAAAACGGATCCCCAAATAAAAAACGGACACCCAAATAAAAACGGACCCCCAAAATAAAAAACGGAGCCCCCACCAAATAAAAAACAGAACCCCTCCTAAATAAAATATGGATCCCCAAATAGAAAGCCAACACACAGAAAAAACGGATCGATGCACAAATAAAAAACGGAACCCCCAAATAAAAAACGGGACCCCCCAAATAAAAAACGGACCCCCATGTAAAAAAAATGGACCCCCCAAATAAAAAACGGATCCCCAAATAAAAACGGATCCCCAAATAAAAAACCGATTCCCCCCCCCAAAAAAAAACGTACACCCAAATAAAAAAGAATCCTCAAATAAAAAAAGGAACCCCAAATAAAAAACGGATTCCCCCAAATAAATAACGGAGCCCAAATAAAAATTGGATCCCCAAATAAAAAACGGACCCCTAAATAAATAACGGACCCCTCCAAATAAAAATCAGATCCCTAAATAAAAAACGGATCGATGCCCAAATGAAAAACGGAACACCCAAATAAAAAACAGACACCCCCAAATGAAAAACGGACCCCCTCCCAAATAAAAAACGGACCGCCCCCCCCCCCCCCCAAAATATCAAAAACCGGATTTCCAAATAAAAAACGGTCCCCCACCCCAAATAAAAAACGGATCGATGCCCAAATAAAAAACAGGAGCCCCCAATAAAAAACGGATCGATGCCCAAATAAAAAACGGGACCCCCCAATAATAAACGGATACTCATATAAAAAACGGAGCCCACCCAAATAAAAAACGGATCCTCCCCACAAATAAAAAACGAACCCCCAAATAAAAAACAGATTCTCACCAAATAAAAAACTGGCACCCCACCCCAAATAAATAACGGAGCCCAAATAAAAATTGGATCACCAAATAAAAAGCGGACACCAAAATAAAAAATGGATCCCCAAATAAAAAACGGACACCCAAATAAAAAACGGATCCCCCCAAATAAGAGACGGATACCCCAATAAAAAACGGACGCCCCGCCCTATAAAAAACGGCCCCCTCCAAATAAAAAACAGATCCCTAAAAATAAACGGACACCCAAATAAAAAACGGATTCCCAAATAAAAAACGGAACCTCCACCCCAAATAAAGAACGGATTGATCCCCAAATAAAAAACGGATCCCCAAATAAAAAACGGACACCCAAATAAAAACGGACCCCCAAAATAAAAAACGGAGCCCCCACCAAATAAAAAACAGAACCCCTCCTAAATAAAATATGGATCCCCAAATAGAAAGCCAACACACAGAAAAAACGGATCGATGCACAAATAAAAAACGGAACCCCCAAATAAAAAACGGGACCCCCCAAATAAAAAACGGACCCCCATGTAAAAAAAATGGACCCCCCAAATAAAAAACGGATCCCCAAATAAAAACGGATCCCCAAATAAAAAACCGATTCCCCCCCCCCAAAAAAAACGTACACCCAAATAAAAAAGAATCCTCAAATAAAAAAAGGAACCCCAAATAAAAAACGGATTCCCCCAAATAAATAACGGAGCCCAAATAAAAATTGGATCCCCAAATAAAAAACGGACCCCTAAATAAATAACGGACCCCTCCAAATAAAAATCAGATCCCTAAATAAAAAACGGATCGATGCCCAAATGAAAAACGGAACACCCAAATAAAAAACAGACACCCCCAAATGAAAAACGGACCCCCTCCCAAATAAAAAACGGACCGCCCCCCCCCCAAAAAAAAATATCAAAAACCGGATTTCCAAATAAAAAACGGTCCCCCACCCCAAATAAAAAACGGATCGATGCCCAAATAAAAAACAGGAGCCCCCAATAAAAAACGGATCGATGCCCAAATAAAAAACGGGACCCCCCAATAATAAACGGATACTCATATAAAAAACGGAGCCCACCCAAATAAAAAACGGATCCTCCCCACAAATAAAAAACGAACCCCCAAATAAAAAACAGATTCTCACCAAATAAAAAACTGGCACCCCACCCCAAATAAATAACGGAGCCCAAATAAAAATTGGATCACCAAATAAAAAGCGGACACCAAAATAAAAAATGGATCCCCAAATAAAAAACGGACACCCAAATAAAAAACGGATCCCCCCAAATAAGAGACGGATACCCCAATAAAAAACGGACGCCCCGCCCTATAAAAAACGGCCCCCTCCAAATAAAAAACAGATCACTAAAAATAAACGGACACCCAAATAAAAAACGGATTCCCAAATAAAAAACGGAACCTCCACCCCAAATAAAGAACGGATTGATCCCCAAATAAAAAACGGATCCCCAAATAAAAAACTGACACCCAAATAAAAACGGACCCCCAAAATAAAAAACGGAGCCCCCACCAAATAAAAAACAGAACCCCTCCTAAATAAAATATGGATCCCCAAATAGAAAGCCAACACACATAAAAAACGGATCGATGCACAAATAAAAAACGGAACCCCCAAATAAAAAACGGGACCCCCCAATAAAAAACGGATCAACCCAAATAAACGGATACCCATATAAAAAACGGAACCCATTCCCAAATAAAAAACGGTTCTCCACCCCAAATAAAAAACGAATCGATCCCCAAATAAAAAATGGGTCCCCAAATAAAAAACGGACGCCCAAATAAAAAACGGACCCCCAAATAAAAAACGAACCCCCAAATAAAAAAAATGGACCCCCCCCAAATAAAAAACGGATCCCCAAATTAAAAACGGCCCCCCTCCCAAATAAAAAACGCCCCCCCCCCAATAAAAAACGGATCCCGCCCAAAAAAACGAACACCCAAATAAAAAGTATCCTCAAATAAAAAACGGATCCCCAAATAAAAAACGGATTCCCCCAGATAAAAAAATGGACCCCCCCCAAATAAAAAACGGATCCCCAAATAAAAGACGGATCCCGCTTCCCCAATTGAAAAAGGATACCCCCCCCCCCCAAATAAAAAACGGACCCCTAAATAAATAACGGACCCCTTCAAATAAAAATCAGATCCCTAAATAAAAAACGGACACCCAAATAAAAAACGGACCCCCAAATAATAAAATGGACGCCTAAATAAAAAACGGAAACAAATAAAAAACGGACACCCAAATAAAAAACGGACACCCAAATAAAAGCCGGATCTCCATATAAAAAATGGACCCCACACAAAAAAAAAAATAAAATACGGATTTCCAAGTAAAAAACGGGTCGCTCACCCCAAATAAAAAAAGGTTCGATGCCCAAATAAAAAACGGAACCCCCAAATAAAAAACGGATCGCCCAAAATAAAAAACGGATACCCATATAAAAAACGGACCCCCACCCTAAATGAAAAAGGGATCCTCCAATAAAAAACGGACCGTCCCCAATAAAAAACGGATCCCCCCCAATAGAAAACGGACCCCCAAATAAAAAACGGCCCCCTCCAAATAAAAAACCCATTCCCAAATAAAAAACGGTCCTCCACCCCAAATAAAAAACTGATCGATCCCCAAATAAAAATGGATCCCCAAATAAAAAACGGACACCCAGATAAAAAACGGACCCCCCAAATAAAAAACGGACCCCCAAATAAAAAAAATGGACCCCCCAAATAAAAACGGATCCCCAAATAAAAACGGATCCCCAAATAAAAGGACGGATCCCCATATAAAAACGGCCCCCCCCTCCTAAAAAAAATCGGATTCCCAAATGAAAAATTAGTCCCCAAATTAAAAACGGCCCCCCTCCCAAATAAAAAAACGCCCCCCCCCCCCTCCCAAATAAAAAAGAGATCCCCCCCAAATAAACGGACACCCAAATAAAAACGAATCCTCAAATAAAAAATTGTTCCCCAAATAAAAAACGGATTTCCCCAAATAAATAAAGGAGCCCAAATAAAAATTGGATCCCCAAATAAAAAACGGACCCCTAAATAAATAACAGACCTCTCCAAATAAAAATCAGATCCCTAAATAAAAAACGGATAGCCAAATCAAAAACGGATCCCCCCAAATAAAAAACGGATACCCAAATAAAAAACGACACCCAAATAAAAGACGGATCCCCATATAAAAAACGGATCCCCCAATAAAAAACGGATCCACCACCTCAAATAAAAAACGAATCGATGTCCAAATGAAAAACGGAACACCCAAATAAAAAACGGACACCCCCAAATAAAAAACGGACGCATTCCCAAATAAAAAACGGACCCCAAATAAAATACGGATCCCACCAAATAAAAAACGGATCCCCACCAAATAAAAAACGGACCCCATATAAAAAACGGAACGCCCAAATAAAAAACGGACCCCCAAATAAAAAACGGATTTACCCAAATATAAAACGGAACTCCCAAATAAAAAACGGACCCACCCCCCAAATAAAAATGAATCCCCAAATAAAAACGGACACCTTATTAAAGAACAGATTGCCCCCAAATAAAAAACGGACCCCCTCACAATTAAAAACGGAGCCCCAATAAAAAACGGAACCCCCCCAAATAAAAACGAACCTACTAATAAAAAACGGATCCCCAAATAAAAAACGGATCCCCAAATAAAAAACGGACACCCATATAAAAAACGGATTCCCAAATAAAAACGGACTCGCCTTCCCAATTAAAAACGGACCCCCCACCCCTTCCCCAATAAAAAACGGCCCCCTCCAAATAAAAAACGGATCCCTAAATAAAAAACGGACACCCAAATAAAAAACGAATTCCCAAATAAATAACGGATCCCCAAATAAATAACGGACACCCAAATGAAAAATGGACCCCCCAAATAAAAATAGCCCCCCCCCCCCCACACACACACACACACCAAATAAAAAACGGATCGCCAAATAAAAAATGGATCCCCAAATAAAAAACCGATCCTCAAATAAAATCGGATCCCCAAATAAAAAACGGACCCCCAAATAAAAAACGGACCCCCTCCCAAATAAAGAACGCATCCCAAATTAAAAACGACCCCCTCCCAAATAAAAAACGGACACCCAAATAAAAAACGGATCTCCAAATAAAAAACGGACACCCAAATAAAAAACGGACCCTCCAAATATAAAATGGACCCCCAAATAAAAAAATTGACCCCCTAAATAAAAAACGGAGACCCAAATAAAAAACGGACACCCAAATAAAAAACGGATCCCCCCAAATAAAAACGGATCCCCAAATAAAAAACGGACACCCAAATAAAAGAAGGATCCCCATATAAAAAACGGACCGCCCCCCCAAAAATATCAAAAACGGATTTCCAAATAAAAATCGGATCCCCCACCCCAAATAAAAAACGGATCGATGCCCAAATAAAAAACGGGACGCCCCAATAAAAAACGGATTCCCCCAAATAAACGGATACCCATATAAAAAACGGAACCCACCCAAATAAAAAACGGATCCCCCCCAAATATAAAAAACGGACACTAAAATAAAAAACGGATTTCCCCCAAATAAATAACGGACCTCTCCCAAATAAAAAACGGACCCCCAAATATAAAACGGATTCTCCCCAAATAAAAAACTTGCACCCCACCCCAAATAAATAACGGAGCCCAAATAAAAATTGGATCACCAAATAAAAAACGGACACCCAAATATAAAACGGATACCCAAATAAAAAACGGATCCCCAAATAAAAAACGGACCCTCCAAATAAAAAACGGATCCCCAAATAAAAAACGGAAACCCAAATGAAAAATGGACCAAAGAATAAAACAAGCCACTCCTCCCCCCCCACACACACACACACCTAATAAAACACGGATCGCCAAATAAAAAACGGACCCCACCACAATTAAAAAACGGAGCTCCCAAATAAAAACGACCACCCCAAATAAAAAAAGGATCCCCAAATAAAAAACGGATCCTCAAATAAAAACGGATCCCTAAATAAAAAACGGACCCCTCCCAAATAAAAAACGGACCCCCAAATAAAAAACGGATTCTCCCTAAATAAAAAACTGGCACCCCACCCCAGATAAATAACGGAGCCCAAATAAAAATTGGATCACCAAATAAAAAGCGGACACCAAAATAAAAAATGGATTCCCAAATAAAAAACGGATTCCCAAATAAAAAACGGAACCTACACCCCAAATAAAGAAAGGATTGATCCCCAAATAAAAAGCGGACACCAAAATAAAAAACGCATTCTCCCTAAATAAAAAACTGGCACCCCACCCCAGATAAATAACGGAGCCCAAATAAAAATTGGATCACCAAATAAAAAGCGGACACCAAAATAAAAAATGGATCCCCAAATAAAAAACGGACACCCAAATAAAAAACGGATCCACCCAAATAAGTGACGGATACCCCTATAAAAAACGGCCCCCTCCAAATAAAAAACAGATCCCTAAAAATAAACGGACACCCAAATAAAAAACGGATTCCCAAATAAAAAACGGAACCTCCACCCCAAATAAAGAACGGATTGATCCCCAAATAAAAAACGAATCCCCAAATAAAAGACGGACACCCAAATAAAAAACGGAGCCCCCAAAATAAAAAACGGAGCCCCCACCAAATAAAAAACAGAACCCCTCCTAAATAAAATATGGATCCCCAAATAGAAAGCCAACATAAAAAACGGATCGATGCAATAATAAAAAACGGATAACCATATAAAAAACGGAACCCATTCCCAAATAAAAAACGGTCCTCCACCCAAAATAAAAAACGAATCGATCCCCAAATAAAAAATGGGTCCCCAAATAAAAAACGGACGCCCAAATAAAAAACGGACTCACCCCCCAAAAAAAATCGGATTCCCAAATAAAGAATGGATCCCCAAATTCTAAACGGCCCCCCTCCCAAATAAAAAACGCCCCCCCCCCCAATAAAAAACGGATTCCCCCCAAAACAACGGACACCCAAATAAAAACGGATCCTCAATATAAAAAGCGGATCCCCAAATAAAAAACGGATTCCCCCAAATAAATAACGGAGCCCAAATAAAAATTGGATCCCCAAATAAAAAACGGGCCCCGCTTCCCCAATTGAAAAAGGATACCCCCCCAAATAAAAAACGGACCCCTAAATAAATAACGGACCCTCCAAATAAAAATCAGATCCCTAAATAAAAAACGGATACCCAAACAAAAACGGACCCCCCCCCCGAATAAAAAACGAACCCCCAAATAAAAAAATGGACCCCTAAATAAAAAACGGATACCCAAATAAAAAACGGACACCCAAATAAAAAACGGACACCAAAATAAAAGCCGGATCCCCATATAAAAAATGGACCCCCACCCCAAAAAAAAAAATAAAATACGGATTTCCAAGTAAAAAACGGGTCCCTCACCCCAAATAAAAAAAGGTTCGATGCCCAAATAAAAAACGGAACCCCCAAATAAAAAACGGATCGCCCAAAATAAAAAACGGATACCCATATAAAAAACGGACCCCCACCCCAAATAAAAAAGGGATCCTCCAATAAAAAACGGACCCCCCCCAATAAAAAACCAATCCCCCCCAATAGAAAACGGACCCCCAAATAAAAAACGGCCCCCTCCAAATAAAAAAACCATTCCCAAGTAAAAAACGGTCTTCCACCCCAAATAAAAAACGGATCGATCCCCAAATAAAAATGGATCCCCAAATAAAAAACGGACACCCAAATAAAAAAAACGGACCCCCCAAATAAAAACAGACCCCCAAATAAAAAAAATGGACCCCCCAAATAAAAACGGATCCCCAAATAAAAACGGATCCCCCAATAAAAGACGGATCCCCATATAAAAACGGACCCCCCCCCCAAAAAATCGGATTCCCAAATAAAAAAATAGTCCCCAAATTAAAAACGGCACCCTTCCCAAATATGCCCCCCCTCCCAAATAAAAAAGGAATCCCCCCCAAAAAAACGGACACCCAAATAAAAACGAATCCTCAAATAAAAAACGGAACCCCAAATATAAAACGGATTCCCCCAAATAAATAACGTAACCCAAATAAAAATTGGATCCCCAAATAAAAAACGGACCCCTAAATAAATAACGGACCCCTCCAAATAAAAATCAGATCCCTAAATAAAAAACGGACAGCCAAATCAAAAACGGATACCCCAAATAAAGAACGGATCCCCAAATAAAAAACGACACCCAAATAAAAGACGGATCCCCATATAAAAAACGGAGCCCTACCTTTAATAAAAAACGGATTCCCCAATAAAAAACGGATCCCCACCACAAATAAAAAACGGATCGATGCCCAAATGAAAAACGGAACACCCAAACAAAAAACGGACACCCCCAAATAAAAAACGGACCCACTCCCAAATAAAAAACGGACCCCCAAATAAAAAACGGATCCCCACCAAATAAAAAACGGACCCCAAATAAAAAACGGAACGCCCAAATAAAAAACGGACCCCCCCAATAAAAAACAGGTCCTCAAATAAAAACGGATCTCCAAATAAAAAACGGATTTCCCCAAATAAAAAACGGAACACCCAAATAAAAAACGGACCCCCAAGTAAAAAACGGATCCCCACCAAATAAAAAACGGACCCCAAATAAAAAACGAAACGCCCAAATACAAAACGGACCCCCCCCCAATAAAAAACAGGTCCCCAAATAAAAACGGATCCCCAAATAAAAAACGGATTTCCCCAAATAAAAAACGGAACTCCCAAATAAAAAACGGACCCACCCCCAAATAAAAAACGGATCCCCAAATAAAAAACGGACACCCTAGTAAAAAACGGATTGCCCCCAAATAAAAAAACGGACCCCCTCCCAATTAAAAACTGATCCCCCAATGAAAAACGGAACCTCCGCCCAAATAAAAACGGACCTACTTAGAATAAACGGATCCCCAAATAAAAAACGGATCCCCAAACAAAAACGGATTCCCCCAAATAAAGAACGGATACAAAAAATTTAAAACGCACCCCCTCCCAAATAAAAAACGGGCCCCCAAATAAAAAACGGGTTCCCCCAAATAAAAATTGGATTCTCAAATAAAAAACGGACCCCCAAATAAAAAACGGATCCCCAAATAAAAAACGGACACCCATATAAAAAACGGACCCCCACCCCAAATAAAAAACGCCCCCCCCTTCCCCAATTAAAAACGGACACCCCGTCCTTCCCCAATAAAAAACGGACCCCTCCAAATAAAAAACAGATCCCTAAATAAAAAACGGACACCCAAATAAAAAACGAATTCCCAAATAAAAAACGGATACCCAAATAAAAAACGGACACCCAAATGAAAAATGGACCCCCAAATAAAACAAGCCCCCCCCCTACACACACACCAAATGATGCAAAACGGATCGCCAAATAAAAAACGGACCCCGCCCCAATTAAAAAACGGAACTCCCAAATAAAAACGGACAACCCCAAATAAAAAACTGGCACACCACCCCCAATAAATAACGGAGCCCAAATAAAATTGGATCCCCAAATAAAAAACGGACAACCAAATAAAAAACGGACACCCAAATAAAAGAAGGATCCCCATATAAAAAACGGACCGACCCCCAAAAAATATCAAAATCGGATTTCCAAATAAAAAACGGATCGATGCCCAAATAAAAAACGGGACGCCCCAATAAAAAACGGATTCCCCCAAATAAACGGATACCCATATAAAAAACGGACCCCACCCAAATAAAAAACGGATCACCCCACAAATAAAGAACGGATTGATCCCCAAATAAAAAACGGATCCCCAAATAAAAAACGGACACCCAAATAAAAAACGGACCCCCAAAATAAAAAACGGAGCCCCCACCAAATAAAAAAGAGAACCCCTCCTAAATAAAATATGGATCCCCAAATAGAAAGCCAACACATAAAAAACGGATCGATGCAATAATAAAAAACGGAACCCCCAAATAAAAACGGGACCCCCCAATAAAAAACGGATCCCCCCAAATAAACGGATACCCATATAAAAAACGGAACCCATTCCCAAATAAAAAACGGTCCTCCACCCGAAATAAAAAACGGATCGATCCCCAAATAAAAAATGGGTCCCCAAATAAAAAACGGACCCCCCCCAAAAAAAATCGGATTCCCAAATAAAGAATGGATCCCCAAATTAAAAACGGCCCCCCTCCCAAATAACCCCCCCCCAATAAAAAACGGATCCCCCCCCAAAAAACGGACACCCAAATAAAAACGGATCCTCAATATAAAAAGCGTATCCCCAAATAAAAAACGGATTCCCCCAAATAAATAACGGAGCCCAAATAAAAATTGGATCCCCAAATAAAAAACGGACCCCGCTTCCCCAATTGAAAAAGGATACCCCCCCCCCCCAATAAAAAACGGACCCCTAAATAAATAACGGACCCCTCCAGATAAAAATCAGATCCCTAAATAAAAACGGATACCCAAACAAAAACGGACCCCCCCGAATAAAAAACGGACCCCCAAATAAAAAAAATGGACCCCTAAATAAAAAACGATACCCAAATAAAAAACGGACACCCCCAAATAAAAAACGGACCCACTCCCAAATAAAAAACGGACCCCCAAATAAAAAACGGATCCCCACCAAATAAAAAACGGACCCCAAATAAAAAACGGAACGCCCAAATAAAAAACGGACCCCTCCCCCCAATAAAAACAGGTCCCCAAATAAAAACGGATCCCCAAATAAAAAACGGAACTCCCAAATAAAAAACGGACCCCCATATAAAAAACGGATCCCCACCAAATAAAAAACGGACCCCAAATAAAAAACGAAACGCCCAAATAAAAAACGGACCCCCCCCAATAAAAAACAGGTCCCCAAATAAAAACGGATGCCCAAATAAAAAACGGATTTCTCCAAATAAAAAACGGAACTCCCAAATAAAAAACGGATCCCCAAATAAAAAACGGACACCCTAGTAAAAAACGGATTGCCCCCAAATAAAAAACGGACCCCCTCCCAATTAAAAACTGATCCCCAATGAAAAACGGAACCTCCGCCCAAATAAAAACGGACCTACTTAGAAAAAAACGGATCCCCAAATAAAAAACGGATCCCCAAACAAAAACGGATTCCCCCAAATAAAAAACGGATACAAAAAATTAAAAACGCACCCCCTCCCAAATAAAAAACGGATTCCCACAAATAAAAATTGGATTCTCAAATAAAAAACGGACCCCCAAATAAAAAACGGATCCCCAAATAAAAACGGACACCCATATAAAAAACGGACACCAAGCCCAAATAAAAAACGGACCCCCCTTCCCCAATTAAAAACGGACCCCCCGTCCTTCCCCAATAAAAAACGGACCCCTCCAAATAAAAAACAGATCCCTAAATAAAAAACGGACACCCAAATAAAAAACGAATTCCCAAATAAAATACGGATCCCCAAATAAAAAACGGACACCCAAATGAAAAATGTACCCCCAAATAAAACAAGCCCCCCCCCACACACACACACCAAATGCAAAACGGATCGCCAAATAAAAAACGGACCCCGCCCCAATTAAAAAAAGGAACTCCCAAATAAAAACGGACAACCCCAAATAAAAAACGGATTCCCCCCAAATAAAAAACTGGCACACCACCCCAAATAAATAACGGAGCCCAAATAAAAATTGGATCCCCAAATAAAAAACGGACAACCAAATAAAAAACGGACACCCAAATAAAAGAAGGATCCTCATATAAAAAACGGACCGAACCCCCAAAAATATCAAAATTGGATTTCCAAATAAAAAACGGATCGATGCCCAAATAAAAAACGGGACGCCCCAATAAAAAACGGATTCCCCCAAATAAACGGATACCCATATAAAAAACGGACCCCACCCAAATAAAAAACGGATCCCCCCACAAATAAAAAACGGACACCAAAATAAAAAACGGATTTCCCCCAAATAAATAACGGACCCGTCCCAAATAAAAAACGGACCCCCAAATAAAAAACGGATTCTCCCCAAATAAAAAAATTGGCACCCCACCCCAAATAAATAACGGAGCCCAAATAAAAATTGGATCACCAAATAAAAAACGGACACCCAAATATAAAACGGATACCCAAATAAGAAACGGATCCCCAAATAAAAAAAGGACCCTCCAAATAAAAAACGGATCCCCAAATAAAAATCGGACACCCATATAAAAAACGGACCCCCGCTTCCCCAATTAAAAACGGACCCCCCCCCCTTCCCCAATAAAAAACGGACCCCTCGAAATAAAAAACAGATCCCCAAATAAAAAACGGGACGCCCCAATAAAAAACGGATTCCCCCAAATAAACCTATACCCATATAAAAAACGGACCCCAACCAAATAAAAAACGGATCCCCCCCACAAATTAAAAACGGACACCAAAATAAAAAACGGATCCCCCCAAATAAAAAACGGATCCCCCCCAAAAAACGGACACCCAAATAAAAGAAGAATCCCCATATAAAAAACGGATACCCATATAAAAAACGGACCCCACCCAAATAAAAAACGGATCCCCCCACAAATAAAAAACGGACCCCCAAATAAAAAACGGATTCCTCCCAAATAAAAAACGGACACCCAAATAAAAAACGGAACCCCAAATAATAAACGGACACCCAAATAAAAAACGGACACCCCCGAATAAAAAACGGACCCCTAAATAAAAAAATGGACCCCTAAATAAAAAATGGACACCCAAATAAAAAACGGACACCCAAATAAAAAACGGACACCCAAATAAAAGCCGGATCCCCATATAAAAAATGGACTCCCCGCCGCCCACCCCAAAAAATACGGATTTCCAAGTAAAAAACGGACCCCCCACCCCAAATAAAAAAAGGTTCGATGTCCAAATAAAAAACAGAACCCCCAAATAAAAAACGGTCCTCCACTCCAAATAAAAAACGGATTGATCCCCAAATAAAAAACCGACACCCAAATAAAAAAGGGATCCCCCAAATAAAAAACGGATCCCTAAATAAAAAACGGACACCCGAATAAAAGAAGGATCCCCATATAAAAAACGGACCGCCCCCCCAAAAAAATATCAAAAACGGATTTCCAAATAAAAAACGAATCCCCCACCCCAAATGAAAAACGGGACCCCCCAATAGGAAAAGGATCCGCCCAAATAAACGGATACCCATATAAAAAACGGACCCCACCCAAATAAAAAAACGGATCCCCCCACAAATAAAAAACGGACACCAAAATAAAAAACGGATTTCCCCCAAATAAATAACGGACCCCTCCCAAATAAAAAACGGACCCCAAATAAAAAAAGGATTCCCCCTAAATAAAAAACGGGCCCCCCACCCCAAATAAATAACGGAGCCCAAATAAAAAATGGATCCCCAAATAAAAAACGGACACCCAAATATGAAAAAGATCCCCCAATAAAAAACGGCCCCCCCCCAATAAAAAACAGATCCCCCGATATAAAATGGACCCCCAAATAAAAAACGGCCCCCTCCAAATAAAAAACCCATTCCCAAATAAAAAAACGGATCGATCCCCAATTAAAAAACGGACACCCAAATATAAAACGGATACCCAAATAAGAAACGGATCCCCAAATAAAAAACGGACCCTCCAAATAAAAACGGATCCCCAAATAAAAAACGGACACACATAAAAAACGTACCCCCCTTCCCCAATTAAAAACGGATCCCCCCCCTTCCCCAATAAAAAACGGCCCCCTCCAAATGAAAAACAGATCCCTAAATAAAAAACGGACACCCAAATAAAAAACGAATTCCCAAATAAAAAACGGATCCCCAAATAAAAAACGGACACCCAAATGAAAAATGGACCCCCAAATAAAACAAGCCCCCCCCCCACACACACACACCAAATAAAAAACGGATCGCCAAATAAAAAACGGACCCCGCCCCAATTAAAAAACGGAACTCCCAAATAAAAACGGACAACCCCAAATAAAAAACGGATCCCCAAATAAAAAACGGATACTCAGTTAAAAACGGATCCCCAAATAAAAAACGGACCCCCAAATAAAAAACGGATTCCCCCAAATAAAAAACGGATCCCCAAATTAAAAACGGACCCCTCCCAAATAAAAAACGGATTCCCCCCAAATAAAAAACTGGCATAATAATAATTGGATCCCCAAATAAAAATTGGATCCCCAAATAAAAAACGGACACCCAAATAAAAAACGGATCCCCAAATAAAAAACGGACACCCAAATAAAAAAACGGACCCTCCAAATAAAAAATGGACCCCCAAATAAAAAATTGACCCCTAAATAAAAAACGGAGACCCAAATAAAAAACGGACACCCAAATAAAAAACGAATCCGCCCAAATAAAAACGGATCCCCAAATAAAAAACGGACACCCAAATAAAAGAAGGATCCCCATATAAAAAAGGACCGCCCCCCCAAAAAATATCAAAAACGGATTTCAAAATAAAAAACGGATCCCCCACCCGAAATAAAAAACGGTTCCCCCCCACAAATAAAAAACGGACATCAAAATAAAAAACGGATTTCCCACAAATAAATAACGGACCCGTCCCAAATAAAAAACGGACCCCCAAATAAAAAACGGATTCTCCCCAAATAAAAATTGGCACCCCACCCCAAATAAATAACGGAGCCCAAATAAAAATTGGATCACCAAATAAAAAACGGACACCTAAATAAAAAACGGACCAACCCCCCAAATAAAAAACGGATCCCCAAATAAAGAACGGACCCCAAATAAAAAGCGGACACCAAAATAAAAAATGGATCCCCAAATAAAAAACGGACACCCAAATAAAAAACGGATCCCCCCAAATAAGAAACGGATACCCCAATAAAAAAACGGACGCCCCGCCCTATAAAAAACGGCCCCCTCCAAATAAAAAACAGATCCCTAAAAATAACGGAGCCCAAATAAAAATTGGATCCCCAAATAAAAAACGGACACCCAAATAAAAAACGGATCCCCAAATAAAAAACGGATCCCCAAATAAAAAACGGACCCTCCAAATAAAAACGGACACCCAAATAAAAAAATGGACCCCTAAATATAAAACGGAAACCCAAATAAAAAACGGACACCCAAATAAAAAACGGATCCCCCCAAATAAAAAACGGATCTCCCCCCAAAAAAACGGACACCCAAATAAAAGAAGGATCCCCATATAAAAAACGGACACCCCCCAAAAATATCAAAAACGGATTTCCAAATAAAAAACGGATCCCCCACCACAAATAAAAAACGGTTCGATGCCCAAATAAAAAACGGATCGATGCCCAAATAAAAAACGGATCCCCAAATAAAAAACGGACACCCGAATAACAGAAGGATCCCCATATAAAAAATGGACCGCCCCCCCAAAAAATATCAAAAACGGATTTCCAAATAAAAAACGGATCCCCCCAAATAAACGGATACCCATATAAAAAACGGACCCCATCCAAATAAAAAACGGATCCCCCCACAAATAAAAAACGGACACCTAAATAAAAAACGGATTTCCCCCAAATAAATAACGGACACCCCAAATAAAAAACGGACCCCCAAATAAAAAATGGACCTCCCCAAATAAAAAACGGATCCCCAAATAAAAACGGATCCCAAAATAAAAGACGGATCCCCATTTAAAAACGGACCCCCCCCCAAAAAAAATCGGATTCCCAAATAAAAAACGGATCCCCAAATTAAAAAGGGATCCCCAAATTAAAAACGGACCCCTCCCAAATAAAAAACGGATCCCCAAATAAAAAAGTGATCCCCATATAAAAAACGGATTCCCCCAAATAAAAAAAGAATCCCCAAATTAAAAATGGACTCCCTCCCAAATAAAAAACGGATCCCCAAATAAAAACGGATTCCCCCAAATAAATAGCGGAGCCCAAATAAAAATTGGATCCCCAAATAAAAAACGGACAAACAAATAAAATAAGGAACCCCAAATAAAAACGGACACCCATATAAAAACGGACCCCAACCCAAATAAAAAACGGATCCCCCCCAAAAAACGGACCCAGCTTCCCCAATTAAAAAAGGATACGCCCCCCCCCCCCAAATAAAAAACGGACACTTAAATAAATAAAGGACCCCTCCAAATAAAAATCAGTTCCCTAAATAAAAAACGGACACTCTAATAAAAAACTGATTCCAAAATAAAAAACGGATCCCCAAATAAAAAAAGGACACCCAAATTAAAAACAGACCCCACCTATAACCCCCCCCCCCTCAACCACCACAAAACACACACACACACACACTCACCAAATAAAAAACGGATCGCCAAATAAAAAACGGACCCCACCCCAATTAAAAAACGGAACTCCCAAATAAAAACGGACACCCCCAAATAAAAAACGGATCCTCAAATAAAAACGAAACCCCAAATAAAAAACGGACCCCCAATTAAAAAACGGATTCCCCCAAATAAAAACGGATCCCCAAATTAAAAACGGATCCTCTCCCAAATAAAAAACGGACCAACCCCCCAAATAAAAAACGGATCCCCAAATAAAGAACGGACCCCAAATAAAAAGCGGACACCAAAATAAAAAATGGATCCCCAAATAAAAAACGGACACCCAAATAAAAAACGGATCCCCCCAAATAAGAAACGGATACCCCAATAAAAAAACGGACGCCCCGCCCTATAAAAAACGGCCCCCTCCAAATAAAAAACAGATCCCTAAAAATAACGGAGCCCAAATAAAAATTGGATCCCCAAATAAAAAACGGACACCCAAATAAAAAACGGATCCCCAAATAAAAAACGGACACCCAAATAAAAGACGGACCTTCCAAATAAAAAATGGACCCCCAAATAAGAAAATTGACCCCTAAATAAAAAACGGAGACCCAAATAAAAAACGGACACCCAAATAAAAGACGGACCTTCCAAATAAAAAATGGACCCCCAAATAAGAAAATTGACCCCTAAATAAAAAACGGAGACCCAAATAAAAAACGGACACCCAAATAAAAAAAGGATCCCCCCAAATAAAAAACGGATCCCCAAATAAAAAACGGACACCCAAATAAAAGAAGGATCCCCATATAAATAACGGACCGCCCCCCAAAAAAATATCAAAAACGGATTTCCAAATAAAAAACGGATCCCCCACCCCAAATAAAAAAACGATTCGATGCCCAAATAAAAAACGGGTCCCCCAATAAAAAACGGATCCCCCCAAATAAACGGATACCCATATAAAAAACGGACCCCACCCAAATAAAAAACGGATCCCCCCCACAAATAAAAAACGGATTTCCCCCAAATAAATAACGGACCCCTCCCAAATAAAAAATGGATCCCCAAATAAAAAACGGACTCCCATATAAAAAACGGATTCCCAAATAAAAAACGGACACCCATATAAAAATCAGATCCCTAAATAAAGAACGGACACCCAAACAAAAACGGACTCCCACCCGAATAAAAAACGTACCCCCAAATAAAAAAATGGACCTCTAAATAAAAAACGGATCCCCATATAAAAAATGGACCCCCCCCCCAAAAAAATAAAATACGGATTTCCAAGTAAAAAACGTGTCCCTCACCCCAAATAAAAAAAGGTTCGATGCCCAAATAAAAAACGGAACCCCCAAATAAAAAACGGATCGCCCAAAATAAAAAACGGATACCCATATAAAAAACGAACCCCCACCCCAAATAAAAAAGGGATGCTCCAATAAAAAACGGACCCCACCCCCAATAAAAAACGGATCCCCCCCACCCCAATAGAAAACGGACCCCCAAATAAAAAACGGCCCCCTCGAAATAAAAAACCCATTCCTAAATAAAAAACGGTCTTCCACCCCAAATAAAAAACGGATCGATCCCCAAATAAAAATGGATCCCCAAATAAAAAACGGACACCCAAATAAAAAAAGGGACCCCCCAAATAAAAAACGGACCCCCAAATAAAAAAAATGGACCCCCCAAATAGAAACGGATCCCCAAATAAAAACGAATCCCCAAATAAAAGACGGATCCCCATATAAAAACGGCCCCCCCCCCAAAAAAAATCGGGTTCCCAAATAAAAAAATAGTCCCCAAATTAAAAACGGCCCCCCTCCCAAATACCCCCCTCCCAAATAAAAAAGGAATCCCCCCCAAAAAAACGGACACCCAAATATAAACGAATCCCCAAATAAAAAACGGATCCCCAAATAAAAAACGGATTCCCCCAAATAAATAACGGAGCCCAAATAAAAATTGGATCCCCAAATAAAAAACGAACCCCTAAATAAATAACGGACCCCTCCAAATAAAAGTCAAATCCCTAAATAAAAAACGGACAGCCAAATCAAAAACGGATCCCCCCAAATAAAAAACGGATCCCCAAATAAAAAACGACACCCAAATAAAAGACGGATCCCCATATAAAAAACGGAGCCCCACCCCTGATAAAAAACGGACCCCCCCCCCCAAAGAAATGGATTTCCAAATAAAAAACGGATCACCCACTCCAAATAAAAAACGGATCGATGCCCAAATGAAAGACGGAACCCCAAATAACCCCTCCCCAACCACCACGACACACACACACACACACCAAATAAAAAACGGATCACCAAATTAAAAACGGACCCCACCCCAATTAAAAAATGGAACTCCCAAATAAAAAACGGACACACCCAAATAAAAAACGGATCCCCAAACAAAAAACGGACCCCAATTAAAAAACGGATTCCCCAAAATAAAAAACGGATCCCCAAATTAAAATCGGATCCTCTCCCAAATAAAAAACGGGCCCACCACCCAAATAAAAAACGGATCCCCAAATAAAAAACGGTCCCCAAATAAAAAGCGGACACCAAAATAAAAAATGGATCCCCAAATAAAAAACGGACACCCAAATAAAAAACGGATTCCCCCAAATAAGAAACGGATACCCCAATAAAAAACGGACCCGCCGCCCTATAAAAAACGGCCCCCTCCGAATTAAAAATAGATCCCTAAAAAAAAACGGACACCCAAATAAAAAACGGATTCCCAAATAAAAAACGGACCCTCCACCCCAAATAAAAAACGGATTGATCCCCAAATAAAAAACGGATCCCCAAATAAAAAACGGACACGCAAATAAAAAAAGGACACCTCAAATAAAAAACGGAGCAACCGCGAAATAAAAAACCGGACACCCTCCTAAATAAAATATGGATCCCCAAATAGAAAGCCAACACACATAAAAAACGTGTTGATGCCCAAATAAAAAACGGAACCCCAAATAAAAAACGGATCCCCCCAAATAAAAAACGGACCCCCCCCCCCCAAAAAAAAACCGGATTTCCAAATAAAAAACGGATCGATGCCCAAATGAAAGACGGAACCCCCAAATAAAAAACGGACACCACCAAATAAAAAAGGACCCCCTCCCAAATAAAAATCGGACCGCCAAATAAGAAACAGATCCCCACCAAATAAAAAACGGACCCCCTCCCAAATAAAAAATAGATCCCCAAATAAGAACCGGACACCCTAATAAAAAACGGATACCCCCAAATAAAAAACGGACCCCCTCCCAAATAAAAAGCGGACCCCCAAATAAAAAACGGATTCCCCCAAATAAATAACGGAGTCCAAATAAAAATTGGATCCCCAAATAAAAAACGGACCCCAAATAAAAAAGGATCACCAAATAAAAAACGGACACCCATATAAAAAACGGTACCCCACCCCAAATAAAAAACGGATCCCTCCCAAAAAACGGACGCCGCTTCCCCAATTAAAAAAGGATACCCTCCCCCAAATAAATAACGGACGCCTCGAAATAAAAATCAGATCCCTAAATAAAAAACGCACACACAAATAAAAAACTGATTCCAAAATAAAAAACGGATCCCCAAATAAAATACGGACACCCAAATGAAAAACGGCAACCCAAATGAAAAACGGACCCCCCAAATAACCCCCCACCCCCACCCCAACCACCACGACACACACACACACCAAATAAAAAACGGATCGCCATATAAAAAACAGACCCCACCCCAATTAAAAAACGGAACTCCCAAATAAAATCGGACACCCCCAAATAAAAAACGAATACCCAAATAAAAAACGGATCCTCGAATAAAAAACGGATCCCCAAATAAAAAACGGACCCCCAATTAATAAACGGATTCCCCCAAATAAAAAACGGATCCCCAAATTAAAAACGTATCCTCTCCCAAATAAAAAACGGACCCACGCCCCATATAAAAAGCCCCCTCTAAATAAAAAAAAGATCCCTAAATAAAAAAAAACGGACATTCAAATAAAAAACGGATTCCCAAATAAAAAACGGAGACCCAAATAAAAAACGGACCGCCCAAATAAAAAACGCCCCCCCTCACACACACATACAGACGCACCAAATAAAAAACGGATCGCCAAATAAGAACGGACACCCCTAAATAAAAAACGGATCCCTAAATGAAAAACGGACCCCCCACAAATAAAAATCGGATCCCCCCCAAAAAGGACACCCAAATAAAAACGGATCCTCAAATAAAAAACGGATCCCCAAATAAAAAACGGATTACTCCAAATAAAAAACGGATTCCCCCAAATAAATAACGGAGCCGAAATAAAAATTGGATCCCCAAATAAAAAACGGACCCCAAATAAAAAAAGGATCCCCAAATAAACAACGGACACCCATATAAAAAACGGACGCCCACCCCAAATAAAAAACGGTTCCCCCCAAAAAATAACGGACCACGCTTCCCCAAATAAAAAACGGACCCCCAAATAAAAAACAGCCCCCACCAAATAAAAATCAGATCCCTAAATAAAAAACGGATCCCCAAATGAAAAACGGACACCCAAATAAAAAACGGATTCCCCCAAATAAAAAGCGGACACCCATATAAAAAACGGATACCCATATAAAAAACAGAGCCCCACCCCTAATAAAAAACGGACCCCCCACCCAAAAAACCCCCATAAAAAACGGATTTCCAATAAAAAACGGATCACCCACCCCAAAATAAAAAACGGATCGATGCCCAAATGAAAGATGGCACCTCCAAATGAAAAACGGACACCCCTAAATAAAAAACGGACCCCCTCCCAAATAAAAAAAGGATCCCCAAATAAGAACCGGACGCCCTAATAAAAAACGGATACCCACAAATAAAAAAAAGACCCCCTCCCAAATAAAAAATGGATCCCCAAATAAAAAGCGGACACCCAAATAAAAAATGGGTCCCCATATAAAACACGGACACCCATATAAAAAACGGATCCCCGCAAATAAGAAACGGATACCCATATAAAAAACGGACTCCCACCCCAAATAAAAAGCGGATCCCCCAATAAAAAACGGACCCTCCCCCCAATTAAAAACGAATCTCCCTCCCCCCTCAATAAAAAACGGACCCCCAAATATAAAACGGCCCCCTCCAAGTAAAAAACAGATCCCTAAATAAAAAACGGACACTCAAATAAAAAACGGATTCCCAAATAAAAAACGGACCCTCCACCCCAAATAAAAAACGGATCGATCCCCAAATAAAAAACGGATCCCCAAATAAAAAACGGACACCCATATAAAAAACGGACCGCCCAAATAAAAAACGACCCCCCCCCCCACACACAAACAGACACACCAAATAAAAAACGGATCGCCAAATTAAAACGGACACCCCCAAATAAAAAACGGATCCCTAAATGAAAAACGGAGCCCCTCCCCACAAATAAAAAACGGGTCCCCCCCCAAAAAAAACGGACACCCAAATAAAAACGGATCCTCAAATAAAAAACGGATGCCCAAATAAAAAACGGATTCCCCCAAGTAAAAAAAGGATCCCCAAATTGAAAACGGACCCCTCCCAAATATAGAACGGACCCCCAAATAAAAAACGGATTCCCCGAAATAAATAACGGAGCCCAAATAAAAATTGGATCCCCAAATAAAAAACGGACCCAAATAAAAAAAGGATCCCCAAATAAACAACGGACACACAAATAAAAAACGGATTCCCCCCAAATAAAAAACGTACACCCTCCCAAATAAAAAACGGACCCCCAAATAAAAAACGGATTCCCGCCAATAAAAAAACTGGCACCCCATCAAATAAATAACGGAGCCCAAATAAAAATTGGATCCCCAAGTAAAAAACGGATACCAAAATAAAAAACGGATTCCCAAATAAAAAACGGACACCTAAATAAAAAACGGACCGCCCCCCCCCCAAATAAAAGCGGACCCCCAAATAAAAAATGGATCCACATATAAAAAACGGACCCCCCCAAAAAATATATGAAAAACGGATTTCCAAATAAAAAACGGATCCCCCACCCCAAATAAAAAACGGATCGACGCCCAAATAAAAAACGGGACCCCCAAATAAACAGACACCCATATAAAAAACGAACCCCCCACCCAAATAAAAAACGGCTTCCCCCAAATAAAAAACGGATACCAAAATAAATAAATGAGCTCAAATAAAAAACGGCACCCAAATAAAAGACGGATCCCCATATAAAAAACGGAGCCCCACCCCTAATATAAAACGGATCCCCCAATAAAAAACGGACCCCCCCCAAAAAAAAATAAAAAACGTATCCCCCACCCCAAATAAAAAAAGGATCCCCAGCAAATAAAAAACGGACCCCCCACCCCAAATAAATAACGGTGCCCAAATAAAAATTAGATTCTCAAATAAAAAACGGACCCCCAAATAAAAAGCGGATCCCCAAATAAAAAACGGACACCTATATAAAAAAAACGGTCCCCACCCCAAATAAAAAACGGTACAAAAACGGACCCCCCTCCCACACACACACACACACCAAATAAAAACCGGATCGTCATATAAGAAACGGACCCCACCCCAATTAAAAAACGGAACTCCCAAATAAAAACGGGAACCCCCAAATAAAAAACGGATCACCAAATAAAAAACGGATCCTCAAATAAAAACGGATCCCCAAATAAAAAACGACCCCCCCCCACACACACCAAATAAAAAACGGATCGCCAAATAAGAAACGGACCCCACCCCAATTAAAAAACGGAACTCCCAAATAAAAACGGACACCCTCAAATTAAAAACGCATCCCCAAATAAAAAACGGATCCTCAAATAAAAACGGATCTCCAAATGAAAAAAAAGGATTCTCCCAAATAAAAAACGGATCTCCAAATTAAAAACGGACGCCCTCGCAAATAAAAAACGGACCCCCTCCTAAATAAAATATGGATCCCCAAACAGAAAGCCAACACATAAAAAACGGATAGATGCCCAAATAAAAAACGGAACCTCCAAATAAAAAACGGATCCCCCCAAATGAAAAACGGATACCCATATAAAAAACGGATACCCAAATAAAAAACGGATACCCCTAAATAAAAAACGGACCCCCTCCCAAATAAAAAATGGATACCCAAATAAAAAGGGGACACCCAAATAAAAAATGGGTCCCCAAATAAAAAACGGACACCCATATAAAAAACGGATCCCCCCAAATACGAAACGGATACCCAAATAAAAAACGGATACCCCCAAATAAATAACGGACCCCTCCAAATAAAAGTCAAATCCCTAAATAAAAAACGGAGAGCCAAATCAAAAACGGATCCCCCCAAATAAAAAACGGATCCCCAAATAAAAAACGACACCCAAATAAAAGACGGATCCCCATATAAAAAACGGAGCCCCACCCCTGATAAAAAACGGACCCCCCCCCCAAAGAAATGGATTTCCAAATAAAAAACGGATCACCCACTCCAAATAAAAAACGGATCGATGCCCAAATGAAAGACGGAACCCCAAATAACCCCTCCCCAACCACCACGACACACACACACACACACCAAATAAAAAACGGATCACCAAATTAAAAACGGACCCCACCCCAATTAAAAAACGGAACTCCCAAATAAAAAACGGACACACCCAAATAAAAAACGGATCCCCAAACAAAAAACGGACCCCAATTAAAAAACGGATTCCCCAAAATAAAAAACGGATCCCCAAATTAAAATCGGATCCTCTCCCAAATAAAAAACGGGCCCACCACCCAAATAAAAAACGGATCCCCAAATAAAAAACGGTCCCCAAATAAAAAGCGGACACCAAAATAAAAAATGGATCCCCAAATAAAAAACGGACACCCAAATAAAAAACGGATTCCCCCAAATAAGAAACGGATACCCCAATAAAAAACGGACCCGCCGCCCTATAAAAAACGGCCCCCTCCGAATTAAAAATAGATCCCTAAAAAAAAACGGACACCCAAATAAAAAACGGATTCCCAAATAAAAAACGGACCCTCCACCCCAAATAAAAAACGGATTGATCCCCAAATAAAAAACGGATCCCCAAATAAAAAACGGACACGCAAATAAAAAAAGGACACCTCAAATAAAAAACGGAGCCACCACCAAATAAAAAACGGACACCCTCCTAAATAAAATATGGATCCCCAAATAGAAAGCCAACACACATAAAAAACGTGTTGATGCCCAAATAAAAAACGGAACCCCAAATAAAAAACGGATCCCCCCAAATAAAAAACGGACCCCCCCCCACAAAAAAACCGGATTTCCAAATAAAAAACGGATCGATGCCCAAATGAAAGACGGAACCCCCAAATAAAAAACGGACACCACCAAATAAAAAAGGACCCCCTCCCAAATAAAAATCGGACCGCCAAATAAGAAACAGATCCCCACCAAATAAAAAACGGACCCCCTCCCAAATAAAAAATGGATCCCCAAATAAGAACCGGACACCCTAATAAAAAACGGATACCCCCAAATAAAAAACGGACCCCCTCCCAAATAAAAAGCGGACCCCCAAATAAAAAACGGATTCCCCCAAATAAATTACGGAGTCCAAATAAAAATTGGATCCCCAAATAAAAAACGGACCCCCAAATAAAAAAAGGATCACCAAATAAAAAACGGACACCCATATAAAAAACGGTACCCCACCCCAAATAAAAAACGGATCCCCCCCAAAAAACGGACGCTGCTTCCCCAATTAAAAAAGGATACCCTCCCCCAAATAAATAACGGACGCCTCGAAATAAAAATCAGATCCCTAAATAAAAAACGCACACACAAATAAAAAACTGATTCCAAAATAAAAAACGGATCCCCAAATAAAATACGGACACCCAAATGAAAAACGGCAACCCAAATGAAAAACGGACCCCCCAAATAACCCCCCACCCCCACCCCAACCACCACGACACACACACACACCAAATAAAAAACGGATCGCCATATTAAAAACAGACCCCACCCCAATTAAAAAACGGAACTTCCAAATAAAATCGGACACCCCCAAATAAAAAACGATTACCCAAATTAAAAACGGATCCTCGAATAAAAAACGGATCCCCAAATAAAAAACGGACCCCCAATTAATAAACGGATTCCCCCAAATAAAAAACGGATCCCCAAATTAAAAACGTATCCTCTCCCAAATAAAAAACGGACCCACGCCCCATATAAACAGCCCCCTCTAAATAAAAAAAAGATCCCTAAATAAAAAAAAAAACGGACATTCAAATTAAAAACGTATTCCCAAATAAAAAACGGAGACCTAAATAAAAAACGCCCCCCCCCCCCTCACACACGCACATACAGACACACCAAATAAAAAACGGATCGCCAAAGAAGAACGGACACCCCCAAATAAAAAACGGATCCCTAAATGAAAAACGGACCACCCCACAAATAAAAATCGGATCCCCCCCCAAAAAGGACACCCAAATAAAAACGGATCCTCAAATAAAAAACGGATCCCCAAATAAAAAACGGATTACCCCAAATAAAAAAAGGATTCCCCCAAATAAATAACGGAGCCGAAATAAAAATTGGATCCCCAAATAAAAAACGGACTCCAAATAAAAAAAGGATCCCCAAATAAACAACGGACACCCATATAAAAAACGGACGCCCACCCCAAATAAAAAACGGTTCCCCCCCAAAAAAACGGACCACGCTTCCCCAAATAAAAAACGGACCCCCAAATAAAAAACACCCCCCACCAAATAAAAATCAGATCCCTAAATAAAAAACGGATCCCCAAATGAAAAACGGACACCCAAATGAAAACGGACCCCACCCCAATTAAAAAACGGAACTCACAAATAAAAACGAACACCCCCAAATAAAAAGCGGATACCCAAGTTAAAAACGGATCCTCAAATAAAAAACGGATTCCCAAATAAAAAACGGATCCCCAAATAAAAAACGGTCACCCAAATGAAAAATGGACCCCCAAATAAAAACCGACCCCCTCCCACACGCACACACACACACACCAAATAAAAAAACGGATCGCCAAATAAGAAACGGACCCCACCCCAATTAAAAAACGGAAATCCCAAATAAAAACGGACACCCCAAAATAAAAAAAGGATCCCCAAATAAAAAACGGATCCTCAAATAAAAAGGGATCCCCAAATAAAAAACGGACCCCCAAATAAAAAACGGATTCCCCCAAATAAAAAATGGATCCCCAAATTAAAAACGGACCCCCTCCCAAATAAAAAACGGATTCCCCCCAAATAAAAAACGGAGCCCCCACCAAATAAAGAACGGACCCCCTCCTAAATAAAATATGGATCACCAAATAGAAAGTCAACAGATAAAAAACGGATCGATGCCCAAATAAAAAACGGAGACCCCAAATAAAAAACGGACCCCCCAAATAAAAAACGGATTCCCCCGAATAAAAAGCGGATACCCATATAAAAAACGGATACCCATATAAAAAACGGAGCCCCACCCCTAATAAAAAACGGACCCCCCCCCCAAAAAAAACCCCATAAAAAACGGATTTCCAATAAAAAACGGATCACCCACTCCAAAATAAAAAACGGATCGATGCCCAAATGAAAGACGGCACCTCCAAATGAAAAACGGACACCCCTAAATAAAAACGTACCCCCTCCCAAATAAAAAATGGATCCCCAAATAAGAACCGGACGCCCTAATAAAAAACGGATACCCTCAAATAAAAAACGGACCCCCTCCCAAATAAAAAATGGATCCCCAAATAAAAAGCGGACACCCAAATAAAAAATGGGTCCCCAAATAAAACACGGACACCCATATAAAAAACGGATCCCCGCAAATAAGAAACGGATACCCATATAAAAAACGGACTCCCACCCCAAATAAAAAGCGGATCCCCCAATAAAAAACGGACCCTCCCCCCAATTAAAAACGAATCTCCCTCCCCCCTCAATAAAAAACGGACCCCAAAATAAAAAACGGCCCCCTCCAAGTAAAAAAGAGATCCCTAAATAAAAAACGGACACTCAAATAAAAAACGGATTCCCAAATAAAAAACGGACCCTCCACCCCAAATAAAAAACGGATCGATCCCCAAATAAAAAACGGATCCCCAAATAAAAAACGGACACCCATATAAAAAACGGACCGCATAAATAAAAAACGACCCCCCCCCCCACACACACACACAAACAGACACACCAAATAAAAAACGGATCGACAAATTAAAACGGACACCCCCAAATAAAAAACGGATCCCTAAATGAAAAACGGAGCCCCTCCCCACAAATAAAAAACGGGTCCCCCCCAAAAAAACGGACACCCAAATAAAAACGGATCCTCAAATGAAAAACGGATGCCCAAATAAAAAACGGATTCCCCCAAGTAAAAAAAGGATCCCCAAATTAAAAACGGACCCCTCCCAAATAAAGAACGGACCCCCAAATAAAAAAACGGATTCCCCCAAATAAATAACGGAGCCCAAATAAAAATTGGATCCCCAAATAAAAAACGGACCCAAATAAAAAAAGGATCCCCAAATAAACAACGGACACACAAATAAAAAACGGATTCCCCCCAAATAAAAAACGTACACCCTCCCAAATAAAAAACGGACCCCCAAATAAAAAACGGATTCCCGCCAATAAAAAAACTGGCACCCCACCCCAAATAAATAACGGAGCCCAAATAAAAATTGGATCCCCAAGTAAAAAACGGATACCAAAATAAAAAACGGATTCCCAAATAAAAAAGGGACACCTAAATAAAAAACGGACCCCCCAAAATAAAAGAAGGATCCACATATAAAAAACGGACCCCCCCCCAAAAAAATATGAAAAACAGATTTCCAAATAAAAAACGGATCCCCCACCCCAAATAAAAAACGGATCGACGCCCAAATAAAAAACGGACCCCCAAATAAACAGATACCCATATAAAAAACGGACCCCCCACCCAAATAAAAAACGGCTCCCCCCAAATAAAAAACGGATACCCAAATAAAAAACGGATTTCCCCCAAATAAATAACGGACCCCTCCCAAATAAAAAACGGACCCCCAAATAAAAAACGGGCCCCCCGCCCCAAATAAATAACTGAGCCCAAATAAAAAACGGCACCCAAATAAAAGACGGATCCCCATATAAAAAACGGAGCCCCACCCCTAATATAAAACGGATCCCCCAATAAAAAACGGACCCCCGCCCCCCCCCAAAAAAACGGATCCTCCACCCCAAATAAAAAACAGATCCCCAGCAAATAAAAAACGGACCCCCCCAATAAAGAACGAGTCCCCAAATAAAAAACGGACCCCCAAATAAAAAACGGATTCCCCCAAATAAAAAACGGGCCCCCCACCCCAAATAAATGGTGCCCAAATAAAAATTAGATTCTCAAATAAAAAACGGACCCCCAAATAAAAAGCGGATCCCCAATTAAAAAACAGACACCCATATAAAAAAAACGAACCCACACCCCAAATAAAAAACGGTACAAAAACGGACCCCCCTCCCACACACACACACACACCAAATAAAAACCGGATCGCCATATAAGAAACGGACCCCACCCCAATTAAAAAACGGAACTCCCAAATAAAAACGGACACCCCCAAATAAAAAACGGATCACCAAATAAAAAACGGATCCTCAAATAAAAACGGATCCCCAAATAAAAAACGACCCCCCTCCCCCCCCCCCCACACACCAAATAAAAAACGGATCGCCAAATAAGAAACGGATCCCACCCCAATTAAAAAACGGAACTCCCAAATAAAAACGGACACCCCCAAATTAAAAACGGATCCCCAAATAAAAAACGGATCCTCAAATAAAAACGGATCTCCAAATAAAAAAAAAGGATTCCCCCAAATAAAAAACGGATCTCCAAATTAAAAACGGACGCCTTCGCAAATAAAAAACGGAACCTCCAAATAAAAAACGGATTCCCCCAAATGAAAACCGGATACCCATATAAAAAACGGATACCCATTTAAAAAACGGATACCCAAATAAAAAACGGATACACCCAAATAAAAAACGGACCCCCTCCCAAATAAAAAATGGATACCCAAATAAAAAGGGGACACCCAAATAAAAAATGGGTCCCCAAATAAAAAACGGACACCCATATAAAAAACGGATCCCCCAAATAAGAAACGGATACCCATATAAAAACGGACTCCCACCCCAAATAAAAAACGGATCCCCCAATAAAAAACGGCCCCTCCCCCAATTAATAACGAATACCCCTCCCCCCTCAATAAAAAACGGACCCCCAAATAAAAAAACGGCCCCCTCCAAATAACAAAAGATCCCTAAATAAAAAAACGGACACTCAAATAAAAAACGGATTCCAAAATAAAAAACGGAGACGCAAATAAAAAACGGACCGCCCAAATAAAAAACGGATCCCTAAATGAAAAACGGACTCCACCCCACAAATAAAAATCGGATCCGCCCCCCAAAAAACGGACACCCAAATAAAAACGGATCCTCAAATAAAAAACGGATCCCCAAATATAAAACGGATCCCCAAATAAAAAAGGATTCCCCCAAATAAATAACGGAGCCGAAATAAAAATTGGATCCCCAAATAAAAAACGGACCCCAAATAAAAAAAGGATCCCCAAATAAACAACGGACACCCATATAAAAAACGGACGCCCACCCCAAATAAAAACGGATCTCCCCCCCAAAAAAAAACTGACCCCGCTTCCCCAAATAAAAAACGGACCCCCAAATAAAAAACAGCCCCCACCAAATAAAAATCAGATCCCTAAATAAAAAACGGACACCCAAATAAAAACGGATTTCCAAATAAAAAACGGACACCCAAATGAAAAACGGACCCCACCCCAATTAAAAAACGGAACTCCCAAATAAAAACGGACACCCCCAAATAAAAAACGGATACCCAAATAAAAAACGGATCCTCAAATAAAAAACGGATTCCCAAATAAAAAACGGATCCCCAAATAAAAAACCGTCACCCAAATGAAAAATGGACCCCCAAATAAAAAACGACCCTCCTCCCACACACACACACACACACACACACCAAATAAAAACGGATCGCCAAATAAGAAACGGACCCCACCCCAATTAAAAAACGGAAATCCCAAATAAAAACGGACACCCCCAAATAAAAAACGGATCCCCAAATAAAAAACGGTACCTCAAATAAAAAGGGATCCCCAACTAAAAAACGGACCCCCAAATAAAAAACGGATTCCCCCAAATAAAAAATGGATCCCCAAATTAAAAACGGACCCCCTCCCAAATAAAAAACAGATCCCACCCAAATAAAAAACGGAGCCCCCACCAAATAAAAAACGGACACCCTCCTAAATAAAATATGGATCACCAAATAGAAAGTCAACACATAAAAAACGGATCGATGCCCAAATAAAAAACGGAACCCCCAAATAAAAAACGGATCACCCTAAATAAAAAACGGATTGCCCCGAATAAAAAGCGGATACCCATATAAAAAACGGATACCCATATAAAAAACGGAGCCCAACCCCTAATAAAAAACGGACACCCCCCCCCCCAAAAAAAAAACATAAAAAACGGATTTCCAAATAAAAAACGGATCACCCACTCCAAATAAAAAACGGATCGATGCCCAAATGAAAGACGGAACCTCCAAATGAAAAACGGACACCCCCAAATAAAAACGGACCCCCTCCCAAGTAAAAAATGGATCCCCAAATAAGAACCGGACGCCCTAATAAAAAACGGATACCCCCAAATAAAAAACGGACCTCCTCCCAAATAAAAAATGGATCCCCAAATAAAAAGCGGACACCCAAATAAAAAATGGGTCCCCAAATAAAACACGGACACCCATATAAAAAACGGATCCTCCCAAATAAGAAACGGATACCCATATAAAAAACGGACTCCCACCCCAAATAAAAAGCGGATCCCCCAATAAAAAACGGACCCTCCCCCCAATTAAAAACGAATCTCCCTCCCCCCTCAATAAAAAACGGAACCCCAAATAAAAAACGGCCCCCTCCAAGTAAAAAACAGATCCCTAAATAAAAAACGGACACTCAAATAAAAAACGGATTCCCAAATAAAAAACGGACCCTCAACCCCAAATAAAAAACGGATCGATCCCCAAATAAAAAACGGACCCTCCACCCCAAATAAAAAACGGATCGATCCCCAAATAAAAACGGATCCCCAAATAAAAAACGGACACCCATATAAAAAACGGACCTCCCAAATAAAAAACGAGCCCCCCACACACACAAACAGACACACCAAATAAAAAACGGATCGCCAAATAAAAACGGACACCCCCAAATAAAAAACGGATCCCTAAATGAAAAACGGAGCCCCTCCTCACAAATAAAAAAAGGGTCCACCCCAAAAAACGGACAACCAAATAAATACGGATCAACAAATAAAAAACGGATGCCCAAATAAAAAACGGATTCCCCCAAATAAAAAAAGGATCCCCAAATTAAAAACGGACCCCTCCCAAGTAAAGAACGGACCCCCAAGTAAAAAACGGATTCCCCCAAATAAATAACGGTGCCCAAATAAAAATTAGATTCTCAAATAAAAAACGGACCCCCAAATAAAAAGCGGATCCCCAAATAAAAAACGGACACCCATATTAAAAAAACGGACCCCCACCCCAAATAAAAAACGGTACAAAACGGACCCCCCCCCCACACACACCAAATAAAAACCGGATCGCCATATAAGAAACGGACCCCACCCCAATTAAAAAACGGAACTCCCAAATAAAAACGGACACCCCCAAATAAAAGACGGATCACCAAATAAAAAACGGATCCTCAAATAAAAACGGATCCCCAAATAAAAAACGACCCCCCCCCCCACACACACCAAATAAAAAACGGATCGCCAAATAAGAAACGGATCCCCAAATAAAAAACGGTCACCCAAATGAAAAATGACCCCCAAATAAAAAACGGCCCCCTCCCACACACACACACACACACCAAATAAAAACGGATCGCCAAATAAGAAATGGACCCCACCCCAATTAAAAAACGGAAATCCCAAATAAAAACGGACACCCCCAAATAAAAAAAGCGATCCCTAAATAAAAAACGGATCCTCAAATAAAAAGGGATCCCCAAATAAAAAACGGACCCCCAAATAAAAAACGGATTCCCCCAAATAAAAAATGGATCCCCAAATTAAAAACGGACCCCCTCCCAAATAAAAAACGGATCCCCCCCAAATAAAAAACGGAGCCCCACCAAATAAAAAACGGACACCCTCCTAAATAAAATATGGATCACCAAATAGAAAGTCAACACATAAAAAACGGATCGATGCCCAAATAAAAACGGAACCCCCAAATAAAAAACGGATCCCCCCAAATAAAAACGGATTGCCCCAAATAAAAAGCGGATACCCATATAAAAAACGGATACCAATATAAAAAACGGATCCCACCCATAATAAAAAACGGATCCCCCCCCCAAAAAAAAACATAAAAAACGGATTTCCAAATAAGAAACGGATCACCCACTCCAAATAAAAAACGGATCGATGCCCAAATGAAAGACGGAACCTCCTAATGAAAAAAGGACACCCCCAAATAAAAAACGGAACCCCTCCCAAGTAAAAAATGGATCCCCAAATAAGAACCGGACGCCCTAATAAAAAACGGATACCCCCAAATAAAAAACGGGCCCCCTCCCAAATAAAAAATAGATCCCCAAATAAAAAGCGGACACCCAAATAAAAAACGGATCACCAAATAAAAAACGGATCCTCAAATAAAAACGGATCCCCAAATAAAAAACGACCCCCCCCCCCACACACACCAAATAAAAAACGGATCGCCAAATAAGAAACGGATCCCACCCCAATTGAAAAACGGAACTCCCAAATAAAAACGGACACCCCCAAATTAAAAACGGATACCCAAATAAAAAACGGATCCTCAAATAAAAACGGATCTCCAAATAAAAAAAAGGATTCCCCCAAATAAAAAACGGATCTCCAAATTAAAAACGGACGCCCTCGCAAATAAAAAACGGACCCCCTCCTAAATAAAATATGGATCCTCAAACAGAAAGCCAACACATAAAAAACTGATCGATGCCCAAATAAAAAACGGAACCTTCAAATAAAAAACGGATCCCCCAATAAAAAACGGACCCTCCCCCCAATTAAAAACGAATACCCCTCCCCCCTCAATAAAAAACGGACCCCCAAATAAAAAAACGGCCCCCTCCAAGTAAAAAAAGATCCCTAAATAAAAAAACGGACACTCAAATAAAAAACGGATTACAAATAAAAAACGGACACGCAAATAAAAAACGGACCGCCCAAATAAAAAACGCCCCCTTCCCCCACACACACACATACAGACACACCAAAAAAAAAGGATCGCCAAATAAGAACGGACACCCCCAAATAAAAAACGGATCCCCAAATGAAAAACGGACCCCACCCCACAAATAAAAATCGGATCCCCCCCCCCAAAAAAAAACGGACACCCAAATAAAAACGGATCCTCAAATAAAAAACGGATCCCCAAAGATAAAACGGATTCCCCCAAATAAAAAAGGGGTCCCCCAAATAAATAACGGAGCCGAAATAAAAATTGGATCCCCAAATAAAAAACGGACCCCAAATAAAAAAAGGATCCCCAAATAAACAACGGACACCCATATAAAAAACGGACGCCCAACCCAAATAAAAGACGGATCCCCCCCAAAAAAAACGGACCCCGCTTCCCCAAATAAAAAACGGACCCCCAAATAAAAAACAGCCCCCACCAAATAAAAATCAGATCCCTAAATAAAAAACGGACACCCAAATAAAAACGGATTTCCTAATAAAAAACGGATCCCCAAATGAAAAACGGACACCCAAATGAAAAACGGACCCCACCCCAATTAAAAAACGGAACTCCCAAATAAAAACGGACACCCCCAAATAAAAAACGGATACCCAAATAAAAAACGGATCCTCAAATAAAAAACGGATTCCCAAATAAAAAACGGATCCCCAAATAAAAAACGGTCACCCAAATAAAAAATGGACCCCCAAATAAAAAACGGCCCCCCTCCCACACACACACACACACACACCAAATAAAAACGGATCGCCAAATAAGAAACGGACCCCACCCCAATTAAAAAACGGAAATCCCAAATAAAAACGGACACCCCCAAATAAAAAAACGGATCCCCAAATAAAAAACGGATCCTCAAATAAAGACGGATCCCCAAGTAAAAAACGGACCCCAAATAAAAAACGGATTCCCCCAAATAAAAAATGGATCCCCAAATTAAAAACGGACCCCCTCCCAAATAAAAAACGGATCCCCCCCACATAAAAAACGGAGCCCCCACCAAATAAAAAACGGACACCCTCCTAAATAAAATATGAATCACCAAATAGAAAGTCAACACATAAAAAAAGGTATCAATGCCCAAATAAAAAACGGAACCCCCAAATAAAAAACGGATCCCCCCAAATAAAAACGGATTGCCCCAAATAAAAAAAAGGACCCTCCACCCCAAATAAAAAACGGATTGATCCCCAAATAAAAAACGGATCCCCAAAAAAAAAACGGACACGCAAATAAAAAAAGGACACCTCAAATAAAAAACGGAGCCACCACCAAATAAAAAACGGACACCCTCCTAAATAAAATATGGATCCCCAAATAGAAAGCCAACACACATAAAAAACGTGTTGATGCCCAAATAAAAAACGGAACCCCAAATAAAAAACGGAACCCCAAATAAAAAACGGATCCCCCCCCAAAAAAACCGGATTTCCAAATAAAAAACGGATCGATGCCCAATGAAAGACGGAAACCCCAAATAAAAAACGGACACCACCAAATAAAAAAGGACCCCCTCCCAAATAAAAATCGGACCGCCAAATAAGAAACAGATCCCCACCAAATAAAAAACGGACCCCCTCCCAAATAAAAAATGGATCCCCAAATAAGAACCGGACACCCTAATAAAAAACGGATACCCCCAAATAAAAAACGGACCCTCTCCCAAATAAAAAGCGAACCCCCAAATAAAAAACGGATTACCCCAAATAAATAACGGAGTCCAAATAAAAATTGGATCCCCAAATAAAAAACGGACCCCCAAATAAAAAATGGATCACCAAATAAAAAACGGACACCCATATAAAAAACGGTACCCCACCCCAAATAAAAAACGGATCCCCCCCAAAAAACGGACGCCGCTTCCCCAATTAAAAAAGGATACCCCCCCCAAAAAAAAATAAATAACGGACGCCTCGAAATAAAAATCAGATCCCTAAATAAAAAACGCACACACAAATAAAAAACTGATTCCAAAATAAAAAACGGATCCCCAAATAAAATACGGACACCCAAATGAAAAACGGCAACCCAAATGAAAAACGGACCCCCCAAATAACCCCCCACCCCCACCCCAACCACCACGACACACACACACACCAAATAAAAAACGGATCGCCATATAAAAAACAGACCCCACCCCAATTAAAAAACGGAACTCCCAAATAAAATCGGACACCCCCAAATAAAAAACGAATACCCAAATAAAAAACGGATCCTCGAATAAAAAACGGATCCCCAAATAAAAAACGGACCCCCAATTAATAAACGGATTCCCCCAAATAAAAAACGGATCCCGAAATTAAAAACGTATCCTCTCCCAAATAAAAAACGGACCCACGCCCCATATAAAAAGCCCCCTCTAAATAAAAAAAAGATCCCTAAATAAAAAAAAAACGGACATTCAAATAAAAAACGGATTCCCAAATAAAAAACGGAGACCCAAATAAAAAACGGACCGCCCAAATAAAAAACGCCCCCCCCCTCACACACACATACAGACACACCAAATAAAAAACGGATCGCCAAAGAAGAACGGACACCCCCAAATAAAAAACGGATCCCTAAATGAAAAACGGACCCTCCCACAAATAAAAATCGGATCCCCCCCAAAAAAGGACACCCAAATAAAAACGGATCCTCAAATAAAAAACGGATCCCCAAATAAAAAACGGATTACCCCAAATAAAAAAAGGATTCCCCCAAATAAATAACGGAGCCGAAATAAAAATTGGATCCCCAAATAAAAAACGGACCCCAAATAAAAAAAGGATCCCCAAATAAACAACGGACACCCATATAAAAAACGGACGCCCACCCCAAATAAAAAACGGTTCCCCCCAAAAAAAACGGACCACGCTTCCCCAAATAAAAAACGGACCCCCAAATAAAAAACAGCCCCCACCAAATAAAAATCAGATCCCTAAATAAAAACGGATCCCCAAATGAAAAACGGACACCCAAATGAAAAACGGACCCCACCCCAATTAAAAAACGGAACTCACAAATAAAAACGAACACCCCCAAATAAAAAGCGGATACCCAAGTTAAAAACGGATCCTCAAATAAAAAACGGATTCCCAAATAAAAAACGGATCCCCAAATAAAAAACGGTCACCCAAATGAAAAATGGACCCCCAAATAAAAACCGACCCCCCTCCCACACACACACACACCAAATAAAAAACGGATCGCCAAATAAGAA
This sequence comes from Eledone cirrhosa, assembly GCA_964016885.1. Classification (NCBI taxonomy): domain Eukaryota; kingdom Metazoa; phylum Mollusca; class Cephalopoda; order Octopoda; family Eledonidae; genus Eledone; species Eledone cirrhosa. The sequence goes on from OZ024740.1 coordinate 290,498,471, forward strand.
ACGGACCCCACCCCAATTAAAAAACGGAAATCCCAAATAAAAACGGACACCCCAAAATAAAAAAAGGATCCCCAAATAAAAAACGGATCCTCAAATAAAAAGGGATCCCCAAATAAAAAACGGACCCCCAAATAAAAAACGGATTCCCCCAAATAAAAAATGGATCCCCAAATTAAAAACGGACCCCCTCCCAAATAAAAAACGGATTCCCCCCAAATAAAAAACGGAGCCCCCACCAAATAAAGAACGGACCCCCTCCTAAATAAAATATGGATCACCAAATAGAAAGTCAACAGATAAAAAACGGATCGATGCCCAAATAAAAAACGGAGCCCCCAAATAAAAAACGGATCCCCCCAAATAAAAAACGGATTCCCCCAAATAAAAAGCGGATACCCATATAAAAAACGGATACCCATATAAAAAACGGAGCCCCACCCCTAATAAAAAACGGACCCCCCCCAAAAAAACCCATAAAAAACGGATTTCCAATAAAAAACGGATCACCCACTCCAAAATAAAAAACGGATCGATGCCCAAATGAAAGACGGCACCTCCAAATGTAAAACGGACACCCCTAAATAAAAACGGACCCCCTCCCAAATAAAAAATGGATCCCCAAATAAGAACCGGACGCCCTAATAAAAAACGGATACCCCCAAATAAAAAACGGACCCCCTCCCAAATAAAAAATGGATCCCCAAATAAAAAGCGGACACCCAAATAAAAAATGGGTCCCCAAATAAAACACGGACACCCATATAAAAAAACGGATCCCCGCAAATAAGAAAGGGATACCCATGTAAAAAACGGACTCCCACCCCAAATAAAAAGCGGATCCCCCAATAAAAAACGGACCCTCCCCCCAATTAAAAACGAATCTCCCTCCCCCCTCAATAAAAAACGGACCCCAAAATAAAAAACGGCCCCCTCCAAGTAAAAAAGAGATCCCTAAATAAAAAACGAACACTCAAATAAAAAACGGATTCCCAAATAAAAACGGACCCTCCACCCCAAATAAAAATCGGATCGATCCCCAAATAAAAAACGGATCCCCAAATAAAAAACGGACAGCCATATAAAAAACGGACCGCCCAAATAAAAAACGACCCCCCCCCCCCCACACACACACAAACAGACACACCAAATAAAAAAAGGATCGCCAAATTAAAACGGACACCCCCAAATAAAAAACGGATCCCTAAATGAAAAACGGAGCCCCTCCCCACAAATAAAAAACGGGTCCCCCCCAAAAAAACGGACACCCAAATAAAAACGGATCCTCAAATAAAAAACGGATGCCCAAATAAAAAACGGATTCCGCCAAGTAAAAAAAGGATCCCCAAATTGAAAACGGACCCCTCCCAAATAAAGAACGGACCCCCAAATAAAAAAACGGATTCCCCCAAATAAATAACGGAGCCCAAATAAAAATTGGATCCCCAAATAAAAAACGGACCCAAATAAAAAAAGGATCCCCAAATAAACAACGGACACACAAATAAAAAACGGATTCCCCCCAAATAAAAAACGTACACCCTCCCAAATAAAAAACGGACCCCCAAATAAAAAACGGATTCCCGCCAATAAAAAAACTGGCACCCCACCCCAAATAAATAACGGAGCCCAAATAAAAATTGGATCCCCAAGTAAAAAACGGATACCAAAATAAAAAACGGATTCCCAAATAAAAAACGGACACCTAAATAAAAAACGGACCGCCCCCCCCCCAAATAAAAGCGGACCCCCAAATAAAAAATGGATCCCTAAATAAAAAACGGAGACCCAAATAAAAACGGATCCCCCAAAATAAAAGAAGGATCCACATATAAAAAACGGACCCCCCCAAAAAAAATATGAAAAACGGATTTCCAAATAAAAAACGGATCCCCCACCCCAAATAAAAAACGGATCGACGCCCAAATAAAAAACGGGACCCCCAAATAAACAGATACCCATATAAAAAACGGACCCCCACCCAAATAAAAAACGGCTTCCCCCAAATAAAAAACGGATACCCAAATAAAAAACGGATTTCCCCCAAATAAATAACGGACCCCTCCCAAATAAAAAACGGACCCCCAAATAAAAAACGGGCCCCCCACCCCAAATAAATAACTGAGCCCAAATAAAAAACGGCACCCAAATAAAAGACGGATCCCCATATAAAAAACGGAGCCCCACCCCTAATATAAAACGGATCCCCCAATAAAAAACGGACCCCCCCCCAAAAAAAAATAAAAAACGGATCCCCCACCCCAAATAAAAAACGGATCCCCAGCAAATAAAAAACGGACCCCACCAATAAAGAACGAGTCCCCAAATAAAAAACGGACCCCAAATAAAAAACGGATTCCCCCAAATAAAAAACGGGCCCCCCACCCCAAATAAATAACGGTGCCCAAATAAAAATTAGATTCTCAAATAAAAAACGGACCCCCAAATAAAAAGCGGATCCCCAAATAAAAAACGGACACCCATATAAAAAAAACGGACCCCCACCCCAAATAAAAAACGGTACAAAAACGGACCCCCCTCCCCCACACACACACACACCAAATAAAAACCGGATCGCCATATAAGAAACGGACCCCACCCCAATTAAACAACGGAACTCCCAAATAAAAACGGACACCCCCAAATAAAAAACAGATCACCAAATAAAAAACGGATCCTCAAATAAAAACGGATCCCCAAATAAAAAACGACCCCCCCCCCACACACACCAAATAAAAAACGGATCGCCAAATAAGAAACGGACCCCACCCCAATTAAAAAACGGAACTCCCAAATAAAAACGGACACCCCCAAATTAAAAACGGATCCCCAAATAAAAAACGGATCCTCAAATAAAAACGGATCTCCAAATAAAAAAAAAGGATTCCCCCAAATAAAAAACGGATCTCCAAATTAAAAACGGACGCCCTCGCAAATAAAAAACGGACCCCCTCCTAAATAAAATATGGATCCCCAAACAGAAAGCCAACACATAAAAAACGGATCGATGCCCAAATAAAAAACGGAACCTCCAAATAAAAAACGGATCCCACCAAATGAAAAACGGATACCCATATAAAAAACGGATACCCATATAAAAAACGGATACCAAAATAAAAAACGGATACCCCCAAATAAAAAACGGACCCCCTCCCAAATAAAAAATGGATACCCAAATAAAAAGGGGACACCCAAATAAAAAATGGGTCCCCAAATAAAAAACGGACACCCATATAAAAAACGGATCCCCCCAAATAAGAAACGGATACCCATATAAAAAACGGACTCCCACCCCAAATAAAAAACGGATCCCCCAATAAAAAACGGCCCCTCCCCGCAATTAATAACGAATACCCCTCCCACCTCAATAAAAAACGGACACGCAAATAAAAAACGGACAGCCCAAATAAACCCCCCCCCCCACACACACACACACATACAGACACACCAAAAAAAACGGATCGCCAAGTAAGAACGGACACCCCCAAATAAAAAACGGATCCCTAAATGAAAAACGGACTCCACCCCACAAATAAAAATCGGATCCGCCCCCCAAAAAACGGACACCCAAATAAAAACGGATCCTCAAATAAAAAACGGATCCCCAAATATAAAACGGATTCCCCCAAATAAAAAAGGATTCCCCCAAATAAATAACGGAGCCGAAATAAAAATTGGATCCCCAAATAAAAAACGGACCCCAAATAAAAAAAGGATCCCCAAATAAACAACGGACACCGATATAAAAAACGGACGCCCACCCCAAATAAAAACGGATCCCCCCCCCAAAAAAACGGACCCCGCTTCCCCAAATAAAAAACGGACCCCCAAATAAAAAACAGCCCCCACCAAATAAAAATCAGATCCCTAAATAAAAAACGGACACCCAAATAAAAAACGGATTTCCAAATAAAAAACGGATCCCCAAATGTAAAACGGACACCCAAATGAAAAACGGACCCCACCCCAATTAAAAAACGGAACTCCCAAATAAAATACGGATACCCAAATGAGAAACGGATCCTCAAATAAAAAACGGATTCCCAAATAAAAAACGGATCCCCAAATAAAAAACGGTCACCCAAATGAAAAATGGACCCCAAATAAAAAACGGCCCTCCTCCCACACACACACACCAAATTAAAACGGATCGCCAAATAAGAAACGTACCCCACCCCAATTAAAAAACGGAAATCCAAAATAAAAACGGACACCCCCAAATAAAAAACGGATCCCCAAATAAAAAACAGATCCTCAAATAAAAAGGGATCCCCAAATAAAAAACGGACACCCAAATAAAAAACGGATTCCCCCAAATAAAAAATGGATCCCCAAATTAAAAACGGACCCCCTCCCAAATAAAAAACAAATCCCCCCAAATAAAAAACGGAGCCCCCACCAAATAAAAAACGGACACCCTCCTAAATAAAATATGGATCACCAAATAGAAAGTCAACACATAAAAAACGGATCGATGCCCAAATAAAAAACGGTACCCCCAAATAAAAAACGGATCCCCCCAAATAAAAAACGGATTGCCCCGAATAAAAAGCGGATACCCATATAAAAAACGGATACCCATATAAAAAACGGAACCCCACCCCTAATAAAAAACGGACACTCCCCCCCAAAAAAAACCCATAAAAAACGGATTTCCAAATAAAAAACGGATCACCCACTCCAAATAAAAAACGGATCGATGCCCAAATAAAAGACGGAACCTCCAAATGAAAAACGGACACCCCCAAATAAAAAACGGACCCCCTCCCAAGTAAAAAATGGATCCCCAAATAAGAACCGGACGCCCTAATAAAAAACGGATATCCCCAAATAAAAAACGGACCCCCTCCCAAATAAAAAATGGATCCCCAAATAAAAAGCGGACACCCAAATAAAAAATGGGTCCCCAAATAAAACACGGACACCCATATAAAAAACGGATCCCCCCAAATAAGAAACGGATACCCATATAAAAAACGGACTCCCACCCCAAATAAAAAGCGGATCCCCAATAAAAAACGGACCCTCCCCCCAATTAAAAACGAATCTCCCTCCCCCCTCAATAAAAAACGGACCCCCATATAAAAAACGGCCCCCTCCAAGTAAAAAAGAGATCCCTAAATAAAAAACGGACACTCAAATAAAAAACGGATTCCAAAATAAAAAACGGATCGATCCCCAAATAAAAAACGGATCCCCAAATAAAAAACGGACACCCATATAAAAACAGACCGCCCAAATAAAAAACGACCCGCCCCCCCCCCCCCCACACACACACACAAACAGACACACCAAATAAAAAACGGATCGCCAAATAAAAACGGACACCCCCAAATAAAAAACGGATCCCTAAATGAAAAACGGAGCCACTCCCCACAAATAAAAAACGGGTCCCCCCAAAAAAAACGGACACCCAAATAAAAACGGATTCTCAAATAAAAAACGGATGCCCAAATAAAAAACGGATTCCCCCAAGTAAAAAAAGGATCCCCAAATTAAAAACGGACCCCTCCCAAATAAAAAACGGACCCCCAAATAAAAAACGGGCCCCCCACCCCGAATAAATAACTGAGCCCAAATAAAAAACGGCACCCAAATAAAAGACGGATCCCCATATAAAAAACGGAGCCCCACCCCTAATATAAAACGGATCCCCCAATAAAAAACGGACCCCCCCCCCAAAAAAAAACGGATCCTCCACCCCAAATAAAAAACAGATCCCCAGCAAATAAAAAACGGACCCCCCCAATAAAGAACGAGTCCCCAAATAAAAAACGGACCCCCAAATAAAAAACGGATTCCCCCAAATAAAAAACGGGCCCCCCACCCCAAATAAATAACGGTGCCCAAATAAAAATTAGATTCTCAAATAAAAAACGGACCCCCAAATAAAAAGCGGATCCCCAAATAAAAAACGGACACCCATATAAAAAAAACGGACCCCCACCCCAAATAAAAAACGGTACAAAAACGGACCCCCCTCCCACACACACACACACACCAAATAAAAACCGGATCGCCATATAAGAAACGGACCCCACCCCAATTAAAAAACGGAACTCCCAAATAAAAACGGACACCACCAAGTAAAAAACGGATCACCAAATAAAAAACGGATCCTCAAATAAAAATGGATCCCCAAATAAAAAACGACCCCCTCCCCCCCCCCCACACACACAAAATAAAAAACGGATCGCCAAATAAGAAACGGATCCCACCCCAATTAAAAAACGGAACTCCCAAATAAAAACGGACACCCCCAAATTAAAAACGAATCCCCAAATAAAAAACGGATCCTCAAATAAAAACGGATCTCCAAATAAAAAAAAAGCATTCCCCCAAATAAAAAACGGATCTCCAAATTAAAAACGGACGCCTTCGCAAATAAAAAACGGACCCCCTCCTAAATAAAATATGGATCCCCAAACAGAAAGCCAACACATAAAAAACGTATCGATGCCCAAATAAAAAACGGAACCTCCAAATAAAAAACGGATTCCCCCAAATGAAAACCGGATACCCATATAAAAAACGGATACCCATATAAAAAACGGATACCCAAATAAAAAACGGATACACCCAAATAAAAAACGGACCCCCTCCCAAATAAAAAATGGATACCCAAATAAAAAGGGGACACCCAAATAAAAAATGGGTCCCCAAATAAAAAACGGACACCCATATAAAAAACGGATCCCCCCAAATAAGAAACGGATACCCATATAAAAACGGACTCCCACCCCAAATAAAAAACGGATCCCCCAATAAAAAACGGCCCCTCCCCCAATTAATAACGAATACCCCTCCCCCCTCAATAAAAAACGGACCCCCAAATAAAAAAACGGCCCCCTCCAAATAAAAAAAGATCCCTAAATAAAAAACGGACACTCAAATAAAAAACGGATTCCAAAATAAAAAACGGACACGCAAGTAAAAAACGGACCGCCCAAATACCCCCCCACACACACACACACATACAGACACACCAAAAAAAAACGGATCGCCAAATAAAAACGGACACCCCCAAATAAAAAACGGATCCCTAAATGAAAAACGGACTCCACCCCACAAATAAAAATCGGATCCGCCCCCCAAAATACGGACACCCAAATAAAAACGGATCCTCAAATAAAAAACGGATCCCCAAATATAAAACGGATTCCCCCAAATAAAAAAGGATTCCCCCAAATAAATAACGGAGCCGAAATAAAAATTGGATCCCCAAATAAAAAACGGACCCCAAATAAAAAAAGGATCCCCAAATAAACAACGGACACCCATATAAAAAACGGACGCCCACCCCAAATAAAAACGGATCTCCCCCCCAAAAAAAAACTGACCCCGCTTCCCCAAATAAAAAAAGGACCCCCAAATAAAAAACAGCCCCCACCAAATAAAAATCAGATCCCTAAATAAAAAACGGACACCCAAATAAAAAACGGATTTCCAAATAAAAAACGGATCCCCAAATGAAAAACGGACACCCAAATGAAAAACAGACCCCACCCCAATTAAAAAACGGAACTCCCAAATAAAAACGGACACCCCCAAATAAAAAACGGATACCCAAATAAAAAAAGGATCCTCAAATAAAAAACGGATTCCCAAATAAAAAACGGATCCCCAAATAAAAAACGGTCACCCAAATGAAAAATGGACCCCCAAATAAAAAACGACCCTCCTCCCACACACACACACACACACACACACCAAATAAAAACGGATCGCCAAATAAGAAACGGACCCCACCCCAATTAAAAAACGGAAATCCCAAATAAAAACGGACACCCCCAAATAAAAAACGGATCCCCAAATAAAAAACGGATCCTCAAATAAAAAGGGATCCCCAACTAAAAAACGGACCCCCAAATAAAAAACGGATTCCCCCAAATAAAAAATGGATCCCCAAATTAAAAACGGACCCCCTCCCAAATAAAAAACAGATCCCCCCAAATAAAAAACGGAGCCCCCACCAAATAAAAAACGGACACCCTCCTAAATAAAATATGGATCACCAAATAGAAAGTCAACACATAAAAAACGGATCGATGCCCAAATAAAAAACGGAACCCCCAAATAAAAAACGGATCCCCCCAAATAAAAAACGGACCCCCCCCCCCAAAAAAAAACATAAAAAACGGATTTCCAAATAAAAAACGGATCACCCACTCCAAATAAAAAACGGATCGATGCCCAAATGATAGACGGAACCTCCAAATGAAAAACGGACACCCCCAAATAAAAACGGACCCCCTCCCAAGTAAAAAATGGATCCCCAAATAAGAACCGGACGCCCTAATAAAAAACGGATACCCCCAAATAAAAAACGGACCTCCTCCCAAATAAAAAATGGATCCCCAAATAAAAAGCGGACACCCAAATAAAAAATGGGTCCCCATATAAAACACGGACACCCATATAAAAAACGGATCCCCCCAAATAAGAAACGGATACCCATATAAAAAACAGACTCCCACCCCAAATAAAAAGCGGATCCCCCAATAAAAAACGGACCCTCCCCCCAATTAAAAACGAATCTCCCTCCCCCCTCAATAAAAAACGGAACCCCAAATAAAAAACGGCCCCCTCCAAGTAAAAAACAGATCCCTAAATAAAAAACGGACACTCAAATAAAAAACGGATTCCCAAATAAAAAACGGACCCTCCACCCCAAATAAAAAACGGATCGATCCCCAAATAAAAAACGGACCCTCCACCCCAAATAAAAAACGGATCGATCCCCAAATAAAAAACGGATCCCCAAATAAAAAACGGACACCCATATAAAAAACGGACCTCCCAAATAAAAAACGAGCCCCCCCACACACACAAACAGACACACCAAATAAAAAACGGATCGCCAAATAAAAACGGACACCCCCAAATAAAAAACGGATCCCTAAATGAAAAACGGAGCCCCTCCTCACAAATAAAAAAAGGGTCCACCCCAAAAAACGGACAACCAAATAAATACGGATCAACAAATAAAAAACGGATGCCCAAATAAAAAACGGATTCCCCCAAATAAAAAAAGGATCCCCAAATTAAAAACGGACCCCTCCCAAGTAAAGAACGGACCCCCAAGTAAAAAACGGATTCCCCCAAATAAATAACGGAGCCCAAATAAAAATTGGATCACCAAATAAAAAACGGACCCAAATAAAAAAAGGATCCCCAAATAAACAACGGACACACAAATAAAAAACGGATTCCCCCCAAATAAAAAACGTACACCCTCCCAAATAAAAAACGGACCCCCAAATAAAAAACGGATTCCCGCCAATAAAAAAACTGGCACCCCACCCCAAATAAATAACGGAGCCCAAATAAAAATTGGATCCCCAAGTAAAGAACGGATACCAAAATAAAAAACGGATTCCCAAATAAAAAACGGACACCTAAATAAAAAACGGACCCCCCCAAATAAAAGCGGACCACCAAATAAAAAATGGATCCCTAAATAAAAAACGGAGACCCAAATAAGAAACGGACACCCAAATAAAAACGGATCCCCCAAAATATAAGAAGGATCCACATATAAAAAACGGACCCCCCACCCAAATAAAAAACGGCTCCCCCCCAAATAAAAAACGGATTTCCCCCAAATAAATAACGGACCCCTCCCAAATAAAAAACGGACCCCCAAATAAAAAACGGGCCCCCACCCCAAATAAATAACTGAGCCCAAATAAAAACGGCACCCAAATAAAAGACGGATCTCCATATAAAAAACGGAGCCCCACCCCTAATATAAAACGGATCCCCCAATAAAAAACGAACCACCCACAAAAAAAAATAAAAAACGGATCCCCACCCCAAATAAAAAACGGATCCCAGCAAATAAAAAACGGACCTCCCCCCCAATAAAGAACGAGTCCCCAAATAAAAGACGGACCCCCAAATAAAAAACGGATTCCCCCAAATAAAAAACGGGCCCCCCACCCCAAATAAATAACGGTGCCCAAATAAAAATTAGATTCTCAAATAAAAAACGGACCCCCAAATAAAAAGCGGATCCCCAGATAAAAAACGGACACCCATATTAAAAAAACGGACCCCCACCCCAAATAAAAAACGGTACAAAACGGATCCCCCCCCCCACACACACCAAATAAAAACCGGATCGTCATATAAGAAACGGACCCCACCCCAATTAAAAAACGGAACTCCCAAATAAAAACGGACACCCCCAAATAAAAGACGGATCACCAAATAAAAAACGGATCCTCAAATAAAAACGGATCCCCAAATAAAAAACGAGCCCCCCCCCCCCACACACACACCAAATAAAAAACGGATCGCCAAATAAGAAACGGAGCCCACCCCAATTAAAAAACGGAACTCCCAAATAAAAACGGACACCCCCAAATTAAAAACGGATCCCCAAATAAAAAACGGATCCTCAAATAAAAACGGATCTCCAAATAAAAAAAAGGATTCCCCCAAATAAAAAACGGATCTCCAAATTAAAAACGGACGCCCTCGCAAATAAAAAACGGACCCCCTCCTAAATAAAATATGGATCCCCAAACAGAAAGCCAACACATAAAAAACGGATCGATGCCCAAATAAAAAACGGAACCTCCAAATAAAAAACGGATCCCCCAATAAAAACGGACCCTCCCCCCAATTAAAAACGAACACCCCTCCCCCCTCAATAAAAAACGGACCCCCAAATAAAAAAACGGCCCACTCCAAATAAAAAAAGATCCCTAAATAAAAAAACGGACACTCAAATAAAAAACGGATTACAAATAAAAAACGGACACGCAAATAAAAAACGGACCGCCCAAATAAAAAACGCCCCCCCCCCCCCACACACACACATACAGACACACCAAAAAAAACGGATCGCCAAATAAGAACGGGCACCCCCAAATAAAAAACGGATCCCTAAATGAAAAACGGACCCCACCCCACAAATAAAAATCGGATCCCCCCCCCAAAAAAAACGGACACCCAAATAAAAACGGATCCTCAAATAAAAAACGGATCCCCAAAGATAAAAAGGATTCCCCCAAATAAAAAAGGGGTCCCCCAAATAAATAACGGAGCCGAAATAAAAATTGGATCCCCAAATAAAAAACGGACCCCAAATAAAAAAAGGGTCCCCAAATAAAAAACAGCCCCCACCAAATAAAAATCAGATCCCTAAATAAAAAACGGACACCCATATAAAAAACGGACCCCGCTTCCCCAAATAAAAAACGGATCCCCCCAAATAAAAAACAGCCCCCACCAAATAAAAATCAGATCCCTAAATAAAAAACGGACACCCAAATAAAAAACGTATTTCCAAATAAAAAACGGATCCCCAAATGAAAAACGGACACCCAAATGAAAAACGGACCCCACCCCAATTAAAAAACGGAACTCCCAAATAGAAACGGACACCCCCAAATAAAAAACGGATACCCAAATAAAAAACGGATCCTCAAATAAAAACGGATTCCCAAATAAAAAACGGATCCCCAAATAAAAAACGGTCACCCAAATGAAAAATGGACGCCCAAATAAAAAACGGCCCCCTCCCACACACACACACACACACACCAAATAAAAACGGATCGCCAAATAAGAAATGGACCCCACCCCAATTAAAAAACGGAAATCCCAAATAAAAACGGACACCCCCAAATAAAAAAACGGATCCCTAAATAAAAAACGGATCCTCAAATAAAAAGGGATCCCCAAATAAAAAACGGACCCCCAAATAAAAAACGGATTCCCCCAAATAAAAAATGGATCCCCAAATTAAAAACGGACCCCCTCCCAAATAAAAAACGGATCCCCCCCCAAATAAAAAACGGAGCCCCCACCAAATAAAAAACGGACACCCTCCTAAATAAAATATGGATCACCAAATAGAAAGTCAACACATAAAAAACGGATCGATGCCCAAATAAAAACGGAACCCCCAAATAAAAAACGGATCCCCCCAAATAAAAACGGATTGCCCCAAATAAAAAGCGGATACCCATATAAAAAACGGATACCCATATAAAAAACGGATCCCACCCATAATAAAAAACGGATCCCCCCCCCAAAAAAACATAAAAAACGGATTTCCAAATAAAAAACGGATCACCCACTCCAAATAAAAAACGGATCGATGCCCAAATGAAAGACGGAACCTCCTAATGAAAAAAGGACACCCCCAAATAAAAAACGGATCCCTAAATGAAAAACGGACCCCACCCCACAAATAAAAATCGGATCCCCCCCCCAAAAAAAACGGACACCCAAATAAAAACGGATCCTCAAATAAAAAACGGATCCCCAAAGATAAAAAGGATTCCCCCAAATAAAAAAGGGGTCCCCCAAATAAATAACGGAGCCGAAATAAAAATTGGATCCCCAAATAAAAAACGGACCCCAAATAAAAAAAGGGTCCCCAAATAAAAAACAGCCCCCACCAAATAAAAATCAGATCCCTAAATAAAAAACGGACACCCATATAAAAAACGGACCCCGCTTCCCCAAATAAAAAACGGACCCCCAAATAAAAAACAGCCCCCACCAAATAAAAATCAGATCCCTAAATAAAAAACGGACACCCAAATAAAAAACGTATTTCCAAATAAAAAACGGATCCCCAAATGAAAAACGGACACCCAAATGAAAAACGGACCCCACCCCAATTAAAAAACGGAACTCCCAAATAGAAACGGACACCCCCAAATAAAAAACGGATACCCAAATAAAAAACGGATCCTCAAATAAAAACGGATTCCCAAATAAAAAACGGATCCCCAAATAAAAAACGGTCACCCAAATGAAAAATGGACGCCCAAATAAAAAACGGCCCCCTCCCACACACACACACACACACACCAAATAAAAACGGATCGCCAAATAAGAAATGGACCCCACCCCAATTAAAAAACGGAAATCCCAAATAAAAACGGACACCCCCAAATAAAAAAACGGATCCCTAAATAAAAAACGGATCCTCAAATAAAAAGGGATCCCCAAATAAAAAACGGACCCCCAAATAAAAAACGGATTCCCCCAAATAAAAAATGGATCCCCAAATTAAAAACGGACCCCCTCCCAAATAAAAAACGGATCCCCCCCAAATAAAAAACGGAGCCCCCACCAAATAAAAAACGGACACCCTCCTAAATAAAATATGGATCACCAAATAGAAAGTCAACACATAAAAAACGGATCGATGCCCAAATAAAAACGGAACCCCCAAATAAAAAACGGATCCCCCCAAATAAAAACGGATTGCCCCAAATAAAAAGCGGATACCCATATAAAAAACGGATACCCATATAAAAAACGGATCCCACCCATAATAAAAAACGGATCCCCCCCCAAAAAAAACATAAAAAACGGATTTCCAAATAAAAAACGGATCACCCACTCCAAATAAAAAACGGATCGATGCCCAAATGAAAGACGGAACCTCCTAATGAAAAAAGGACACCCCCAAATAAAAAACGGAACCCCTCCCAAGTAAAAAATGGATCCCCAAATAAGAACCGGACGCCCTAATAAAAAACGGATACCCCCAAATAAAAAACGGGCCCCCTCCCAAATAAAAAATAGATCCCCAAATAAAAAGCGGACACGCAAATAAAAAACGGATCACCAAATAAAAAACGGATCCTCAAATAAAAACGGATCCCCAAACAAAAAACGACCCCCCCCCCCACACACACCAAATAAAAAACGAATCGCCAAATAAGAAACGGATCCCACCCCAATTGAGAAACGGAACTCCCAAATAAAAACGGACACCCCCAAATTAAAAACGGATCCCCAAATAAAAAACGGATCCTCAAATAAAAACGGATCTCCAAATAAAAAAAAGGATTCCCCCAAATAAAAAACGGATCTCCAAATTAAAAACGGACGCCCTCGCAAATAAAAAACGGACCCCCTCCTAAATAAAATATGGATCCTCAAACAGAAAGCCAACACATAAAAAACTGATCGATGCCCAAATAAAAAACGGAACCTTCAAATAAAAAACGGATCCCCCAATAAAAAACGGACCCTCCCCCCAATTAAAAACGAATACCCCTCCCCCCTCAATAAAAAACGGACCCCCAAATAAAAAAACGGCCCCCTCCAAATAAAAAAAAATCCCTAAATAAAAAAACGGACACTCAAATAAAAAACGGATTACAAATAAAAAACGGACACGCAAATAAAAAACGGACCGCCCAAATAAAAAACGCCCCCTCCCCCCACACACACACATACAGACACACCAAAAAAAACGGATCGCCAAATAAGAACGGACACCCCCAAATAAAAAACGGATCCCCAAATGAAAAACGGACCCCACCCCACAAATAAAAATCGGATCCCCCCCCCCCCAAAAAAAACGGACACCCAAATAAAAACGGATCCTCAAATTAAAAACGTATCCCCAAAGATAAAACGGATCCCCCCAAATAAAAAAGGGGTCCCCCAAATAAATAACGGAGCCGAAATAAAAATTGGATCCCCAAATAAAAAACGGACCCCAAATAAAAAAAGGATCCCCAAATAAACAACGGACACCCATATAAAAAACGGACGCCCAACCCAAATAAAAGACGGATCCCCCCCCCCAAAAAAACGGACCCCTCTTCCCCAAATAAAAAACGGACCCCCAAATAAAAAACAGCCCCCACCAAATAAAAATCAGATCCCTAAATAAAAAACGGACACCCAAATAAAAACGGATTTCCAAATAAAAAACGGATCCCCAAATGAAAAACGGACACCCAAATGAAAAACGGACCCCACCCCAATTAAAAAACGGAACTCCCAAATAAAAACGGACACCCCCAAATAAAAAACGGATACCCAAATAAAAAACGGATCCTCAAATAAAAAACGAATTCCCAAATAAAAAACGGATCCCCAAATAAAAAACGATCACCCAAATGAAAAATGGACCCCCAAATAAAATACGGCCCCCCTCCCACACACACACACACACCAAATAAAAACGGATCGCCAAATAAGAAACGGACCCCACCCCAATTAAAAAACGGAAATCCCAAATAAAAACGGACACCCCCAAATAAAAAAACGGATCCCCAAATAAAAAACGGATCCTCAAATAAAAACGGATCCCCAAGTAAAAAACGGACCCCCAAATAAAAAACGGATTCCCCCAAATAAAAAATGGATCCCCAAATTAAAAACGGACCCCCTCCCAAATAAAAAACGGATCCCCCCAAATAAAAAACGGAGCCCCCACCAAATAAAAAACGGACACCCTCCTAAATAAAATATGGATCACCAAATAGAAAGTCAACACATAAAAAACGTATCAATGCCCAAATAAAAAACGGAACCCCAAATAAAAAACGGATCCCCCCAAATAAAAACGGATTGCCCCAAATAAAAAGCGGATACCCATATAAAAAACGGATACCCATATAAAAAACGGAGCCCCACCATAATAAAAAACGGATCCCCCCCCAAAAAAAAACCATAAAAAACGGATTTCAAAATAAAAAACGGATCACCCACTCCAAATAAAAAACGGATCAATGCCCAAATGAATGACGGAACCTCCAAATGAAAAAAGGACACCCCCAAATAAAAAACGGACCCCCTCCCAAGTAAAAAATGGATCCCCAAATAAGAACCGGACGCCCTAATAAAAAACGGATACCCCCAAATAAAAAACGGACCCCCTCCCAAATAAAAAATAGATCCCCAAATAAAAAGCGGACACCCAAATAAAAAATGGGTCCCCAAATAAAAAACGGACACCCATATAAAAAACGGATCCCCCCAAATAAGAAACGGATACCCATATAAAAAACGGACTCCCACCCCAAATAAAAACGGATCCCCCAATAAAAAACGGACCCTCACCCCAATTAAAAACGAATACCCCTCCCCCTCAATAAAAAACGGACCCCCAAATAAAAAAAATGCCCCCTCCAGATAAAAAAAAGCTCCCTAAATAATAAAAAGGACACTCAAATAAAAAACGGATTCCCAAATCAAAAACGGACACCCAAATAAAAAACGGACCGCCCAAATAAACAACGGACACCCAAATAAAAACGGATCCTCAAATAAAAAACGGATCCCCAAATAAAAAACGGATTCCCCCAAATAAAAAAAGGATTCCCCCAAATAAATAACGAAGCCGAACTAAAAATTGGATCCCCAAATAAAAAACGGATCCCAAATAAAAAAAGGATCCCCAAATAAAAAACGGACACCCATATAAAAAACGGACGCCCACCCCAAATAAAAAACGGATCCCCCCCCCAAAAAAACGGACCCCGCTTCCCCAAATAAAAAAACGGAGCCCCAAATAAAAAACAGCCCCCACCAAATAAAAATCAGATCCCTAAATAAAAAACGGACACCCAAATAAAAAACGGATTTCCAAATAAAAAACGGATCCCCAAATGAAAAACGTACACCCAAATGAAAAACGGACCCCACCCCAATTAAAAAACGGAACTCCCAAATAAAAACGGACAACCCCAAATAAAAAACGGATACCCAAATAAAAAACGGATCCTCAAATAAAAAACGGATTCCCAAATAAAAAACGGATCGCCAAATAAGAAACGGACCCCACCCCAATTAAAAAACGGAAATCCCAAATAAAAACGGACACCCCCAAATAAAAAACAGATCCCCAAATAAAAAACGGATTCCCCCAAATAAAAAAAGGATCCCCAAATTAAAAACGGACCCCTCCCAAATAAAGAAGGGACCCCCAAATAAAAAACGGATTCCCCCAAATAAATAACGGAGCCCAAATAAAAATTGGATCCCCAAATAAAAAACGGACCCAAATAAAAAAAGGATCCCCAAAAAAACAACGGACACCCAAATAAAAAACGGATTCCCCCAAATAAAAAACGTAAACCCTCCCAAATAAAAAACGGACCCCCAAATAAAAAACGGACCCCCAAATAAAAAACGGATTCCCGCAAATAAAAAAAATGGCACCCCACCCCAAATAAATAACGGAGCCCAAATAAAAATTGGATCCCCAAGTAAAAAACGGATACCAAAATGAAAAACGGATTCCCAAATAAAAACGGACACCTAAATAAAAAATGGACCCCCCCAAATAAAAGCGGACCCCCAAATAAAAAATGGATCCCTAAATAAAAAACGGAGACCCAAATAAGAAACGGACACCCAAATAAAAACGGATCCCCCAAAATAAAAGAAGGATCCCCATGTAAAAAACGGACCCCCCAAAAAAAAATATGAAAAACGGATTTCCAAATAAAAAACGGATCCCCTACCCGAAATAAAAAACGGATCGACGCCCAAATAAAAAACGGGACCCCCAAATAAACAGATACCCATATAAAAAACGGACCCCCCACCCAAATAAAAAACGGCTCCCCCCAAATAAAAAACGGATACCCAAATAAAAAACGGATTTCCCCCAAATAAATAACGGACACCCTCCCAAATAAAAAACGGAGCCCCAAATAAAAAATGGGCCCCCACCCCAAATAAATAACTGAGCCCAAATAAAAAACGGCACCCAAATAAAAGACGGATCCCCATATAAAAAACGGATCCCCAGCAATTAAAAAACGGACCCCCCCAATAAAGAACGGGTCCCCAAATAAAAAACGGACCCCCAAATAAAAAACGGATTCCCCCAAATAAAAAACGGAACTCCCAAATAAAAAACGGACCGCCCAAATAAAAAACGCCTCCCCCCACACACATACACATACAGACACACCAAATAAAAAAAGGATCGCCGAATAAGAACGGACACCCCCAAATAAAAAACGGATCCCTAAATGAAAAACGGACCCCCCCACAAATAAAGATCAGATCTCCCCCCAAAAAACGGACACCCAAATAAAAACGGATCCTCAAATAAAAAACGGATACCCAAATAAAAAACGGATTCCCCCAAATAAAAAAAGCATTCCCCCAAATAAATAACGGAGCCGAAATAAAGATTGGATCCCCAAATAAAAAACGGACCCCAAATAAAAAAGGATCCCCAAATAAACAACGGAGACCCATATAAAAAACGGACGCCCACCCCAAATAAAAAACGGATCCCCCCCCCCCAAAAACGGACCCCGCTTCCCCAAATAAAAAACGGACCCCAAATAAAAAACAGCCCCCACCAAATAAAAATCAGATCCCTAAATAAAAAACGGACACCCAAATAAAAAACGGATTTCCAAATAAAAAACGGATCCCCAAATGAAAAACGGACACCCAAATGAAAAAGGGACCCCACCCCAATTAAGAAACGGAACTCCCAAATAAAAACGGACACCCCCAAATAAAAAACGGATACCCAAATAAAAAACGGATCCTCAAATAAAAAACGGATTCCCGAATAAAAAACGGATCCCCAAATAAAAAACGGTCACCCAAATGAAAAATGGACCCCCAAATAAAAAACAACCACCCCTCCCACACACACACATACACACACCAAATAAAAAACGGATCGCCAAATAAGAAACAGACCACACCCCAATTAAAAAACGGAAATCACAAATAAAAACGGACACCCCCAAATAAAAAACGGATCCCCAAATAAAAAACGGATCCTCAAATAAAAAGGTATCCCCAAATAAAAAACGGACCCCCAAATAAAAAACGGATTCCCCAAAATAAAAAATGGATCCCCAAATTAAAAACGGACCCCCTCCCAAATAAAAAACGGATCCCCCCCAAATAAAAAACGGAGCCCCCACCAAATAAAAAACGGACCCCCTCCTACATAAAATATGGATCACCAAATAGAAAGTTAACACATAAAAAACGGATCGATGCCCAAATAAAAAACGGAACCCCCAAATAAAAAACGGATCCCCCCAAATAAAAAACGGATTCCCCCAAATAAAAAGCGGTTACCCATATAAAAAACGGATACCCATATAAAAAACGGAGCCCCGCCCCTAATCAAAACGGACCCCCCAAAAAAACCCCATAAAAAACGGATTTCCAAATAAAAAACGGATCACCCACTCCAAATAAAAAACGGATCGATGCCCAAATGAAAGACGGAACCTCCAAATTAAAAACGGACACCCCCAAATAAAAAACGGACCCCCTCCCAAATAAAAAATGGATCCCCAAATAAGAACCGGACGCCCTAATAAAAAACGGATACCCCCAAATAAAAAACGGACCCCCTCCCAAATAAAAAATGGATTCACAAATAAAAAGCGGACACCCAAATAAAAAATGGGTCCCCAAATAATAAACGGACACCCATATAAAAACCGGACTCCCACCCCAAATAAAAAACGGATCCCCCAATAAAAAACGAACCCTCCCCCAATTAAAAACGAATCTTCCTCCCCCCTCAATAAAAAACGGACCCCCAAATAAAAAACGGCCCCCTCCAAATAAAAAACAGATCCCTAAATACAAAACGGACACTCAAATAAAAAACGGACACCTAAATAAAAAACGGACCGCCCCAAATAAAAGCGAAACCCCAAATAAAAAATGGATCCCTAAATAAAAAACGTAGACCCAAATAAAAAACGGACACCCAAATAAAACCGGATCCCCCAAAATAAAAGAAGGATCCCCATATAAAAAACGGACCCCCCCCCCAAAAAAATATGAAAAACGGATTTCCAAATAAAAAACGGATCCCCCACCCCAAATAAAAAACTCATCGACGCCCAAATAAAAAACGGGACCCCCAAATAAAAAACGGATCCCCCAAATAAACAGATACCCATATAAAAAACGGACCCCCACCCAAATAAAAAACGGCTCCCCCCCAAATAAAAAACGGATGCCCAAATAAAAAACGGATTTCCCCCGAATAAATAACGGACCCCCTCCCAAATAAAAAACGGACCCACAAATAAAAAACGAGCCCCCCACCCGAAATAAATAACTGAGCCCCCCAAAAAATGGTACCCAAATAAAAGACGGATCCCCATATAAAAAGCGGAGCCCCCACCCCTAATATAAATCGGATCCTCCATAAAAAACGAACCCCCACCCCCCAAAAAACGGATCCCCCACCCCAAATAAAAAACGGATCCCCAACAAATAAAAAACGGACCCCCCCCAATAAAGAACGGAACTCCCAAATAAAAAACGGACCCCCAAATAAAGAACGGATTCCCCCAAATAAAAAACGGGCCCCCCCACCCCAAATAAATAACGGTGCCCAAATAAAAATTAGATTCTCAAATAAAAAAACGGACCCCCAGATAAAAAGCGGATCCCCAAATAAAAAACGGACACCCATATAAAAGACGGAACCCCGCCCCAAATAAAAACGGTCCAAAAAACGGAGCCCCTTCCCCCCCTTAACCAATAAAAAACGGCCACCTCCAAATAAAAATCAGATCCCTAAATAAAAAATGGGTCCCCAAATAAAAAACGGACACACCAAATAAAAAACGGATCGCCAAATAAGAACGGACACCCCCAAATAAAAAACGGATCCCTAAATGAAAAACGGACCCCCCCCCAAATATAAATCAGACCCCCCAAAAAAGACGGACACCCAAATAAAAAAGGATCCCCAAATAAAAAACGGACCCCCAAATAAAAAACGGATTCCCCCAAATAAAAAATGGATCCCCAAATTAAAAACGGACCCCCTCCCAAATAAAAAACGGATCCCCCAAAATAAAAAACGGAGCCCCCACCAAATAATAAACGTACCCCCTCCTAAATAAAATATGGATCACCAAATAGAAAGTCAACACATAAAAAACGGATCGATGCCCAAATAAAAAACGGAACCCCCAAATGAAAAACGGATCCTCCCAAATAAAAAACGGATTCCCCCAAATAAAAAGCGGATACCCATATAAAAAACAGATACCCATATAAAAAACGGGGCCCCACCCCTAATAAAAAACGGATACCCCCGAATAAAAAACGGACCGCCCAAATAAAAAACGCCCCCCCCCCACACACATACAGACACACCAAATAAAAAACGGATCGCCAAATAAGAACGGACACCCCCAAATAAAAAACGGATCCCTAAATGAAAAACGGAGCCCCCCCCACAAATAAAAAACGGGTCCCCCCCAAAAAACGGACACCCAAATAAAAACGGATCCTCAAATAAAAAACGGATCCCCAAATAAAAAACGGATTCCCCCAAATAAAAAAAGGATCCCCAAATTAAAAACGGACCCCTCCCAAATAAAGAACGGACCCCCAAATAAAAAACGGATTCCCCCAAATAAATAACGGAGCCCAAATAAAAATTGGATCCCCAAATAAAAAACGGGCCCAAATAAAAAAAGGATCCCCAAATAAACAACGGACAACCATATAAAAAACGGACGCCCACCCCAAATAAAAAACGGATCCCCCCCAAAAAAGGGACCCCGCTTCCCCAATTAAAAACGTATCGGCTGCCCACCCCCACCCCCAAATGAAAAACGGCACCCTCAAAAAAAAAATCAGATCCCCAAATAAAAAACGGATTCCCAAATAAAAAACGGATCCCCAGATGAAAAACGGACACCCAAATGAAAAACGGACCCCACCCCAATTAAAAAACGGAATTCCCAAATCAAAACGGACGCCCCCAAATAAAAAATGGACCCCCAAATAAGAAACGGATCCTCAAATAAAAAACGGATCCCCAAATAAAAACGGACGCCCAATTTAAAAACGGATTCCTCCAAATAAAAAACGGATCCTCTCCCAAATAAAATACGGACATCCGCCCCCGATAAAAAACGGATCCCCAAATAAAAAACTGGCCCCCACCCCAAATAAATAACGGTGCCCAAATAAAAATTGGATTCTCAAATAAAAAACGGACCCCCAAATAAAAAGCGGATCCCCAAATAAAAAACGGACACCCATATAAAAAACGGAACCCCACCCCAAATAAAAACGGTCCAAAAAACGGAGCCCCTTCCCCCCCTTCCCCAATAAAAAACTGCCACCTCCAAATAAAAATCAGATCCCTAAATAAAAAACGAACACCCAAATAAAAACATTCCCAAATAAAAAACGGAACCCCAAATAAAAAACGGACACCCCCAAATAAAAAACGGATCCTCAAATAAAAACGGAACCCAAATAAAAAACGGATTCCCCCAAATAAAAAACGGATCCCCAAATTAGAAACGGACACCCTCCCAAATAAAAAACGGATTCCCCCTCCAATAAAAAACGGATCCCCAAATAAAAAACGGACCCCCAAATAAAAAACGGATTCCCCCCAAATAAAAAACTGGCACCCCACCCCAAATAAATAACGGAGCCCAAATAAAAATTGGATCGCCAAATAAAAAACGGACACCCAATTAAAAAACGGGTACCCAAATAAAAAACAGATCCCCAAATAAAAAACTGACCCTCCAAATAAAAAATGGACCCCTAAATATAAAAAGGAGACACAAATAAAAATCGGACACCCAAATAAAAAACGGATCCCCCCAAATAAAAAACGGATCCCCAAATAAAAAACGGACACCCAAATAAAAGAAGGATCCCCATGTAAAAAACGGACCCCCCAAAAAAATATCAAAAACGGATTTCCAAATAAAAAACCGATCCCCCACCCCAAATAAAAAACGGATGGATGCCCAAATAAAAAACGGGACCCCCAATAAAAAACGGATCCCCCCAAATAAACGGATACCCATATAAAAAACGGACCCCACCCAAATAAAAAACGGATTTCCCCAAATAAATAACGGACCCCTCCCAAATAAAAAACGGACCCCAAATAAAAAACGGACCTCCAAATAAAAAACGGATTCCCCCAAATAAAAAACTGGCACCCCACCCCAAATAAATAACGGAGCCCAAATAAAAAACGGACCCCCAAATAAAAAAATGGACCCCTAAATATAAAACGGAGACCCAAATAAAAAAACGAACACCCAAATATAAAACATTCCCAAATAAAAAACGGATCCCCAAATAAAAAACGGTCACCCAAATGAAAAATGGACCCCCAAATAAAAAACGATCCCCCCACACACACCAAATAAAAAACGGATCGCCAAATAAAAAACGGACCCCACCCCAATTAAAAAACGGAACTCCCAAATAGAAACGGACACCCCCAAATAAAAAACGGATCCCCAAATAAAAAACTGGCACCCCACCCCAAATAAAAACGGATCCCCAAATAAAAAACGAACCCCCAATTAAAAAACGGATCCCCAAATAAAAAACGGATTCCCCCCAAATAAAAAACTGGCACCCCACCCCAAATAAAAAACGGACACCCAAATAAAAAACGGATACCCCCAAATAAATAACGGATCCCCCCCAAAAAACGGACATCAAAATAAAAGAAGGATCCCCATATAAAAAACGGACCCCCCCCCAAAAAAAAGTATCAAAAACGGATTTCCAAATAAAAAACAGATCCCCACCCCAAATAAAAAACGTATCGTTGCCCAAATAAAAAACGGGACCCCCAATAAAAAACGGATCCCACCATATAAACGGATACCCATATAAAAAACGGACCCCACCCAAATAAAAAGCGTATCCCCCCCACAAATAAAAAACGGACACCCAAATAAAAAACGGATTTCCCCCAAATAAATAACGGACCCCCTCCCAAATAAAAAACGGAGCGCAAATAAAAAATGGATCCCCAAATAAAAAACGGATCTCCAAATAAAAAACGGACACCCAAATAAAAAACGGACCCCCCCCCAAATAAAAAACGAACCACCAAATAAAAAAATGGACCCCTAAATAAAAAACGGAGACCCAAATAAAAAAAGGACACCCAAATAAAAAGCGGACACCCAAATAATAGACGGATCCCCATATAAAAAAAGGACGCCCCCCAAAAAATACGGATTTCCAAGTAAAAAACGGATCCCCCACCCCAAATAAAAAAAGGTTCGATGCCCAAATAAAAAACGGAACACCCAAATAAACAACGGATCGCCCAAAATAAAAAACGTATACCCATATAAAAAACCGACCCCCACCCCAAATAAAAAAGGGATCCCCCAATAAAAAACGGACCCCTCCCCAAAAAAAACGGATACCCCCAATAGAAAACGGATCCCCAAATAAAAAACGGCCCCCTCCAAATAAAAAACCCATTCCCAAATAAAAAACGGTCCTCCACCCTAAATAAAAAACGGATCAATCCCCAAATAAAAAATGGATCCCCAAATAAAAAACGGCCGCCCAAATAAAAAACGGGCTCCCCAAATAAAAAACTAACCCCCAAATAAAAAAAATGGACCCCCCCAAATAAAAAACGGATCACCAAATAAAAACGAATCCCCAAATAAAAGACGGATCCTCAAATAAAAACGGATCCCCAAATAAAAGACAGATCCCCATATAATAACGGACCCCCCCAAAGAAAATCGGATTCCCAAATAAAAAACGGATCCCCAAATAAAAAACGGACACCCATATAAAAAACGGAACCCCACCCCAAATAAAAACGGTCCAAAAAACGGAGCCCCTTCCCCCCCCTTCCCCAATAAAAAACTGCCACCTCCAAATAAAAATCAGATCCCTAAATAAAAAACGAACACCCAAATAAAAACATTCCCAAATAAAAAACGGAACCCCAAATAAAAAACGGACACCCCCAAATAAAAAACGGATCCTCAAATAAAAACGGAACCCAAATAAAAAACGGATTCCCCCAAATAAAAAACGGATCCCCAAATTAGAAACGGACACCCTCCCAAATAAAAAACGGATTCCCCCTCCAATAAAAAACGGATCCCCAAATAAAAAACGGACCCCCAAATAAAAAACGGATTCCCCCCAAATAAAAAACTGGCACCCCACCCCAAATAAATAACGGAGCCCAAATAAAAATTGGATCGCCAAATAAAAAACGGACACCCAATTAAAAAACGGGTACCCAAATAAAAAACAGATCCCCAAATAAAAAACTGACCCTCCAAATAAAAAATGGACCCCTAAATATAAAAAGGAGACACAAATAAAAATCGGACACCCAAATAAAAAATGGATCCCCCCAAATAAAAAACGGATCCCCAAATAAAAAACGGACACCCAAATAAAAGAAGGATCCCCATGTAAAAAACGGACCCCCCCAAAAAATATCAAAAACGGATTTCCAAATAAAAAACCGATCCCCCACCCCAAATAAAAAACGGATGGATGCCCAAATAAAAAACGGGACCCCCAATAAAAAACGGATCCCCCCAAATAAACGGATACCCATATAAAAAACGGACCCCACCCAAATAAAAAACGGATTTCCCCAAATAAATAACGGACCCCTCCCAAATAAAAAACGGACCCCAAATAAAAAACGGACCTCCAAATAAAAAACGGATTCCCCCAAATAAAAAACTGGCACCCCACCCCAAATAAATAACGGAGCCCAAATAAAAAACGGACCCCCAAATAAAAAAATGGACCCCTAAATATAAAACGGAGACCCAAATAAAAAAACGAACACCCAAATATAAAACATTCCCAAATAAAAAACGGATCCCCAAATAAAAAACGGTCACCCAAATGAAAAATGGACCCCCAAATAAAAAACGATCCCCCCCACACACACCAAATAAAAAACGGATCGCCAAATAAAAAACGGACCCCACCCCAATTAAAAAACGGAACTCCCAAATAGAAACGGACACCCCCAAATAAAAAACGGATCCCCAAATAAAAAACTGGCACCCCACCCCAAATAAAAACGGATCCCCAAATAAAAAACGGACCCCCAATTAAAAAACGGATCCCCAAATAAAAAACGGATTCCCCCCAAATAAAAAACTGGCACCCCACCCCAAATAAAAAACGGACACCCAAATAAAAAACGGATACCCCCAAATAAAAAACGGATCCCCAAATAAAAAACTGGCACCCCACCCCAAATAAAAACGGATCCCCAAATAAAAAACGGATCCCCAATTAAAAAACGGATCCCCAAATAAAAAACGGATTCCCCCCAAATAAAAAACTGGCACCCCACCCCAAATAAAAAACGGACACCCAAATAAAAAACGGATACCCCCAAATAAATAACGGATCCCCCCCAAAAAACGGACATCAAAATAAAAGAAGGATCCCCATATAAAAAACGGACCCCCCCCAAAAAAAGTATCAAAAACGGATTTCCAAATAAAAAACAGATCCCCACCCCAAATAAAAAACGTATCGTTGCCCAAATAAAAAACGGGACCCCCAATAAAAAACGGATCCCACCATATAAACGGATACCCATATAAAAAACGGACCCCACCCAAATAAAAAGCGTATCCCCCCCACAAATAAAAAACGGACACCCAAATAAAAAACGGATTTCCCCCAAATAAATAACGGACCCCCTCCCAAATAAAAAACGGAGCGCAAATAAAAAATGGATCCCCAAATAAAAAACGGATCTCCAAATAAAAAACGGACACCCAAATAAAAAACGGACCCCCCCCCAAATAAAAAACGAACCACCAAATAAAAAAATGGACCCCTAAATCAAAAACGGAGACCCAAATAAAAAAAGGACACCCAAATAAAAAGCGGACACCCAAATAATAGACGGATCCCCATATAAAAAAAGGACGCCCCCCAAAAAATACGGATTTCCAAGTAAAAAACGGATCCCCCACCCCAAATAAAAAAAGGTTCGATGCCCAAATAAAAAACGGAACACCCAAATAAACAACGGATCGCCCAAAATAAAAAACGTATACCCATATAAAAAACCGACCCCCACCCCAAATAAAAAAGGGATCCCCCAATAAAAAACGGACCCCTCCCCCAAAAAAACGGATACCCCCAATAGAAAACGGATCCCCAAATAAAAAACGGCCCCCTCCAAATAAAAAACCCATTCCCAAATAAAAAACGGTCCTCCACCCTAAATAAAAAACGGATCAATCCCCAAATAAAAAATGGATCCCCAAATAAAAAACGGCCGCCCAAATAAAAAACGGGCTCCCCAAATAAAAAACTAACCCCCAAATAAAAAAAATGGACCCCCCCAAATAAAAAACGGATCACCAAATAAAAACGAATCCCCAAATAAAAGACGGATCCTCAAATAAAAACGGATCCCCAAATAAAAGACAGATCCCCATATAATAACGGACCCCCCCAAAGAAAATCGGATTCCCAAATAAAAAACGGATCCCCAAATTAAAAACGGCCCCCCTCCCAAATAAAAAACGCCCCCCCCCCCCATAAAAAACCGGATCCCCCCAAAAAACGGACACCCAAATAAAAACGAATCCTCAAATAAAAAACGGATCCCCAAATGGAAAACGGATTCCCCCAAATAAATAACGGAGCCCAAATAAAAATTGGATCCCCAAATAAAAAACGGACCCCGCTTCCCCAATTAAAAAAGGATACCCACCCCCCAAATAAAAAACGGACCCCTAAATAAATAACGGACCCCTCCAAATAAAAATCAGATCCCATAATAAAAAACGGATCCCCAAATAAAAATCCCGTTTTTTATTTGGGTGCCCCGTTTTTTATTTGGGTGCCCCGTTTTTATTTGGGTGCCCCGTTTTTTATTTGGGTACCCCGTTTTTTATTTGGGTGCCCCGTTTTTTTATGGGGGGGTCCGTTTTTTATTTGGGTGCCCAGTTTTTAATTTGGGTGCCCCGTTCTTCTATGGGGGGGTCCGTTTTTTATTTGGGTACCCCGTTTTTTTATTTGGGTGCCCCGTTTTTTATGGGGGGGATCCGTTTTTTATTTGGGTGCTCCGTTATTTTATGGGTGGGGTCCGTTTTTTATTTGGGTACCCCGTTTTTTTATTTGTGTGCCCCGTTTTTTTATGGGGGGTCCGTTTTTTATTTGGGTAACCCGTTTTTTTATGGGGGGGGTCCTTTTTTTATTTGGATGCCCCGTTTTTTATGGGGGGGTCCGTTTTTTATTTGGGTGTCCCGTTTTTTTATGGGGGGGTCCGTTTTTTATTTGGGTACCCCGTTTTTTACTTGGATACCCCGTTTTTTTTATGGGGGGGGTACGTTTTTTATTTGGTGCCCCTTTTTTATTTGGGTACCCCGTTTTTTTTTGGGGTGCCACGTTTTGTATTTGGGTGCCCCGTCTTTTTATGTGGGGGTCCGTTTTTTATTTGGGTACCCCGTTTTTTACTTGGATACCCCGTTTTTTTATGGGGTGGGTCCGTTTTTTATTTGGGTACCCCGTTTTTTATTTGGGTGCCCCCTTTTTTATGGGGGGGTCCGTTTTTTATTTGGGTACCCCGTTTTTTATTTGGGTGCCCCGTCTTTTTATGTGGGGGTCCGTTTTTTATTTGGGTACCCCTTTTTTTACTTGGATACCCCGTTTTTTTATGGGGGGGTCCGTTTTTTATTTGGGTAACCCGTTTTTTATTCGGGTGCCCCGTTCTTTATTTGTGTACCCCGTTTTTTATTTGGGTGCCCCGTTTTTTTATGGGGGGGTTCCGTATTTTATTTGGGTGCCCCGTTTTTTATTTGGGTGCCCCGTTTTTTTAAGGGGGGCGTCCGTTTTTTATTTGGGTACCTCGTTTTTTATTTGGATGCCCCGTTTTTTTATGGGGGGATCTGTTTTTTATTTGGGTGTCCCGTTTTTTTATGGGGGGTCCGTTTTTTATTTGGGTACCCAGTTTTTTATTTGGGTGCCCCGTCTTTTTATGTGGGGATCCGTTTTTTATTTGGGTACCCCGTTTTTTAATTGGATACCCCGTTTTTTTATGGGGGGGGGTCCGTTTTTTATTTGGGTACCCCGTTTTTTATTTGGGCGCCCCCTTTTTTATGGGGGGGTCCGTTTCTTATTTGGGTGCCCCTTTTTTATTTGGTGTACCCCGTTTTTTGGGGGGGTGCCCCGTTTTTAATTTGGGTGACCCGTCTTTTTATGGGGGGGTCCGTTTTTTATTTGGGTGCCCCGTCTTTTTATGTGGGGGTCCGTTTTTTATTTGGGTACCCCGTTTTTTACTTGGATACCCCGTTTTTTTATGGGGAGGGTCCGTTTTTTATTTGGGTACCCCGTTTTTTATTTGGGTGCCCCCTTTTTTATGGGGGGGTCCGTTTTTTATTTGGGTGCCCCGTTTTTTTTTATGGGGGGTCCGTTTTTTATTTGGGTAACCCGTTTTTTATGGGGGGGGTCCTTTTTTTATTTGGGTGCCCCGTTTTTTTATGGGGGGGGTCCGTTTTTTATTTGGGTGTCCCGTTTTTTTATGGGGGGGTCCGTTTTTTATTTGGGTACCACGTTTTTTATTTGGGTGCACTGTTTTTTTATGGGGGGTCCGTTTTTTATTTGGGTAGCCCGTTATTTACTTGGGCGCCCCGTTTTTTTAGGGGGGGGGGTCCGTTTTTTATTTGGGTACCCCGTTTTTTATTTGGGTGCCCCGTTTTTTTATGGGGCGTTTCCTTTTTTTATTTGGGTGCCCCGTTTTTTATTTGGGTGCCCCGTTTTTTATGGGGGGGTCCGTTTTTTATTTGGATAACCCGTTTTTTATTTGGGTGCCCCGTTCTTTATTTGTGTACCCCGTTTTTTATTTGGGTGCCCCGTTTTTTTTATGGGGGGGGGCCGTTTTTTATTTGGGTGCCCCGTTTTTTTATGGTGGGGTCCGTTTTTTATTTGGGTGCCCCGTTTTTTATTTGGGTGCCTCATTTTTTTATGGGGGGTCCGTTTTTTATTTGGGTACCCCGTTTTTTATTAGGGTGCCCCCTTTTTTATGGGGGGGGTCCGTTTTTTATTTGGGTGCCCCGTTTTTTATTTGGGTACCCCGTTTTTTTTGGGGGTGCCCCGTTTCTTTATGGGGGGGGTCCGTTTTTTATTTGGTTAACCCGTTTTTTATATGGGTATTCCGTTTTTTATTTGGGTGCCCCGTTTTTTTATGGGGGGGGTCCGTTTTTCATTTGTGTGCCCGGTTTTTTTACGGGGGGTCCGTTATTTATTTGAGTACCCCGTTTTTTATTTGGGTGCCCCGTTTTTTTATGGGGGGTCCGTTTTTTATTTGGGTAACCCGGTTTTTTTATGGGGGGGGTCCGTTTTTTATTTGGGTGCCCCGTTTTTTATGGGGGGGTCCGTTTTTTATTTGGGTGTCACTTTTTTTTATGGGGGGGGTCCGTTTTTTATTTGGGTACCACGTTTTTTATTTGGGTGCTCCGTTTTTTTAGGGGGGGGGGTCCGTTTTTTATTTGGGTACCCCGTTTTTTATTTGGGTGCCCCGTTTTTTTATGGGGCGTTTCCTTTTTTTATTTGGGTGCCCCGTTTTTTATTTGGGTGCCCCGTTTTTTTATGGGGGGGGGGGTCCGTTTTTTATTTGGGTGCCCCTTTTTTATTTGGGTACCCCGTTTTTTGGGGGGGTGCCACGTTTTTTATTTGGGTGCCCCGTCTTTTTATGTGGGGGTCCGTTTTTTATTTGGGTATCCCGTTTTTTACTTGGATACCCCGTTTTTTTATGGGGTGCGTCCGTTTTTTATTTGGGTACCCCGTTTTTTATTTGGCTGCCCCCTTTTTTATGGGGGGGTCCGTTTTTTATTTGGGTACCCCGTTTTTTATTTGGGTGCCCCGTCTTTTTATTTTGGGGTCCGTTTTTTATTTGGGTACCCCGTTTTTTACTTGGATACCCCGTTTTTTTATTGGGTGCCCCGTTTTTTATTTGGGTGCCCCGTTATTTTATAGGGGGGTCCGTTTTTTATTTGAGTGCCCCGTTTTTTTATGGGGGGGGTCCGTTTTTTATCTGGGTACCCCGTTTTTTATTTGGGTACCCCGTTTTTTATTTGGGTGCCCCGTTTTTTTATGGGGGGGTCCGTTTTTTATTTGGGTGCCCCGTTTTTTATTTGGGTGCCCCGTTTTTTATTTGGGTGCCCCGTTTTTTATTTGGGTGCCCCGTTTTTTATTTGGGTGCCCCGTTTTTTATTTGGGTGCCCCGTTTTTTTATGGGGGGGTCCGTTTTTTATTTGGGTGCCCCGTTTTTTTATGGGGGGGTCCGTTTTTTATCTGGGTACCCCGTTTTTTATTTGGGTACCCCGTTTTTTCTTTGGGTGCCCCGTTTTTTTATGGAGGGGGTCCGTTTTTTATTTGGGTGCCTCGTTTTTTTATGGGGGGGTCCGTTTTTTATTTGGGTGCCCCGTTTTTTTTGGGGGGGGGGTCCGTTTTATATTCGGGTGCCCCGTTTTTTTATGGGGGGGGGTCCGTTTTTTATCTGGGTACCCCGTTTTTTATTTGGGTGCCCCGTTTTTTTATGGGGGGTCCGTTTTTTATTTCGGTGCCCCGTTTTTTGATGGGGGGGGTCCGTTTTTTATTTGGGTGCACCGTTTTTTTATGGGGGGGTTCGTTTTTTATTTGGGTGCCCCGTTTTTTATGGGGGGGTCCGTTTTTTATCTGGGTACCCCGTTTTTTATTTGGGTACCCCGTTCTTTATTTGGGTGCCCCGTTTCTTTATGGGGGGGTCCGTTTTTTATTTGGGTGCCCCGTTTTTTATTTGGGTGCCCCGTTTTTTATTTGGGTGCCCCGTTTTTTATTTGGGTGCCCCTTGTTTTATTTGGGTGCCCCGTTTTTTTATGGGGGGGTCCGTTTTTTATTTGGATACCCCGTTTTTTATTTGGGTACCCCGTTTTTTTATGGGGGGGGTCCGTTTTTTATTTGGGTGCCCCGTTTCTTTATGGGGGGGTCCGTTTTTTATTTGGGTGCCCCGTTTTTTTATGGGGGGGGTACGTTTTTATTTGGGTGCCCCGTTTTTTATTTGGGTACCCCGTTTTTTATTTGGGTGCCCCTTTACTTTATGGGGAGGTCCGTTTTTTATTTGGGTGCCCCGTTTTTTATTTGGGTGCCCCGTTTTTTATTTGGGTGCCCCGTTTTTTATTTGGGTGCCCCGTTTTTTATTTGGGTGTCCCGTTTTTTATTTGGGTGCCCCGTTTTTTATTTGGGTGCCCCGTTTTTTATTTGGGTGCCCCGTTTTTTATTTGGGTGCCCCGTTTTTTTATGGGGGGGGTACGTTTTTTATTTGGGTGCCCCGTTTTTTTATGGGGGGTCCGTTTTTTATTTGGGTGCCCCGTTTTTTTATGGGGGGTCCGTTTTTTATTTCGGTGCCCCGTTTTTTGATGGGGTGGTTCATTTTTTATTTGGGTGCTCCGTTTTTTTATGGGGGGGGGCGTTTTTTATTTGGGTGCACCGTTTTTTTATGGGGGGGTACGTTTTTTATTTGGGTGCCCCGTTTTTTATTTGGGTACCCCGTTTTTTATTTGGGTGCCCCGTTTCTTTATGGGGGGGTCCGTTTTTTATTTGGCTGCCCCGTTTTTTATTTGGGTGCCCCGTTTTTTATTTGGGTGCCCCGTTTTTTATTTGGGTGCCCCGTTTTTTATTTGGGTGCCCCGTTTTTTATTTGGGTGCCCCGTTTTTTTATGGGGGGGGGGTCCGTTTTTTATTTGGATACCCCGTTTTTTATTTGGGTGCCCCGTTTTTTTATGGGGGGGTCCGTTTTTTATTTGGGTGCCCCGTTTTTTATTTGGGTGCCCCGTTTTTTTATGGGGGGGTCCGTTTTTTATTTGGGTGCCCCGTTTTTTTATGGGGGTGTCCGTTTTTTATTTGGGTACCACGTTTTTTATTTGGGTGCCCCTTTTTTTTATGGGGGGGGTCCGTTTTTTATTTGGATACCCCGTTTTTTATTTGGGTGCCCAGTTTTTTTATGGGGGGGATCCGTTTTTTATTTGGGTGCCCCGTTTTTTTATGGGGGGTTCCGTTTTTTATTTGGGTGACCCGTTTTTTATTTGGGTGCCCCGTTTTCTATTGGGTGCCCCGTTGTTTATTTGGGTGCCCCGTTTTTTTATGGGGGGGTCCGTTTTTTATTTGGGTGCCCCGTTTTTTTATGGGGGGGTCCGTTTTTTATTTGGGTGCCCCGTTTTTTATTTGGGTGCCCCGTTTTTTATTTGGGTGCCCCGTTTTTTTTATGGGGGGGGGTCCGTTTTTTATCTGGGTACCCCGTTTTTTATTTGGGTACCCCGTTTTTTATTTGGGTGCCCCGTTTTTTTTATGGGGGGTCCGTTTTTTATTTGGGTGTCCCGTTTTTTATGGGGGGGCCGTTTTTTATTTCGGTGCCCCGTTTTTTGATGGGGGGGTCCGTTTTTTATTTGGGTGCCCGTTTTTTTATGGGGGGGGTCCGTTTTTTATTTGGGTGCCCCGTTTTTTATTTGGGTGCCCCGTTTTTTATTTGGGTGCCCCGCTTTTTATTTGGGTGCCCCGTTTTTTATTTGGGTGCCCCGTTTTTTTATGGGGGGGGTCCGTTTTTTATTTGGGTGCCCCGTTTTTTATTTGGGTGCCCCGCTTTTTATTTGGGTGCCCCGTTTTTTATTTGGGTGCCCCGTTTTTTTATGGGGGGGGTCCGTTTTTTATTTGGATACCCCGTTTTTTATTTGGGTGCCCCGTTTTTTTATGGGGGGGTCCGTATTTTATCTGGGTACCCCGTTTTTTATTTGGGTGCCCGGTTTTTTTATGGAGGGGGTCCGTTTTTTATTTGGGTGCCCCGTTTTTTTATGGGGGGGTTCCGTTTTTTATTTGGATACCCCGTTTTTTATTTTGGTGCCCCGTTTTTTTATGGAGGGGGTACGTTTTTTATTTGGGTGCCCCGTTTTTTATTTGGGTGCGCCGTTTTTTATTTGGGTGCCCCGTTTTTTTATGGGGCAGTCCGTTTTTTATTTGGGTGCCCCGTTTTTTATTTGGGTGCCCCATTTTTTTATGGGGGGGTCCGTTTTTTATCTGGGTGCCCCGTTTTTTATTTGGGTGCCCCGTTTTTTGATGGGGGGGTCCGTTTTTTATTTGGGTGCCCCGTTTTTTATTTGGGTGCCCCGTTTTTTTATGGGGGTCCGTTTTTTATTTCGGTGCCCCGTTTTTTGATGGGGGGGTCCGTTTTTTATTTGGGTGCCACGTTTTTTATTTGGGTGCCCCGTTTTTTTATGGGGGGGGTCCGTTTTTTATTTGGG
Source organism: Eledone cirrhosa (assembly GCA_964016885.1). Lineage (NCBI taxonomy): Eukaryota > Metazoa > Mollusca > Cephalopoda > Octopoda > Eledonidae > Eledone > Eledone cirrhosa. The sequence goes on from OZ024740.1 coordinate 290,532,289, forward strand.
TGCCCCGTTTTTTATTTGGGTGCCTCGTTTTTTATTTGGGTGCCCCGTTTTTTGATGGGGGGTCCGTTTTTTATTTGGGTGCCCCGTTTTTTATTTGGGTGCCCCGTTTTTTTATGGGGGGGGTTGGTTTTTTATTTGGGTGCCCCGTTTTTTTATGGGGGGGTCCGTTTTTTATTTGGGTGCCCCGTTTTTTATTTGGGTGCCCCGTTTTTTTATGGGGGGTCCGTTTTTTATTTCGGTGCCCCGTTTTTTGATGGGGGGGTCCGTTTTTTATTTGGGTGCCCCGTTTCTTATTTGGGTGCCCCGTTTTTTATTTGGGTGCTCCGTTTTTTATTTGGGTGCCCCGTTTTTTATTTGGGTGCCCCGTTTTTTTATGGGGGGGTCCGTTTTTTATTTGGGTGCCTCGTTTTTTATTTGGGTGCCCCGTTTTTTATTTGGGTGCCCCGTTTTTTATTTGGGTGCCCCGTTTTTTTATGGGGGGGTCCGTTTTTTATTTGGGTGCCCCGTTTTTTATTTGGGTGCCCCGTTTTTTTATGGGGGGTCCGTTTTTTTATTTCGGTGCCCCGTTTTTTGATGGGGGTCCGTTTTTTATTTGGGTGCCCCGTTTTTTATTTGGGTGCCCCGTTTTTTTATGGGGGGGTCCGTTTTTTATTTGGGTGCCCCGTTTTTTATTTGGGTGCCCCGTTTTTTATTTGGGTGCCCCGTTTTTTATTTGGGTGCCCCGTTTTTTTATGGGGGGGGGTCCGTTTTTTATCTGGGTACCCCGTTTTTTATTTGGGTACCCCGTTTTTTATTTGGGTGCCCCGTTTTTTTATGGGGGTGTCCGTTTTTTATCTGGGTACCCCGTTTTTTATTTGGGTACCCCGTTTTTTATTTGGGTGCCCCGTTTTTTATTTGGGTGCCCCGTTTTTTTTATGGGGGGGGTCCGTTTTTTATTTGGGTGCCGCGTTTTTTATTTGGGTGCCCCGTTTTTTATTTGGGTGCCCCGTTTTTTATTTGGGTGCCCCGTTCTTTTATGGGGGGTCCGTTTTTTATTTCGGTGCCCCGTTTTTTGATGGGGGGGTCCGTTTTTTATTTGGGTGCCCCGTTTTTTTATGGGGGGGGTCCGTTTTTTATTTGGGTGCCCCGTTTTTTATTTGGGTGCCTCGTTTTTTATTTGGGTGCTCCGTTTTTTTATGGGGGGGGTCCGTTTTTTATTTGGGTGCCCCGTTTTTTTATGGGGGGGGGTCCGTTTTTTATTTGGGTGCCCCGTTTTTTATTTGGGTGCCCCGTTTTTTTATGGGGGGGGTCCGTTTTTTATTTGGGTGCCCCGTTTTTTATTTGGGTGCCCCGTTTTTTATTTGGGTGCTCCGTTTTTTATTTGGGTGCCCCGTTTTTTATTTGGGTGCCCCGTTTTTTTATGGGGGGGTACGTTTTTTATTTGGGTGCCGCATTTTTTATTTGGGTGCCCCGTTTTTTATTTGGGTGCCCCGTTTTTTATTTGGGTGCCCCGTTTTTTATTTGGGTGCCCCGTTTTTTTATGGGGGTGTCCGTTTTTTATCTGGGTACCCCGTTTTTTATTTGGGTACCCCGTTTTTTATTTGGGTGCCCCGTTTTTTATTTGGGTGCCCCGTTTTTTATTTGGGTGCCCCGTTTTTTATTTGGGTGCCCCGTTTTTTATTTGGGTGCACCGTTTTTTTATGGGGGGGTCCGTTTTTTATCTGGGTACCCCGTTTTTTATTTGGATACCCCGTTTTTTATTTGGGTGCCCCGTTTTTTTATGGGGGTGTCCGTTTTTTATCTGGGTACCCCGTTTTTTATTTGGGTACCCCGTTTTTTATTTGGGTGCCCCGTTTTTTATTTGGGTGCCCCGTTTTTTATTTGGGTGCCCCGTTTTTTTTATGGGGGGGTCCGTTTTTTATTTGGGTGCCCCGTTTTTTTATGGGGGGGGGGTCCGTTTTTTATTTGGGTACCCCGTTTTTTATTTGGGTGCCCCGTTTTTTTATGGGGGGGTCCGTTTTTTATTTGGATACCCCGTTTTTTATTTGGGTGCCCCGTTTTTTTATGGAGGGGGGTCCGTTTATTATCTGGGTACCCCGTTTTTTATTTGGGTGCCCCGTTTTTTATTTGGGTGCCCCGTTTTTTATTTGGGTGCCCCGTTTTTTTATGGGGGGGTCCGTTTTTTATTTGGGTGCCCCGTTTTTTATTTGGGTGCCCCGTTTATTTATGGGGGGTCCGTTTTTTATTTGGGTGCCCCGTTTTATTTATGGGGGGGTGCGTTTTTTATTTGGGTGCCCCGTTTTTTATTTGGGTGCCTCGTTTTTTATTTGGGTGCCCCGTTTTTTTATGGGGGGGGTCCGTTTTTTATTTGGGTGCCCCGTTTTTTATTTGGGTGCCCCGTTTTTTCATGGGGGGGGTCCGTTTTTTATTTGGGTGCCCCGTTTTTTATTTGGGTGCCCCGTTTTTTATTTGGGTGCCCCGTTTTTTATTTGGGTGCCCCGTTTTTTTATGGGGGTGTCCGTTTTTTATCTGGGTACCCCGTTTTTTATTTGGGTACCCCGTTTTTTATTTGGGTGCCCCGTTTTTTATTTGGGTGCCCCGTTTTTTATTTGGGTGCCCCGTTTTTTATTTGGGTGCCCCGTTTTTTTATGGGGGGGTCCGTTTTTTATTTGGATACCCCGTTTTTTATTTGGGTGCCCCGATTTTTTATGGGGGGGGTCCGTTTTTTATCTGGGTACCCCGTTTTTTATTTGGGTACCCCGTTTTTTATTTGGGTGCCCCGTTTTTTTATGGAGGGGGTCCGTTTTTTATGGGGGGGTCCGTTTTTTATTTGGATACCCCGTTTTTTATTTGGGTGCCCCGTTTTTTTACGGGGGGTCCGTTTTTCATTTCGGTGCCCCGTTTTTTGATGGGGGGGTCCGTTTTTTATGGAGGGGGTCCGTTTTTTATTTGGGTGCCCCGTTTTTTTATGGGGGGGTCCGTTTTTTATTTGGATACCCCGTTTTTTATTTGGGTGCCCCGTTTTTTTATGGGGGGTCCGTTTTTTATTTCGGTGCCCCGTTTTTTGATGGGGGGTCCGTTTTTTATTTGGGTGCCCGTTTTTTTATGGGGGGGGTCCGTTTTTTATTTGGGTGCCCCGTTTTTTATTTGGGTGCCCCGTTTTTTATTTGGGTGCCCCGCTTTTTATTTGGGTGCCCTGTTTTTTATTTGGGTGCCCGTTTTTTTATGGGGGGGTCCGTTTTTTATTTGGATACCCCGTTTTTTATTTGGGTGCCCCGTTTTTTTATGGGGGGGTCCGTATTTTATCTGGGTACCCCGTTTTTTATTTGGGTGCACGGTTTTTTTATGGAGGGGGTCCGTTTTTTATTTGGGTGCCCCGTTTTTTTATGGGGGGGTTCCGTTTTTTATTTGGACACCCCGTTTTTTATTTTGGTGCCCCGTTTTTTTATGGAGGGGGTACGTTTTTTATTTGGGTGCCCCGTTTTTTATTTGGGTGCGCCGTTTTTTATTTGGGTGCCCCGTTTTTTATTTGGGTGCCCCGTTTTTATATGGGGCGGTCCGTTTTTTATTTGGGTGCCCCGTTTTTTTATGGGGGGTTCCGTTTTTTTTTCTGGGTGCCCCGTTTTTTATTTGGGTGCCCCGTGTTTTATTTGGGTGCCCCGTTTTTTATTTGGGTGCCCCGTTTTTTTATGGGGGGGTCCGTTTTTTATTTGGATACCCCGTTTTTTATTTGGGTGCCCCGTTTTTTTATGGGGGGGGGTCTGTTTTTTATTTGGGTGCCCCGTTTTTTATTTGGGTGCCCTGTTTTTTTATGGGGGGTCCGTTTCTTATTTCGGTGCCCCGTTTTTTTATGGGGGGGTCCGTTTTTTATTTGGGTGCCCCGTTTTTTATTTGGGTGCCCCGTTTTTTTATGGGGGGGTCCGTTTTTTATTTGGGTGCCCCGTTTTTTATTTGGGTGCCCTGTTTTTTTATGGGGGGGTCCGTTTTTTATTTGGATACCCCGTTTTTTATTTGGGTGCCCTGTTTTTTTATGGGGGGGTCCGTTTTTTATTTGGGTGCCCCGTTTCTTTATGGGGGGTCCGTTTTTTATTTGGGTGCCCCGTTTTTTATTTGGGTGCCCCGTTTTTTATTTGGGTGCCCCGTTTTTTTATGGGGGGGTCCGTTTTTTATTTGGATACACCGTTTTTTATTTGGGTGCCCCATTCTTTTATGGGGGGGGGGTCCGTTTTTTATCTGGGTACCCCGTTTTTTATTTGGGTACCCCGTTTTTTATTTGGGTGCCCCGTTTTTTTATGGAGGGGGTCCGTTTTTTATTTGGGTGCCTCGTTCTTTATTTGGGTGCCCCGTTTTTTATTTGGGTGCCCCGTTTTTTATTTGGGTGCCCCGTTTTTTTATGGGGGGGTACGTTTTTTATTTGGGTGCCCCGTTTTTTATTTGGGTGCCCCTTTTTTTATGGGGGGTCCGTATTTTATTTCGGTGCCCCGTTTTTTGATGGGGGGGTCTGTTTTTTATTTGGGTGCCCCGTTTTTTATTTGGGTGCCCCGTTTTTTATTTGGGTGCCCCGTTTGTTATTTGGGTGCCCCGTTTTTTTATGGGGGGGGTCCGTTTTTTATCTGGGTACCCCGTTTTTTATTTGGGTACCCCGTATTTTATTTGGGTGCCCCGTTTTTTTATGGGAGGGGGTCCGTTTTTTATTTGGATACCCCGTTTTTTATTTGGGTGCCCCGTTTTTTTATGGGGGGTCCGTTTTTTATTTCGGTGCCCCGTTTTTTGATGGGGCGGTCCGTTTTTTATTTGGGTACCCCGCTTTTTATTTGGGTGCCCCGTTTTTTTATGGGGGGGTCCGTTTTTTTTTGGATACCCCGTTTTTTATTTGGGTGCCCCTTTTTTTGATGGGGGGGGGTCCGTTTATTATCTGGGTACCCCGTTTTTTATTTGGGTGCCCCGTTTTTTATTTGGGTGCCCCGTTTTTTATTTGGGTGCCCCGTTTTTTATTTGGGTGCTCCGTTTTTTATTTGGGTGCCCCGTTTTTTATTTGGGTGCCCCGATTTTTTATGGGGGGTCCGTTTTTTATTTCGGTGCCCCGTTTTTTGATGGGGGGGTCCGTTTTTTATTTGGGTGCCCCGTTATTTATTTGGGTGCCCCGTTTTTTATTTGGGTGCCCCGTTTTTTTATGGGGGGGGGTCCGTTTTTTATTTGGGTGCCCCGTTTCTTATTTGGGTGCCCCGTTTTTTATTTGGGTGCTCCGTTTTTTATTTGGGTGCCCCGTTTTTTATTTGGGTGCCCCGTTTTTTTATGGGGGGGGTCCGTTTTTTATTTGGGTGCCTCGTTTTTTATTTGGGTGCCCCGTTTTTTATTTGGGTGCCCCGTATTTTATTTGGGTGCCCCGTTTTTTTATGGGGGGGTCCGTTTTTTATTTGGGTGCCCCGTTTTTTATTTGGGTGCCCCGTTTTTTTATGGGGGGTCCGTTTTTTATTTCGGTGCCCCGTTTTTTGATGGGGGGGTCCGTTTTTTATTTGGGTGCCCCGTTTTTTATTTGGGTGCCCCGTTTTTTTATGGGGGGGGGGGTCCGTTTTTTATTTGGGTGCCCCGTTTCTTATTTGGGTGCCCCGTTTTTTATTTGGGTGCTCCGTTTTTTATTTGGGTGCCCCGTTTTTTATTTGGGTGCCCCGTTTTTTTATGGGGGGGGGTCCGTTTTTTATTTGGGTGCCTCGTTTTTTATTTGGGTGCCCCGTTTTTTATTTGGGTGCCCCGTTTTTTATTTGGGTGCCCCGTTTTTTTATGGGGGGGTCCGTTTTTTATTTGGGTGCCCCGTTTTTTATTTGGGTGCCCCGTTTTTTTATGGGGGGTCCGTTTTTTATTTCGGTGCCCCGTTTTTTATTTGGGTGCCCCGTTTTTTATTTGGGTGCCCCGTTCTTTATTTGGGTGCCCCGTTTTTTATTTGGGTGCCCCGTTTTTTTATGGGGGGGGGTCCGTTTTTTATCTGGGTACCCCGTTTTTTATTTGGGTACCCCGTTTTTTATTTGGGTGCCCCGTTTTTTTATGGGGGTGTCCGTTTTTTATCTGGGTACCCCGTTTTTTATTTGGGTACCCCGTTTTTTATTTGGGTGCCCCGTTTTTTATTTGGGTGCCCCGTTTTTTATTTGGGTGCCCCGTTTTTTTTACGGGGGGGGGTCCGTTTTTTATTTGGGTGCCCCGTTTTTTTATGGGGGGGGTCCGTTTTTTATTTGGGTACCCCGTTTTTTATTTGGGTGCCCCGTTTTTTTATGGGGGGGTCCGTTTTTTTTTGGATACCCCGTTTTTTATTTGGGTGCCCCGTTTTTTTATGGGGGGGGTCTGTTTATTATCTGGGTACCCCGTTTTTTATTTGGGTGCCCCGTTTTTTATTTGGGTGCTCCGTTTTCTATTTGGGTGCCCCGTTTTTTATTTGGGTGCCCCGTTTTTTTATGGGGGGGGTCCGTTTTTAATTTGGGTGCCCCGTTTTTTATTTGGGTGCCCCGTTTTTTATGGGGGGTACGTTTTTTATTTGGGTGCCGCGTTTTTTATTTGGGTGCCCCGTTTTTTATTTGGGTGCCCCGTTTTTTTTATGGGGGGGTCCGTTTTTTATTTGGGTACCCCGTTTTTTATTTGGGTGCCCCGTTTTTTATGGGGGGGTCCGTTTTTTATTTGGATACCCCGTTTTTTATTTGGGTGCCCCGTTTTTTTATGGGGGGGGGGGTCCGTTTATTATCTGGGTACCCCGTTTTTTATTTGGGTGCCCCGTTTTTTATTTGGGTGCTCCGTTTTTTATTTGGGTGCCCCGTTTTTTATTTGGGTGCCCCGTTTTTTTATGGGGGGGGTCCGTTTTTTATTTGGGTGCCCCGTTTTTTATTTGGGTGCCCCGTTTTTTATTTGGGTGCTCCGTTTTTTATTTGGGTGCCCCATTTTTTATTTGGGTGCCCCGTTTTTTTATGGGGGGGTCCGTTTTTTATTTGGGTGCCCCGTTTTTTATTTGGGTGCCCCGTTTTTTATTTGGGTGCCCCGTTTTTTTATGGGGGGTCCGTTTTTTATTTGGATACCCCGTTTTTTTATTTGGGTGCCCCGTTTTTTTATGGGGGGGGTCCGTTTTTTATCTGGGTACCCCGTTTTTTATTTGGGTACCCCGTTATATATTTGGGTGCCCGGTTTTTTTATGGAGAGGGTCCGTTTTTTATTTGGTTGCCCCGTTTTTTTATGGGGGGGTCCGTTTTTTATTTGGATACCCCGTTTTTTATTTGGGTGCCCCGTTTTTTTATGGGGGGTCCGTTTTTTATTTCGGTGCCCCGTTTTTTGATGGGGGGTCCGTTTTTTATTTGGGTGCCCCGTTTTTTACTTGGGTGCCCCGTTTTTTTATGGGGGGGGTCCGTTTTTTATTTGGGTGCCCCGTTTTTTATTTGGGTGCCCCGTTTTTTATTTGGGTGCCCCGTTTTTTATTTGGGTGCCCCGTTTTTTTATGGGGGTGTCCGTTTTTTATTTGGGTGCACCGTTTTCTAATGGGGGGGGTCCGTTTTTTATCTGGGTACCCCGTTTTTTATTTGGGTACCCCGTTTTTTATTTGGGTGCCCCGTTTTTTTATGGAGGGGGTCCGTTTTTTATTTGGGTGCCCCGTTTTTTTATGGGGGGGTCCGTTTTTTATTTGGATACCCCGTTTTTTTATTTGGGTGCCCCGTTTTTTTATGGGGGGTCCGCTTTTTATTTCGGTGCCCTGTTTTTTGATGGGGGGTCCGTTTTTTATTTGGGTGCCCCGTTTTTTACTTGGGTGCCCCGTTTTTTTATGGGGGGGGTCCGTTTTTTATTTAGGTGCCCCGTTTTTTATTTGGGTGCCCCGTTTTTTTATGGGGGTGTCCGTTTTTTATTTGGGTGCCCCGTTTTTTAATTGGGTGCCCCGTTTTTTTATTTGGGTACCCCGTTTTTTATTTGGGTGCCCCGTTTTTTTATGGGGTGGGGTCCGTTTTTTAATTGGGTATCCCGTTTTTTATTTGGGTGCCCCGTTTTTTATTTGGGTACCCCGTTTTTTATTTGGGTGCCCCGTTTTTTTATGGAGGGGGTCCGTTTTTTATTTGGGTGCCCCGTTTTTTTATGGGGGGGTCCGTTTTTTATTTGGATACCCCGTTTTTTTATTTGGGTGCCCCGTTTTTTATTTGGGTGCCCCGTTTTTTATTTGGGTGCCCCGTTTTTTATTTGGGTGCCCCGTATTTTATTTGGGTGCCCCGTTTTTTTATGGGGGGTCCGTTTTTTATTTGGATACCCCGTTTTTTATTTGGGTGCCCCGTTTTTTTATGGGGGGGTCCGTTTTTTATCTGGGTACCCCGTTTTTTATTTGGGTACCCCGTTTTTTATTTGGGTGCCCGGTTTTTTTATGGAGAGGGTCCGTTTTTTATTTGGTTGCCCCGTTTTTTATTTGGGTGCCCCGTTTTTTTATGGGGGGTCCGTTTTTTATTTCGGTGCCCCGTTTTTTGATGGGGGGTCCGTTTTTTATTTGGGTGCCCCGTATTTTACTTGGGTGCCCCGTTTTTTTATGGGGGGGTCCGTTTTTTATTTGGGTGCCCCGTTTTTTATTTGGGTGCCCCGTTTTTTATTTGGGTGCTACGTTTTTTATTTGGGTGCCCCGTTTTTTATTTGGGTGCCCCGTTTTTTTATGGGGGTGTCCGTTTTTTATTTGGGTGCCCCGTTTTTTAATGGGGGGGTCCGTTTTTTATCTGGGTACCCCGTTTTTTATTTGGGTACCCCGTTTTTTATTTGGGTGCCCCGTTTTTTTATGGAGGGGGTCCGTTTTTTATTTGGGTGCCCCGTTTTTTTATGGGGGGGTCCGTTTTTTATTTGGATACCCCGTTTTTTTATTTGGGTGCCCCGTTTTTTTATGGGTGGTCCGCTTTTTATTTCGGTGCCCCGTTTTTTGATGGGGAGTCCGTTTTTTATTTGGGTGCCCCGTTTTTTACTTGGGTGCCCCGTTTTTTTATGGGGGGGGTCCGTTTTTTATTTGGGTGCCCCGTTTTTTATTTGGGTGCCCCGTTTTTTATTTGGGTGCCCCGTTTTTTTATGGGGGGACCGTTTTTTATTTGGGTGCCCCGTTTTTTATTTGGGTGCCCCGTTTTTTTATGGGGGGGTCCGTTTTTTAATTGGGTGCCCCGTTTTTTATTTAGGTGCCCCGTTTTTTATTTGGGTGCCCCGTTTTTTTATGGGGGGGTCCGTTTTTTATTTGGGTGCCCCGTTTTTTATTTGGGTGCCCCGTTTTTTATTTGGGTGCCCCGTTTTTTTATTTGGGTACCCCGTTTTTTATTTGGGTGCCATTTTTTTTATGGGGGGGTCCGTTTTTTATTTGGGTACCCCGTTTTTTATTTGGGTGCCCCGTTCTTTATTTGGGTGCCCCGTTTTTTATTTGGGTGCCCCGTTTTTTTATTTGGGTACCCCGTTTTTTATTTGGGTGCCCCGTTTTTTTATGGGGGGGTCCGTTTTTTATTTGGATACCCCGTTTTTTATTTGGGTACCCCGTTTTTTATTTGGGTGCCCCGTTTTTTATTTGGGTGCCCCGTTTTTTTATGGGGGGGGGTCCGTTTTTTATTTGGGTGCCCCGTTTTTTATTTGGGTGCCCCGTTTTTTATTTGGGTGCCCCGTTTTTTTATTTGGGTACCCCGTTTTTTATTTGGGTGCCCCGTTTTTTATTTGGGTGCCCCGTTTTTTTATGGGGGGGTCCGTTTTTTAATTGGGTGCCCCGTTTTTTATTTGGGTGCCCCGTTTTTTATTTGGGTGCCCCGTTTTTTTATGGGGGGGTCCGTTTTTTTATTGGGTGCCCCGTTTTTTATTTGGGTGCCCCGTTTTTTATTTGGGTGCCCCGTTTTTTTATGGGGGGGGTCCGTTTTTTATTTGGGTGCCCCGTTTTTTATTTGGGTGCCCCGTTTTTTATTTGGGTGCCCCGTTTTTTTATTTGGGTGCCCCGTTTTTTACTTGGGTGCCCCGTTTTTTTATGGGGGGGGGTCCGTTTTTTATTTGGGTGCCCCGTTTTTTATTTGGGTGCCCCGTTTTTTATTTGGGTGCCCCGTTTTTTTATGGGGGGGGTCCGTTTTTTAATTGGGTGCCCCGTTTTTTTATTTGGGTACCCCGTTTTTTATTTGGGTGCCCCGTTTTTTAATGGGGGGGGGTCCGTTTTTTATTTGGGTGCCCCGTTTTTTATTTGGGTGCCCCGTTTTTTATTTGGGTGCCCCGTTTTTTTATGGGGGGGTCCGTTTTTTATTTGGGTGCCCCGTTTTTTATTTGGGTGCCCCGTTTTTTTATGGGGGGGGTCCGTTTTTTAATTGGGTGCCCCGTTTTTTATTTGGGTGCCCCGTTTTTTATTTGGGTGCCCCGTTTTTTTATGGGGGGGTCCGTTTTTTATTTGGGTGCCCCGTTTTTTATTTGGGTGCCCCGTTTTTTATTTGGGTGCCCCGTTTTTTTATTTGGGTACCCCGTTTTTTATTTGGGTGCCATTTTTTTTATGGGGGGGTCCGTTTTTTATTTGGGTACCCCGTTTTTTATTTGGGTGCCCCGTTTTTTATTTGGGTGCCCCGTTTTTTATTTGGGTGCCCCGTTTTTTTATTTGGGTACCCCGTTTTTTATTTGGGTGCCCCGTTTTTTTATGGGGGGGTCCGTTTTTTATTTGGGTACCCCGTTTTTTATTTGGGTGCCCCGTTTTTAATTTGGGTGCCCCGTTTTTTATTTGGGTGCCCCGTTTTTTATTTGGGTACCCCGTTTTTTATTTGGGTGCCCCGTTTTTTATTTGGGTGCCCCGTTTTTTTATGGGGGGGTCCGTTTTTTATCTGGGTACCCCGTTTTTTATTTGGGTACCCCGTTTTTTATTTGGGTGCCCCGTTTTTTTATGGGGAGGGGGCCGTTTTTTATCTGGGTACCCCGTTTTTTATTTGGGTACCCCGTTTTTTATTTGGGTGCCCCGTTTTTTATTTGGGTGCCCCGTTTTTTTATGGGGGGGTCCGTTTTTTATTTGGGTGCCCCGTTTTTTATTTGGGTGCCCCGTTTTTTATTTGGGTGCCCCGTTTTTTATTTGGGTGCCCCGTTTTTTATTTGGGTGCCCCGTTTTTTTTATGGGGGGGGTCCGTTTTTTATTTGGGTGCCCCGTTTTTTATGGGGGGGGTCCTTTTTTTATTTGGGTACCCCGTTTTTTATTTGGGTGCCCCGTTATTTTATGGGGGGGTCCGTTTTTTATTTGGATACCCCGTTTTTTATTTGGGTGCCCCGTTTATTTATGGGGGGGTCCGTTTTTTATTTGGGTGCCCCGTTTTTTATTTGGGTGCCCCGTTTTTTATTTGGGTGCCCCGTTTTTTTATGGGGGGGTCCGTTTTTTATCTGGGTACCCCGTTTTTTATTTGGGTACCCCGTTTTTTATTTGGGTGCCCCGTTTTTTTATGGGGGGGTCCGTTTTTTATTTGGGTGCCCCGTTTTTTATTTGGGTGCCCCGTTTTTTTATGGGGGGATCCGTTTTTTATTTGGGTACCCCGTTTTTTATTTGGCTGCCCCGTTTTTTTATGGGGGGGGTCCGTTTTTTATTTGGATACCCCGTTTTTTATTTGGGTGCCCCGTTTTTTATGGGGGGGTCCGTTTTTTATCTGGGTACCCCGTTTTTTATTTGGGTGCTCAGTTTTTTATTTGGGTGCCCCGTTTTTTTATGGGGGGGTCCGTTTTTTATTTGGGTGCCCCGTTTTTTATTTGGGTGACCCTTTTTTATTTGGGTGCCCCGTCTTTTATTTGGGTGCCCCGTTTATTATTTGGGTGCCCCGTTTTTTATTTGGGTGCCCCGTTTTTTATTTAGGTGCCCCGTTTTTTTATGGGGGGGGGTCCGTTTTTTATTTGGGTGCCCCGCTTTTTATTTGGGTGCCCCGTTTTTTTATAGGGGGATCCGTTTTTTATTTGGGTACCCCGTTTTTAATTTGGGTGCCCCGTCTTTTTATGGGGGGTCCGTTTTTTATTTGGGTGCCCCGTTTTTTTATGGGGGGGTCCGTTTTTTATCTGGGTATCCCGTTTTTTATTTGGGTACCCCGTTTTTTATTTGGGTGCCCCGTTTTTTTATGGGGGCCGTCCGTTTTTTATTTGGGTGCCCCGTTTTTTTATGGGGGGTTCGTTTTTTATTTGGGTACCCCGTTTTTTATTTGGATACCCCGTTTTTTATGGGGGGTCCGTTTTTTATTTGGGTGCCCCGTTTTTTTATGGGGGGTTCCGTTTTTTATTTGGTTGCCCGCGTTTTTTATTTGGGTGCCCCGTTATTTATTGGGTGCCCCGTTTTTTATTTGGGTGCCCCGTTTTTTTATGGTAGGGGGTCCGTTTTTTATTTGGGTGCCCCGTTTTTTATGGGGGGGGTCCGTTTTTTATTTGGGTGCCCCGTTTTTTATGGGGGGGTCCGTTTTTTATTTGGGTGCCCCGTTTTTTATGGGGGGGGCCGTTTTTATTTGGATACCCCGTTTTTTATTTGGGTGCCCCGTTTTTTTATGGGGGGGTCCGTTTTTTATCTGGGTACCCCGTTTTTTATTTGGGTACCCCGTTTTTTATTTGGGTGCCCCGTTTTTTATTTGGGTGCCCCGTTTTTTTATGGGGGGGTCCGTTTTTTATTTGGGTACCCCGTTTTTTATTTGGGTGCCCCGTTTTTTTATGGGGGGGTCCGTTTTTTATTTGGATAGCCCGTTTTTTATTTGGGTGCCCCGTTTTTTTATCTGGGTACCCCGTTTTTTATTTGGGTGCCCCGTTTTTTATTTGGGTGCCCCGTTTTTTATTTGGGTGCCCCGTTTTTTTATGGGGGGGTCCGTTTTTTATTTGGGTACCCCGTTTTTTATTTGGGTGCCCCGTTTTTTTATGGGGGGGTCCGTTTTTTATTTGGATAGCCCGTTTTTTATTTGGGTGCCCCGTTTTTTTATCTGGGTACCCCGTTTTTTATTTGGGTGCCCCGTTTTTTTATGGGGGGGTCCGTTTTTTATTTGGGTACCCCGTTTTTTATTTGGGTACCCCGTTTTTTTATGGGGCGGGTCCGTTTTTTATCTGGGTACCCCGTTTTTTATTTGGGTGCTCCGTTTTTTATTTGGGTGCCCCGTTTTTTTATGGGGGGGTCCGTTTTTTATTTGGGTGCCCCGTTTTTTATTTGGGTGACCCTTTTTTATTTGGGTGCCCCGTTTTTTATTTGGGTGCCCCGTTTATTATTTGGGTGCCCCGTTTTTTATTTAGGTGCCCCGTTTTTTTATGGGGGGGGTCCGTTTTTTATTTGGGTGCCCCGTTTTTTATTTGGGTGCCCCGTTTTTTTATGGGGGGATCCGTTTTTTATTTGGGTACCCCGTTTTTAATTTGGGTGCCCCGTTTTTTTATGGGGGGGTCCGTTTTTTATTTGGGTGCCCCGTTTTTTTATGGGGGGGTCCGTTTTTTATCTGGGTATCCCGTTTTTTATTTGGGTACCCCGTTTTTTATTTGGGTGCCCCGTTTTTTTATGGGGGCCGTCCGTTTTTTATTTGGGTGCCCCGTTTTTTTATGGGGGGTTCGTTTTTTATTTGGGTACCCCGTTTTTTATTTGGATACCCCGTTTTTTATGGGGGGTCCGTTTTTTATTTGGGTGCCCCGTTTTTTTATGGGGGGTTCCGTTTTTTATTTGGTTGCCCCGTTTTTTATTTGGGTGCCCCGTTATTTATTGGGTGCCCCGTTTTTTATTTGGGTGCCCCGTTTTTTTATGGGGGGGGTCCGTTTTTTATTTGGGTGCCCCGTTTTTTATGGGGGGGGTCCGTTTTTTATTTGGGTGCCCCGTTTTTTTATGGGGGGGTCCGTTTTTTATTTGGGTGCCCCGTTTTTTATTTGGGTGCCCCGTTTTTTTATCTGGGTACCCCGTTTTTTATTTGGGTGCCCCGTTTTTTTATGGGGGGGTCCGTTTTCTATTTGGGTACCCCGTTTTTTATTTGGGTACCCCGTTTTTTTATGGGGGGGGTCCGTTTTTTATCTGGGTACCCCGTTTTTTATTTGGGTACCCCGTTTTTTATTTGGGTGCCCCGTTTTTTTATGGGGGGGGGTCCGTTTTTTATTTGGGTGCCCCGTTTTTTATTTGGGCGTCCCGTTTTTTATTTGGGTGCCCCGTTTTTTATTTGGGTGTCCCGTTTTTTTATGGGGGGTTCCGTTTTTTATTTGGGTGTCCCTTTTTTTATGGGGGGTTCCGTTTTTTATTTGGGTACCCCGTTTTTTATTTGGGTGCACCGTTTTTTTATGGGGGGGTCCGTTTTTTATTTGGATACACCTTTTTTTATTTGGGTGCCCCGTTTTTTTTATGGGGGGGTCCGTTCTTTATCTGGCTACCCCGTTTTTTATCTGGGTACCCCGTTTTTTATTTGGGTACCCCTTTTTTTATTTGGGTGCCCCGTTTTTTTATGGGTGGGTCCGTTTTTTATTTGGGTGCCCCGTTTTTTATTTGGGTGACCCGTTTTTTTATGGGGGGGTCCGTTTTTTATTTGGATACCCCGTTTTTTATTTGGGTGCCCCGTTTTTTATTTGGGTGCACCGTTTTTTTATGGGGGGGTCCGTTTTTTATTTGGATACACCTTTTTTTATTTGGGTGCCCCGTTTTTTTATGGGGGGTTCCGTTTTTTATTTGGTTGCCCCGTTTTTTATTTGGGTGCCCCGTTATTTATTGGGTGCCCCGTTATTTATTTGGGTGCCCCGTTTTTTTATGGGGGGGGTCCGTTTTTTATTTGGGTGCCCCGTTTTTTATGGGGGGGGTCCGTTTTTTATTTGGGTGCCCCGTTTTTTTATGGGGGGGTCCGTTTTTTATTTGGGTGCCCCGTTTTTTATGGGGGGGCCGTTTTTATTTGGATACCCCGTTTTTTATTTGGGTGCCCCGTTTTTTTATGGGGGGGTCCGTTTTTTATCTGGGTACCCCGTTTTTTATTTGGGTACCCCGTTTTTTATTTGGGTGCCCCGTTTTTTATTTGGGTGCCCCGTTTTTTTATGGGGGGGTCCGTTTTTTATTTGGGTACCCCGTTTTTTATTTGGGTGCCCCGTTTTTTTATGGGGGGGTCCGTTTTTTATTTGGATACCCCGTTTTTTATTTGGGTGCCCCGTTTTTTTATCTGGGTACCCCGTTTTTTATTTGGGTGCCCCGTTTTTTTATGGGGGGGTCCGTTTTCTATTTGGGTACCCCGTTTTTTATTTGGGTACCCCGTTTTTTTATGGGGGGGTCCGTTTTTTATCTGGGTACCCCGTTTTTTATTTGGGTACCCCGTTTTTTATTTGGGTGCCCCGTTTTTTTATGGGGGGGGGGTCCGTTTTTTATTTGGGTGCCCCGTTTTTTATTTGGGCGTCCCGTTTTTTATTTGGGTGCCCCGTTTTTTATTTGGGTGTCCCGTTTTTTTATGGGGGGTTCCGTTTTTTATTTGGGTGTCCCTTTTTTTATGGGGGGTTCCGTTTTTTATTTGGGTACCCCGTTTTTTATTTGGGTGCACCGTTTTTTTATGGGGGGGTCCGTTTTTTATTTGGATACACCTTTTTTTATTTGGGTGCCCCGTTTTTTTTATGGGGGGGTCCGTTCTTTATCTGGCTACCCCGTTTTTTATCTGGGTACCCCGTTTTTTATTTGGGTACCCCTTTTTTTATTTGGGTGCCCCGTTTTTTTATGGGTGGGTCCGTTTTTTATTTGGGTGCCCCGTTTTTTATTTGGGTGACCCGTTTTTTTATGGGGGGGTCCGTTTTTTATTTGGATACCCCGTTTTTTATTTGGGTGCCCCGTTTTTTATTTGGGTGCACCGTTTTTTTATGGGGGGGTCCGTTTTTTATTTGGATACACCTTTTTTTATTTGGGTGCCCCGTTTTTTTATGGGGGGTTCCGTTTTTTATTTGGTTGCCCCGTTTTTTATTTGGGTGCCCCGTTATTTATTGGGTGCCCCGTTTTTTATTTGGGTGCCCCGTTTTTTTATGGGGGGGGTCCGTTTTTTATTTGGGTGCCCCGTTTTTTATGGGGGGGGTCCGTTTTTTATTTGGGTGCCCCGTTTTTTTATGGGGGGGTCCGTTTTTTATTTGGGTGCCCCGTTTTTTATGGGGGGGCCGTTTTTATTTGGATACCCCGTTTTTTATTTGGGTGCCCCGTTTTTTTATGGGGGGGTCCGTTTTTTATCTGGGTACCCCGTTTTTTATTTGGGTACCCCGTTTTTTATTTGGGTGCCCCGTTTTTTATTTGGGTGCCCCGTTTTTTTATGGGGGGGTCCGTTTTTTATTTGGGTACCCCGTTTTTTATTTGGGTGCCCCGTTTTTTTATGGGGGGGTCCGTTTTTTATTTGGATACCCCGTTTTTTATTTGGGTGCCCCGTTTTTTTATCTGGGTACCCCGTTTTTTATTTGGGTGCCCCGTTTTTTTATGGGGGGGTCCGTTTTCTATTTGGGTACCCCGTTTTTTATTTGGGTACCCCGTTTTTTTATGGGGGGGGTCCGTTTTTTATCTGGGTACCCCGTTTTTTATTTGGGTACCCCGTTTTTTATTTGGGTGCCCCGTTTTTTTATGGGGGGGGGGTCCGTTTTTTATTTGGGTGCCCCGTTTTTTATTTGGGCGTCCCGTTTTTTATTTGGGTGCCCCGTTTTTTATTTGGGTGTCCCGTTTTTTTATGGGGGGTTCCGTTTTTTATTTGGGTGTCCCTTTTTTTATGGGGGGTTCCGTTTTTTATTTGGGTACCCCGTTTTTTATTTGGGTGCACCGTTTTTTTATGGGGGGGTCCGTTTTTTATTTGGATACACCTTTTTTTATTTGGGTGCCACGTTTTTTTTATGGGGGGGTCCGTTCTTTATCTGGCTACCCCGTTTTTTATCTGGGTACCCCGTTTTTTATTTGGGTACCCCTTTTTTTATTTGGGTGCCCCGTTTTTTTATGGGTGGGTCCGTTTTTTATTTGGGTGCCCCGTTTTTTATTTGGGTGACCCGTTTTTTTATGGGGGGGTCCGTTTTTTATTTGGATACCCCGTTTTTTATTTGGGTGCCCCGTTTTTTTATCTGGGTACCCCGTTTTTTATTTGGGTGCCCCGTTTTTTTATGGGGGGGTCCGTTTTCTATTTGGGTACCCCGTTTTTTATTTGGGTATCCCGTTTTTTTATGGGGGGGGTCCGTTTTTTATCTGGGTACCCCGTTTTTTATTTGGGTACCCCGTTTTTTATTTGGGTGCCCCGTTTTTTTATGGGGGGGGGTCCGTTTTTTATTTGGGTGCCCCGTTTTTTATTTGGGCGTCCCGTTTTTTATTTGGGTGCCCCGTTTTTTATTTGGGTGTCCCGTTTTTTTATGGGGGGTTCCGTTTTTTATTTGGGTGTCCCTTTTTTATGGGGGGTTCCGTTTTTTATTTGGGTACCCCGTTTTTTATTTGGGTGCACCGTTTTTTTATGGGGGGGTCCGTTTTTTATTTGGATACACCTTTTTTTATTTGGGTGCCTCGTTTTTTTTATGGGGGGGTCCGTTCTTTATCTGGCTACCCCGTTTTTTATCTGGGTACCCCGTTTTTTATTTGGGTACCCCTTTTTTTATTTGGGTGCCCCGTTTTTTTATGGGTGGGTCCGTTTTTTATTTGGGTGCCCCGTTTTTTATTTGGGTGACCCGTTTTTTACTTGGGTGCCCCGTTTTTTATTTGGGTGCCCCGTTTATTATTTGGGTGCCCCGTTTTTTATTTGGGTGCCCCGTTTTTTATTTGGGTGCCCCGTTTTTTTATGGGGGGATCCGTTTTTTATTTGGGTACCCCGTTTTTTATTTGGGTGCCCCGTTTTTTTATGGGGGGGGTCCGTTTTTTATTTGGATACCCCGTTTTTTATTTGGGTGCCCCGTTTTTTTATGGGGGGATCCGTTTTTTATTTGGGTACCCCGTTTTTTATTTGGGTGCCCCGTTTTTTTATGGGGGGGGTCCGTTTTTTATTTGGGTGCCCCGTTTTTTTATGGGGGGGTCCGTTTTTTATCTGGGTATCCCGTTTTTTATTTGGGTGCCCCGTCTTTTTATGGAGGGGGTCCGTTTTTTATTTGGGTATCCCGTTTTTTATTTGGGTGCCCCGTCTTTTTATGGAGGGGGTCCGTTTTATATTTGGGTGCCCCGTTTTTATTTGGGTGACCCGTTTATTATTTGGGTGCCGCGTTTTTTATTTGGGTGACCGGTTTTTTATTTGGGTGCCCCGTTTTTTATTTGGGTGCCCCGTTTTTTATTTGGGTGCCCCGTTTTTTTATGGGGGGGTCCGTTTTTTATTTGGGTGCCCCGTTTTTTATTTGGGTGCCCCGTTTTTTCATGGGGGGATCCGTTTTTTATTTGGGTACCCCGTTTTTTATTTGGGTGCCCCGTTTATTATTTGGGTGCCCCGTTTTTTATTTGGGTGCCCCGTTTTTTATTTAGGTGCCCCGTTTTTTTATGGGGGGGGTCCGTTTTTTATTTGGGTGCCCCGTTTTTTATTTGGGTGCCCCGTTTTTTTATGGGGGGATCCGTTTTTTATTTGGGTACCCCGTTTTTTATTTGGGTGCCCCGTTTTTTTATGGGGGGGGTCCGTTTTTTATTTGGGTGCCCCGTTTTTTTATGGGGGGTCCGTTTTTTATCTGGGTATCCCGTTTTTTATTTGGGTGCCCCGTCTTTTTATGGAGGGGGTCCGTTTTTTATTTGGGTGCCCCGTTTTTTATTTGGGTGCCCCGTTTTTTATTTGGGTGCCCCGTTTTTTTATGGGGGGGTCCGTTTTTTATCTGGGTACCCCGTTTTTTATTTGGGTACCCCGTTTTTTATTTGGGTGCCCCGTTTTTTTATGGGGAGGGGTGCGTTTTATATTTGGGTGCCCCGTTTTTATTTGGGTGACCCGTTTATTATTTGGGTGCCCCGTTTTTTATTTGGGTAACCCGTTTTTTATTTGGGTGCCCCGTTTTTTATTTGGGTGCCCCGTTTTTTTATGGGGGGGTCCGTTTTTTATTTGGGTGCCCCGTTTTTTATTTGGGTGCCCCGTTTTTTCATGGGGGGATCCGTTTTTTATTTGGGTACCCCGTTTTTTATTTGGGTACCCCGTTTTTTTTATGGGGGGGTCCGTTTTTTATTTGGATACCCCGTTTTTTATTTGGGTGCCCCGTTTTTTTATGGGGGGGTCCGTTTTTTATCTGGGTACCTCGTTTTTTATTTGGGTGCCCCGTTTTTTTATGGAGGGGGTCCGTTTTTTATTTGGGTGCCCCGTTTTATTATGGGGGGGTCCGTTTTTTATTTGGATACCCCGTTTTTTATTTGGGTGCCCCGTTTTTTTATGGAGGGGTTCCGTTTTTTATTTGGGTGCCCCGTTTTTTATTTGGGTGCCCCGTTTTTTATTTGTGTGCCCCGTTTTTTATTTGGGTGCCCCGTTTTTTTAAGGGGGGGTCCGTTTTTTATTTGGGTGCCCCGTTTTTTTATGGGGGGGGGGCCGTTTTTTATTTGGGTGCCCCGTTTTTTTATGGGGGGGGGGTCCGTTTTTTATTTGGATACCCCGTTTTTTATTTGGGTGCCCGGTTTTTTTGTGGGTGGGGTCCGTTTTTTATCTGGGTACCCCGTTTTTTATTTGGGTACCCCTTTTTTTATTTGGGTGCCCCTTTTTTTTATGGGTGGGTCCGTTTTTTATTTGGGTGCCCCGTTTTTTATTTGGGTGACCCGTTTTTTATTTGGGTGCCCCGTTTTTTATTTGGGTGCCCGGTTTTTTATTTGGGTGCCCCGTTTTTTTATGGGGGGGGTCCGTTTTTTATTTGGGTGCCCCGTTTTTTATTTGGGTGCCCCGTTTTTTATGGGGGGATCCGTTTTTTATTTGGGTACCCCGTTTTATATTTGGCTGCCCCGTTTTTTTATGGGGGGGGTCCGTTTTTTATTTGGATACCCCGTTTTTTATTTGGATGCCCCGTTTTTTTATGGGGGGGTCCGTTTTTTATCTGGGTACCCCGTTTTTTATTTGGGTGCTCCGTTTTTTATTTGGGTGCCCCGTTTTTTTATGGGGGGGTCCGTTTTTTATTTGGGTGCCCCGTTTTTTGTTTGGGTGACCCTTTTTTATTTGGGTGCCCCGTTTTTTATTTGGGTGCCCCGTTTATTATTTGGGTGCCCCGTTTTTTATTTGGGTGCCCCGTTTTTTATTTAGGTGCCCCGTTTTTTTATGGGGGGGGGTCCGTTTTTTATTTGGGTGCCCCGCTTTTTATTTGGGTGCCCCGTTTTTTTATGGGGGGATCCGTTTTTTATTTGGGTACCTCGTTTTTAATTTGGGTGCCCCGTTTTTTATGGGGGGTCCGTTTTTTATTTGGGTGCCCCGTTTTTTTATGGGGGGGGTCCGTTTTTTATCTGGGTATCCCGTTTTTTATTTGGGTACCCCGTTTTTTATTTGGGTGCCCCGTTTTTTTATGGGGGCCGTCCGTTTTTTATTTGGGTGCCCCGTTTTTTTATGGGGGGTTCGTTTTTTATTTGGGTACCCCGTTTTTTATTTGGATACCCCGTTTTTTATGGGGGGTCCGTTTTTTATTTGGGTGCCCCGTTTTTTTATGGGGGGTTCCGTTTTTTATTTGGTTGCCCGCGTTTTTTATTTGGGTGCCCCGTTATTTATTGGGTGCCCCGTTTTTTATTTGGGTGCCCCGTTTTTTTATGGTAGGGGGTCCGTTTTTTATTTGGGTGCCCCGTTTTTTATGGGGGGGGGCCGTTTTTTATTTGGGTGCCCCGTTTTTTATGGGGGGGCCGTTTTTATTTGGATACCCCGTTTTTTATTTGGGTGCCCCGTTTTTTTATGGGGGGGTCCGTTTTTTATCTGGGTACCCCGTTTTTTATTTGGGTACCCCGTTTTTTATTTGGGTGCCCCGTTTTTTATTTGGGTGCCCCGTTTTTTTATGGGGGGGTCCGTTTTTTATTTGGGTACCCCGTTTTTTATTTGGGTGCCCCGTTTTTTTATGGGGGGGTCCGTTTTTTATTTGGATAGCCCGTTTTTTATTTGGGTGCCCCGTTTTTTTATCTGGGTACCCCGTTTTTTATTTGGGTGCCCCGTTTTTTTATGGGGGGGTCCGTTTTTTATTTGGGTACCCCGTTTTTTATTTGGGTACCCCGTTTTTTTATGGGGGGGGTCCGTTTTTTATCTGGGTGCCCCGTTTTTTATTTGGGTGCCCCGTTTATTATTTGGGTGCCCCGTTTTTTATTTGGGTGCCCCGTTTTTTATTTAGGTGCCCCGTTTTTTTATGGGGGGGGGTCCGTTTTTTATTTGGGTGCCCCGTTTTTTATTTGGGTGCCCCGTTTTTTTATGGGGGGATCCGTTTTTTATTTGGGTACCCCGTTTTTAATTTCGGTGCCCCGTTTTTTTATGGGGGGGTCCGTTTTTTATTTGGGTGCCCCGTTTTTTTATGGGGGGGTCCGTTTTTTATCTGGGTCTCCCGTTTTTTATTTGGGTACCCCGTTTTTTATTTGGGTGCCCCGTTTTTTTATGGGGGCCGTCCGTTTTTTATTTGGGTGCCCCGTCTTTTTATGGGGGGTTCGTATTTTATTTGGGTACCCCGTTTTTTATTTGGATACCCCGTTTTTTATGGGGGGTCCGTTTTTTATTTGGGTGCCCCGTTTTTTTATGGGGGGTTCCGTTTTTTATTTGGTTGCCCCGTTTTTTATTTGGGTGCCCCGTTATTTATTGGGTGCCCCGTTTTTTATTTGGGTGCCCCGTTTTTTTATGGGGGGGGGGTCCGTTTTTTATTTGGGTGCCCCGTTTTTTATGGGGGGGTCCGTTTTTTATTTGGGTGCCCCGTTTTTTTATGGGGGGGTCCGTTTTTTATTTGGGTGCCCCGTTTTTTATGGGGGGGGGCCGTTTTTATTTGGATACCCCGTTTTTTATTTGGGTGCCCCGTTTTTTTATGGGGGGGTCCGTTTTTTATCTGGGTACCCCGTTTTTTATTTGGGTACCCCGTTTTTTATTTGGGTGCCCCGTTTTTTATTTGGGTGCCCCGTTTTTTTATGGGGGGGTCCGTTTTTTATTTGGGTACCCCGTTTTTTATTTGGGTGCCCCGTTTTTTTATGGGGGGGTCCGTTTTTTATTTGGATACCCCGTTTTTTATTTGGGTGCCCCGTTTTTTTATCTGGGTACCCCGTTTTTTATTTGGGTGCCCCGTTTTTTTATGGGGGGGTCCGTTTTCTATTTGGGAACCCCGTTTTTTATTTAGGTACCCCGTTTTTTTATGGGGGGGGTCCGTTTTTTTATCTGGGTACCCCGTTTTTTATTTGGGTACCCCGTTTTTTATTTGGGTGCCCCGTTTTTTTATGGGGGGGGGTCCGTTTTTTATTTGGGTGCCCCGTTTTTTATTTGGGCGTCCCGTTTTTTATTTGGGTGCCCCGTTTTTTATTTGGGTGTCCCGTTTTTTTATGGGGGGTTCCGTTTTTTATTTGGGTGTCCCTTTTTTTATGGGGGGTTCCGTTTTTTATTTGGGTACCCCGTTTTTTATTTGGGTGCACCGTTTTTTTATGGGGGGGTCCGTTTTTTATTTGGATACACCTTTTTTTATTTGGGTGCCCCGTTTTTTTTATGGGGGGGTCCGTTCTTTATCTGGCTACCCCGTTTTTTATCTGGGTACCCCGTTTTTTATTTGGGTACCCCTTTTTTTATTTGGGTGCCCCGTTTTTTTATGGGTGGGTCCGTTTTTTATTTGGGTGCCCCGTTTTTTTATGGGGGGGTCCGTTTTTTATTTGGGTGCCCCGTTTTTTATTTGGGTGCCCCGTTTTTTTATGGGGGGATCCGTTTTTTATTTGGGTACCCCGTTTTTTATTTGGGTGCCCCGTTTTTTTATGGGGGGGGTCCGTTTTTTATTTGGATACCCCGTTTTTTATTTGGGTGCCCCGTTTTTTTATGGGGGTGTCCGTTTTTTATCTGGGTACCCCGTTTTTTATTTGGGTGCTCCGTTTTTTATTTGGGTGCCCCGTTTTTTTATGGGGGGGGTCCGTTTTTAATTTGGGTGCCCCGTTTTTTATTTGGGTGACCCTTTTTTATTTGGGTGCCCCGTTTTTTATTTGGGTGCCCCGTTTATTATTTGGGTGCCCCGTTTTTTATTTGGGTGCCCCGTTTTTTATTTAGGTGCCCCGTTTTTTTATGGGGGGGGGGTCCGTTTTTTATTTGGGTGCCCCGTTTTTTATTTGGGTGCCCCGTTTTTTTATGGGGGGATCCGTTTTTTATTTGGGTACCCCGTTTTTTATTTGGGTGCCCCGTTTTTTTATGGGGGGGGTCCGTTTTTTATTTGGGTGCCCCGTTTTTTTATGGGGGGGTCCGTTTTTTATCTGGGTATCCCGTTTTTTATTTGGGTGCCCCGTCTTTTTATGGAGGGGGTCCGTTTTTTATTTGGGTGCCCCGTTTTTTATTTGGGTGCCCCGTTTTTTATTTGGGTGCCCCGTTTTTTTATGGGGGGTCCGTTTTTTATCTGGGTACCCCGTTCTTTATTTGGGTACCCCGTTTTTTATTTGGGTGCCCCGTTTTTTTATGGGGAGGGGTCCGTTTTATATTTGGGTGCCCCGTTTTTATTTGGGTGACCCGTTTATTATTTGGGTGCCGCGTTTTTTATTTGGGTGACCCGTTTTTTATTTGGGTGCCCCGTTTTTTATTTGGGTGCCCCGTTTTTTATTTGGGTGCCCCGTTTTTTTATGGGGGGGTCCGTTTTTTATTTGGGTGCCCCGTTTTTTATTTGGGTGCCCCGTTTTTTCATGGGGGGATCCGTTTTTTATTTGGGTACCCCGTTTTTTATTTGGGTGCCCCGTTTATTATTTGGGTGCCCCGTTTTTTATTTGGGTGCCCCGTTTTTTATTTAGGTGCCCCATTTTTTTATGGGGGGGGTCCGTTTTTTATTTGGGTGCCCCGTTTTTTTATGGGGGGATCCGTTTTTTATTTGGGTACCCCGTTTTTTATTTGGGTGCCCCGTTTTTTTATTGGGGGGGTCCGTTTTTTATTTGGGTGCCCCGTTTTTTTATGGGGGGGTCCGTTTTTTATCTGGGTATCCCGTTTTTTATTTGGGTGCCCCGTCTTTTTATGGAGGGGGTCCGTTTTTTATTTGGGTGCCCCGT
Source organism: Eledone cirrhosa (assembly GCA_964016885.1). Lineage (NCBI taxonomy): Eukaryota > Metazoa > Mollusca > Cephalopoda > Octopoda > Eledonidae > Eledone > Eledone cirrhosa. Next base: position 290,556,293 of record OZ024740.1, read on the forward strand.
TTTTTATTTGGGTGCCCCGTTTTTTATTTGGGTGCCCCGTTTTTTTATGGGGGGTCCGTTTTTTATCTGGGTACCCCGTTTTTTATTTGGGTACCCCGTTTTTTATTTGGGTGCCCCGTTTTTTTATGGGGAGGGGTGCGTTTTATATTTGGGTGCCCCGTTTTTATTTGGGTGACCCGTTTATTATTTGGGTGCCCCGTTTTTTATTTGGGTGACCCGTTTTTTATTTGGGTGCCCCGTTTTTTATTTGGGTGCCCCGTTTTTTTATGGGGGGGTCCGTTTTTTATTTGGGTGCCCCGTTTTTTATTTGGGTGCCCCGTTTTTTCATGGGGGGATCCGTTTTTTATTTGGGTACCCCGTTTTTTATTTGGGTACCCCGTTTTTTTTTATGGGGGGGTCCGTTTTTTATTTGGATACCCCGTTTTTTATTTGGGTGCCCCGTTTTTTTATGGGGGGGTCCGTTTTCTATCTGGGTACCTCGTTTTTTATTTGGGTGCCCCGTTTTTTTATGGAGGGGGTCCGTTTTTTATTTGGGTGCCCCGTTTTATTATGGGGGGGTCCGTTTTTTATTTGGATACCCCGTTTTTTATTTGGGTGCCCCGTTTTTTTATGGAGGGGTTCCGTTTTTTATTTGGGTGCCCCGTTTTTTATTTGGGTGCCCCGTTTTTTATTTGTGTGCCCCGTTTTTTATTTGGGTGCCCGTTTTTTCATGGGGGGGTCCGTTTTTTATTTGGGTGCCCCGTTTTTTTATGGGGGGGGGGCCGTTTTTTATTTGGGTGCCCCGTTTTTTTATGGGGGGGGTCCGTTTTTTATTTGGATACCCCGTTTTTTATTTGGGTGCCCGGTTTTTTTGTGGGTGGGGTCCGTTTTTTATCTGGGTACCCCGTTTTTTATTTGGGTACCCCTTTTTTTATTTGGGTGCCCCGTTTTTTTATGGGTGGGTCCGTTTTTTATTTGGGTGCCCCGTTTTTTATTTGGGTGACCCGTTTTTTATTTGGGTGCCCCGTTTTTTATTTGGGTGCCCCGTTTTTTATTTGGGTGCCCCGTTTTTTTATGGGGGGGGTCCGTTTTTTATTTGGGTGCCCCGTTTTTTATTTGGGTGCCCCGTTTTTTTATGGGGGGATCCGTTTTTTATTTGGGTACCCCGTTTTATATTTGGCTGCCCCGTTTTTTTATGGGGGGGGTCCGTTTTTTATTTGGATACCCCGTTTTTTATTTGGGTGCCCCGTTTTTTTATGGGGGGGTCCGTTTTTTATCTGGGTACCCCGTTTTTTATTTGGGTGCTCCGTTTTTTATTTGGGTGCCCCGTTTTTTTATGGGGGGGTCCGTTTTTTATTTGGGTGCCCCGTTTTTTATTTGGGTGACCCTTTTTTATTTGGGTGCCCCGTTTTTTATTTGGGTGCCCCGTTTATTATTTGGGTGCCCCGTTTTTTATTTGGGTGCCCCGTTTTTTATTTAGGTGCCCCGTTTTTTTATGGGGGGGTCCGTTTTTTATTTGGGTGCCCCGTTTTTTATTTGGGTGCCCCGTTTTTTTATGGGGGCATCCGTTTTTTATTTGGGTACCCCGTTTTTTATTTGGGTGCCCCGTTTTTTTATGGGGGGGGTCCGTTTTTTATTTGGGTGCCCCGTTTTTTTATGGAGGGGTCCGTTTTTTATCTGGGTATCACGTTTTTTATTTGGGTGCCCCGTCTTTTTATGGAGGGGGTCCGTTTTTTATTTGGGTGCCCCGTTTTTTATTTGGGTGCCCCGTTTTTTATTTGGGTGCTCCGTTTTTTTTATGGGGGGGGTCCGTTTTTTATCTGGGTACCCCGTTATTTATTTGGGTACCCCGTTTTTTATTTGGGTGCCCCGTTTTTTGATGGGGAGGGGACCGTTTTTTATTTGGGTGCCCCGTTTTTATTTGGGTGACCCGTTTATTATTTGGGTGCCCCGTTTTTTATTTGGGTGACCCGTTTTTTATTGGGGTGCCCCGTTTTTTATTTGGGTGCCCCGTTATTTATTGGGTGCCCCGTTTTTTATTTGGGTGCCCCGTTTTTTTATGGGTGGGGGTCCGTTTTTTATTTGGGTGCCCCGTTTTTTATGGGGGGGTCCGTTTTTTATTTGGGTGCACCGTTTTTTTATGGGGGGGGTCCGTTTTTTATTTGGGTGCCCCGTTTATTATTTGGGTGCCCCGTTTTTTATTTGGGTGCCCCGTTTTTTTATGGGGGGGGTCCGTTTTTTATTTGGGTGCCCCGTTTTTTATTTGGGTGCCCCGTTTTTTTTATGGGGGGGGTCCGTTTTTTATTTGGGTGCCCCGTTTTTTATTTGGGTGCCCGGTTTTTTTTATGGGGGGATCCGTTTTTTATTTGGGTACCCCGTTTTTTATTTGGGTGCCCCGTTTTTTTATGGGGGGGGCCGTTTTTTATCTGGGTACCCCGTTTTTTATTTGGGTGCCCCGTTTTTTATTTGGGTGCCCCGTTTTTTTATGGGGGGGGTCCGTTTTTTATTTGGGTGCCCCGTTTTTTATTTGGGTGCCCCGTTTTTTATTTAGGTGTCCGTTTTTTTTATCTGGGTAGCCCGTTTTTTATTTGTGTGCCCCGTTTTTTATTGGGGTGCCCCGTTTTTTTTTATGGGGGGGTCCGTTTTTTATTTGGGTGCCCCGTTTTTTATTTGGGTGCCCCGTTTTTTTTATGGGGGGGTCCGTTTTTTATTTGGGTGCCCCGTTTTTTATTTGGGTGCCCCGTTTTTTTATGGGGGGGGTCCGTTTTTTATTTGGGTGCCCTATTTTTTATTTGGGTGCCCCGTTTTTTATTTGGGTGCCCCGTTTTTTATTTGGGTGCCCCGTTTTTTTATGGGGGGGGTCCGTTTTTTATTTGGGTGCCCCGTTTTTTATTTGGGTGCCCCGTTTTTTTATGGGGGGGTCCGTTTTTTATTTGGGTGCCCCGTTTTTTATTTGGGTGCCCGGTTTTTTTATGGGGGGATCCGTTTTTTATTTGGGTACCCCGTTTTTTATTTGGGTGCCCCGTTTTTTTATGGGGGGGGCCGTTTTTTATCTGGGAACCCCGTTTTTTATTTGGGTGCCCCGTTTTTTATTGGGGTGCCCCGTTTTTTTTTATGGGGGGGTCCGTTTTTTATTTGGGTGCCCCGTTTTTTATTTGGGTGCCCCGTTTTTTATTTGGGTGCCCCGTTTTTTATTTGGGTGCCTCGTTTTTTATTTGGGTGCCCCGTTTTTTTATGGGGGGTCCGTTTTTTATTTGGGTGCCCCGTTTTTTATTTGGGTGCCCCGTTTTTTATTTGGGTGCCCCGTTTTTTTATGGGGGGGGGTCCGTTTTTTATCTGGGTACCCCGTTTTTTATTTGTGTACCCCGTTTTTTATTTGGGTGCCCCGTTTTTTATTTGGGTGACCCTTTTTTTATTTGGGCGCACCGTTTTTTATTTAGGTGCCCCGTTTTTTATTTGGGTGCCCCGTTTTTTATTTGGGTGCCCCGTTTTTTTATGGGGGGTCCGTTTTTTATCTGGGTACCCCGTTTTTTATTTGGGTACCCCGTTTTTTATTTGGGTGCCCCGTTTTTTTATGGGGGGTCCGTTTTTAATTTGGATACCCCGTTTTTTATTTGGGTGCCCCGTTTTTTATTTGGGTGCCCCGTTTTTTATTTGGGTACCCCGTTATTTATTTGGGTGCCCCGTTTTTTTATGGGGGGGGTCCGTTTTTTATATGGGGGGGTCCGTTTTTTATTTGGGTGCCCCGTTTTTTATTTGGGTGCCCCGTTTTTTATTTGGGTGCCCCGTTCTTTATTTGGGTACCCCGTTTTTTATTTGGGTGCCCCGTTTTTTTTATGGGGGGGTCCGTTTTTTATTTGGGTGCCCCGTTTTTTTATGGGGGGGGGGTCCGTTTTTTATTTGGGTGCCCCGTTTTTTATTTGGGTGCCCCTTTTTTTATGGGGGGGGGTACGTTTTTTATTTGGTTGCCCCGTTTTTTATTTGGGTGCCCCGTATTTTATTTCGGTGCCCCGTTTTTTTATGGGGGGGTCCGTTTTTTATCTGGGTACCCCGTTTTTTATTTGGGTACGCCGTTTTTTATTTGGGTGCCCCGTTTTTTATTTGGGTGCCCCGTTTTTTATTTGGGTGCCCCGTTTTTTTTATGGGGGGGTCCGTTTTTTATTTGGGTGCCCCGTTTTTTTATGGGGGGGTCCGTTCTTTATTTGGGTGCCCCGTTTTTTATTTGGGTGCCCCGTTTTTTTATGGGGGGGTCCGTTTTTTATTTGGGTGCCCCGTTTTTTATTTGGGTGCCCCGTTTTTTTATGGGGGGGTCCGTTTTTTATTTGGGTGCCCCGTTTTTTATTTGGGTGCCCCGTTTTTTATTTGGGTGCCCCGTTTTTTTTATGGGGGGTCCGTTTTTTATTTGGGTGCCCCGTTTTTTATTTGGGTGCCCCGTTTTTTTTATCTGGGTACCCCGTTTTTTATTTGGGTGCCCCGTTTTTTATTTGGGTGCCCCGTTTTTTATTTGGGTGCCCCGTTTTTTATTTGGGTGCCCCGTTTTTTTATGGGGCGGGGTCCGTTTTTTATCTGGGTACCCCGTTTTTTATTTGGGTACCCCGTTTTTTATTTGGGTGCCCCGTTTTTTTATGGGAGGGGTCCGTTTTTTATTTGGATACCCCGTTTTTTATTTGGGTGCCCCGTTTTTTATTTGGGTGCCCCGTTTTTTATTTAGGTGTCCGTTTTTTTATCTGGGTAGCCCGTTTTTTATTTGGGTGCCCCGTTTTTTATTGGGGTGCCCCGTTTTTTTTATGGGGGGGTCCGTTTTTTATTTGGGTGCCCCGTTTTTTATTTGGGTGCCCCGTTTTTTTTATGGGGGGGTCCGTTTTTTATTTGGGTGCCCCGTTTTTTTATGGGGGGGGTCCGTTTTTTATTTGGGTGCCCTATTTTTTATTTGGGTGCCCCGTTTTTTATTTGGGTGCCCCGTTTTTTATTTGGGTGCCCCGTTTTTTATTTGGGTGCCCCGTTTTTTATTTGGGTGCCCCGTTTTTTTATGGGGGGGGTTCGTTTTTTATCTGGGTACCCCGTTTTTTATTTGTGTACCCCGTTTTTTATTTGGGTGCCCCGTTTTTTATTTGGGTGCCCCTTTTTTTATTTGGGCGCCCCGTTTTTTATTTAGGTGCCCCGTTTTTTTATGGGGGTGTCCGTTTTTTATCTGGGTACCCCGTTTTTTATTTGGGTACCCCGTTTTTTATTTGGGTACCCGTTTTTTATTTGGGTGCCCCGTTTTTTTATGGGGGGGGGGTCCGTTTTTTATTTGGATACCCCGTTTTTTATTTGGGTGCCCCGTTCTTTATTTGGGTGCCCCGTTTTTTATTTGGGTACCCCGTTATTTATTTGGGTGCCCCGTTTTTTATTTGGGTGCCCCGTTTTTTATTTGGGTACCCCGTTACTTATTTGGGTGCCCCGTTTTTTTATGGGGGGGTCCGTTTTTTCTTTGGATACCCCGTTTTTTATTTGGGTTCCCCGTTTTTTTATGGGGTCCGTTTTTTATTTCGGTGCACCGTTTTTTGATGGGGGGGTCCGTTTTTTATTTGGGTGCCCCGTTTTTTATTTGGCTGCCCCGTTTTTTTATGGGGGGGGGTCCGTTTTTATTTGGGTGCCCCGTTTTTTATTTGGGTACCCCGTTTTTTATTTGGGTGCCCCGTTTTTTATTTGGGTGCCTCGTTTTTTATTTGGGTGCCCCGTTTTTTTATGGGGGGGTCCGTTTTTTCTTTGGATACCCCGTTTTTTATTTGGGTTCCCCGTTTTTTTATGGGGTCCGTTTTTTATTTCGGTGCACCGTTTTTTGATGGGGGGGTCCGTTTTTTATTTGGGTGCCCCGTTTTTTATTTGGCTGCCCCGTTTTTTTATGGGGGGGGGTCCGTTTTTATTTGGGTGCCCCGTTTTTTATTTGGGTACCCCGTTTTTTATTTGGGTGCCCCGTTTTTTATTTGGGTGCCTCGTTTTTTATTTGGGTGCCCCGTTTTTTTATGGGGGGGTCCGTTTTTTATCTGGGTACCCCGTTTTTTATTTGGGTGCCCCGTTTTTTTATGGGGGGGTTCGTTTTTTATTTGGATAACCCGTTTTTTATTTGGGTGCCCCGTTTTTTATTTGGGTGCCCCGTTTTTTATTTGGGTGCCCCGTTTTTTATTTGGGTGCACCGTTTTTTATTTGGGTGCCCCGTTTTTTATTTGGGTGCCCCGTTTTTTATCTGGGTACCCCGTTTTTTATTTGGGTACCCCGTTTTTTATTTGGGTGCCCCGTTTTTTTATGGGGGGGTCCGTTTTTTATTTGGATACCCCGTTTTTTATTTGGGTGCCCCGTTTTTTATTTGGGTGCCTCGTTTTTTATTTGGGTACCCCGTTTTTTATTTGGGTGCCCCGTTTTTTATTTGGGTGCCCCGTTATTTATTTGGGTGCCCCGTTTTTTATTTGGGTGCCCCGTTTTTTTATGGGGGGGTCCGTTTTTTATCTGGGTACCCCGTTTTTTATTTGGGTACCCCGTTTTTTATTTGGGTGCCCCGTTTTTTTATGGGGGGGGGTCCGTTTTTTATTTGGATACCCCGTTTTTTATTTGGGTGACCCGTTTTTTATTTGGGTGCCCCGTTTTTTATTTGGGTACCCCGTTATTTATTTGGGTGCCCCGTTTTTTTATGGGGGGGTCCGTTTTTTATATGGGGGGGTCCGTTTTTTATTTGGGTGCCCCGTTTTTTATTTGGGTGCCCCATTTTTTATTTGGGTGCCCCGTTTTTTATTTGGGTACCCCGTTTTTTATTTGGGTGCCCCGTTTTTTTTATGGGGGGGTCCGTTTTTTATTTGGGTGCCCCGTTTTTTTATGGGGGGGGGGTCCGTTTTTTATTTCGGTGCCCCGTGTTTTATTTGGGTACCCCGTTTTCTATTTGGGTGCCCCGTTTTTTTTATGGGGGGGTCCGTTTTTTATTTGGGTGCCACGTTTTTTTATGGGGGGGGGTCCGTTTTTTTATTTAGATACCCCGTTTTTTATTTGGGTGCCCCGTTTTTTATTTGGGTGCCCCGTTTTTTTATGGGGGGGTCCGTTTTTTATCTGGGTACCCCGTTGTTTATTTGGGTACCCCGTTTTTTATTTGGGTGCCCCGTTTTTTTATGGGGGGGTCCGTTTTTAATTTGGATACCCCGTTTTTTATTTGGGTGCCCCGTTTTTTATTTGGGTGCCCCGTTTTTTATTTGGGTACCCCGTTATTTATTTGGGTGCCCCGTTTTTTTATGGGGGGGGTCCGTTTTTTATATGGGGGGGTCCGTTTTTTATTTGGGTGCCCCGTTTTTTATTTGGGTGCCCCGTTTTTTATTTGGGTGCCCCGTTCTTTATTTGGGTACCCCGTTTTTTATTTGGGTGCCCCGTTTTTTTTATGGGGGGGTCCGTTTTTTATTTGGGTGCCCCGTTTTTTTATGGGGGGGGGTCCGTTTTTTATTTGGGTGCCCCGTTTTTTATTTGGGTGCCCCTTTTTTTATGGGGGGGGGTACGTTTTTTATTTGGTTGCCCCGTTTTTTATTTGGGTGCCCCGTATTTTATTTCGGTGCCCCGTTTTTTTATGGGGGGGTCCGTTTTTTATCTGGGTACCCCGTTTTTTATTTGGGTACGCCGTTTTTTATTTGGGTGCCCCGTTTTTTATTTGGGTGCCCCGTTTTTTATTTGGGTGCCCCGTTTTTTTTATGGGGGGGTCCGTTTTTTATTTGGGTGCCCCGTTTTTTTATGGGGGGGTCCGTTCTTTATTTGGGTGCCCCGTTTTTTATTTGGGTGCCCCGTTTTTTTATGGGGGGGTCCGTTTTTTATTTGGGTGCCCCGTTTTTTATTTGGGTGCCCCGTTTTTTATTTGGGTGCCCCGTTTTTTTTATGGGGGGTCCGTTTTTTATTTGGGTGCCCCGTTTTTTATTTGGGTGCCCCGTTTTTTTTATCTGGGTACCCCGTTTTTTATTTGGGTGCCCCGTTTTTTATTTGGGTGCCCCGTTTTTTATTTGGGTGCCCCGTTTTTTATTTGGGTGCCCCGTTTTTTTATGGGGCGGGGTCCGTTTTTTATCTGGGTACCCCGTTTTTTATTTGGGTACCCCGTTTTTTATTTGGGTGCCCCGTTTTTTTATGGGGGGGGTCCGTTTTTTATTTGGATACCCCGTTTTTTATTTGGGTGCCCCGTTTTTTATTTGGGTGCCCCGTTTTTTATTTAGGTGTCCGTTTTTTTATCTGGGTAGCCCGTTTTTTATTTGGGTGCCCCGTTTTTTATTGGGGTGCCCCGTTTTTTTTATGGGGGGGTCCGTTTTTTATTTGGGTGCCCCGTTTTTTATTTGGGTGCCCCGTTTTTTTTATGGGGGGGTCCGTTTTTTATTTGGGTGCCCCGTTTTTTATTTGGGTGCCCCGTTTTTTTATGGGGGGGGTCCGTTTTTTATTTGGGTGCCCTATTTTTTATTTGGGTGCCCCGTTTTTTATTTGGGTGCCCCGTTTTTTATTTGGGTGCCCCGTTTTTTTATGGGGGGGGGGTCCGTTTTTTATTTGGGTACCCCGTTTTTTATTTGGGTGACCCGTTTTTTATTTGGGTGCCCCGTTTTTTATCTGGGTACCCCGTTTTTTATTTGGGTGCCCCGTTTTTTATTTGGGTGCCCCGTTTTTTTATGGGGGGGGTCCGTTTTTTATCTGGGTACCCCGTTTTTTATTTGGGTACCCCGTTTTTTATTTGGGTGCCCCGTTTTTTTATGGGGGGTCCGTTTTTTATTTCGGTGCGCCGTTTTTTGATGGGGGGGGTCCGTTTTTTATTTGGGTGCCCCGTTTTTTATTTGGGTACCCCGTTTTTTATTTGGGTGCCCCGTTTTTTTATGGGGGGTCCGTTTTTTATTTCGGTGCGCCGTTTTTTGATGGGGGGGTCCGTTTTTTATTTGGGTGCCCCGTTTTTTATTTGGGTGCCCCGTTTTTTATTTGGGTGCCTCGTTTTTTATTTGGGTGCCCCGTTTTTTTATGGGGGGTCCGTTTTTTATTTGGGTGCCCCGTTTTTTATTTGGGTGCCCCGTTTTTTATTTGGGTGCCCCGTTTTTTATTTGGGTGCCACGTTTTTTTATGGGGGGGGTCCGTTTTTTATTTGGGTGCCCCGTTCTTTATTTGGGTGCCTCGTTTTTTATTTGGGTGCCCCGTTTTTTTATGGGGGGGTCCGTTTTTTATTTGGGTGCTCCGTTTTTTATTTGGGTGCCCCGTTTTTTATTTGGGTGCCCCTTTTTTTGATGGGGGGGTCCGTTTTTTATTTGGGTGCCCCGTTTTTTATTTGGGTGCCCCGTTTTTTTATGGGGGGGTCCGTTTTTTATTTGGGTGCCCCGTTTTTTTATGGGAGGGTCCGTCTTTTATTTGGGTGCCCCGTTTTTTATTTGGGTGCGCCGTTTTTTATTTGGGTGCCCCGTTTTTTTATGGGGGGTTCCGTTTTTTATCTGGGTACCCCGTTTTTTATTTGGGTACCCCGTTTTTTATTTGGGTGCCCCGTTTTTTATTTGGGTGCCCCGTTTTTTATTTGGGAGCCCCGTTTTTTTTATGGGGGGGTCCGTTTTTTATTTGGGTGCCCCGTTTTTTATTTGGGTGCCCCGTTTTTTTATGGGGGGGTCCGTTTTTTAATTGGGTACCCCGTTTTTTATTTGGGTGCCCCGTTTTTTATTTGGTTGCCCCGTTTTTTTTATGGGGGGTTTCGTTTTTCATCTGGGTACCCCGTTTTTTATTTGGGTACCCCGTTTTTTATTTGGGTGCCCCGTTTTTTATTTGGGTGCCCCGTTTTTTATTTGGGTGCCCCGTTTTTTTTATAGGGGGGTCCGTTTTTTATTTGGGTGCCCCGTTTTTTATTTGGGTGCCCCGTTTTTTATTTGGGTGCCCCGTTTTTTTATGGGGGGGGTCCGTTTTTTATTTGGGTGCCCCGTTCTTTATTTGGGTGCCTCGTTTTTTATTTGGGTGCCCCGTTTTTTTATGGGGGGGGTCCGTTTTTTATTTGGGTGCTCCGTTTTTTATTTGGGTGCCCCGTTTTTTATTTGGGTGCCCCGTTTTTTGATGGGGGGGTCCGTTTTTTATTTGGGTGCCCCGTTTTTTATTTGGGTGCCCCGTTTTTTTATGGGGGGGTCCGTTTTTTATTTGGGTGCCCCGTTTTTTTATGGGGGGGTCCGTCTTTTATTTGGGTGCCCCGTTTTTTATTTGGGTGCCCCGTTTTTTATTTGGGTGCCCCGTTTTTTTATGGGGGGTTCCGTTTTTTATCTGGGTACCCCGTTTTTTATTTGGGTACCCCGTTTTTTATTTGGGTGCCCCGTTTTTTATTTGGGTGCCCCGTTTTTTATTTGGGTGCCCCGTTTTTTTTATGGGGGGGTCCGTTTTTTATTTGGGTGCCCCGTTTTTTATTTGGGTGCCCCGTTTTTTTATGGGGGGGTCCGTTTTTTAATTGGGTACCCCGTTTTTTATTTGGGTGCCCCGTTTTTTTATGGGGGGTTCCGTTTTTTATTTGGGTGCCCTATTTTTTATTTGGGCGCCCCGTTTTTTATTTGGGTGCCCCGTTTTTTATTTGGGTGCCCCGTTTTTTATTTGGGTGCCCCGTTTTTTTATGGGGGGGTTCGTTTTTTATCTGGGTACCCCGTTTTTTATTTGTGTACCCCGTTTTTTATTTAGGTGCCCCGTTTTTTATTTGGGTGCCCCTTTTTTTATTTGGGCGCCCCGTTTTTTATTTAGGTGCCCCGTTTTTTTATGGGGGTGTCCGTTTTTTATCTGGGTACCCCGTTTTTTATTTGGGTACCCCGTTTTTTATTTGGGTACCCGTTTTTTATTTGGGTGCCCCGTTTTTTTATGGGGGGGGGGTCCGTTTTTTATTTGGATACCCCGTTTTTTATTTGGGTGCCCCGTTCTTTATTTCGGTGCCCCGTTTTTTATTTGGGTACCCCGTTATTTATTTGGGTGCCCCGTTTTTTATTTGGGTGCCCCGTTTTTTATTTGGGTACCCCGTTATTTATTTGGGTGCCCCGTTTTTTTATGGGGGGGTCCGTTTTTTCTTTGGATACCCCGTTTTTTATTTGGGTTCCCCGTTTTTTTATGGGGTCCGTTTTTTATTTCGGTGCACCGTTTTTTGATGGGGGGGTCCGTTTTTTATTTGGGTGCCCCGTTTTTTATTTGGCTGCCCCGTTTTTTTATGGGGGGGGGTCCGTTTTTATTTGGGTGCCCCGTTTTTTATTTGGGTGCCCCGTTTTTTATTTGGGTGCCTCGTTTTTTATTTGGGTGCCCCGTTTTTTTATGGGGGGGTCCGTTTTTTCTTTGGATACCCCGTTTTTTATTTGGGTTCCCCGTTTTTTTATGGGGTCCGTTTTTTATTTCGGTGCACCGTTTTTTGATGGGGGGGTCCGTTTTTTATTTGGGTGCCCCGTTTTTTATTTGGCTGCCCCGTTTTTTTATGGGGGGGGGTCCGTTTTTATTTGGGTGCCCCGTTTTTTATTTGGGTACCCCGTTTTTTATTTGGGTGCCCCGTTTTTTATTTGGGTGCCTCTTTTTTTATTTGGGTGCCCCGTTTTTTTATGGGGGGGTCCGTTTTTTATCTGGGTACCCCGTTTTTTATTTTGGTGCCCCGTTTTTTTATGGGGGGGTTCGTTTTTTATTTGGATAACCCGTTTTTTATTTGGGTGCCCCGTTTTTTATTTGGGTGCCCCGTTTTTTATTTGGGTGCCCCGTTTTTTATTTGGGTGCACCGTTTTTTATTTGGGTGCCCCGTTTTTTATTTGGGTGCCCCGTTTTTTATCTGGGTACCCCGTTTTTTATTTGGGTACCCCGTTTTTTATTTGGGTGCCCCGTTTTTTTATGGGGGGGTCCGTTTTTTATTTGGATACCCCGTTTTTTATTTGGGTGCCCCGTTTTTTATTTGGGTGCCTCGTTTTTTATTTGGGTACCCCGTTTTTTATTTGGGTGCCCCGTTTTTTATTTGGGTGCCCCGTTATTTATTTGGGTGCCCCGTTTTTTATTTGGGTGCCCCGTTTTTTTATGGGGGGGTCCGTTTTTTATCTGGGTACCCCGTTTTTTATTTGGGTACCCCGTTTTTTATTTGGGTGCCCCGTTTTTTTATGGGGGGGGGGTCCGTTTTTTATTTGGATACCCCGTTTTTTATTTGGGTGACCCGTTTTTTATTTGGGTGCCCCGTTTTTTATTTGGGTACCCCGTTATTTATTTGGGTGCCCCGTTTTTTTATGGGGGGGTCCGTTTTTTATATGGGGGGGTCCGTTTTTTATTTGGGTGCCCCGTTTTTTATTTGGGTGCCCCATTTTTTATTTGGGTGCCCCGTTTTTTATTTGGGTACCCCGTTTTTTATTTGGGTGCCCCGTTTTTTTTATGGGGGGGTCCGTTTTTTATTTGGGTGCCCCGTTTTTTTATGGGGGGGGGTCCGTTTTTTATTTCGGTGCCCCGTGTTTTATTTGGGTACCCCGTTTTCTATTTGGGTGCCCCGTTTTTTTTATGGGGGGGTCCGTTTTTTATTTGGGTGCCACGTTTTTTTATGGGGGGGGGTCCGTTTTTTTATTTAGATACCCCGTTTTTTATTTGGGTGCCCCGTTTTTTATTTGGGTGCCCCGTTTTTTTATGGGGGGGTCCGTTTTTTATCTGGGTACCCCGTTTTTTATTTGGGTACCCCGTTTTTTATTTGGGTACCCCGTTTTTTATTTGGGTACCCCGTTTTTTATTTGGGTGCCCCGTTTTTTATTTGGGTGCCCCGTTTTTTTATGGGGGGGGTCCGTTTTTTATTTGGGTGCCCCGTTTTTTATTTGGGTGCCCCGTTTTTTTATGGGGGGGTCCGTTTTTTATTTGGGTGCCCCGTTTTTTATTTGGGTGCCCCGTTTTTTATTTGGGTGCCCCGTTTTTTTTATGGGGGGTCCGTTTTTTATTTGGGTGCCCCGTTTTTTATTTGGGTGCCCCGTTTTTTTTATCTGGGTACCCCGTTTTTTATTTGGGTGCCCCGTTTTTTATTTGGGTGCCCCGTTTTTTATTTGGGTGCCCCGTTTTTTATTTGGGTGCCCCGTTTTTTTATGGGGCGGGGTCCGTTTTTTATCTGGGTACCCCGTTTTTTATTTGGGTACCCCGTTTTTTATTTGGGTGCCCCGTTTTTTTATGGGGGGGGTCCGTTTTTTATTTGGATACCCCGTTTTTTATTTGGGTGCCCCGTTTTTTATTTGGGTGCCCCGTTTTTTATTTAGGTGTCCGTTTTTTTATCTGGGTAGCCCGTTTTTTATTTGGGTGCCCCGTTTTTTATTGGGGTGCCCCGTTTTTTTTATGGGGGGGTCCGTTTTTTATTTGGGTGCCCCGTTTTTTATTTGGGTGCCCCGTTTTTTTTATGGGGGGGTCCGTTTTTTATTTGGGTGCCCCGTTTTTTATTTGGGTGCCCCGTTTTTTTATGGGGGGGGTCCGTTTTTTATTTGGGTGCCCTATTTTTTATTTGGGTGCCCCGTTTTTTATTTGGGTGCCCCGTTTTTTATTTGGGTGCCCCGTTTTTTTATGGGGGGGGGTCCGTTTTTTATTTGGGTACCCCGTTTTTTATTTGGGTGACCCGTTTTTTATTTGGGTGCCCCGTTTTTTATCTGGGTACCCCGTTTTTTATTTGGGTGCCCCGTTTTTTATTTGGGTGCCCCGTTTTTTTATGGGGGGGGTCCGTTTTTTATCTGGGTACCCCGTTTTTTATTTGGGTACCCCGTTTTTTATTTGGGTGCCCCGTTTTTTTATGGGGGGTCCGTTTTTTATTTCGGTGCGCCGTTTTTTGATGGGGGGGGGTCCGTTTTTTATTTGGGTGCCCCGTTTTTTATTTGGGTGCCCCGTTTTTTATTTGGGTGCCTCGTTTTTTATTTGGGTACCCCGTTTTTTATTTGGGTGCCTCGTTTTTTATTTGGATACCCCGTTTTTTATTTGGGTACCCCGTTTTTTATTTGGGTGCCCCGTTTTTTTATGGGGGGTCCGTTTTTTATTTCGGTGCGCCGTTTTTTGATGGGGGGGTCCGTTTTTTATTTGGGTGCCCCGTTTTTTATTTGGGTGCCCCGTTTTTTATTTGGGTGCCTCGTTTTTTATTTGGGTGCCCCGTTTTTTTATGGGGGGTCCGTTTTTTATTTGGGTGCCCCGTTTTTTATTTGGGTGCCCCGTTTTTTATTTGGGTGCCCCGTTTTTTATTTGGGTGCCACGTTTTTTTATGGGGGGGGTCCGTTTTTTATTTGGGTGCCCCGTTCTTTATTTGGGTGCCTCGTTTTTTATTTGGGTGCCCCGTTTTTTTATGGGGGGGTCCGTTTTTTATTTGGGTGCTCCGTTTTTTATTTGGGTGCCCCGTTTTTTATTTGGGTGCCCCTTTTTTTGATGGGGGGGTCCGTTTTTTATTTGGGTGCCCCGTTTTTTATTTGGGTGCCCCGTTTTTTTATGGGGGGGTCCGTTTTTTATTTGGGTGCCCCGTTTTTTTATGGGGGGGTCCGTCTTTTATTTGGGTGCCCCGTTTTTTATTTGGGTGCGCCGTTTTTTATTTGGGTGCCCCGTTTTTTTATGGGGGGTTCCGTTTTTTATCTGGGTACCCCGTTTTTTATTTGGGTACCCCGTTTTTTATTTGGGTGCCCCGTTTTTTATTTGGGTGCCCCGTTTTTTATTTGGGAGCCCCGTTTTTTTTATGGGGGGGTCCGTTTTTTATTTGGGTGCCCCGTTTTTTATTTGGGTGCCCCGTTTTTTTATGGGGGGGTCCGTTTTTTAATTGGGTACCCCGTTTTTTATTTGGGTGCCCCGTTTTTTATTTGGTTGCCCCGTTTTTTTATGGGGGGTTTCGTTTTTCATCTGGGTACCCCGTTTTTTATTTGGGTACCCCGTTTTTTATTTGGGTGCCCCGTTTTTTATTTGGGTGCCCCGTTTTTTATTTGGGTGCCCCGTTTTTTTTATAGGGGGGTCCGTTTTTTATTTGGGTGCCCCGTTTTTTATTTGGGTGCCCCGTTTTTTATTTGGGTGCCCCGTTTTTTTATGGGGGGGGTCCGTTTTTTATTTGGGTGCCCCGTTCTTTATTTGGGTGCCTCGTTTTTTATTTGGGTGCCCCGTTTTTTTATGGGGGGGGTCCGTTTTTTATTTGGGTGCTCCGTTTTTTATTTGGGTGCCCCGTTTTTTATTTGGGTGCCCCGTTTTTTGATGGGGGGGTCCGTTTTTTATTTGGGTGCCCCGTTTTTTATTTGGGTGCCCCGTTTTTTTATGGGGGGGTCCGTTTTTTATTTGGGTGCCCCGTTTTTTTATGGGGGGGTCCGTCTTTTATTTGGGTGCCCCGTTTTTTATTTGGGTGCCCCGTTTTTTATTTGGGTGCCCCGTTTTTTTATGGGGGGTTCCGTTTTTTATCTGGGTACCCCGTTTTTTATTTGGGTACCCCGTTTTTTATTTGGGTGCCCCGTTTTTTATTTGGGTGCCCCGTTTTTTATTTGGGTGCCCCGTTTTTTTTATGGGGGGGTCCGTTTTTTATTTGGGTGCCCCGTTTTTTATTTGGGTGCCCCGTTTTTTTATGGGGGGGTCCGTTTTTTAATTGGGTACCCCGTTTTTTATTTGGGTGCCCCGTTTTTTTATGGGGGGTTCCGTTTTTTATTTGGGTGCCCTATTTTTTATTTGGGCGCCCCGTTTTTTATTTGGGTGCCCCGTTTTTTATTTGGGTGCCCCGTTTTTTATTTGGGTGCCCCGTTTTTTTATGGGGGGGTTCGTTTTTTATCTGGGTACCCCGTTTTTTATTTGTGTACCCCGTTTTTTATTTAGGTGCCCCGTTTTTTATTTGGGTGCCCCTTTTTTTATTTGGGCGCCCCGTTTTTTATTTAGGTGCCCCGTTTTTTTATGGGGGTGTCCGTTTTTTATCTGGGTACCCCGTTTTTTATTTGGGTACCCCGTTTTTTATTTGGGTACCCGTTTTTTATTTGGGTGCCCCGTTTTTTTATGGGGGGGGGGTCCGTTTTTTATTTGGATACCCCGTTTTTTATTTGGGTGCCCCGTTCTTTATTTCGGTGCCCCGTTTTTTATTTGGGTACCCCGTTATTTATTTGGGTGCCCCGTTTTTTATTTGGGTGCCCCGTTTTTTATTTGGGTACCCCGTTATTTATTTGGGTGCCCCGTTTTTTTATGGGGGGGTCCGTTTTTTCTTTGGATACCCCGTTTTTTATTTGGGTTCCCCGTTTTTTTATGGGGTCCGTTTTTTATTTCGGTGCACCGTTTTTTGATGGGGGGGTCCGTTTTTTATTTGGGTGCCCCGTTTTTTATTTGGCTGCCCCGTTTTTTTATGGGGGGGGGTCCGTTTTTATTTGGGTGCCCCGTTTTTTATTTGGGTACCCCGTTTTTTATTTGGGTGCCCCGTTTTTTATTTGGGTGCCCCGTTTTTTATTTGGGTACCCCGTTTTTTATTTGGGTGCCCCGTTTTTTTATGGGGGGTCCGTTTTTTATTTCGGTGCGCCGTTTTTTGATGGGGGGGTCCGTTTTTTATTTGGGTGCCCCGTTTTTTATTTGGGTGCCCCGTTTTTTATTTGGGTGCCTCGTTTTTTATTTGGGTGCCCCGTTTTTTTATGGGGGGTCCGTTTTTTATTTGGGTGCCCCGTTTTTTATTTGGGTGCCCCGTTTTTTATTTGGGTGCCCCGTTTTTTATTTGGGTGCCACGTTTTTTTATGGGGGGGGTCCGTTTTTTATTTGGGTGCCCCGTTCTTTATTTGGGTGCCTCGTTTTTTATTTGGGTGCCCCGTTTTTTTATGGGGGGGTCCGTTTTTTATTTGGGTGCTCCGTTTTTTATTTGGGTGCCCCGTTTTTTATTTGGGTGCCCCTTTTTTTGATGGGGGGGTCCGTTTTTTATTTGGGTGCCCCGTTTTTTATTTGGGTGCCCCGTTTTTTTATGGGGGGGTCCGTTTTTTATTTGGGTGCCCCGTTTTTTTATGGGGGGGTCCGTCTTTTATTTGGGTGCCCCGTTTTTTATTTGGGTGCGCCGTTTTTTATTTGGGTGCCCCGTTTTTTTATGGGGGGTTCCGTTTTTTATCTGGGTACCCCGTTTTTTATTTGGGTACCCCGTTTTTTATTTGGGTGCCCCGTTTTTTATTTGGGTGCCCCGTTTTTTATTTGGGAGCCCCGTTTTTTTTATGGGGGGGTCCGTTTTTTATTTGGGTGCCCCGTTTTTTATTTGGGTGCCCCGTTTTTTTATGGGGGGGTCCGTTTTTTAATTGGGTACCCCGTTTTTTATTTGGGTGCCCCGTTTTTTATTTGGTTGCCCCGTTTTTTTATGGGGGGTTTCGTTTTTCATCTGGGTACCCCGTTTTTTATTTGGGTACCCCGTTTTTTATTTGGGTGCCCCGTTTTTTATTTGGGTGCCCCGTTTTTTATTTGGGTGCCCCGTTTTTTTTATAGGGGGGTCCGTTTTTTATTTGGGTGCCCCGTTTTTTATTTGGGTGCCCCGTTTTTTATTTGGGTGCCCCGTTTTTTTATGGGGGGGGTCCGTTTTTTATTTGGGTGCCCCGTTCTTTATTTGGGTGCCTCGTTTTTTATTTGGGTGCCCCGTTTTTTTATGGGGGGGGTCCGTTTTTTATTTGGGTGCTCCGTTTTTTATTTGGGTGCCCCGTTTTTTATTTGGGTGCCCCGTTTTTTGATGGGGGGGTCCGTTTTTTATTTGGGTGCCCCGTTTTTTATTTGGGTGCCCCGTTTTTTTATGGGGGGGTCCGTTTTTTATTTGGGTGCCCCGTTTTTTTATGGGGGGGTCCGTCTTTTATTTGGGTGCCCCGTTTTTTATTTGGGTGCCCCGTTTTTTATTTGGGTGCCCCGTTTTTTTATGGGGGGTTCCGTTTTTTATCTGGGTACCCCGTTTTTTATTTGGGTACCCCGTTTTTTATTTGGGTGCCCCGTTTTTTATTTGGGTGCCCCGTTTTTTATTTGGGTGCCCCGTTTTTTTTATGGGGGGGTCCGTTTTTTATTTGGGTGCCCCGTTTTTTATTTGGGTGCCCCGTTTTTTTATGGGGGGGTCCGTTTTTTAATTGGGTACCCCGTTTTTTATTTGGGTGCCCCGTTTTTTTATGGGGGGTTCCGTTTTTTATTTGGGTGCCCTATTTTTTATTTGGGCGCCCCGTTTTTTATTTGGGTGCCCCGTTTTTTATTTGGGTGCCCCGTTTTTTATTTGGGTGCCCCGTTTTTTTATGGGGGGGTTCGTTTTTTATCTGGGTACCCCGTTTTTTATTTGTGTACCCCGTTTTTTATTTAGGTGCCCCGTTTTTTATTTGGGTGCCCCTTTTTTTATTTGGGCGCCCCGTTTTTTATTTAGGTGCCCCGTTTTTTTATGGGGGTGTCCGTTTTTTATCTGGGTACCCCGTTTTTTATTTGGGTACCCCGTTTTTTATTTGGGTACCCGTTTTTTATTTGGGTGCCCCGTTTTTTTATGGGGGGGGGGTCCGTTTTTTATTTGGATACCCCGTTTTTTATTTGGGTGCCCCGTTCTTTATTTCGGTGCCCCGTTTTTTATTTGGGTACCCCGTTATTTATTTGGGTGCCCCGTTTTTTATTTGGGTGCCCCGTTTTTTATTTGGGTACCCCGTTATTTATTTGGGTGCCCCGTTTTTTTATGGGGGGGTCCGTTTTTTCTTTGGATACCCCGTTTTTTATTTGGGTTCCCCGTTTTTTTATGGGGTCCGTTTTTTATTTCGGTGCACCGTTTTTTGATGGGGGGGTCCGTTTTTTATTTGGGTGCCCCGTTTTTTATTTGGCTGCCCCGTTTTTTTATGGGGGGGGGTCCGTTTTTATTTGGGTGCCCCGTTTTTTATTTGGGTACCCCGTTTTTTATTTGGGTGCCCCGTTTTTTATTTGGGTGCCTCGTTTTTTATTTGGGTGCCCCGTTTTTTTATGGGGGGGTCCGTTTTTTCTTTGGATACCCCGTTTTTTATTTGGGTTCCCCGTTTTTTTATGGGGTCCGTTTTTTATTTCGGTGCACCGTTTTTTGATGGGGGGGTCCGTTTTTTATTTGGGTGCCCCGTTTTTTATTTGGCTGCCCCGTTTTTTTATGGGGGGGGTCCGTTTTTATTTGGGTGCCCCGTTTTTTATTTGGGTACCCCGTTTTTTATTTGGGTGCCCCGTTTTTTATTTGGGTGCCTCGTTTTTTATTTGGGTGCCCCGTTTTTTTATGGGGGGGTCCGTTTTTTATCTGGGTACCCCGTTTTTTATTTTGGTGCCCCGTTTTTTTATGGGGGGGTTCGTTTTTTATTTGGATAACCCGTTTTTTATTTGGGTGCCCCGTTTTTTATTTGGGTGCCCCGTTTTTTATTTGGGTGCCCCGTTTTTTATTTGGGTGCACCGTTTTTTATTTGGGTGCCCCGTTTTTTATTTGGGTGCCCCGTTTTTTATCTGGGTACCCCGTTTTTTATTTGGGTACCCCGTTTTTTATTTGGGTGCCCCGTTTTTTTATGGGGGGGTCCGTTTTTTATTTGGATACCCCGTTTTTTATTTGGGTGCCCCGTTTTTTATTTGGGTGCCTCGTTTTTTATTTGGGTACCCCGTTTTTTATTTGGGTGCCCCGTTTTTTATTTGGGTGCCCCGTTATTTATTTGGGTGCCCCGTTTTTTATTTGGGTGCCCCGTTTTTTTATGGGGGGGTCCGTTTTTTATCTGGGTACCCCGTTTTTTATTTGGGTACCCCGTTTTTTATTTGGGTGCCCCGTTTTTTTATGGGGGGGGGGTCCGTTTTTTATTTGGATACCCCGTTTTTTATTTGGGTGACCCGTTTTTTATTTGGGTGCCCCGTTTTTTATTTGGGTACCCCGTTATTTATTTGGGTGCCCCGTTTTTTTATGGGGGGGTCCGTTTTTTATATGGGGGGGTCCGTTTTTTATTTGGGTGCCCCGTTTTTTATTTGGGTGCCCCATTTTTTATTTGGGTGCCCCGTTTTTTATTTGGGTACCCCGTTTTTTATTTGGGTGCCCCGTTTTTTTTATGGGGGGGTCCGTTTTTTATTTGGGTGCCCCGTTTTTTTATGGGGGGGGGTCCGTTTTTTATTTCGGTGCCCCGTGTTTTATTTGGGTACCCCGTTTTCTATTTGGGTGCCCCGTTTTTTTTATGGGGGGGTCCGTTTTTTATTTGGGTGCCACGTTTTTTTATGGGGGGGGGTCCGTTTTTTTATTTAGATACCCCTTTTTTTATTTGGGTGCCCCGTTTTTTATTTGGGTGCCCCGTTTTTTTATGGGGGGGTCCGTTTTTTATCTGGGTACCCCGTTTTTTATTTGGGTACCCCGTTTTTTATTTGGGTACCCCGTTTTTTATTTGGGTACCCCGTTTTTTATTTGGGTGCCCCGTTTTTTATTTGGGTGCCCCGTTTTTTTATGGGGGGGGTCCGTTTTTTATTTGGATACCCCGTTTTTTATTTGGGTGCCCCGTTTTTTTTATGGGGGGGTCCGTTTTTTATCTGGGTACCCCGTTTTTTATTTGGGTACCCGTTTTTTATTTGGGTGCCCCGTTTTTTTATGGGGGGGGGGTCCGTTTTTTATTTGGATACCCCGTTTTTTATTTGGGTGCCCCGTTTTTTATTTGGGTGCCCCGTTTTTTATTTGGGTACCCCGTTATTTATTTGGGTGCCCCGTTTTTTTATGGGGGGGTCCGTTTTTTCTTTGGATACCCCGTTTTTTATTTGGGTTCCCCGTTTTTTTATGGGGTCCGTTTTTTATTTCGGTGCACCGTTTTTTGATAGGGGGGTCCGTTTTTTATTTGGGTGCCCCGTTTTTTATTTGGCTGCCCCGTTTTTTTATGGGGGGGGGTCCGTTTTTATTTGGGTGCCCCGTTTTTTATTTGGGTACCCCGTTTTTTATTTGGGTGCCCCGTTTTTTATTTGGGTGCCTCGTTTTTTATTTGGGTGTCCCGTTTTTTTATGGGGGGGTCCGTTTTTTCTTTGGATACCCCGTTTTTTATTTGGGTTCCCCGTTTTTTTATGGGGTCCGTTTTTTATTTCGGTGCACCGTTTTTTGATGGGGGGGTCCGTTTTTTATTTGGGTGCCCCGTTTTTTATTTGGCTGCCCCGTTTTTTTATGGGGGGGGGTCCGTTTTTATTTGGGTGCCCCGTTTTTTATTTGGGTACCCCGTTTTTTATTTGGGTGCCCCGTTTTTTATTTGGGTGCCTCGTTTTTTATTTGGGTGCCCCGTTTTTTTATGGGGGGGTCCGTTTTTTATCTGGGTACCCCGTTTTTTATTTGGGTGCCCCGTTTTTTTATGGGGGGGTTCGTTTTTTATTTGGATAACCCGTTTTTTATTTGGGTGCCCCGTTTTTTATTTGGGTGCCCCGTTTTTTATTTGGGTGCCCCGTTTTTTATTTGGGTGCACCGTTTTTTATTTGGGTGCCCCGTTTTTTATTTGGGTGCCCCGTTTTTTATCTGGGTACCCCGTTTTTTATTTGGGTACCCCGTTTTTTATTTGGGTGCCCCGTTTTTTTATGGGGGGGTCCGTTTTTTATTTGGATACCCCGTTTTTTATTTGGGTGCCCCGTTTTTTATTTGGGTGCCTCGTTTTTTATTTGGGTACCCCGTTTTTTATTTGGGTGCCCCGTTTTTTATTTGGGTGCCCCGTTATTTATTTGGGTGCCCCGTTTTTTATTTGGGTGCCCCGTTTTTTTATGGGGGGGTCCGTTTTTTATCTGGGTACCCCGTTTTTTATTTGGGTACCCCGTTTTTTATTTGGGTGCCCCGTTTTTTTATGGGGGGGGGGTCCGTTTTTTATTTGGATACCCCGTTTTTTATTTGGGTGACCCGTTTTTTATTTGGGTGCCCCGTTTTTTATTTGGGTACCCCGTTATTTATTTGGGTGCCCCGTTTTTTTATGGGGGGGTCCGTTTTTTATATGGGGGGGTCCGTTTTTTATTTGGGTGCCCCGTTTTTTATTTGGGTGCCCCATTTTTTATTTGGGTGCCCCGTTTTTTATTTGGGTACCCCGTTTTTTATTTGGGTGCCCCGTTTTTTTTATGGGGGGGTCCGTTTTTTATTTGGGTGCCCCGTTTTTTTTATGGGGGGGGGTCCGTTTTTTATTTCGGTGCCCCGTGTTTTATTTGGGTACCCCGTTTTCTATTTGGGTGCCCCGTTTTTTTTATGGGGGGGTCCGTTTTTTATTTGGGTGCCACGTTTTTTTATGGGGGGGGGTCCGTTTTTTTATTTAGATACCCCTTTTTTTATTTGGGTGCCCCGTTTTTTATTTGGGTGCCCCGTTTTTTTATGGGGGGGTCCGTTTTTTATCTGGGTACCCCGTTTTTTATTTGGGTACCCCGTTTTTTATTTGGGTACCCCGTTTTTTATTTGGGTACCCCGTTTTTTATTTGGGTGCCCCGTTTTTTATTTGGGTGCCCCGTTTTTTTATGGGGGGGGTCCGTTTTTTATTTGGATACCCCGTTTTTTATTTGGGTGCCCCGTTTTTTTATGGGGGGGTCCGTTTTTTATCTGGGTACCCCGTTTTTTATTTGGGTACCCGTTTTTTATTTGGGTGCCCCGTTTTTTTATGGGGGGGGGGTCCGTTTTTTATTTGGATACCCCGTTTTTTATTTGGGTGCCCCGTTTTTTATTTGGGTGCCCCGTTTTTTATTTGGGTACCCCGTTATTTATTTGGGTGCCCCGTTTTTTTATGGGGGGGTCCGTTTTTTCTTTGGATACCCCGTTTTTTATTTGGGTTCCCCGTTTTTTTATGGGGTCCGTTTTTTATTTCGGTGCACCGTTTTTTGATAGGGGGGTCCGTTTTTTATTTGGGTGCCCCGTTTTTTATTTGGCTGCCCCGTTTTTTTATGGGGGGGGGTCCGTTTTTATTTGGGTGCCCCGTTTTTTATTTGGGTACCCCGTTTTTTATTTGGGTGCCCCGTTTTTTATTTGGGTGCCTCGTTTTTTATTTGGGTGTCCCGTTTTTTTATGGGGGGGTCCGTTTTTTCTTTGGATACCCCGTTTTTTATTTGGGTTCCCCGTTTTTTTATGGGGTCCGTTTTTTATTTCGGTGCACCGTTTTTTGATGGGGGGGTCCGTTTTTTATTTGGGTGCCCCGTTTTTTATTTGGCTGCCCCGTTTTTTTATGGGGGGGGGTCCGTTTTTATTTGGGTGCCCCGTTTTTTATTTGGGTACCCCGTTTTTTATTTGGGTGCCCCGTTTTTTATTTGGGTGCCTCGTTTTTTATTTGGGTGCCCCGTTTTTTTATGGGGGGGTCCGTTTTTTATCTGGGTACCCCGTTTTTTATTTGGGTGCCCCGTTTTTTTATGGGGGGGTTCGTTTTTTATTTGGATAACCCGTTTTTTATTTGGGTGCCCCGTTTTTTATTTGGGTGCCCCGTTTTTTATTTGGGTGCCCCGTTTTTTATTTGGGTGCACCGTTTTTTATTTGGGTGCCCCGTTTTTTATTTGGGTGCCCCGTTTTTTATCTGGGTACCCCGTTTTTTATTTGGGTACCCCGTTTTTTATTTGGGTGCCCCGTTTTTTTATGGGGGGGTCCGTTTTTTATTTGGATACCCCGTTTTTTATTTGGGTGCCCCTTTTTTATTTGGGTGCCTCGTTTTTTATTTGGGTACCCCGTTTTTTATTTGGGTGCCCCGTTTTTTATTTGGGTGCCCCGTTTTTTATTTGGGTACCCCGTTTTTTATTTGGGTGCCCCGTTTTTTTATGGGGGGGGTCCGTTTTTTATTTGGATACCCCGTTTTTTATTTGGGTGACCCGTTTTTTATTTGGGTGCCCCGTTTTTTATTTGGGTACCCCGTTATTTATTTGGGTGCCCCGTTTTTTTATGGGGGGGTCCGTTTTTTATATGGGGGGGTCCGTTTTTTATTTGGGTGCCCCGTTTTTTATTTGGGTGCCCCATTTTTTATTTGGGTGCCCCGTTTTTTATTTGGGTACCCCGTTATTTATTTGGGTGCCCCGTTTTTTTATGGGGGGGTCCGTTTTTTATATGGGGGGGTCCGTTTTTTATTTGGGTGCCCCGTTTTTTATTTGGGTGCCCCATTTTTTATTTGGGTGCCCCGTTTTTTATTTGGGTACCCCGTTTTTTATTTGGGTGCCCCGTTTTTTTTATGGGGGGGTCCGTTTTTTATTTGGGTGCCCCGTTTTTTTATGGGGGGGTCCGTTTTTTATTTCGGTGCCCCGTGTTTTATTTGGGTACCCCGTTTTCTATTTGGGTGCCCCGTTTTTTTTATGGGGGGGTCCGTTTTTTATTTGGGTGCCACGTTTTTTTATGGGGGGGGGTCCGTTTTTTTATTTAGATACCCCGTTTTTTATTTGGGTGCCCCGTTTTTTATTTGGGTGCCCCGTTTTTTTATGGGGGGGTCCGTTTTTTATCTGGGTACCCCGTTTTTTATTTGGGTACCCCGTTTTTTATTTGGGTACCCCGTTTTTTATTTGGGTGCCCCGTTTTTTATTTGGGTGCCCCGTTTTTTATTTGGGTGCCCCGTTTTTTATATGGGGGGTCCGTTTTTTATTTGGGTGCCCCGTTTTTTATTTGGGTGCCCCGTTTTTTTATGGGGGGGTCCGTTTTTTAATTGGGTACCCCGTTTTTTATTTGGGTGCCCCGTTTTTTTATGGGGGGTTCCGTTTTTTATTTGGGTGCCCTATTTTTTATTTGGGCGCCCCGTTTTTTATTTGGGTGCCCCGTTTTTTATTTGGGTACCCCGTTATTTATTTGGGTGCCCCGTTTTTTTATGGGGGGGTCCGTTTTTTCTTTGGATACCCCGTTTTTTATTTGGGTTCCCCATTTTTTTATGGGGTCCGTTTTTTATTTCGGTGCCCCGTTTTTTTATGGGGGTGTCCGTTTTTTATCTGGGTACCCCGTTTTTTATTTGGGTACCCCGTTTTTTATTTGGGTGCCCCGTTTTTTATTTGGGTGCCCCGTTTTTTTATGGGGGGGGTCCGTTTTTTATTTGGATACCCCGTTTTTTATTTGGGTGCCCCGTTTTTTTATGGGGGGGTCCGTTTTTTATCTGGGAACCCCGTTTTTTATTTGGGTACCCGTTTTTTATTTGGGTGCCCCGTTTTTTTATGGGGGGGGGGTCCGTTTTTTATTTGGATACCCCGTTTTTTATTTGGGTGCCCCGTTTTTTATTTGGGTGCCCCGTTTTTTATTTGGGTACCCCGTTATTTATTTGGGTGCCCCGTTTTTTTATGGGGGGGTCCGTTTTTTCTTTGGATACCCCGTTTTTTATTTGGGTTCCCCGTTTTTTTATGGGGTCCGGTTTTTATTTCGGTGCACCGTTTTTTGATGGGGGGGTCCGTTTTTTATTTGGGTGCCCCGTTTTTTATTTGGCTGCCCCGTTTTTTTATGGGGGGGGGTCCGTTTTTATTTGGGTGCCCCGTTTTTTATTTGGGTACCCCGTTTCTTATTTGGGTGCCCCGTTTCTTATTTGGGTGCCCCGTTTTTTATTTGGGTGCCCCGTTTTTTTATGGGGGGGTCCGTTTTTTATCTGGGTACCCCGTTTTTTATTTGGGTGCCCCGTTTTTTTATGGGGGGGTTCGTTTTTTATTTGGATAACCCGTTTTTTATTTGGGTGCCCCGTTTTTTATTTGGGTGCCCCGTTTTTTATTTGGGTACCCCGTTTTTTATTTGGGTGCCCCGTTTTTTATTTGGGTGCCCCGTTATTTATTTGGGTGCCCCGTTTTTTATTTGGGAGCCCCGTTTTTTTATGGGGGGGTCCGTTTTTTATCTGGGTACCCCGTTTTTTATTTGGGTACCCCGTTTTTTATTTGGGTGCCCCGTTTTTTTATGGGGGGGGTCCGTTTTTTATTTGGATACCCCGTTTTTTATTTGGGTGCCCCGTTTTTTATTTGGGTGCCCCGTTTTTTATTTGGGTACCCCGTTATTTATTTGGGTGCCCCGTTTTTTTATGGGGGGGGGTCCGTTTTTTATATGGGGGGGTCCGTTTTTTATTTGGGTGCCCCGTTTTTTATTTGGGTGCCCCATTTTTTATTTGGGTGCCCCGTTTTTTATTTGGGTACCCCGTTTTTTATTTGGGTGCCCCTTTTTTTTTATGGGGGGGTCCGTTTTTTATTTGGGTGCCCCGTTTTTTTATGGGGGGGGGTCCGTTTTTTATTTCGGTGCCCCGTGTTTTATTTGGGTACCCCGTTTTCTATTTGGGTGCCCCGTTTTTTTTATGGGGGGTCCGTTTTTTATTTGGGTGCCCCGTTTTTTTATGGGGGGGGTCCGTTTTTTTATTTGGATACCCCGTTTTTTATTTGGGTGCCCCGTTTTTTATTTGGGTGCCCCGTTTTTTTATGGGGGGGTCCGTTTTTTATCTGGGTACCCCGTTTTTTATTTGGGTACCCCGTTTTTTATTTGGGTGCCCCGTTTTTTATTTGGGTGCCCCGTTTTTTATTTGGGTGCCCCGTTTTTTTTATGGGGGGGGTCCGTTTTTTATTTGGATACCCCGTGTTTTATTTGGGTGCCCCGTTTTTTATTTGGGTGCCCCGTTTTTTATTTGGGTACCCCGTTATTTATTTGGGTGCCCCGTTTTTTTAAGGGGGGGGTCCGTTTTTTATATGGGGGGGTCCGTTTTTTATTTGGGTGCCCCGTTTTTTATTTGGGTGCCCCGTTTTTTATTTGGGTGCCCCGTTTTTTATTTGGGTACCCCGTTTTTTATTTGGGTGCCCCATTTTTTATTTGGGTGCCCCGTTTTTTATTTGGGTGCCCCGTTTTTTTTATGGGGGGGTCCGTTTTTTATTTGGGTGCCCCGTTTTTTATTTGGGTGCCCCGTTTTTTATTTGGGTGCCCCGTTTTTTATTTGGGTGCCCCGTTTTTTTATGGGGGGGTCCGTTTTTTATCTGGGTACCCCGTTTTTTATTTGGGTACCCCGTTTTTTATTTGGGTGCCCCGTTTTTTATTTGGGTGCCCCGTTTTTTATTTGGGTGCCCCGTTTTTTTATGGGGGGGCGCGTTTTTTATTTGGGTACCCCGTTTTTTATTTGGATGCCCCGTTTTTTTATGGGGGGGTCCGTTTTTTATTTGGGTACCCCGTTTTTTATTTCGGTGCCCCTTTTTTTATGGGGGGGGTCCGTTTTTTATTTGGGTGCCCTATTTTTTATTTGGGTGCCCCGTTTTTTATTTGGGTACCCCGTTTTTTATTTGGGTGCCCCGTTTTTTATTTGGGTGCCCCGTTTTTTATTTGGGTGCCCCGTTTTTTTTATGGGGGGGTCCGTTTTTTATTTGGGTGCCCCGTTTTTTATTTGGGTGCCCCGTTTTTTTATGGGGGGGTCCGTTTTTTAATTGGGTACCCCGTTTTTTATTTGGGTGCCCCGTTTTTTTATGGGGGGTTCCGTTTTTTATTTGGGTGCCCTATTTTTTATTTGGGCGCCCCGTTTTTTATTTGGGTGCCCCGTTTTTTATTTGGGTGCCCCGTTTTTTATTTGGGTGCCCCGTTTTTTTAGGGGGGGGGTCCGTTTTTTATCTGGGTACCCCGTTTTTTATTTGTGTACCCCGTTTTTTATTTGGGTGCCCCGTTTTTTATTTGGGTGCCCCTTTTTTTATTTGGGCGCCCCGTTTTTTATTTAGGTGCCCCGTTTTTTTATGGGGGTGTCCGTTTTTTATCTGGGTACCCCGTTTTTTATTTGGGTACCCCGTTTTTTATTTGGGTACCCGTTTTTTATTTGGGTGCCCCGTTTTTTTATGGGGGGGGGGTCCGTTTTTTATTTGGATACCCCGTTTTTTATTTGGGTGCCCCGTTCTTTATTTGGGTGCCCCGTTTTTTATTTGGGTACCCCGTTATTTATTTGGGTGCCCCGTTTTTTATTTGGGTGCCCCGTTTTTTATTTGGGTACCCCGTTATTTATTTGGGTGCCCCGTTTTTTTATGGAGGGGTCCGTTTTTTCTTTGGATACCCCGTTTTTTATTTGGGTTCCCCGTTTTTTTATGGGGTCCGTTTTTTATTTCGGTGCACCGTTTTTTGATGGGGGGGTCCGTTTTTTATTTGGGTGCCCCGTTTTTTATTTGGCTGCCCCGTTTTTTTATGGGGGGGGGGTCCGTTTTTATTTGGGTGCCCCGTTTTTTATTTGGGTACCCCGTTTTTTATTTGGGTGCCCCGTTTTTTATTTGGGTGCCTCGTTTTTTATTTGGGTGCCCCGTTTTTTTATGGGGGGGTCCGTTTTTTCTTTGGATACCCCGTTTTTTATTTGGGTTCCCCGTTTTTTTATGGGGTCCGTTTTTTATTTCGGTGCACCGTTTTTTGATGGGGGGGTCCGTTTTTTATTTGGGTGCCCCGTTTTTTATTTGGCTGCCCCGTTTTTTTATGGGGGGGGGTCCGTTTTTATTTGGGTGCCCCGTTTTTTATTTGGGTACCCCGTTTTTTATTTGGGTGCCCCGTTTTTTATTTGGGTGCCTCGTTTTTTATTTGGGTGCCCCGTTTTTTTATGGGGGGGTCCGTTTTTTATCTGGGTACCCCGTTTTTTATTTGGGTGCCCCGTTTTTTTATGGGGGGGTTCGTTTTTTATTTGGATAACCCGTTTTTTATTTGGGTGCCCCGTTTTTTATTTGGGTGCCCCGTTTTTTATTTGGGTGCCCCGTTTTTCATTTGGGTGCACCGTTTTTTATTTGGGTGCCCCGTTTTTTATTTGGGTGCCCCGTTTTTTATCTGGGTACCCCGTTTTTTATTTGGGTACCCCGTTTTTTATTTGGGTGCCCCGTTTTTTTATGGGGGGGTCCGTTTTTTATTTGGATACCCCGTTTTTTATTTGGGTGCCCCGTTTTTTATTTGGGTGCCTCGTTTTTTATTTGGGTACCCCGTTTTTTATTTGGGTGCCCCGTTTTTTATTTGGGTGCCCCGTTATTTATTTGGGTGCCCCGTTTTTTATTTGGGTGCCCCGTTTTTTTATGGGGGGGTCCGTTTTTTATCTGGGTACCCCGTTTTTTATTTGGGTACCCCGTTTTTTATTTGGGTGCCCCGTTTTTTTATGGGGGGGGGTCCGTTTTTTATTTGGATACCCCGTTTTTTATTTGGGTGACCCGTTTTTTATTTGGGTGCCCCGTTTTTTATTTGGGTACCCCGTTATTTATTTGGGTGCCCCGTTTTTTTATGGGGGGGGTCCGTTTTTTATATGGGGGGGTCCGTTTTTTATTTGGGTGCCCCGTTTTTTATTTGGGTGCCCCATTTTTTATTTGGGTGCCCCGTTTTTTATTTGGGTACCCCGTTTTTTATTTGGGTGCCCCGTTTTTTTTATGGGGGGGTCCGTTTTTTATTTGGGTGCCCCGTTTTTTTATGGGGGGGGTCCGTTTTTTATTTCGGTGCCCCGTGTTTTATTTGGGTACCCCGTTTTCTATTTGGGTGCCCCGTTTTTTTTATGGGGGGGTCCGTTTTTTATTTGGGTGCCACGTTTTTTTATGGGGGGGGGGTCCGTTTTTTTATTTAGATACCCCGTTTTTTATTTGGGTGCCCCGTTTTTTATTTGGGTGCCCCGTTTTTTTATGGGGGGGTCCGTTTTTTATCTGGGTACCCCGTTTTTTATTTGGGTACCCCGTTTTTTATTTGGGTACCCCGTTTTTTATTTGGGTACCCCGTTTTTTATTTGGGTGCCCCGTTTTTTATTTGGGTGCCCCGTTTTTTTATGGGGGGGTCCGTTTTTTATTTGGATACCCCGTTTTTTATTTGGGTGCCCCGTTTTTTTATGGGGGGGTCCGTTTTTTATCTGGGTACCCCGTTTTTTATTTGGGTACCCGTTTTTTATTTGGGTGCCCCGTTTTTTTATGGGGGGGGGGTCCGTTTTTTATTTGGATACCCCGTTTTTTATTTGGGTGCCCCGTTTTTTATTTGGGTGCCCCGTTTTTTATTTGGGTACCCCGTTATTTATTTGGGTGCCCCGTTTTTTTATGGGGGGGTCCGTTTTTTCTTTGGATACCCCGTTTTTTATTTGGGTTCCCCGTTTTTTTATGGGGTCCGTTTTTTATTTCGGTGCACCGTTTTTTGATAGGGGGGTCCGTTTTTTATTTGGGTGCCCCGTTTTTTATTTGGCTGCCCCGTTTTTTTATGGGGGGGGGTCCGTTTTTATTTGGGTGCCCCGTTTTTTATTTGGGTACCCCGTTTTTTATTTGGGTGCCCCGTTTTTTATTTGGGTGCCTCGTTTTTTATTTGGGTGCCCCGTTTTTTTATGGGGGGGTCCGTTTTTTCTTTGGATACCCCGTTTTTTATTTGGGTTCCCCGTTTTTTTATGGGGTCCGTTTTTTATTTCGGTGCACCGTTTTTTGATGGGGGGGTCCGTTTTTTATTTGGGTGCCCCGTTTTTTATTTGGCTGCCCCGTTTTTTTATGGGGGGGGGTCCGTTTTTATTTGGGTGCCCCGTTTTTTATTTGGGTACCCCGTTTTTTATTTGGGTGCCCCGTTTTTTATTTGGGTGCCTCGTTTTTTATTTGGGTGCCCCGTTTTTTTATGGGGGGGTCCGTTTTTTATCTGGGTACCCCGTTTTTTATTTGGGTGCCCCGTTTTTTTATGGGGGGGTTCGTTTTTTATTTGGATAACCCGTTTTTTATTTGGGTGCCCCGTTTTTTATTTGGGTGCCCCGTTTTTTATTTGGGTGCCCCGTTTTTTATTTGGGTGCACCGTTTTTTATTTGGGTCCCCCGTTTTTTATTTGGGTGCCCCGTTTTTTATCTGGGTACCCCGTTTTTTATTTGGGTACCCCGTTTTTTATTTGGGTGCCCCGTTTTTTTATGGGGGGGTCCGTTTTTTATTTGGATACCCCGTTTTTTATTTGGGTGCCCCTTTTTTATTTGGGTGCCTCGTTTTTTATTTGGGTACCCCGTTTTTTATTTGGGTGCCCCGTTTTTTATTTGGGTGCCCCGTTATTTATTTGGGTGCCCCGTTTTTTATTTGGGTGCCCCGTTTTTTTATGGGGGGGTCCGTTTTTTATCTGGGTACCCCGTTTTTTATTTGGGTACCCCGTTTTTTATTTGGGTGCCCCGTTTTTTATTTGGGTGCCCCGTTTTTTTATGGGGGGGTCCGTTTTTTATCTGGGTACCCCGTTTTTTATTTGGGTACCCCGTTTTTTATTTGGGTACCCCGTTTTTTATTTGGGTACCCCGTTTTTTATTTGGGTGCCCCGTTTTTTATTTGGGTGCCCCGTTTTTTTATGGGGGGGGTCCGTTTTTTATTTGGATACCCCGTTTTTTATTTGGGTGCCCCGTTTTTTTATGGGGGGGTCCGTTTTTTATCTGGGTACCCCGTTTTTTATTTGGGTACCCGTTTTTTATTTGGGTGCCCCGTTTTTTTATGGGGGGGGGGGTCCGTTTTTTATTTGGATACCCCGTTTTTTATTTGGGTGCCCCGTTTTTTATTTGGGTGCCCCGTATTTTATTTGGGTACCCCGTTATTTATTTGGGTGCCCCGTTTTTTTATGGGGGGGTCCGTTTTTTCTTTGGATACCCCGTTTTTTATTTGGGTTCCCCGTTTTTTTATGGGGTCCGTTTTTTATTTCGGTGCACCGTTTTTTGATAGGGGGGTCCGTTTTTTATTTGGGTGCCCCGTTTTTTATTTGGCTGCCCCGTTTTTTTATGGGGGGGGGGGGTCCGTTTTTATTTGGGTGCCCCGTTTTTTATTTGGGTACCCCGTTTTTTATTTGGGTGCCCCGTTTTTTATTTGGGTGCCTCGTTTTTTATTTGGGTGCCCCGTTTTTTTATGGGGGGGTCCGTTTTTTCTTTGGATACCCCGTTTTTTATTTGGGTTCCCCGTTTTTTTATGGGGTCCGTTTTTTATTTCGGTGCACCGTTTTTTGATGGGGGGGTCCCTTTTTTATTTGGGTGCCCCGTTTTTTATTTGGCTGCCCCGTTTTTTTATGGGGGGGGGTCCGTTTTTATTTGGGTGCCCCGTTTTTTATTTGGGTACCCCGTTTTTTATTTGGGTGCCCCGTTTTTTATTTGGGTGCCTCGTTTTTTATTTGGGTGCCCCGTTTTTTTATGGGGGGGTCCGTTTTTTATCTGGGTACCCCGTTTTTTATTTGGGTGCCCCGTTTTTTTATGGGGGGGTTCGTTTTTTATTTGGATAACCCGTTTTTTATTTGGGTGCCCCGTTTTTTATTTGGGTGCCCCGTTTTTTATTTGGGTGCCCCGTTTTTTATTTGGGTGCACCGTTTTTTATTTGGGTGCCCCGTTTTTTATTTGGGTGCCCCGTTTTTTATCTGGGTACCCCGTTTTTTATTTGGGTACCCCGTTTTTTATTTGGGTGCCCCGTTTTTTTATGGGGGGGTCCGTTTTTTATTTGGATACCCCGTTTTTTATTTGGGTGCCCCTTTTTTATTTGGGTGCCACGTTTTTTATTTGGGTACCCCGTTTTTTATTTGGGTGCCCCGTTTTTTATTTGGGTGCCCCGTTTTTTATTTGGGTGCCCCGTTTTTTTATGGGGGGGTCCGTTTTTTATCTGGGTACCCCGTTTTTTATTTGGGTACCCCGTTTTTTATTTGGGTGCCCCGTTTTTTTATGGGGGGGGTCCGTTTTTTATTTGGATACCCCGTTTTTTATTTGGGTGACCCGTTTTTTATTTGGGTGCCCCGTTTTTTATTTGGGTACCCCGTTATTTATTTGGGTGCCCCGTTTTTTTATGGGGGGGGTCCGTTTTTTATATGGGGGGGTCCGTTTTTTATTTGGGTGCCCCGTTTTTTATTTGGGTGCCCCATTTTTTATTTGGGTGCCCCGTTTTTTATTTGGGTACCCCGTTTTTTATTTGGGTGCCCCGTTTTTTTTATGGGGGGGTCCGTTTTTTATTTGGGTGCCCCGTTTTTTTATGGGGGGGGTCCGTTTTTTATTTCGGTGCCCCGTGTTTTATTTGGGCGCCCCGTTTTTTATTTGGGTGCCCCGTTTTTTATTTGGGTGCCCCGTTTTTTATTTGGGTGCCCCGTTTTTTTATGGGGGGGTCCTTTTTTTATCTGGGTACCCCGTTTTTTATTTGTGTACCCCGTTTTTTATTTGGGTGCCCCGTTTCTTATTTGGGTGCCCCTTTTTTTATTTGGGCGCCCCGTTTTTTATTTACGTGCCCCGTTTTTTATTTGGGTGCCCCGTTTTTTATTTGGGTGCCTCGTTTTTTATTTGGGTACCCCGTTTTTTATTTGGGTGCCCCGTTTTTTATTTGGGTGCCCCGTTTTTTATTTGGGTGCCCCGTTTTTTATTTGGGTGCCCCGTTTTTTATTTGGGTACCCCGTTATTTATTTGGGTGCCCCGTTTTTTATTTGGGTGCCCCGTTTTTTATTTGGGTGCCCCGTTTTTTATTTGGGTGCCCCGTTTTTTATTTGGGTGCCCCGTTATTTATTTGGGTGCCCCGTTTTTTATGGGGGGGGGGTCCGTTTTTTTATATGGGGGGGTCCGTTTTTTATTTGGGTGCCCCGTTTTTTATTTGGGTGCCCCGTTTTTTATTTGGGTGCCCCGTTTTTTATTTGGGTACCCCGTTTTTTATTTGGGTGCCCCGTTTTTTTTATGGGGGGGTCCGTTTTTTATTTGGGTACCCCGTTTTTTATTTGGGTGCCCCGTTTTTTATTTGGGTGCCCCGTTTTTTTTATGGGGGGGTCCGTTTTTTATCTGGGTACCCCGTTTTTTATTTGGGTGCCCCGTTTTTTATTTGGATACCCCGTTTTTTATTTGGGTGCCCCGTTTTTTATTTGGGTGCCCCGTTTTTTATTTGGGTACCCCGTTATTTATTTGGGTGCCCCGTTTTTTTATGGGGGGGGTCCGTTTTTTATATGGGGGGGTCCGTTTTTTATTTGGGTGCCCCGTTTTTTATTTGGGTGCCCCGTTTATTATTTGGGTGCCCCGTTTTTTATTTGGGTACCCCGTTTTTTATTTGGGTGCCCCGTTTTTTTTATGGGGGGGTCCGTTTTTTATTTGGGTGCCCCGTTTTTTATGGGGGGGGGTCCGTTTTTTATTTCGGTGCCCCGTTTTTTATTTGGGTACCCCGTTTTTTATTTGGGTGCCCCGTTTTTTTTATGGGGGGGTCCGTTTTTTATTTGGGTGCCCCGTTTTTTTATGGGGGGGGGTCCGTTTTTTTATTTGGATACCCCGTTTTTTATTTGGGTGCCCCGTTTTTTATTTAGGTGTCCGTTTTTTTATCTGGGTACCCCGTTTTTTATTTGGGTACCCCGTTTTTTATTTGGGTGCCCCGTTTTTTATTTGGGTACCCCGTTTTTTATTTGGGTGCCCCGTTTTTTTATGGGGGGGTCCGTTTTTTATTTGGATACCCCGTTTTTTATTTGGGTGCCCCGTTTTTTATTTGGGTGCCCCGTTTTTTTATAGGGGGGTCCGTTTCTTATTTGGGTGCCCCGTTTTTTATTTGGGTGCCCCGTTTTTTATTTGGGTGCCCCGTTTTTTTATGGGGGGGTCCGTTTTTTATTTGGATACCCCGTTTTTTATTTGGGTGCCCCGTTTTTTATTTGGGTGCCCCGTTTTTTATTTAGGTGTCCGTTTTTTTATCTGGGTACCCCGTTTTTTATTTGGGTACCCCGTTTTTTATTTGGGTGCCCCGTTTTTTATTTGGGTGCCCCGTTTTTTATTGGGGTGCCCCGTTTTTTTTATGGGGGGGTCCGTATTTTATTTGGGTGCCCCGTTATTTATTTGGGTGCCCCGTTTTTTTATGGGGGGGTCCGTTTTTTATTTGGGTGCCCCGTTTTTTTATGGGGGGGTCCGTTTTTTATCTGGGTACCCCGTTTTTTATTTGGGTACCCCGTTTTTTATTTGGGTGCCCCGTTTTTTTATGGGGGGGTCCGTTTTTTATTTGGATACCCCGTTTTTTATTTGGGTGCCCCGTTTTTTATTTGGGTGCCCCGTTTTTTATTTGGGTACCCCGTTATTTATTTGGGTGCCCCGTTTTTTTAAGGGGGGGTCCGTTTTTTATATGGGGGGGGTCCGTTTTTTATTTGGGTGCCCCGTTTTTTATTTGGGTGCCCCGTTTTTCATTTGGGTGCCCCGTTTTTTATATGGGGGGGTCCGTTTTTTATTTGGGTGCCCCGTTTTTTATTTGGGTGCCCCGTTTTTTATTTGGGTGCCCCGTTTTTTATTTGGGTACCCCGTTTTTTATTTGGGTGCCCCATTTTTTATTTGGGTGCCCCGTTTTTTATTTGGGTGCCCCGTTTTTTTTATGGGGGGGTCCGTTTTTTATTTGGGTGCCCCGTTTTTTTATGGGGGGGCGTCCGTTTTTTTATTTGGATACCCCGTTTTTTATTTGGGTGCCCCATTTTTTATTTGGGTGCCCCGTTTTTTATTTGGGTGCCCCGTTTTTTTTATGGGGGGGTCCGTTTTTTATTTGGATACCCCGTTTTTTATTTGGGTGCCCCGTTTTTTATTTGGGTGCCCCGTTTTTTATTTGGGTACCCCGTTATTTATTTGGGTGCCCCGTTTTTTTATGGGGGGTTCCGTTTTTTATATGGGGGGGTTCGTTTTTTATTTGGGTGCCCCGTTTTTTATTTGGGTGCCCCGTTTTTTATTTGGGTGCCCCGTTTTTTATTTGGGTACCCCGTTTTTTATTTGGGTGCCCCGTTTTTTATTTGGGTGCCCCGTTTTTTTATGGGGGGGGGTCCGTTTTTTATTTGTATACCCCGTTTTTTATTTGGGTGCCCCGTTTTTTATTTGGGTGCCCCGTTTTTTATTTGGGTACCCCGTTTTTTATTTGGGTGCCCCGTTATTTATTTGGGTGCCCCGTTTTTTATTTGGGTGCCCCGTTATTTATTTGGGTGCCCCGTTTTTTTATGGGGGGGGTCCGTTTTTTATATGGGGGGGTCCGTTTTTTATTTGGGTGCCCCGTTTTTTATTTGGGTGCCCCGTTTTTTATTTGGGTGCCCCGTTTTTTATTTGGGTGCCCCGTTTTTTATTGGGGTGCCCCGTTTTATTTATGGGGGGGTCCTTCTTTTATTTGGGTGCCCCGTTTTTTATTTGGGTGCCCCGTTTTTTATTTGGGTGCCCCGTTTTTTATTTGGGTGCCCCGTTTTTTATTTGGGTGCCCCGTTTTTTATTTGGGTGCCCCGTTTTTTCATGGGGGGGTCCGTTTTTTATATGGGGGGGTCCGTTTTTTATTTGGGTGCCCCGTTTTTTTATGGGGGGGTCCGTTTTTTATCTGGGTACCCCGTTTTTTATTTGGGTGCCCCGTTTTTTATTTGGGTGCCCCGTTTTTTATTTAGGTGCCCCGTTTTTTTTATGGGGGGGTCCGTTTTTTAT
Organism: Eledone cirrhosa; assembly: GCA_964016885.1. Lineage (NCBI taxonomy): Eukaryota > Metazoa > Mollusca > Cephalopoda > Octopoda > Eledonidae > Eledone > Eledone cirrhosa. The sequence continues at coordinate 290,592,391 of OZ024740.1, forward strand.
TTGGGTGCCCCGTTTTTTATTTGGGTGCCCCGTTTTTTATTTGGGTGCCCCGTTTTTTATTTGGGTGCCCCGTTTTTTTATGGGGGGGTCCGTTTTTTTATTTGGATACCCCGTTTTTTATTTGGGTGCCCCGTTTTTTATTTGGGTGCCCCGTTTTTTTATGGGGGGGTCCGTTTTTTATTTGGATACCCCGTTTTTTATTTGGGTGCCCCGTTTTTTATTTGGGTGCCCCGTTTTTTATTATGGGGGGGTCCGTTTTTTATCTGGGTACCCCGTTTTTTATTTGGGTGCCCCGTTTTTTATTTGGGTGCCCCGTTTTTTATTTAGGTGCCCCGTTTTTTTTATGGGGGGGTCCGTTTTTTATTTGGGTGCCCCGTTTTTTATTTGGGTGCCCCGTTTTTTATTTGGGTGCCCCGTTTTTTATTTGGGTGCCCCGTTTTTTTATGGGGGGGTCCGTTTTTTATTTGGATACCCCGTTTTTTATTTGGGTGCCCCGTTTTTTATTTGGGTGCCCCGTTTTTTTATGGGGGGGTCCGTTTTTTATTTGGATACCCCGTTTTTTATTTGGGTGCCCCGTTTTTTATTTGGGTGCCCCGTTTTTTATTTGGGTACCCCGTTATTTATTTGGGTGCCCCGTTTTTTTAAGGGGGGGTCCGTTTTTTATATGGGGGGTCCGTTTTTTATTGGTGCCCCGTTTTTTATTTGGGTGCCCCGTTTTTTTTATGGGGGGGTCCGTTTTTTATTTGGGTGCCCCGTTTTTTATTTGGGTGCCCCGTTTTTTATTTGGGTGCCCCGTTTTTTATTTGGGTGCCCCGTTTTTTATGGGGGGGTCCGTTTTTTATCTGGGTACCCCGTTTTTTATTTGGGTACCCCGTTTTTTATTTGGGTGCCCCGTTTTTTATTTGGGTGCCCCGTTTTTTATTTGGGTGCCCCGTTTTTTTATGGGGGGGCGCGTTTTTTATTTGGGTACCCCGTTTTTTATTTGGATGCCCCGTTTTTTTATGGGGGGGTCCGTTTTTTATTTGGGTACCCCGTTTTTTATTTCGGTGCCCCTTTTTTTATGGGGGGGGGTCCGTTTTTTATTTGGGTGCCCTATTTTTTATTTGGGTGCCCCGTTTTTTATTTGGGTGCCCCGTTTTTTTTATGGGGGGGTCCGTTTTTTATTTGGGTGCCCCGTTTTTTTATGGGGGGGCGTCCGTTTTTTTATTTGGATACCCCGTTTTTTATTTGGGTGCCCCATTTTTTATTTGGGTGCTCCGTTTTTTATTTGGGTGCCCCGTTTTTTTTATGGGGGGGTCCGTTTTTTATTTGGGTGCCCCGTTTTTTTATGGGGAGGGGGGTCCGTTTTTTTTTATTTGGATACCCCGTTTTTTATTTGTGTGCCCCGTTTTTTATTTGGGTGCCCCGTTTTTTATTTGTGTGCCCCGTTTTTTTATGGGGCGGGGTCCGTTTTTTATCTGGGTACCCCGTTTTTTATTTGGGTACCCCGTTTTTTATTTGGGTGCCCCGTTTTTTATTTAGGTGCCCCGTTTTTTATGGGGGTGTCCGTTTTTTATCTGGGTACCCCGTTTTTTATTTGGGTACCCCGTTTTTTATTTGGGTGCCCCGTTTTTTATTTGGGTGCCCCGTTTTTTATTTGGGTGCCCCGTTTTTTATTTGGGTGCCCCGTTTTTTTATGGGGGGGGTCCGTTTTTTATCTGGGTACCCCGTTTTTTATTTGGGTACCCCGTTTTTTATTTGGGTGCCCCGTTTTTTTATGGGGGGGGGTCCGTTTTTTATTTGGGTACCCCGTTTTTTATTTGGGTGCCCCGTTTTTTATTTGGGTGCCCCGTTTTCTATTTGGGTGCCCCGTTTTTTTATGGGGGGGGGTCCGTTTTTTATTTGGATACCCCGTTTTTTATTTGGGTGCCCCGTTTTTTATTTGGGTGCCCCGTTTTTTATTTGGGTACCCCGTTTTTTATTTGGGCGCCCCGTTTTTTTATGGGGGGGTCAGTTTTTTATCTGGGTACCCCGTTTTTTATTTGGGTACCCCGTTATTTATTTGGGTGCCCCGTTTTTTTATGGGGGGGGGTCCGTTTTTTATATGGGGGGGTCCGTTTTTTATTTGGGTGCCCCGTTTTTTATTTGGGTGCCCCGTTTTTTATTTGGGTGCCCCGTTTTTTATTTGGGTACCCCGTTTTTTATTTGGGTGCCCCGTTTTTTTTATGGGGGGGGTCCGTTTTTTATTTGGGTGCCCCGTTTTTTTATGGGGGGGGTCCGTTTTTTTATTTGGATACCCCGTTTTTTATTTGGGTGCCCCGTTTTTTATTTGGGTGCCCCGTTTTTTTATGGGGGGGGGTCCGTTTTTTATCTGGGTACCCCGTTTTTTATTTGGGTACCCCGTTTTTTATTTGGGTGCCCCGTTTTTTATTTGGGTGCCCCGTTTTTTATTTGGGTGCCCCGTTTTTTTTATGGGGGGGTCCGTTTTTTATTTGGGTGCCCCGTTTTTTATTTGGGTGCCCCGTTTTTTTATGGGGGGTCCGTTTTTTATTTGGGTGCCCCGTTTTTTATTTGGGTGCCTCGTTTTTTATTTGGGTGCCCCGTTATTTTATGGGGGGGTCCGTTTTTTATTTGGGTGCCCCGTTTTTTATTTGGGTGCCCCGTTTTTTGATGGGGGGGTCCGTTTTTTATTTGGGTGCCCCGTTTTTTATTTGGGTGCCCCGTTTTTTTATGGGTGGGTCCGTTTTTTATTTGGGTGCCCCGTTTTTTTATGGGGGGGTCCGTTTTTTATTTGGGTGCCCCGTTTTTTATTTGGGTAACCCGTTTTTTTATGGGGGGGTCCGTTTTTTATCTGGGTACCCCGTTTTTTATTTGGGTACCCCGTTTTTTATTTGGGTGACCCGTTTTTTATTTGGGTGCCCCGTTTTTTTTATGGGGGGGTCCGTTTTTTATTTGGGTGCCCCGTTTTTTATTTGGGTGCCCCGTTTTTTTATGGGGGGGTCCGTTTTTTATCTGGGTACCCCGTTTTTTATTTGGGTGCCCCTTTTTTTTATGGGGGGGTCCGTTTTTTATTTGGGTGCCCTATTTTTTATTTAGGTGCCCCGTTTTTTATTTGGGTGCCCCGTTTTTTATTTGGGTGCCCCGTTTTTTTATGGGGGGGGTCCGTTTTTTATTTGGGTGCCCCGTTTTTTATTTGGGTGCCCCGTTTTTTTTATGGGGGGGTCCGTTTTTTATTTGGGTGCCCCGTTTTTTATTTGGGTGCCCCGTTTTTTTATGGGGGGGTCCGTTTTTTATCTGGGTACCCCGTTTTTTATTTGGGTACCCCGTTTTTTATTTGGGTGCCCCGTTTTTTATTTGGGTGCCCCGTTTTTTATTTGGGTGCCCCGTTTTTTATTTGGGTACCCCGTTTTTTATTTGGGTGCCCCTTTTTTTATGGGGGGGGTCCGTTTTTTATTTGGGTGCCCTATTTTTTATTTAGGTGCCCCGTTTTTTATTTGGGTGCCCCGTTTTTTATTTGGGTGCCCCGTTTTTTTATGGGGGGGGTCCGTTTTTTATTTGGGTGCCCCGTTTTTTATTTGGGTGCCCCGTTTTTTTATGGGGGGATCCGTTTTTTATTTGGGTACCCCGTTTTTTATTTGGGTGCCCCGTTTTTTTATGGTGGGGGGTCCGTTTTTTATTTGGATACCCCGTTTTTTATTTGGGTGCCCCGTTTTTTATTTGGGTGCCCCGTTTTTTTATGGGGGGGTCCGTTTTTTATTTGGGTGACCCGTTTTTTAATGGGGGGGGTCCGTTTTTTATTTGGATACCCCGTTTTTTATTTGGGTGCCCCGTGTTTTTATGGGGGGGTCCGTTTTTTATCTGGGTACCCCGTTTTTTATTTGGGTACCCCGTTTTTTATTTGGGTGCCCCGTTTTTTTATGGGGGGTCCGTTTTTTATTTCGGTGCGCCGTTTTTTGATGGGGGGGTCCGTTTTTTATTTGGTTGTCCCGTTTTTTATTTGGGTGCCTCGTTTTTTATTTGGGTGCCCCGTTTTTTTATGGGGGGTCCGTTTTTCATTTGGGTGCCCCGTTTTTTATTTGGGTGCCCCGTTTTTTATTTGGGTGCCCCGTTTTTTTTATGGGGGGGTCCGTTTTTTATTTGGGTGCCCCGTTTTTTATTTGGGTGCCCCGTTTTTTTATGGGGGGGTCCGTTTTTTATTTGGGTGCCCCGTTTTTTATTTGGGTGCCCCGTTTTTTTATGGGGGGTTCCGTTTTTTATTTGGGTGCCCTATTTTTTATTTGGGCGCCCCGTTTTTTATTTGGGTGCCCCGTTTTTTATTTGGGTACCCCGTTTTTTATTTGGGTGCCCCGTTTTTTATTTGGGTGCCCCGTTTTTTATTTGGGTGCCCCGTTTTTTATTTGGGTGCCCCGTTTTTTTATGGGGGGGTCCGTTTTTTATCTGGGTACCCCGTTTTTTATTTGGGTACCCCGTTTTTTATTTGGGTGCCCCGTTTTTTTATGGGGGGGTCCGTTTTTTATTTGGATACCCCGTTTTTTATTTGGGTGCCCCGTTTTTTATTTGGGTGCCCCGTTTTTTATTTGGGTACCCCGTTATTTATTTGGGTGCCCCGTTTTTTTATGGGGGGGGTCCGTTTTTTATATGGGGGGGTCCGTTTTTTATTTGGGTGCCCCGTTTTTTATTTGGGTGCCCCGTTTTTTATTTGGGTGCCCCGTTTTTTATTTGGGTACCCCGTTTTTTATTTGGGTGCCCCGTTTTTTTTATGGGGGGGTCCGTTTTTTATTTGGGTGTCCCGTTTTTTTATGGGGGGGGTCCGTTTTTTATTTCGGTGCCCCGTTTTTTATTTGGGTACCCCGTTTTTTATTTGGGTGCCCCGTTTTTTTTATGGGGGGGTCCGTTTTTTATTTGGGTGCCCCGTTTTTTTATGGGGGGGTCGGTTTTTTTTATTTGGATACCCCGTTTTTTATTTGGGTGCCCCGTTTTTTATTTGGGTGCCCCGTTTTTTTATGGGGGGGTCCGTTTTTTATCTGGGTACCCCGTTTTTTATTTGGGTACCCCGTTTTTTATTTGGGTGCCCCGTTTTTTATTTGGGTGCCCCGTTTTTTATTTGGGTGCCCCGTTTTTTATTTGGGGGGGTCCGTTTTTTATTTGGGTGCCCCGTTTTTTTATGGGGGGTCCGTTTTTTATTTCGGTGCGCCGTTTTTTGATGGGGGGGTCCGTTTTTTATTTGGTTGTCCCGTTTTTTATTTGGGTGCCTCGTTTTTTATTTGGGTGCCCCGTTTTTTTATGGGGGGTCCGTTTTTCATTTGGGTGCCCCGTTTTTTATTTGGGTGCCCCGTTTTTTATTTGGGTGCCCCGTTTTTTTTATGGGGGGGTCCGTTTTTTATTTGGGTGCCCCGTTTTTTATTTGGGTGCCCCGTTTTTTTATGGGGGGGGTCCGTTTTTTATTTGGGTGCCCCGTTTTTTATTTGGGTGCCCCATTTTTTTATGGGGGGTTCCGTTTTTTATTTGGGTGCCCTATTTTTTATTTGGGCGCCCCGTTTTTTATTTGGGTGCCCCGTTTTTTATTTGGGTGCCCCGTTTTTTATCTGGGTACCCCGTTTTTTATTTGGGTACCCCGTTTTTTATTTGGGTGCCCCGTTTTTTTATGGGGGGGTCCGTTTTTTATTTGGATACCCCGTTTTTTATTTGGGTGCCCCGTTTTTTATTTGGGTGCCTCGTTTTTTATTTGGGTACCCCGTTTTTTATTTGGGTGCCCCGTTTTTTATTTGGGTGCCCCCTTTTTTATTTGGGTGCCCCGTTTTTTATTTGGGTGCCCCGTTTTTTTATGGGGGGGTCCGTTTTTTATCTGGGTACCCCGTTTTTTATTTGGGTACCCCGTTTTTTATTTGGGTGCCCCGTTTTTTATGGGGGGGTCCGTTTTTTATTTGGATACCCCGTTTTTTATTTGGGTGCCCCGTTTTTTATTTGGGTGCCCCGTTTTTTATTTGGGTACCCCGTTATTTATTTGGGTGCCCCGTTTTTTTATGGGGGGGTCCGTTTTTTATATGGGGGGGGTCCGTTTTTTATTTGGGTGCCCCGTTTTTTATTTGGGTGCCCCGTTTTTTATTTGGGTGCCCCGTATTTTATTTGGGTACCCCGTTTTTTATTTGGGTGCCCCGTTTTTTTTATGGGGGGGTCCGTTTTTTATTTGGGTGCCCCGTTTTTTTATGGGGGGGGTCCGTTTTTTATTTCGGTGCCCCGTTTTTTATTTGGGTACCCCGTTTTTTATTTGGGTGCCCCGTTTTTTTTATGGGGGGGTCCGTTTTTTATTTGGGTGCCCCGTTTTTTTATGGGGGGGTCGGTTTTTTTATTTGGATACCCCGTTTTTTATTTGGGTGCCCCGTTTTTTATTTGGGTGCCCCGTTTTTTTATGGGGGGGTCCGTTTTTTATCTGGGTACCCCGTTTTTTATTTGGGTACCCCGTTTTTTATTTGGGTGCCCCGTTTTTTATTTGGGTGCCCCGTTTTTTATTTGGGTGCCCCGTTTTTTTTATGGGGGGGTCCGTTTTTTATTTGGGTGCCCCGTTTTTTATTTGGGTGCCCCGTTTTTTATTTGGGTGCCCCGTTTTTTATTTGGGTGCCCCGTTTTTTTATGGGTGGGTCCGTTTTTTATTTGGGTGCCCCGTTTTTATGGGGGGGTCCGTTTTTTATTTGGGTGCCCCGTTTTTTATTTGGGTGCCCCGTTTTTTATTTGGGTGCCCCGTTTTTTTATGGGGGGGTTCGTTTTTTATCTGGGTACCCCGTTTTTTATTTGGGTACCCCGTTTTTTATTGGGTGCCCCGTTTTTTATTTGGGTGCCCCGTTTTTTATTTGGGTGCCCCGTTTTTTATTTGGGTGCCCCGTTTTTTTATGGGGGGGTCCGTTTTTTATCTGGGTACCCCGTTTTTTATTTGGGTACCCCTTTTTTTATTTGGGTGCCCCGTTTTTTATTTGGGTGCCCCGTTTTTTATTTGGGTGCCCCGTTTTTTTATGGGGGGGGCCCGTTTTTTATTTGGGTACCCCGTTTTTTATTTGAGTGCCCCGTTTTTTTATGGGGGGGGGGTCCGTTTTTTATTTGGGTACCCCGTTTTTTATTTGGGTGCCCTGTTTTTTTATGGGGGGGTCCGTTTTTTATTTGGATACCCCGTTTTTTATTTGGGTGCCCCGTTTTTTATTTGGGTGCCTCGTTTTTTATTTGGGTACCCCGTTTTTTATTTGGGTGCCCCGTTTTTTATTTGGGTGCCCCGTTTTTTATTTGGGTGCCCCGTTTTTTATTTGGGTGCCCCGTTTTTTTATTTTTTTATGGGGGGGTCCGTTTTTTATCTGGGTACCCCGTTTTTTATTTGGGTACCCCGTTTTTTATTTGGGTGCCCCGTTTTTTTATGGGGGGGGTCCGTTTTTTATTTGGATACCCCGTTTTTTATTTGGGTGCCCCGTTTTTTATTTGGGTGCCCCGTTTTTTATTTGGGTACCCCGTTATTTATTTGGGTGCCCCGTTTTTTTATGGGGGGGGTCCGTTTTTTATATGGGGGGGTCCGTTTTTTATTTGGGTGCCCCGTTTTTTATTTGGGTGCCCCGTTTTTTATTTGGGTGCCCCGTTTTTTATTTGGGTATCCCTTTTTTTTATTTGGGTGCCCCGTTTTTTATTTGGGTGCCCCGTTTTTTTATGGGGGGGTCCGTTTTTTATTTGGATACCCCGTTTTTTATTTGGGTGCCCCGTTTTTTATTTGGGTGCCCCGTTTTTTATTTGGGTACCCCGTTTTTTATTTGGGCGCCCCGTTTTTTTATGGGGGGGTCCGTTTTTTATCTGGGTACCCCGTTTTTTATTTGGGTACCCCGTTATTTATTTGGGTGCCCCGTTTTTTTATGGGGGGGGTCCGTTTTTTATATGGGGGGGGTCCGTTTTTTATTTGGGTGCCCCGTTTTTTATTTGGGTGCCCCGTTTTTTATTTGGGTGCCCCGTTTTTTATTTGGGTACCCCGTTTTTTATTTGGGTGCCCCGTTTTTTTTATGGGGGGTCCGTTTTTTATTTGGGTGCCCCGTTTTTTTATGGGGGGGGTCCGTTTTTTATTTCGGTGCCCCGTTTTTTATTTGGGTACCCCGTTTTTTATTTGGGTGCCCCGTTTTTTTTATGGGGGGGTCCGTTTTTTATTTGGGTGCGCCGTTTTTTTATGGGGGGGGTCCGTTTTTTTATTTGGATACCCCGTTTTTTATTTGGGTGCCCCGTTTTTTATTTGGGTGCCCCGTTTTTTTATGGGGGGGGTCCGTTTTTTATCTGGGTACCCCGTTTTTTATTTGGGTACCCCGTTTTTTATTTGGGTGCCCCGTTTTTTATTTGGGTGCCCCGTTTTTTATTTGGGTGCCCCGTTTTTTTTATGGGGGGGTCCGTTTTTTATTTGGGTGCCCCGTTTTTTATTTGGGTGCCCCGTTTTTTTATGGGGGGTCCGTTTTTTATTTGGGTGCCCCGTTTTTTATTTGGGTGCCTCGTTTTTTATTTGGGTGCCCCGTTATTTTATGGGGGGTCCGTTTTTTATTTGGGTGCCCCGTTTTTTATTTGGGTGCCCCGTTTTTTATTTGGGTGCCCCGTTTTTTGATGGGGGGGTCCGTTTTTTATTTGGGTGCCCCGTTTTTTATTTGGGTGCCCCGTTTTTTTATGGGTGGGTCCGTTTTTTATTTGGGTGCCCCGTTTTTTTATGGGGGGGTCCGTTTTTTATTTGGGTGCCCCGTTTTTTATTTGGGTGCCCCGTTTTTTATTTGGGTGCCCCGTTTTTTTATGGGGGGGTCCGTTTTTTATCTGGGTACCCCGTTTTTTATTTGGGTACCCCGTTTTTTATTTGGGTGCCCCGTTTTTTATTTGGTGCCCCGTTTTTTTTATGGGGGGGTCCGTTTTTTATTTGGGTGCCCCGTTTTTTATTTGGGTGCCCCGTTTTTTATTTGGGTGCCCCGTTTTTTATTTGGGTGCCCCGTTTTTTATTTGGGTGCCCCGTTTTTTTATGGGGGGGTCCGTTTTTTATCTGGGTACCCCGTTTTTTATTTGGGTACCCCGTTTTTTATTTGGGTGCCCCGTTTTTTGTTTGGATGCCCCGTTTTTTTATGGGGGGGGTCCGTTTTTTATTTGGGTACCCCGTTTTTTATTTCGGTGCCCCTTTTTTTATGGGGGGGGTCCGTTTTTTATTTGGGTGCCCTATTTTTTATTTGGGTGCCCCGTTTTTTTTATGGGGGGGTCCGTTTTTTATTTGGGTGCCCCGTTTTTTTATGGGGGGGCGTCCGTTTTTTTATTTGGATACCCCGTTTTTTATTTGGGTGCCCCATTTTTTATTTGGGTGCCCCGTTTTTTATTTGGGTGCCCCGTTTTTTTTATGGGGGGGTCCGTTTTTTATTTGGGTGCCCCGTTTTTTTATGGGGGGGGTCCGTTTTTTTATTTGGAAACCCCGTTTTTTATTTGTGTGCCCCGTTTTTTATTTGGGTGCCCCGTTTTTTATTTGGGTGCCCCGTTTTTTTATGGGGCGGGGTCCGTTTTTTATCTGGGTACCCCGTTTTTTATTTGGGTACCCCGTTTTTTATTTGGGTGCCCCGTTTTTTATTTAGGTGCCCCGTTTTTTATGGGGGTGTCCGTTTTTTATCTGGGTACCCCGTTTTTTATTTGTGTACCCCGTTTTTTATTTGGGTGCCCCGTTTTTTATTTGGGTGCCCCGTTTTTTATTTGGGTGCCCCGTTTTTTATTTAGGTGCCCCGTTTTTTTATGGGGGGGGTCCGTTTTTTATTTGGGTGCCCCGTTTTTTATTTGGGTGCCCCGTTTTTTTATGGGGGGGGTCCGTTTTTTATTTGGGTGCCCCGTTTTTTATTTGGGTGCCCCGTTTTTTTTATGGGGGGGTCCGTTTTTTATTTGGGTGCCCCGTTTTTTATTTGGGTGCCCCGTTTTTTTATGGGGGGGGGGTCCGTTTTTTATTTGGGTGCCCCGTTTTTTATTTGGGTGCCCCGTTTTTTTATGGGGGGTTCCGTTTTTTATTTGGGTGCCCTATTTTTTATTTGGGCGCCCCGTTTTTTATTTGGGTGCCCCGTTTTTATTTGGGTGCCCCGTTTTTTATCTGGGTACCCCGTTTTTTATTTGGGTGCCCCGTTTTTTATTTGGGTGCCTCGTTTTTTATTTGGGTACCCCGTTTTTTATTTGGGTGCCCCGTTTTTTATTTGGGTGCCCCGTTTTTTATTTGGGTGCCCCGTTTTTTATTTGGGTGCCCCGTTTTTTTATGGGGGGGTCCGTTTTTTATCTGGGTACCCCGTTTTTTATTTGGGTACCCCGTTTTTTATTTGGGTGCCCCGTTTTTTTATGGGGAGGTCCGTTTTTTATTTGGATACCCCGTTTTTTATTTTGGTGCCCCGTTCTTTATTTGGGTGCCCCGTTTTTTATTTGGGTACCCCGTTATTTATTTGGGTGCCCCGTTTTTTTATGGGGGGGTCCGTTTTTTATATGGGGGGGTCCGTTTTTTATTTGGGTGCCCCGTTTTTTATTTGGGTGCCCCGTTTTTTATTTGGGTGCCCCGTTTTTTATTTGGGTGCCCCGTTTTTTTTATGGGGGGTCCGTTTTTTATTTGGGTGCCCCGTTTTTTATTTGGGTGCCCCGTTTTTTTATGGGGGGGTACGTTTTTTATTTGGGTGCCCCGTTTTTTATTTGGGTGCCCCGTTTTTTTATGGGTGGGTCCGTTTTTTATTTGGGTGCCCCGTTTTTTTATGGGGGGGTCCGTTTTTTATTTGGGTGCCCCGTTTTTTATTTGGGTGCCCCGTTTTTTATTTGGGTGCCCCGTTTTTTTATGGGGGGGTTCGTTTTTTATCTGGGTACCCCGTTTTTTATTTGGGTACCCCGTTTTTTATTTGGGTGCCCCGTTTTTTATTTGGGTGCCCCGTTTTTTGTTTGGGTGCCCCGTTTTTTTTATGGGGGGGTCCGTTTTTTATTTGGGTGCCCCGTTTTTTATTTGGGTGCCCCGTTTTTTATTTGGGTGCCCCGTTTTTTATTTGGGTGCCCCGTTTTTTTATGGGGGGTCCGTTTTTTATCTGGGTACCCCGTTTTTTATTTGGGTACCCCGTTTTTTATTTGGGTGCCCCGTTTTTTATTTGGGTGCCCCGTTTTTTATTTGGGTGCCCCGTTTTTTTATGGGGGGGTCCGTTTTTTATCTGGGTACCCCGTTTTTTATTTGGGTACCCCGTTTTTTATTTGGGTGCCCCGTTTTTTATTTGGGTGCCCCGTTTTTTTTATGGGGGGGTCCGTTTTTTATTTGGGTGCCCCGTTTTTTATTTGGGTGCCCCGTTTTTTATTTGGGTGCCCCGTTTTTTATTTGGGTGCCCCGTTTTTTTATGGGGGGGGTCCGTTTTTTATTTGGGTGCCCCGTTTTTTATTTGGGTGCCCCGTTTTTTTATGGGGGGGTCCGTTTTTTATCTGGGTACCCCGTTTTTTATTTGGGTACCCCGTTTTTTATTTGGGTGCCCCGTTTTTTTATGGGGAGGTCCGTTTTTTATTTGGATACCCCGTTTTTTATTTGGGTGCCCCGTTTTTTATTTGGGTGCCCCGTTTTTTATTTGGGTACCCCGTTATTTATTTGGGTGCCCCGTTTTTTTATGGGGGGGTCCGTTTTTTATATGGGGGGGTCCGTTTTTTATTTGGGTGCCCCGTTTTTTATTTGGGTGCCCCGTTTTTTATTTGGGTGCCCCGTTTTTTTTATGGGGGGGTCCGTTTTTTATTTGGGTGCCCCGTTTTTTATTTGGGTGCCCCGTTTTTTTATGGGGGGGTACGTTTTTTATTTGGGTGCCCCGTTTTTTATTTGGGTGCCCCGTTTTTTTATGGGTGGGTCCGTTTTTTATTTGGGTGCCCCGTTTTTTTATGGGGGGGTCCGTTTTTTATTTGGGTGCCCCGTTTTTTATTTGGGTGCCCCGTTTTTTATTTGGGTGCCCCGTTTTTTTATGGGGGGGTTCGTTTTTTATCTGGGTACCCCGTTTTTTATTTGGGTACCCCGTTTTTTATTTGGGTGCCCCGTTTTTTATTTGGGTGCCCCGTTTTTTGTTTGGGTGCCCCGTTTTTTTTATGGGGGGGTCCGTTTTTTATTTGGGTGCCCCGTTTTTTATTTGGGTGCCCCATTTTTTATTTGGGTGCCCCGTTTTTTATTTGGGTGCCCCGTTTTTTTATGGGGGGTCCGTTTTTTATCTGGGTACCCCGTTTTTTATTTGGGTACCCCGTTTTTTATTTGGGTGCCCCGTTTTTTATTTGGGTGCCCCGTTTTTTATTTGGGTGCCCCGTTTTTTTATGGGGGGGTCCGTTTTTTATCTGGGTACCCCGTTTTTTATTTGGGTACCCCGTTTTTTATTTGGGTGCCCCGTTTTTTATTTGGGTGCCCCGTTTTTTTTATGGGGGGGTCCGTTTTTTATTTGGGTGCCCCGTTTTTTATTTGGGTGCCCCGTTTTTTATTTGGGTGCCCCGTTTTTTATTTGGGTGCCCCGTTTTTTTATGGGGGGGTCCGTTTTTTATTTGGGTGCCCCGTTTTTTTTATGGGGGGGTCCGTTTTTTATTTGGGTGCCCCGTTTTTTATTTGGGTGCCCCGTTTTTTTATGGGGGGGTACGTTTTTTATTTGGGTGCCCCGTTTTTTATTTGGGTGCCCCGTTTTTTTATGGGGGGGTCCGTTTTTTATCTGGGTACCCCGTTTTTTATTTGGGTGCCCCGTTTTTTGTTTGGGTGCCCCGTTTTTTTTATGGGGGGGTCCGTTTTTTATTTGGGTGCCCCGTTTTTTATTTGGGTGCCCCGTTTTTTATTTGGGTGCCCCGTTTTTTTATGGGGGGGTCCGTTTTTTATCTGGGTACCCCGTTTTTTATTTGGGTACCCCGTTTTTTATTTGGGTGCCCCGTTTTTTATTTGGGTGCCCCGTTTTTTTTATGGGGGGGTCCGTTTTTTATTTGGGTGCCCCGTTTTTTATTTGGGTGCCCCGTTTTTTATTTGGGTGCCCCGTTTTTTATTTGGGTGCCCCGTTTTTTTATGGGGGGGTCCGTTTTTTATCTGGGTACCCCGTTTTTTATTTGGGTACCCCGTTTTTTATTTGGGTGCCCCGTTTTTTATTTGGGTGCCCCGTTTTTTATTTGGGTGCCCCGTTTTTTTATGGGGGGGCCCGTTTTTTATTTGGGTACCCCGTTTTTTATTTGGATGCCCCGTTTTTTTATGGGTGGGGTCCTTTTTTTATTTGGGTACCCCGTTTTTTATTTGGGTGCCCCTTTTTTTTATGGGGGGGGTCCGTTTTTTATTTGGGTGCCCTATTTTTTATTTGGGTGCCCCGTTTTTTATTTGGGTGCCCCGTTTTTTATTTGGGTGCCCCGTTTTTTTATGGGGGGGGTCCGTTTTTTATTTGGGTGCCCCGTTTTTTATTTGGGTGCCCCGTTTTTTTATGGGGGGATCCGTTTTTTATTTGGGTACCCCGTTTTTTATTTGGGGGCCCCGTTTTTTTATGGGGGGGGGGTCCGTTTTTTATTTGGATACCCCGTTTTTTATTTGGGTGCCCCGTTTTTTTATGGGGGGGCCGTTTTTTATCTGGGTACCCCGTTTTTTATTTGGGTGCCCCGTTTTTTATTTGGGTGCCCCGTTTTTTTATGGGGGGGGGCCGTTTTTTATTTGGGTGCCCCGTTTTTTATTTGGGTGACCCGTTTTTTATGGGGGGGGTCCGTTTTTTATTTGGATACCCCGTTTTTTATTTGGGTGCCCCGTGTTTTTATGGGGGGGTCCGTTTTTTATCTGGGTACCCCGTTTTTTATTTGGGTACCCCGTTTTTTATTTGGGTGCCCCGTTTTTTTATGGGGGTCCGTTTTTTATTTCGGTGCGCCGTTTTTTGATGGGGGGGTCCGTTTTTTATTTGGGTGTCCCGTTTTTTATTTGGGTGCCTCGTTTTTTATTTGGGTGCCCCGTTTTTTTATGGGGGGTCCGTTTTTCATTTGGGTGCCCCGTTTTTTATTTGGGTGCCCCGTTTTTTATTTGGGTGCCCCGTTTTTTTATGGGGGGGTCCGTTTTTTATTTGGGTGCCCCGTTTTTTTATGGGGGGGTCCGTTTTTTATTTGGGTGCCCCGTTTTTTATTTGGGTGCCCCGTTCTTTATTTGGGTGCCCCGTTTTTTATTTGGGTGCCCCGTTTTTTATTTGGGTGCCCCGTTTTTTGATGGGGGGGTCCGTTTTTTATTTGGGTGCCCCGTTTTTTATTTGGGTGCCCCGTTTTTTTATGGGGGGGTCCGTTTTTTATTTGGGTGCCCCGTTTTTTTATGGGGGGGTCCGTTTTTTATTTGGGTGCCCCGTTTTTTATGGGGGGGTCCGTTTTTTATCTGGGTACCCCGTTTTTTATTTGGGTACCCCGTTTTTTATTTGGGTGCCCCGTTTTTTATTTGGGTGCCCCGTTTTTTATTTGGGTGCCCCGTTTTTTTATGGGGGGGGTCCGTTTTTTATTTGGGTGCCCCGTTTTTTTATGGGGGGGTCCGTTTTTTATTTGGGTGCCCCATTTTTTTATGGGGGGGTCCGTTTTTTATCTGGGTACCCCGTTTTTTATTTGGGTACCCCGTTTTTTATTTGGGTGCCCCGTTTTTTATTTGGGTGCCCCGTTTTTTATTTGGGTGCCCCGTTTTTTTATGGGGGGGGTCCGTTTTTTATTTGGGTGCCCCGTTTTTTATTTGGGTGCCCCGTTTCTTTATGGGGGGTTCCGTTTTTTATTTGGGTGCCCTATTTTTTATTTGGGCGCCCCGTTTTTTATTTGGGTGCCCCGTTTTTTATTTGGGTGCCCCGTTTTTTATCTGGGTACCCCGTTTTTTATTTGGGTGCCCCGTTTTTTATTTGGGTGCCCCGTTTTTTATTTGGGTGCCCCGTTTTTTATTTGGGTGCCCCGTTTTTTTATGGGGGGGGGGTCCGTTTTTTATTTGGGTGCCCCGTTTTTTATTTGGGTACCCCGTTTCTTTATGGGGGGTTCCGTTTTTTATTTGGGTGCCCTATTTTTTATTTGGGCGCCCCGTTTTTTTTATGGGGGGGTCCGTTTTTTATTTGGGTGCCCCGTTTTTTATTTGGGTGCCCCGTTTTTTATTTGGGTGCCCCGTTTTTTATTTGGGTGCCCCGTTTTTTATTTGGGTGCCCCGTTTCTTTATGGGGGGTTCCGTTTTTTATTTGGGTGCCCCGTTTTTTGATGGGGGGTCCGTTTTTTATTTGGGTGCCCCGTTTTTTATTTGGGTGCCCCGTTTTTTTATGGGGGGGTCCGTTTTTTATTTGGGTGCCCCGTTTTTTTATGGGGGGGTCCGTTTTTTATTTGGGTGCCCCGTTTTTTTATGGGGGGGTCCGTTTTTTATCTGGGTACCCCGTTTTTTATTTGGGTACCCCGTTTTTTATTTGGGTGCCCCGTTTTTTATTTGGGTGCCCCGTTTTTTATTTGGGTGCCCCGTTTTTTATGGGGGGGTCCGTTTTTTATTTGGGTGCCCCGTTTTTTTATGGGGGGGTCCGTTTTTTATTTGGGTGCCCCGTTTTTTTATGGGGGGGTCCGTTTTTTATCTGGGTACCCCGTTTTTTATTTGGGTACCCCGTTTTTTATTTGGGTGCCCCGTTTTTTATTTGGGTGCCCCGTTTTTTATTTGGGTGCCCCGTTTTTTTTATGGGGGGGTCCGTTTTTTATTTGGGTGCCCCGTTTTTTTATGGGGGGGGGGTCCGTTTTTTATTTGGGTGCCCCGTTTTTTATTTGGGTGCCCCGTTTCTTTATGGGGGGTTCCGTTTTTTATTTGGGTGCCCTATTTTTTATTTGGGCGCCCGTTTTTTATTTGGGTGCCCCGTTTTTTATCTGGGTACCCCGTTTTTTATTTGGGTGCCCCGTTTTTTATTTGGGTGCCTCGTTTTTTATTTGGGTACCCCGTTTTTTATTTGGGTGCCCCGTTTTTTATTTGGGTGCCCCGTTTTTTATTTGGGTGCCCCGTTTTTTATTTGGGTGCCCCGTTTTTTTATGGGGGGGTCCGTTTTTTATCTGGGTACCCCGTTTTTTATTTGGGTACCCCGTTTTTTATTTGGGTGCCCCGTTTTTTTATGGGGGGGGTCCGTTTTTTATTTGGGTGCCCCGTTTTTTATTTGGGTGCCCCGTTTCTTTATGGGGGGTTCCGTTTTTTATTTGGGTGCCCTATTTTTTATTTGGGCGCCCCGTTTTTTTATGGGGGGGGTCCGTTTTTTATTTGGGTGCCCCGTTTTTATTTGGGTGCCCCGTTTTTTTTATGGGGGGGTCCGTTTTTTATTTGGGTGCCCCGTTTTTTATTTGGGTGCCCCGTTTTTTTATGGGGGGGGTCCGTTTTTTATTTGGGTGCCCCGTGTTTTATTTGGGTGCCCCGTTTCTTTATGGGGGTTCCGTTTTTTATTTGGGTGCCCTATTTTTTATTTGGGCGCCCCGTTTTTTATTTGGGTGCCCCGTTTTTTATTTGGGTGCCCCGTTTTTTATCTGGGTACCCCGTTTTTTATTTGGGTGCCCCGTTTTTTATTTGGGTGCCTCGTTTTTTATTTGGGTACCCCGTTTTTTATTTGGGTGCCCCGTTTTTTATTTGGGTGCCCCGTTTTTTATTGGGTGCCCCGTTTTTTATTTGGGTGCCCGTTTTTTTATGGGGGGGTCCGTTTTTTATCTGGGTACCCCGTTTTTTATTTGGGTACCCCGTTTTTTATTTGGGTGCCCCGTTTTTTTATGGGGGGGTCCGTTTTTTATTTGGATACCCCGTTTTTTATTTGGGTGCCCCGTTTTTTATTTGGGTGCCCCGTTTTTTATTTGGGTACCCCGTTATTTATTTGGGTGCCCCGTTTTTTTATGGGGGGGGTCCGTTTTTTTATGGGGGGGGGGTCCGTTTTTTATATGGGGGGGTCCGTTTTTTATTTGGGTGCCCCGTTTTTTATTTGGGTGCCTCGTTTTTTATTTGGGTACCCCGTTTTTTATTTGGGTGCCCCGTTTTTTATTTGGGTGCCCCGTTTTTTATTTGGGTGCCCCGTTTTTTATTTGGGTGCCCCGTTTTTTTATGGGGGGGTCCGTTTTTTATCTGGGTACCCCGTTTTTTATTTGGGTACCCCGTTTTTTATTTGGGTGCCCCGTTTTTTATTTGGGTGCCCCGTTTTTTATTTGGGTGCCCCGTTTTTTTATGGGGGGGTCCGTTTTTTATTTGGGTGCCCCGTTTTTTTATGGGGGGGTCCGTTTTTTATTTGGGTGCCCCGTTTTTTTATGGGGGGGTCCGTTTTTTATCTGGGTACCCCGTTTTTTATTTGGGTACCCCGTTTTTTATTTGGGTGCCCCGTTTTTTATTTGGGTGCCCCGTTTTTTATTTGGGTGCCCCGTTTTTTTTATGGGGGGGTCCGTTTTTTATTTGGGTGCCCCGTTTTTTATTTGGGTGCCCCGTTTTTTATTTGGGTGCCCCGTTTTTTTATGGGGGGGTCCGTTTTTTATCTGGGTACCCCGTTTTTTATTTGGGTACCCCGTTTTTTATTTGGGTGCCCCGTTTTTTATTTGGGTGCCCCGTTTTTTATTTGGGTGCCCCGTTTTTTTTATGGGGGGGTCCGTTTTTTATTTGGGTGCCCCGTTTTTTATTTGGGTGCCCCGTTTTTTATTTGGGTGCCCCGTTCTTTTATGGGGGGGGGTCCGTTTTTTATTTGGGTGCCCCGTTTTTTATTTGGGTGCCCCGTTTCTTTATGGGGGGTTCCGTTTTTTATTTGGGTGCCCTATTTTTTATTTGGGCGCCCCGTTTTTTATTTGGGTGCTCCGTTTTTTATTTGGGTGCCCCGTTTTTTATCTGGGTACCCCGTTTTTTATTTGGGTACCCCGTTTTTTATTTGGGTGCCCCGTTTTTTATTTGGGTGCCCCGTTTTTTATTTGGGTGCCCCGTTTTTTTATGGGGGGGTCCGTTTTTTATCTGGGTACCCCGTTTTTTATTTGGGTACCCCGTTTTTTATTTGGGTGCCCCGTTTTTTATTTGGGTGCCCCGTTTTTTATTTGGGTGCCCCGTTTTTTTATGGGGGGGTCCGTTTTTTATTTGGGTGCCCCGTTTTTTTATGGGGGGGTCCGTTTTTTATTTGGGTGCCCCGTTTTTTTATGGGGGGGTCCGTTTTTTATCTGGGTACCCCGTTTTTTATTTGGGTACCCCGTTTTTTATTTGGGTGCCCCGTTTTTTATTTGGGTGCCCCGTTTTTTATTTGGGTGCCCCGTTTTTTTTATGGGGGGGTCCGTTTTTTATTTGGGTGCCCCGTTTTTTTATGGGGGGGGGTCCGTTTTTTATTTGGGTGCCCCGTTTTTTATTTGGGTGCCCCGTTTCTTTATGGGGGGTTCCGTTTTTTATTTGGGTGCCCTATTTTTTATTTGGGCGCCCCGTTTTTTATTTGGGTGCCCCGTTTTTTATTTGGGTGCCCCGTTTTTTATCTGGGTACCCCGTTTTTTATTTGGGTGCCCCGTTTTTTATTTGGGTGCCTCGTTTTTTATTTGGGTACCCCGTTTTTTATTTGGGTGCCCCGTTTTTTATTTGGGTGCCCCGTTTTTTATTTAGGTGCCCCGTTTTTTATTTGGGTGCCCCGTTTTTTTATGGGGGGGTCCGTTTTTTATCTGGGTACCCCGTTTTTTATTTGGGTACCCCGTTTTTTATTTGGGTGCCCCGTTTTTTTATGGGGGGGTCCGTTTTTTATTTGGATACCCCGTTTTTTATTTGGGTGCCCCGTTTTTTATTTGGGTGCCCCGTTTTTTATTTGGGTACCCCGTTATTTATTTGGGTGCCCCGTTTTTTTATGGGGGGGGTCCGTTTTTTATATGGGGGGGTCCGTTTTTTATTTGGGTGCCCCGTTTTTTATTTGGGTGCCCCGTTTTTTATTTGGGTGCCCCGTTTTTTATTTGGGTACCCCGTTTTTTATTTGGGTGCCCCGTTTTTTTTATGGGGGGGTCCGTTTTTTATTTGGGTGCCCCGTTTTTTTATGGGGGGGGGTCCGTTTTTTATTTCGGTGCCCCGTTTTTTATTTGGGTACCCCGTTTTTTATTTCGGTGCCCCGTTTTTTTTATGGGGGGGTCCGTTTTTTATTTGGGTGCCCCGTTTTTTTATGGGGGGGGTCCGTTTTTTTATTTGGATACCCCGTTTTTTATTTGGGTGCCCCGTTTTTTATTTGGGTGCCCCGTTTTTTTATGGGGGGGGTCCGTTTTTTATCTGGGTACCCCGTTTTTTATTTGGGTACCCCGTTTTTTATTTGGGTGCCCCGTTTTTTATTTGGGTGCCCCGTTTTTTATTTGGGTGCCCCGTTTTTTTTATGGGGGGGTCCGTTTTTTATTTGGGTGCCCCGTTTTTTATTTGGGTGCCCCGTTTTTTTATGGGGGGGTCCGTTTTTTATTTGGGTGCCCCGTTTTTTATTTGGGTGCCCCGTTTCTTTATGGGGGGTTCCGTTTTTTATTTGGGTGCCCTATTTTTTATTTGGGCGCCCCGTTTTTTTATGGGGGGGGTCCGTTTTTTATTTGGGTGCCCCGTTTTTTATTTGGGTGCCCCGTTTTTTTTATGGGGGGGTCCGTTTTTTATTTGGGTGCCCCGTTTTTTATTTGGGTGCCCCGTTTTTTTATGGGGGGGTCCGTTTTTTATTTGGGTGCCCCGTGTTTTATTTGGGTGCCCCGTTTCTTTATGGGGGGTTCCGTTTTTTATTTGGGTGCCCTATTTTTTATTTGGGCGCCCCGTTTTTTATTTGGGTGCCCCGTTTTTTATTTGGGTGCCCCGTTTTTTATCTGGGTACCCCGTTTTTTATTTGGGTGCCCCGTTTTTTATTTGGGTGCCTCGTTTTTTATTTGGGTACCCCGTTTTTTATTTGGGTGCCCCGTTTTTTATTTGGGTGCCCCGTTTTTTATTTGGGTGCCCCGTTTTTTATTTGGGTGCCCCGTTTTTTTATGGGGGGGTCCGTTTTTTATCTGGGTACCCCGTTTTTTATTTGGGTACCCCGTTTTTTATTTGGGTGCCCCGTTTTTTTATGGGGGGGTCCGTTTTTTATTTGGATACCCCGTTTTTTATTTGGGTGCCCCGTTTTTTATTTGGGTGCCCCGTTTTTTATTTGGGTACCCCGTTATTTATTTGGGTGCCCCGTTTTTTTATGGGGGGGGTCCGTTTTTTATATGGGGGGGTCCGTTTTTTATTTGGGTGCCCCGTTTTTTATTTGGGTGCCTCGTTTTTTATTTGGGTACCCCGTTTTTTATTTGGGTGCCCCGTTTTTTATTTGGGTGCCCCGTTTTTTATTTGGGTGCCCCGTTTTTTATTTGGGTGCCCCGTTTTTTTATGGGGGGGTCCGTTTTTTATCTGGGTACCCCGTTTTTTATTTGGGTACCCCGTTTTTTATTTGGGTGCCCCGTTTTTTATTTGGGTGCCCCGTTTTTTATTTGGGTGCCCCGTTTTTTATTTGGGTGCCCCGTTTTTTATTTGGGTGCCCCGTTTTTTTATGGGGGGGGTCCGTTTTTTATTTGGGTGCCCCGTTTTTTATTTGGGTGCCCCGTTTCTTTATGGGGGGTTCCGTTTTTTATTTGGGTGCCCTATTTTTTATTTGGGCGCCCCGTTTTTTATTTGGGTGCCCCGTTTTTTATTTGGGTGCCCCGTTTTTTATCTGGGTACCCCGTTTTTTATTTGGGTGCCCCGTTTTTTATTTGGGTGCCTCGTTTTTTATTTGGGTACCCCGTTTTTTATTTGGGTGCCCCGTTTTTTATTTGGGTGCCCCGTTTTTTATTTGGGTGCCCCGTTTTTTATTTGGGTGCCCCGTTTTTTTATGGGGGGGTCCGTTTTTTATCTGGGTACCCCGTTTTTTATTTGGGTACCCCGTTTTTTATTTGGGTGCCCCGTTTTTTTATGGGGGGGTCCGTTTTTTATTTGGATACCCCGTTTTTTATTTGGGTGCCCCGTTTTTTATTTGGGTGCCCCGTTTTTTTATTTGGGTACCCCGTTATTTATTTGGGTGCCCCGTTTTTTTATGGGGGGGGGTCCGTTTTTTATATGGGGGGTCCGTTTTTTATTTGGGTGCCCCGTTTTTTATTTGGGTGCCCCGTTTTTTATTTGGGTGCCCCGTTTTTTATTTGGGTACCCCGTTTTTTATTTGGGTACCCCGTTTTTTATTTGGGTGCCCCGTTTTTTTTTATGGGGGGGTCCGTTTTTTATTTGGGTGCCCCGTTTTTTTTATGGGGGGGGGTCCGTTTTTTATTTCGGTGCCCCGTTTTTTATTTGGGTACCCCGTTTTTTATTTGGGTGCCCCGTTTTTTTTTATGGGGGGGTCCGTTTTTTATTTGGGTGCCCCGTTTTTTTATGGGGGGGGTCCGTTTTTTATTTGGGTGCCCCGTTTTTTATTTGGGTGCCCCGTTTTTTTATGGGGGGGTCCGTTTTTTATTTGGTGCCCCGTTTTTTATTTGGGTGCCCCGTTTTTTTATGGGGGGGGGTCCGTTTTTTATTTGGGTGCCCCGTTTTTTATTTGGGTGCCCCGTTTCTTTATGGGGGGTTCCGTTTTTTATTTGGGTGCCCTATTTTTTATTTGGGCGCCCCGTTTTTTTATGGGGGGGGTCCGTTTTTTATTTGGGTGCCCCGTTTTTTATTTGGGCGCCCCGTTTTTTATTTGGGTGCCCCGTTTTTTATTTGGGTGCCCCGTTTTTTATCTGGGTACCCCGTTTTTTATTTGGGTGCCCCGTTTTTTATTTGGGTGCCTCGTTTTTTATTTGGGTACCCCGTTTTTTATTTGGGTGCCCCGTTTTTTATTTGGGTGCCCCGTTTTTTATTTGGGTGCCCCGTTTTTTATTTGGGTGCCCCGTTTTTTTATGGGGGGGTCCGTTTTTTATCTGGGTACCCCGTTTTTTATTTGGGTACCCCGTTTTTTATTTGGGTGCCCCGTTTTTTTATGGGGGGGTCCGTTTTTTATTTGGATACCCCGTTTTTTATTTGGGTGCCCCGTTTTTTATTTGGGTGCCCCGTTTTTTATTTGGGTACCCCGTTATTTATTTGGGTGCCCCGTTTTTTTATGGGGGGGGTCCGTTTTTTATATGGGGGGGTCCGTTTTTTATTTGGGTGCCCCGTCTTTTATTTGGGTGACTCGTTTTTTATTTGGGTACCCCGTTTTTTATTTGGGTGCCCCGTTTTTTATTTGGGTGCCCCGTTTTTTATTTGGGTGCCCCGTTTTTTATTTGGGTGCCCCGTTTTTTTATGGGGGGGTCCGTTTTTTATCTGGGTACCCCGTTTTTTATTTGGGTACCCCGTTTTTTATTTGGGTGCCCCGTTTTTTATTTGGGTGCCCCGTTTTTTATTTGGGTGCCCCGTTTTTTATTTGGGTGCCCCGTTTTTTTATGGGGGGGTCCGTTTTTTATTTGGGTGCCCCGTTTTTTATTTGGGTGCCCCGTTTTTTATTTGGGTGCCCCGTTTTTTATTTGGGTGCCCCGTTTTTTTATGGGGGGGGTCCGTTTTTTATTTGGGTGCCCCGTTTTTTATTTGGGTGCCCCGTTTCTTTATGGGGGGTTCCGTTTTTTATTTGGGTGCCCTATTTTTTATTTGGGCGCCCCGTTTTTTATTTGGGTGCCCCGTTTTTTATTTGGGTGCCCCGTTTTTTATCTGGGTACCCCGTTTTTTATTTGGGTGCCCCGTTTTTTATTTGGGTGCCTCGTTTTTTATTTGGGTACCCCGTTTTTTATTTGGGTGCCCCGTTTTTTATTTGGGTGCCCCGTTTTTTATTTGGGTGCCCCGTTTTTTATTTGGGTGCCCCGTTTTTTTATGGGGGGGTCCGTTTTTTATCTGGGTACCCCGTTTTTTATTTGGGTACCCCGTTTTTTATTTGGGTGCCCCGTTTTTTTATGGGGGGGTCCGTTTTTTATTTGGATACCCCGTTTTTTATTTGGGTGCCCCGTTTTTTATTTGGGTGCCCCGTTTTTTATTTGGGTACCCCGTTATTTATTTGGGTGCCCCGTTTTTTTATGGGGGGGGTCCGTTTTTTATATGGGGGGGTCCGTTTTTTATTTGGGTGCCCCGTTTTTTATTTGGGTGCCCCGTTTTTTATTTGGGTGCCCCGTTTTTTATTTGGGTACCCCGTTTTTTATTTGGGTACCCCGTTTTTTATTTGGGTGCCCCGTTTTTTTTTATGGGGGGGTCCGTTTTTTATTTGGGTGCCCCGTTTTTTTATGGGGGGGGGTCCGTTTTTTATTTCGGTGCCCCGTTTTTTATTTGGGTACCCCGTTTTTTATTTGGGTGCCCCGTTTTTTTTATGGGGGGGTCCGTTTTTTATTTGGGTGCCCCGTTTTTTTATGGGGGGGGTCCGTTTTTTATTTGGGTGCCCCGTTTTTTATTTGGGTGCCCCGTTTTTTTATGGGGGGGTCCGTTTTTTATTTGGTGCCCCGTTTTTTATTTGGGTGCCCCGTTTTTTTATGGGGGGGGGGTCCGTTTTTTATTTGGGTGCCCCGTTTTTTATTTGGGTGCCCCGTTTCTTTATGGGGGGTTCCGTTTTTTATTTGGGTGCCCTATTTTTTATTTGGGCGCCCCGTTTTTTTATGGGGGGGGGTCCGTTTTTTATTTGGGTGCCCCGTTTTTTATTTGGGTGCCCCGTTTTTTTTATGGGGGGGTCCGTTTTTTATTTGGGTGCCCCGTTTTTTATTTGGGTGCCCCGTTTTTTTATGGGGGGGGGTCCGTTTTTTATTTCGGTGCCCCGTTTTTTATTTGGGTACCCCGTTTTTTATTTGGGTGCCCCGTTTCTTTATGGGGGGTTCCGTTTTTTATTTGGGTGCCCTATTTTTTATTTGGGCGCCCCGTTTTTTATGTGGGTGCCCCGTTTTTTATTTGGGTGCCCCGTTTTTTATCTGGGTACCCCGTTTTTTATTTGGGTGCCCCGTTTTTTATTTGGGTGCCCCGTTTTTTATTTGGGTGCCCCGTTTTTTATTTGGGTGCCCCGTTTTTTTATGGGGGGGGGGTCCGTTTTTTATTTGGGTGCCCCGTTTTTTATTTGGGTACCCCGTTTCTTTATGGGGGGTTCCGTTTTTTATTTGGGTGCCCTATTTTTTATTTGGGCGCCCCGTTTTTTTTATGGGGGGGTCCGTTTTTTATTTGGGTGCCCCGTTTTTTTATGGGGGGGTCCGTTTTTTATTTGGGTGCCCCGTTTTTTATTTGGGTGCCCCGTTTTTTATTTGGGTGCCCCGTTTTTTATTTGGGTGCCCCGTTTTTTATTTGGGTGCCCCGTTTCTTTATGGGGGGTTCCGTTTTTTATTTGGGTGCCCCGTTTTTTGATGGGGGGTCCGTTTTTTATTTGGGTGCCCCGTTTTTTATTTGGGTGCCCCGTTTTTTTATGGGGGGGTCCGTTTTTTATTTGGGTGCCCCGTTTTTTTATGGGGGGGTCCGTTTTTTATTTGGGTGCCCCGTTTTTTTATGGGGGGGTCCGTTTTTTATCTGGGTACCCCGTTTTTTATTTGGGTACCCCGTTTTTTATTTGGGTGCCCCGTTTTTTATTTGGGTGCCCCGTTTTTTATTTGGGTGCCCCGTTTTTTATGGGGGGGTCCGTTTTTTATTTGGGTGCCCCGTTTTTT
Organism: Eledone cirrhosa; assembly: GCA_964016885.1. NCBI lineage: Eukaryota > Metazoa > Mollusca > Cephalopoda > Octopoda > Eledonidae > Eledone > Eledone cirrhosa. The sequence goes on from OZ024740.1 coordinate 290,616,931, forward strand.
TATGGGGGGGTCCGTTTTTTATTTGGGTGCCCCGTTTTTTTATGGGGGGGTCCGTTTTTTATCTGGGTACCCCGTTTTTTATTTGGGTACCCCGTTTTTTATTTGGGTGCCCCGTTTTTTATTTGGGTGCCCCGTTTTTTATTTGGGTGCCCCGTTTTTTTTATGGGGGGGTCCGTTTTTTATTTGGGTGCCCCGTTTTTTTATGGGGGGGGGGTCCGTTTTTTATTTGGGTGCCCCGTTTTTTATTTGGGTGCCCCGTTTCTTTATGGGGGGTTCCGTTTTTTATTTGGGTGCCCTATTTTTTATTTGGGCGCCCCGGTTTTTATTTGGGTGCCCCGTTTTTTATCTGGGTACCCCGTTTTTTATTTGGGTGCCCCGTTTTTTATTTGGGTGCCTCGTTTTTTATTTGGGTACCCCGTTTTTTATTTGGGTGCCCCGTTTTTTATTTGGGTGCCCCGTTTTTTATTTGGGTGCCCCGTTTTTTATTTGGGTGCCCCGTTTTTTTATGGGGGGGTCCGTTTTTTATCTGGGTACCCCGTTTTTTATTTGGGTACCCCGTTTTTTATTTGGGTGCCCCGTTTTTTTATGGGGGGGGTCCGTTTTTTATTTGGGTGCCCCGTTTTTTATTTGGGTGCCCCGTTTCTTTATGGGGGGTTCCGTTTTTTATTTGGGTGCCCTATTTTTTATTTGGGCGCCCCGTTTTTTTATGGGGGGGGTCCGTTTTTTATTTGGGTGCCCCGTTTTTTATTTGGGTGCCCCGTTTTTTTTATGGGGGGGTCCGTTTTTTATTTGGGTGCCCCGTTTTTTATTTGGGTGCCCCGTTTTTTTATGGGGGGGGTCCGTTTTTTATTTGGGTGCCCCGTGTTTTATTTGGGTGCCCCGTTTCTTTATGGGGGGTTCCGTTTTTTATTTGGGTGCCCTATTTTTTATTTGGGCGCCCCGTTTTTTATTTGGGTGCCCCGTTTTTTATTTGGGTGCCCCGTTTTTTATCTGGGTACCCCGTTTTTTATTTGGGTGCCCCGTTTTTTATTTGGGTGCCTCGTTTTTTATTTGGGTACCCCGTTTTTTATTTGGGTGCCCCGTTTTTTATTTGGGTGCCCCGTTTTTTATTTGGGTGCCCCGTTTTTTATTTGGGTGCCCCGTTTTTTTATGGGGGGGTCCGTTTTTTATCTGGGTACCCCGTTTTTTATTTGGGTACCCCGTTTTTTATTTGGGTGCCCCGTTTTTTTATGGGGGGGTCCGTTTTTTATTTGGATACCCCGTTTTTTATTTGGGTGCCCCGTTTTTTATTTGGGTGCCCCGTTTTTTATTTGGGTACCCCGTTATTTATTTGGGTGCCCCGTTTTTTTATGGGGGGGGTCCGTTTTTTATATGGGGGGGTCCGTTTTTTATTTGGGTGCCCCGTTTTTTATTTGGGTGCCTCGTTTTTTATTTGGGTACCCCGTTTTTTATTTGGGTGCCCCGTTTTTTATTTGGGTGCCCCGTTTTTTATTTGGGTGCCCCGTTTTTTATTTGGGTGCCCCGTTTTTTTATGGGGGGGTCCGTTTTTTATCTGGGTACCCCGTTTTTTATTTGGGTACCCCGTTTTTTATTTGGGTGCCCCGTTTTTTATTTGGGTGCCCCGTTTTTTATTTGGGTGCCCCGTTTTTTTATGGGGGGGTCCGTTTTTTATTTGGGTGCCCCGTTTTTTTATGGGGGGGTCCGTTTTTTATTTGGGTGCCCCGTTTTTTTATGGGGGGGTCCGTTTTTTATCTGGGTACCCCGTTTTTTATTTGGGTACCCCGTTTTTTATTTGGGTGCCCCGTTTTTTATTTGGGTGCCCCGTTTTTTATTTGGGTGCCCCGTTTTTTTTATGGGGGGGTCCGTTTTTTATTTGGGTGCCCCGTTTTTTATTTGGGTGCCCCGTTTTTTATTTGGGTGCCCCGTTTTTTTATGGGGGGGTCCGTTTTTTATCTGGGTACCCCGTTTTTTATTTGGGTACCCCGTTTTTTATTTGGGTGCCCCGTTTTTTATTTGGGTGCCCCGTTTTTTATTTGGGTGCCCCGTTTTTTTTATGGGGGGGTCCGTTTTTTATTTGGGTGCCCCGTTTTTTATTTGGGTGCCCCGTTTTTTATTTGGGTGCCCCGTTCTTTTATGGGGGGGTCCGTTTTTTATTTGGGTGCCCCGTTTTTTATTTGGGTGCCCCGTTTCTTTATGGGGGGTTCCGTTTTTTATTTGGGTGCCCTATTTTTTATTTGGGCGCCCCGTTTTTTATTTGGGTGCTCCGTTTTTTATTTGGGTGCCCCGTTTTTTATCTGGGTACCCCGTTTTTTATTTGGGTACCCCGTTTTTTATTTGGGTGCCCCGTTTTTTATTTGGGTGCCCCGTTTTTTATTTGGGTGCCCCGTTTTTTTATGGGGGGGTCCGTTTTTTATCTGGGTACCCCGTTTTTTATTTGGGTACCCCGTTTTTTATTTGGGTGCCCCGTTTTTTATTTGGGTGCCCCGTTTTTTATTTGGGTGCCCCGTTTTTTTATGGGGGGGTCCGTTTTTTATTTGGGTGCCCCGTTTTTTTATGGGGGGGTCCGTTTTTTATTTGGGTGCCCCGTTTTTTTATGGGGGGGGTCCGTTTTTTATCTGGGTACCCCGTTTTTTATTTGGGTACCCCGTTTTTTATTTGGGTGCCCCGTTTTTTATTTGGGTGCCCCGTTTTTTATTTGGGTGCCCCGTTTTTTTTATGGGGGGGTCCGTTTTTTATTTGGGTGCCCCGTTTTTTTATGGGGGGGGGTCCGTTTTTTATTTGGGTGCCCCGTTTTTTATTTGGGTGCCCCGTTTCTTTATGGGGGGTTCCGTTTTTTATTTGGGTGCCCTATTTTTTATTTGGGCGCCCCGTTTTTTATTTGGGTGCCCCGTTTTTTATTTGGGTGCCCCGTTTTTTATCTGGGTACCCCGTTTTTTATTTGGGTGCCCCGTTTTTTATTTGGGTGCCTCGTTTTTTATTTGGGTACCCCGTTTTTTATTTGGGTGCCCCGTTTTTTATTTGGGTGCCCCGTTTTTTATTTAGGTGCCCCGTTTTTTATTTGGGTGCCCCGTTTTTTTATGGGGGGGTCCGTTTTTTATCTGGGTACCCCGTTTTTTATTTGGGTACCCCGTTTTTTATTTGGGTGCCCCGTTTTTTTATGGGGGGGTCCGTTTTTTATTTGGATACCCCGTTTTTTATTTGGGTGCCCCGTTTTTTATTTGGGTGCCCCGTTTTTTATTTGGGTACCCCGTTATTTATTTGGGTGCCCCGTTTTTTTATGGGGGGGGTCCGTTTTTTATATGGGGGGGTCCGTTTTTTATTTGGGTGCCCCGATTTTTATTTGGGTGCCCCGTTTTTTATTTGGGTGCCCCGTTTTTTATTTGGGTACCCCGTTTTTTATTTGGGTGCCCCGTTTTTTTTATGGGGGGGTCCGTTTTTTATTTGGGTGCCCCGTTTTTTTATGGGGGGGGTCCGTTTTTTATTTCGGTGCCCCGTTTTTTATTTGGGTACCCCGTTTTTTATTTCGGTGCCCCGTTTTTTTTATGGGGGGGTCCGTTTTTTATTTGGGTGCCCCGTTTTTTTATGGGGGGGGTCCGTTTTTTTATTTGGATACCCCGTTTTTTATTCGGGTGCCCCGTTTTTTATTTGGGTGCCCCGTTTTTTTATGGGGGGGGTCCGTTTTTTATCTGGGTACCCCGTTTTTTATTTGGGTACCCCGTTTTTTATTTGGGTGCCCCGTTTTTTATTTGGGTGCCCCGTTTTTTATTTGGGTGCCCCGTTTTTTTTATGGGGGGGTCCGTTTTTTATTTGGGTGCCCCGTTTTTTATTTGGGTGCCCCGTTTTTTTATGGGGGGGTCCGTTTTTTATTTGGGTGCCCCGTTTTTTATTTGGGTGCCCCGTTTCTTTATGGGGGGTTCCGTTTTTTATTTGGGTGCCCTATTTTTTATTTGGGCGCCCCGTTTTTTTATGGGGGGGGTCCGTTTTTTATTTGGGTGCCCCGTTTTTTATTTGGGTGCCCCGTTTTTTTTATGGGGGGGTCCGTTTTTTATTTGGGTGCCCCGTTTTTTATTTGGGTGCCCCGTTTTTTTATGGGGGGGTCCGTTTTTTATTTGGGTGCCCCGTGTTTTATTTGGGTGCCCCGTTTCTTTATGGGGGGTTCCGTTTTTTATTTGGGTGCCCTATTTTTTATTTGGGCGCCCCGTTTTTTATTTGGGTGCCCCGTTTTTTATTTGGGTGCCCCGTTTTTTATCTGGGTACCCCGTTTTTTATTTGGGTGCCCCGTTTTTTATTTGGGTGCCTCGTTTTTTATTTGGGTACCCCGTTTTTTATTTGGGTGCCCCGTTTTTTATTTGGGTGCCCCGTTTTTTATTTGGGTGCCCCGTTTTTTATTTGGGTGCCCCGTTTTTTTATGGGGGGGTCCGTTTTTTATCTGGGTACCCCGTTTTTTATTTGGGTACCCCGTTTTTTATTTGGGTGCCCCGTTTTTTTATGGGGGGTCCGTTTTTTATTTGGATACCCCGTTTTTTATTTGGGTGCCCCGTTTTTTATTTGGGTGCCCCGTTTTTTATTTGGGTACCCCGTTATTTATTTGGGTGCCCCGTTTTTTTATGGGGGGGGTCCGTTTTTTATATGGGGGGGTCCGTTTTTTATTTGGGTGCCCCGTTTTTTATTTGGGTGCCTCGTTTTTTATTTGGGTACCCCGTTTTTTATTTGGGTGCCCCGTTTTTTATTTGGGTGCCCCGTTTTTTATTTGGGTGCCCCGTTTTTTATTTGGGTGCCCCGTTTTTTTATGGGGGGGTCCGTTTTTTATCTGGGTACCCCGTTTTTTATTTGGGTACCCCGTTTTTTATTTGGGTGCCCCGTTTTTTATTTGGGTGCCCCGTTTTTTATTTGGGTGCCCCGTTTTTTATTTGGGTGCCCCGTTTTTTTATGGGGGGGTCCGTTTTTTATTTGGGTGCCCCGTTTTTTATTTGGGTGCCCCGTTTTTTATTTGGGTGCCCCGTTTTTTATTTGGGTGCCCCGTTTTTTTATGGGGGGGGGTCCGTTTTTTATTTGGGTGCCCCGTTTTTTATTTGGGTGCCCCGTTTCTTTATGGGGGGTTCCGTTTTTTATTTGGGTGCCCTATTTTTTATTTGGGCGCCCCGTTTTTTATTTGGGTGCCCCGTTTTTTATTTGGGTGCCCCGTTTTTTATCTGGGTACCCCGTTTTTTATTTGGGTGCCCCGTTTTTTATTTGGGTGCCTCGTTTTTTATTTGGGTACCCCGTTTTTTATTTGGGTGCCCCGTTTTTTATTTGGGTGCCCCGTTTTTTATTTGGGTGCCCCGTTTTTTTATGGGGGGGTCCGTTTTTTATCTGGGTACCCCGTTTTTTATTTGGGTACCCCGTTTTTTATTTGGGTGCCCCGTTTTTTTATGGGGGGGTCCGTTTTTTATTTGGATACCCCGTTTTTTATTTGGGTGCCCCGTTCTTTATTTGGGTGCCCCGTTTTTTATTTGGGTACCCCGTTATTTATTTGGGTGCCCCGTTTTTTTATGGGGGGGGTCCGTTTTTTATATGGGGGGGTCCGTTTTTTATTTGGGTGCCCCGTTTTTTATTTGGGTGCCCCGTTTTTTATTTGGGTGCCCCGTTTTTTATTTGGGTACCCCGTTTTTTATTTGGGTACCCCGTTTTTTATTTGGGTGCCCCGTTTTTTTATGGGGGGGGGGTCCGTTTTTTATTTCGGTGCCCCGTTTTTTATTTGGGTACCCCGTTTTTTATTTGGGTGCCCCGTTTTTTTTATGGGGGGGTCCGTTTTTTATTTGGGTGCCCCGTTTTTTTATGGGGGGGGTCCGTTTTTTATTTGGGTGCCCCGTTTTTTATTTGGGTGCCCCGTTTTTTTATGGGGGGGTCCGTTTTTTATTTGGTGCCCCGTTTTTTATTTGGGTGCCCCGTTTTTTTATGGGGGGGGGGTCCGTTTTTTATTTGGGTGCCCCGTTTTTTATTTGGGTGCCCCGTTTCTTTATGGGGGGTTCCGTTTTTTATTTGGGTGCCCTATTTTTTATTTGGGCGCCCCGTTTTTTTATGGGGGGGGGTCCGTTTTTTATTTGGGTGCCCCGTTTTTTATTTGGGTGCCCCGTTTTTTTTATGGGGGGGTCCGTTTTTTATTTGGGTGCCCCGTTTTTTATTTGGGTGCCCCGTTTTTTTATGGGGGGGTCCGTTTTTTATTTGGGTGCCCCGTTTTTTATTTGGGTGCCCCGTTTCTTTATGGGGGGTTCCGTTTTTTATTTGGGTGCCCTATTTTTTATTTGGGCGCCCCGTTTTTTATGTGGGTGCCCCGTTTTTTATTTGGGTGCCCCGTTTTTTATCTGGGTACCCCGTTTTTTATTTGGGTGCCCCGTTTTTTATTTGGGTGCCTCGTTTTTTATTTGGGTGCCCCGTTTTTTATTTGGGTGCCCCGTTTTTTTTATGGGGGGGTCCGTTTTTTATTTGGGTGCCCCGTTTTTTATTTGGGTGCCCCGTTTTTTATTTGGGTGCCCCGTTTTTTATTTGGGTGCCCCGTTTTTTTATGGGGGGGTCCGTTTTTTATCTGGGTACCCCGTTTTTTATTTGGGTACCCCGTTTTTTATTTGGGTGCCCCGTTTTTTATTTGGGTGCCCCGTTTTTTATTTGGGTGCCCCGTTTTTTTATGGGGGGCCCGTTTTTTATTTGGGTACCCCGTTTTTTATTTGGATGCCCCGTTTTTTTATGGGTGGGGTCCTTTTTTTATTTGGGTACCCCGTTTTTTATTTGGGTGCCCCTTTTTTTTATGGGGGGGGGGTCCGTTTTTTATTTGGATACCCCGTTTTTTATTTGGGTGCCCCGTGTTTTTATGGGGGGGTCCGTTTTTTATCTGGGTACCCCGTTTTTTATTTGGGTACCCCGTTTTTTATTTGGGTGCCCCGTTTTTTTATGGGGGTCCGTTTTTTATTTGGGTGCCCTATTTTTTATTTGGGTGCCCCGTTTTTTATTTGGGTGCCCCGTTTTTTATTTGGGTGCCCCGTTTTTTTATGGGGGGGGTCCGTTTTTCATTTGGGTGCCCCGTTTTTTATTTGGGTGACCCGTTTTTTATGGGGGGGTCCGTTTTTTATTTGGATACCCCGTTTTTTATTTGGGTGCCCCGTGTTTTTATGGGGGGGTCCGTTTTTTATCTGGGTACCCCGTTTTTTATTTGGGTACCCCGTTTTTTATTTGGGTGCCCCGTTTCTTTATGGGGGTCCGTTTTTTATTTCGGTGCGCCGTTTTTTGATGGGGGGGTCCGTTTTTTATTTGGGTGTCCCGTTTTTTATTTGGGTGTCTCGTTTTTTATTTGGGTGCCCCGTTATTTTATGGGGGGTCCGTTTTTCATTTGGGTGCCCCGTTTTTTATTTGGGTGCCCCGTTTTTTATTTGGGTGCCCCGTTTTTTTATGGGGGGGTCCGTTTTTTATTTGGGTGCCCCGTTTTTTTATGGGGGGGTCCGTTTTTTATTTGGGTGCCCCGTTTTTTATTTGGGTGCCCCGTTTTTTATTTGGGTGCCCCGTTTTTTGATGGGGGGTCCGTTTTTTATTTGGGTGCCCCGTTTTTTATTTGGGTGCCCCGTTTTTTATTTGGGTACCCCGTTATTTATTTGGGTGCCCCGTTTTTTTATGGGGGGGGTCCGTTTTTTATATGGGGGGGTCCGTTTTTTATTTGGGTGCCCCGTTTTTTATTTGGGTGCCCCGTTTTTTATTTGGGTGCCCCGTTTTTTATTTGGGTACCCCGTTTTTTATTTGGGTGCCCCGTTTTTTTTATGGGGGGGTCCGTTTTTTATTTGGGTGCCCCGTTTTTTTATGGGGGGGTCCGTTTTTTATTTCGGTGCCCCGTTTTTTATTTGGGTACCCCGTTTTTTATTTGGGTGCCCCGTTTTTTTATGGGGGGGTCCGTTTTTTATTTGGGTGCCCCGTTTTTTTATGGGGGGGGTCCGTTTTTTTATTTGGATACCCCGTTTTTTATTTGGGTGCCCCGTTTTTTATTTGGGTGCCTCGTTTTTTTATGGGGGGGGTCCGTTTTTTATCTGGGTACCCCGTTTTTTATTTGGGTACCCCGTTTTTTATTTGGGTGCCCCGTTTTTTATTTGGGTGCCCCGTTTTTTATTTGGGTGCCCCGTTTTTTTTATGGGGGGGTCCGTTTTTTATTTGGGTGCCCCGTTTTTTATTTGGGTGCCCCGTTTTTTTATGGGGGGGTCCGTTTTTTATTTGGGTGCCCCGTTTTTTATTTGGGTGCCCCGTTTTTTTATGGGGGGGGGTCCGTTTTTTATTTGGGTGCCCCGTTTTTTATTTGGGTGCCCCGTTTCTTTATGGGGGGTTCCGTTTTTTATTTGGGTGCCCTATTTTTTATTTGGGCGCCCCGTTTTTTTTATGGGGGGGTCCGTTTTTTATTTGGGTGCCCCGTTTTTTTATGGGGGGGTCCGTTTTTTATTTGGGTGCCCCGTTTTTTATTTGGGTGCCCCGTTTTTTATTTGGGTGCCCCGTTTTTTATTTGGGTGCCCCGTTTTTTATTTGGGTGCCCCGTTTTTTGATGGGGGGTCCGTTTTTTATTTGGGTGCCCCGTTTTTTATTTGGGTGCCCCGTTTTTTTATGGGGGGGGTCCGTTTTTTATTTGGGTGCCCCGTTTTTTTGTGGGGGGGTCCGTTTTTTATTTGGGTGCCCCGTTTTTTTATGGGGGGGTCCGTTTTTTATCTGGGTACCCCGTTTTTTATTTGGGTACCCCGTTTTTTATTTTGGTGCCCCGTTCTTTATTTGGGTGCCCCGTTTTTTATTTGGGTGCCCCGTTTTTTTATGGGGGGGTCCGTTTTTTATTTGGGTGTCCCGTTTTTTTATGGGGGGGTCCGTTTTTTATTTGGGTGACCCGTTTTTTTATGGGGGGGTCCGTTTTTTATCTGGGTACCCCGTTTTTTATTTGGGTACCCCGTTTTTTATTTGGGTGCCCCGTTTTTTATTTGGGTGCCCCGTTTTTTATTTGGGTGCCCCGTTTTTTTTATGGGGGGGTCCGTTTTTTATTTGGGTGCCCCGTTTTTTATTTGGGTGCCCCGTTTTTTTATGGGGGGGTCCGTTTTTTATTTGGGTGCCCCGTTTTTTATTTGGGTGCCCCGTTTTTTTATGGGGGGTCCGTTTTTTATTTGGGTGCCCCGTTTTTTTATGGGGGGGTCCGTTTTTTATCTGGGTACCCCGTTTTTTATTTGGGTACCCCGTTTTTTATTTGGGTGCCCCGTTTTTTATTTGGGTGCCCCGTTTTTTATTTGGGTGCCCCGTTTTTTTATGGGGGGGTCCGTTTTTTATTTGGGTGCCCCGTTTTTTTATGGGGGGGTCCGTTTTTTATTTGGGTGACCCGTTTTTTTATGGGGGGGTCCGTTTTTTATCTGGGTACCCCGTTTTTTATTTGGGTACCCCGTTTTTTATTTGGGTGCCCCGTTTTTTATTTGGGTGCCCCGTTTTTTATTTGGGTGCCCCGTTTTTTTTATGGGGGGGTCCGTTTTTTATTTGGGTGCCCCGTTTTTTATTTGGGTGCCCCGTTTTTTTATGGGGGGGTCCGTTTTTTATTTGGGTGCCCCGTTTTTTATTTGGGTGCCCCGTTTTTTTATGGGGGGGGGGTCCGTTTTTTATTTGGGTGCCCCGTTTTTTATTTGGGTGCCCCGTTTTTTATTTGGGTGCCCCGTTTTTTGATGGGGGGTCCGTTTTTTATTTGGGTGCCCCGTTTTTTATTTGGGTGCCCCGTTTTTTTATGGGGGGGTCCGTTTTTTATTTGGGTGCCCCGTTTTTTTATGGGGGGGTCCGTTTTTTATTTGGGTGCCCCGTTTTTTTATGGGGGGGTCCGTTTTTTATCTGGGTACCCCGTTTTTTATTTGGGTACCCCGTTTTTTATTTGGGTGCCCCGTTTTTTATTTGGGTGCCCCGTTTTTTATTTGGGTGCCCCGTTTTTTTTATGGGGGGGTCCGTTTTTTATTTGGGTGCCCCGTTTTTTATTTGGGTGCCCCGTTTTTTTATGGGGGGGGTCCGTTTTTTATTTGGGTGCCCCGTTTTTTATTTGGGTGCCCCGTTTCTTTATGGGGGGTTCCGTTTTTTATTTGGGTGCCCTATTTTTTATTTGGGCGCCCCGTTTTTTATTTGGGTGCCCCGTTTTTTATTTGGGTGCCTCGTTTTTTATTTGGGTACCCCGTTTTTTATTTGGGTGCCCCGTTTTTTATTTGGGTGCCCCGTTTTTTATTTGGGTGCCCCGTTTTTTATTTGGGTGCCCCGTTTTTTTATGGGGGGGTCCGTTTTTTATCTGGGTACCCCGTTTTTTATTTGGGTACCCCGTTTTTTATTTGGGTGCCCCGTTTTTTTATGGGGGGGTCCGTTTTTTATTTGGATACCCCGTTTTTTATTTGGGTGCCCCGTTTTTTATTTGGGTGCCCCGTTTTTTATTTGGGTACCCCGTTATTTATTTGGGTGCCCCGTTTTTTTATGGGGGGGTCCGTTTTTTATATGGGGGGGTCCGTTTTTTATTTGGGTGCCCCGTTTTTTATTTGGGTGCCCCGTTTTTTATTTGGGTGCCCCGTTTTTTATTTGGGTACCCCGTTTTTTATTTGGGTGCCCCGTTTTTTATTTGGGTGCCCCGTTTTTTTTATGGGGGGGTCCGTATTTTATTTGGGTGCCCCGTTTTTTTATGGGGGGGGTCCGTTTTTTATTTCGGTGCCCCGTTTTTTATTTGGGTACCCCGTTTTTTATTTGGGTGCCCCGTTTTTTTATGGGGGGGTCCGTTTTTTATTTGGGTGCCCCGTTTTTTTATGGGGGGGTCCGTTTTTTATTTGGGTGCCCCGTTTATTATTTGGGTGCCCCGTTTTTTTATGGGGGGGGGGTCCGTTTTTTATTTGGGTGCCCCGTGTTTTATTTGGGTGCCCCGTTTCTTTATGGGGGGTTCCGTTTTTTATTTGGGTGCCCTATTTTTTATTTGGGCGCCCCGTTTTTTATTTGGGTGCCCCGTTTTTTATTTGGGTGCCTCGTTTTTTATTTGGGTACCCCGTTTTTTATTTGGGTGCCCCGTTTTTTATTTGGGTGCCCCGTTTTTTATTTGGGTGCCCCGTTTTTTATTTGGGTGCCCCGTTTTTTTATGGGGGGGTCCGTTTTTTATCTGGGTACCCCGTTTTTTATTTGGGTACCCCGTTTTTTATTTGGGTGCCCCGTTTTTTTATGGGGGGGTCCGTTTTTTATTTGGATACCCCGTTTTTTATTTGGGTGCCCCGTTTTTTATTTGGGTGCCCCGTTTTTTATTTGGGTACCCCGTTATTTATTTGGGTGCCCCGTTTTTTTATGGGGGGGTCCGTTTTTTATATAGGGGGTCCGTTTTTTATTTGGGTGCCCCGTTTTTTATTTGGGTGCCTCGTTTTTTATTTGGGTACCCCGTTTTTTATTTGGGTGCCCCGTTTTTTATTTGGGTGCCCCGTTTTTTATTTGGGTGCCCCGTTTTTTATTTGGGTGCCCCGTTTTTTTATGGGGGGGTCCGTTTTTTATCTGGGTACCCCGTTTTTTATTTGGGTACCCCGTTTTTTATTTGGGTGCCCCGTTTTTTATTTGGGTGCCCCGTTTTTTATTTGGGTGCCCCGTTTTTTTATGGGGGGGTCCGTTTTTTATTTGGGTGCCCCGTTTTTTTATGGGGGGGTCCGTTTTTTATTTGGGTGCCCCGTTTTTTTATGGGGGGGTCCGTTTTTTATCTGGGTACCCCGTTTTTTTATTTGGGTACCCCGTTTTTTATTTGGGTGCCCCGTTTTTTATTTGGGTGCCCCGTTTTTTATTTGGGTGCCCCGTTTTTTTTTATGGGGGGGTCCGTTTTTTATTTGGGTGCCCCGTTTTTTATTTGGGTGCCCCGTTTTTTATTTGGGTGCCCCGTTTTTTTATGGGGGGGGTCCGTTTTTTATTTGGGTGCCCCGTTTTTTATTTGGGTGCCCCGTTTCTTTATGGGGGGTTCCGTTTTTTATTTGGGTGCCCTATTTTTTATTTGGGCGCCTCGTTTTTTATTTGGGTGCCCCGTTTTTTATTTGGGTGCCCCGTTTTTTATCTGGGTACCCCGTTTTTTATTTGGGTGCCGCATTTTTTATTTGGGTGCCTCGTTTTTTATTTGGGTACCCCGTTTTTTATTTGGGTGCCCCGTTTTTTATTTGGGTGCCCCGTTTTTTATTTGGGTGCCCCGTTTTTTATTTGGGTGCCCCGTTTTTTTATGGGGGGGTCCGTTTTTTATCTGGGTACCCCGTTTTTTATTTGGGTACCCCGTTTTTTATTTGGGTGCCCCGTTTTTTTATGGGGGGGTCCGTTTTTTATTTGGATACCCCGTTTTTTATTTGGGTGCCCCGTTTTTTATTTGGGTGCCCCGTTTTTTATTTGGGTACCCCGTTATTTATTTGGGTGCCCCGTTTTTTTATGGGGGGGGTCCGTTTTTTATATGGGGGGGGTCCGTTTTTTATTTGGGTGCCCCGTTTTTTATTTGGGTGCCCCGTTTTTTATTTGGGTGCCCCGTTTTTTATTTGGGTACCCCGTTTTTTATTTGGGTACCCCGTTTTTTATTTGGGTGCCCCGTTTTTTTTATGGGGGGGGTCCGTTTTTTATTTGGGTGCCCCGTTTTTTTATGGGGGGGGGTCCGTTTTTTATTTCGGTGCCCCGTTTTTTATTTGGGTACCCCGTTTTTTATTTGGGTGCCCCATTTTTTTTATGGGGGGGTCCGTTTTTTATTTGGGTGCCCCGTTTTTTTATGGGGGGGGTCCGTTTTTTTATTTGGATACCCCGTTTTTTATTTGGGTGCCCCGTTTTTTATTTGGGTGCCCCGTTTTTTTTATGGGGGGGGTCCGTTTTTTATCTGGGTACCCCGTTTTTTATTTGGGTACCCCGTTTTTTATTTGGGTGCCCCGTTTTTTATTTGGGTGCCCCGTTTTTTATTTGGGTGCCCCGTTTTTTTTATGGGGGGGTCCGTTTTTTATTTGGGTGCCCCGTTTTTTATTTGGGTGCCCCGTTTTTTTATGGGGGGGTCCGTTTTTTATTTGGGTGCCCCGTTTTTTATTTGGGTGCCCCGTTTTTTTATGGGGGGGGTCCGTTTTTTATTTGGGTGCCCCGTTTTTTATTTGGGTGCCCCGTTTCTTTATGGGGGGTTCCGTTTTTTATTTGGGTGCCCTATTTTTTATTTGGGCGCCCCGTTTTTTTATGGGGGGGTCCGTTTTTTATTTGGGTGCCCCGTTTTTTATTTGGGTGCCCCGTTTCTTTATGGGGGGTTCCGTTTTTTATTTGGGTGCCCTATTTTTTATTTGGGCGCCCCGTTTTTTATTTGGGTGCCCCGTTTTTTATTTGGGTGCCCCGTTTTTTATCTGGGTACCCCGTTTTTTATTTGGGTGCCCCGTTTTTTATTTGGGTGCCTCGTTTTTTATTTGGGTACCCCGTTTTTTATTTGGGTGCCCCGTTTTTTATTTGGGTGCCCCGTTTTTTATTTGGGTGCCCCGTTTTTTATTTGGGTGCCCCGTTTTTTTATGGGGGGGTCCGTTTTTTATCTGGGTACCCCGTTTTTTATTTGGGTACCCCGTTTTTTATTTGGGTGCCCCGTTTTTTTTATGGGGTGGTCCGTTTTTTATTTGGGTGCCCCGTTTTTTTATGGGGGGGGGTCCGTTTTTTATTTGGGTGCCCCGTTTTTTTATGGGGGGGGGTCCGTTTTTTATTTCGGTGCCCCGTTTTTTATTTGGGTACCCCGTTTTTTATTTGGGTGCCCCGTTTTTTTTATGGGGGGGTCCGTTTTTTATTTGGGTGCCCCGTTTTTTTATGGGGGGGTCCGTTTTTTTATTTGGATACACCGTTTTTTATTTGGGTGCCCCGTGTTTTTATTTGGGTGCCCCGTTTTTTTAGGGGGGGGGTCCGTTTTTTATCTGGGTACCCCGTTTTTTATTTGGGTACCCCGTTTTTTATTTGGGTGCCCCGTTTTTTATTTGGGTGCCCCGTTTTTTATTTGGGTGCCCCGTTTTTTTTATGGGGGGGTCCGTTTTTTATTTGGGTGCCCCGTTTTTTATTTGGGTGCCCCGTTTTTTTTATGGGGGGGTCCGTTTTTTATTTGGGTGCCCCGTTTTTTTATGGGGGGGGGGTCCGTTTTTTATTTGGGTGCCCTATTTTTTATTTGGGTGCCCCGTTTTTTATTTGGGTGCCCCGTTTTTTATTTGGGTGCCCCGTTTTTTTATGGGGGGGGTCCGTTTTTTATTTGGGTGCCCCGTTTTTTATTTGGGTGCCCCGTTTTTTTATGGGGGGATCCGTTTTTTATTTGGGTGGCTCGTTTTTTTATGGGGGGGGGTCCGTTTTTTATTTCGGTGCCCCGTTTTTTATTTGGGTACCCCGTTTTTTATTTGGGTGCCCCGTTTTTTTTTATGGGGGGGCCCGTTTTTTATTTGGGTGCCCCGTTCTTTTATGGGGGGGGGGTCCGTTTTTATTTGGGTGCCCCGTTTTTTATTTGGGTGCCCCGTTTCTTGTTTGGGTGCCCCGTTTTTTGTTTGGGTGCCCCGTTTTTTTTATGGGGGGGTCCGTTTTTTAATTGGGTACCCCGTTTTTTATTTGGGTGCCCCGTTTTTTTATGGGGGGTTCCGTTTTTTATTTGGGTGCCCTATTTTTTATTTGGGCGCCCCGTTTTTTATTTGGGTGCCCCGTTTTTTATTTGGGTGCCCCGTTTTTTATTTGGGTGCCCCGTTTTTTTATGGGGGGGGTCCGTTTTTTATCTGGGTACCCCGTTTTTTATTTGTGTACCCCGTTTTTTATTTGGGTGCCCCGTTTTTTATTTGGGTGCCCCTTTTTTTATTTGGGCGCCCCGTTTTTTATTTAGGTGCCCCGTTTTTTTATGGGGGTGTCCGTTTTTTATCTGGGTACCCCGTTTTTTATCTGGGTACCCCGTTTTTTATTTGGGTACCCCGTATTTTATTTGGGTGCCCCGTTTTTTTATGGGAGGGGGTCCGTTTTTTATTTGGATACCCCGTTTTTTATTTGGGTGCCCCGTTTTTTATTTGGGTGCCCCCTTTTTTTATGGGGGGTCCGTTTTTTATTTGGGTGCCCCGTTTTTTATTTGGATACCTCGTTTTTTATTTGGGTGCCCCGTTTTTTTATGGTGGGGCCGTTTTTTATCTGGGTACCCCGTTTTTTATTTGGGTGCCCCGTTTTTTATTTGTGTGCCCCGTTTTTTTATGGGGGGGGGTCCGTTTTTTATTTGGGTGCCCCGTTTTTTATTTGGGTGACCCGTTTTTTTATGGGGGGGTCCGTTTTTTATTTGGATACCCCGTTTTTTATTTGGGTGCCCCGTGTTTTTATGGGGGGGGTCCGTTTTTTATCTGGGTACCCCGTTTTTTATTTGGGTACCCCGTTTTTTATTTGGGTGCCCCGTTTTTTTATGGGGGGTCCGTTTTTTATTTCGGTGCGCCGTTTTTTGATGGGGGGGTCCGTTTTTTATTTGGGTGTCCCGTTTTTTATTTGGGTGCCTCGTTTTTTATTTGGGTGCCCCGTTTTTTTATGGGGGGTCCGTTTTTTATCTGGGTACCCCATTTTTTATTTGGGTGCCCCGTTTTTTATTTGGGTGCCTCGTTTTTTATTTGGGTACCCCCGTTTTTTATTTGGGTGCCCCGTTTTTTATTTGGGTGCCCCGTTTTTTATTTGGGTGCCCCGTTTTTTTATGGGGGGGGTCCGTTTTTTATCTGGGTACCCCGTTTTTTATTTGTGTACCCCGTTTTTTATTTGGGTGCCCCGTTTTTTATTTGGGTGCCCCTTTTTTTATTTGGGCGCCCCGTTTTTTATTTAGGTGCCCCGTTTTTTTATGGGGGTGTCCGTTTTTTTATCTGGGTACCCCGTTTTTTATTTGGGTACCCCGTTTTTTATTTGGGTGCCCCGTTTTTTATTTGGGTGCCCCTTTTTTTATGGGGGGTCCGTTTTTTATTTCGGTGCCCCGTTTTTTGATGGGGGGGTCTGTTTTTTATTTGGGTGCCCCGTTTTCTATTTGGGTGCGCCGTTTTTTATTTGGGTGCCCCGTTTGTTATTTGGGTGCCCCGTTTTTTTATGGGGGGGGTCCGTTTTTTATCTGGGTACCCCGTTTTTTATTTTGGGCGCCCCGTTTTTTATTTGGGTGCCCCGTATTTTATTTGGGTGCCCCGTTTTTTTATGGGAGGGGGTCCGTTTTTTATTTGGATACCCCGTTTTTTATTTGGGTGCCCCGTTTTTTATTTGGGTACCCCGTTTTTTATTTGGGTGCCCCGTTTTTTATTTGGGTGACTCGTTTTTTATTTGGGTACCCCGTTTTTTATTTGGGTGCCCCGTTTTTTTATGGGGGGGGTCCGTTTTTTATATGGGGGGGTCCGTTTTTTATTTGGGTGCCCCGTTTTTTATTTGGGTACCCCGTTTTTTATTTGGGTGCCCCGTTTTTTTTATGGGGGGGTCCGTTTTTTATTTGGGTGCCCCGTTTTTTTATGGGGGGGGGTCCGTTTTTTATTTCGGTGCCCCGTTTTTTATTTGGGTACCCCGTTTTTTATTTGGGTGCCCCGTTTTTTTATGGGGGGGTCCGTTTTTTATTTGGGTGCCCCCGTTTTTTTATGGGGGGGGTCCGTTTTTTTATTTGGATACCCCGTTTTTTATTTGGGTGCCCCGTTTTTTATTTGGGTGCCCCGTTTTTTTATGGGGGGGGTCCGTTTTATATCTGGGTACCCCGTTTTTTATTTGGGTACCCCCGTTTTTTATTTGGGTGCCCCGTTTTTTATTTGGGTGCCCCGTTTTTTTATGGGGGGGTTCGTTTTTTATCAGGGTACCCCGTTTTTTATTTGGGTACCACCGTTTTTTATTTGGGTGCCCCGTTTTTTATTTGGGTGCCCCGTTTTTTTATGGGGGGGTTCGTTTTTTATCTGGGTACCCCCGTTTTTTATTTGGGTACCCCGTTTTTTATTTGGGTGCCCCGTTTTTTATTTGGGTGCCCCGTTTTTTGTTTGGGTGCCCCGTTTTTTTTATGGGGGGGTCCGTTTTTTATTTGGGTGCCCCTCTTTTTATTTGGGTGCCCCGTTTTTTATTTGGGTGCCCCGTTTTTTATTTGGGTGCCCCGTTTTTTTATGGGGGGGGCCCGTTTTTTATTTGGGTACCCCGTTTTTTATTTGGGTGCCCCGTTTTTTTATGGGGGGGGGGTCCGTTTTTTATTTGGGTACCCCGTTTTTTATTTGGGTGCCCCGTTTTTTTATGGGGGGGTCCGTTTTTTATTTGGGTGCCCTATTTTTTATTTGGGTGCCCCGTTTTTTATTTGGGTGCCCCGTTTTTTATTTGGGTGCCCCGTTTTTTTATGGGGGGTTCCGTTTTTTATTTGGGTGCCCTATTTTTTATTTGGGCGCCCCGTTTTTTATTTGGGTGCCCTGTTTTTTATTTGGGTGCCCCGTTTTTTTATGGGGGGGGTCCGTTTTTTATTTCGGTGCCCCGTTTTTTATTTGGGTACCCCGTTTTTTATTTGGGTGCCCCGTTTTTTTATGGGGGGGTCCGTTTTTTATTTGGGTGCCCCGTTCTTTTATGGGGGGGGTCCGTTTTTATTTGGGTGCCCCGTTTTTTATTTGGGTGCCCCGTTTTTTGTTTGGGTGCCCCGTTTTTTTTATGGGGGGGTCCGTTTTTTAATTGGGTACCCCGTTTTTTATTTGGGTGCCCCGTTTTTTTATGGGGGGTTCCGTTTTTTATTTGGGTGCCCTATTTTTTATTTGGGCGCCCCGTTTTTTATTTGGGTGCCCCGTTTTTTTATGGGGGGGGTCCGTTTTTTATCTGGGTACCCCGTTTTTTATTTGGGTGCCTCGTTTTTTTATGGGGGGGGGTCCGTTTTTTATTTCGGTGCCCCGTTTTTTATTTGGGTACCCCGTTTTTTATTTGGGTGCCCCGTTTTTTTATGGGGGGGTCCGTTTTTTATTTGGGTGCCCCGTTCTTTTATGGGGGGGCGGTCCGTTTTTATTTGGGTGCCCCGTTTTTTATTTGGGTGCCCCGTTTTTTGTTTGGGTGCCCCGTTTTTTTTATGGGGGGGTCCGTTTTTTAATTGGGTACCCCGTTTTTTATTTGGGTGCCCCGTTTTTTTATGGGGGGTTCCGTTTTTTATTTGGGTGCCCTATTTTTTATTTGGGCGCCCCGTTTTTTATTTGGGTGCCCCGTTTTTTATTTGGGTGCCCCGTTTTTTATTTGGGTGCCCCGTTTTTTTATGGGGGGGGGGTCCGTTTTTTATCTGGGTACCCCGTTTTTTATTTGTGTACCCCGTTTTTTATTTGGGTGCCCCGTTTTTTATTTGGGTGCCCCTTTTTTTATTTGGGCGCCCCGTTTTTTATTTAGGTGCCCCGTTTTTTTATGGGGGTGTCCGTTTTTTATCTGGGTACCCCGTTTTTTATTTGGGTACCCCGTTTTTTATTTGGGTGCCCCGTTTTTTATTTGGGTGCCCCTTTTTTATGGGGGGTCCGTTTTTTATTTCGGTGCCCCGTTTTTTGATGGGGGGGTCTGTTTTTTATTTGGGTGCCCCGTTTTCTATTTGGGTGCCCCGTTTTTTATTTGGGTGCCCCGTTTGTTATTTGGGTGCCCCGTTTTTTTATGGGGGGGGTCCGTTTTTTATCTGGGTACCCCGTTTTTTATTTGGGTACCCCGTATTTTATTTGGGTGCCCCGTTTTTTTATGGGAGGGGGTCCGTTTTTTATTTGGATACCCCGTTTTTTATTTGGGTGCCCCGTTTTTTTATGGGGGGTCCGTTTTTTATTTCGGTGCCCCGTTTTTTGATGGGGGGGTCCGTTTTTTATTTGGGTGCCCCGTTTTTTATTTGGGTGCCCCGTTTTTTTATGGGGGGGTCCGTTTTTTATTTCGGTGCCCCGTTTTTTATTTGGGTGCCTCGTTTTTTATTTGGGTGCCCCGTTTTTTTATGGGGGGGGTCCGTTTTTTATTTGGGTGCCCCGTTTTTTATTTGGGTGCCCCGTTTTTTATTTGGGTGCCCCGTTTTTTTATGGGGGGGTCCGTTTTTTATTTGGGTGCCCCGTTTTTTATTTGGGTGCCCCGTTTTTTGATGGGGGGGTCCGTTTTTTATTTGGGTGCCCCGTTTTTTATTTGGGTGCCCCGTTTTTTTATGGGGGTTCCGTTTTTTATTTCGGTGCCCCGTTTTTTGATGGGGGGGTCCGTTTTTTATTTGGGTACCCCGTTTTTTATTTGGGTGCCCCGTTTTTTTATGGGGGGTCCGTATTTTTTTGGATACCCCGTTTTTTATTTGGGTGTCCCGTTTTTTGATGGGGGGGGTCCGTTTATTATCTGGGTACCCCGTTTTTTATTTGGGTGCCCCGTTTTTTATTTGGGTGCTCCGTTTTTTATTTGGGTGCCCCGTTTTTTATTTGGGTGCCCCGTTTTTTTATGGGGGGGTTGGTTTTTTATTTGGGTGCCCCGTTTTTTATTTGGGTGCCCCGTTTGTTATTTGGGTGCCCCGTTTTTTTATGGGGGGGGTCCGTTTTTTATCTGGGTACCCCGTTTTTTATTTGGGTACCCCGTATTTTATTTGGGTGCCCCGTTTTTTTATGGGAGGGGGTCCGTTTTTTATTTGGATACCCCGTTTTTTATTTGGGTGCCCCGTTTTTTTATGGGGGGTCCGTTTTTTATTTCGGTGCCCCGTTTTTTGATGGGGGGGTCCGTTTTTTATTTGGGTGCCCCGTTTTTTATTTGGGTGCCCCGTTTTTTTATGGGGGGGTCCGTTTTTTATTTCGGTGCCCCGTTTTTTATTTGGGTGCCTCGTTTTTTATTTGGGTGCCCCGTTTTTTTATGGGGGGGGTCCGTTTTTTATTTGGGTGCCCCGTTTTTTTATGGGGGTTCCGTTTTTTATTTCGGTGCCCCGTTTTTTGATGGGGGGTCCGTTTTTTATTTGGGTACCCCGTTTTTTATTTGGGTGCCCCGTTTTTTTATGGGGGGGGTCCGTTTTTTTTGGATACCCCGTTTTTTATTTGGGTGTCCCGTTTTTTGATGGGGGGGGTCCGTTTATTATCTGGGTACCCCGTTTTTTATTTGGGTGCCCCGTTTTTTATTTGGGTGCTCCGTTTTTTATTTGGGTGCCCCGTTTTTTATTTGGGTGCCCCGTTTTTTTATGGGGGGGTTGGTTTTTTTATTTGGGTGCCCCGTTTTTTTATGGGGGGTCCGTTTTTTATTTGGGTGCCCCGTTTTTTATTTGGGTGCCCCGTTTTTTATTTGGGTGCTCCGTTTTTTATTTGGGTGCCCCGTTTTTTATTTGGGTGCCCCGATTTTTTATGGGGGGTCCGTTTTTTATTTCGGTGCCCCGTTTTTTTATTTGGGTGCCCCGTTTTTTATGGGGGGTCCGTTTTTTATTTCGGTGCCCCGTTTTTTGATGGGGGGTCCGTTTTTTATTTGGGTGCCCCGTTTTTTATTTGGGTGCCCCGTTTTTTAATGGGGGGGGTCCGTTTTTTATTTGGGTGCCCCATTTTTTATTTGGGTGCCCCGTTCTTTATTTGGGTGCCCCGTTTTTTATTTGGGTGCCCCGTTTTTTTATGGGGGGGGTCCGTTTTTTATCTGGGTACCCCGTTTTTTATTTGGGTACCCCGTTTTTTATTTGGGTGCCCCGTTTTTTTATGGGGGTGTCCGTTTTTTATCTGGGTACCCCGTTTTTTATTTGGGTACCCCGTTTTTTATTTGGGTGCCCCGTTTTTTATTTGGGTGCCCCGTTTTTTATTTGGGTGCCCCGTTTTTTTTACGGGGGGGGTCCGTTTTTTATTCGGGTGCCCCGTTTTTTTATGGGGGGGGTTCGTTTTTTATTTGGGTACCCCGTTTTTTATTTGGGTGCCCCGTTTTTTTATGGGGGGGGGTCCGTTTTTTTTTGGATACCCCGTTTTTTATTTGGGTGCCCCGTTTTTTTATGGGGGGGGTCCGTTTATTATCTGGGTACCCCGTTTTTTATTTGGGTGCCCCGTTTTTTTATGGGGGGGGTCCGTTTTTTATTTGGGTGCCCCGTTTTTTATTTGGGTGCCTCGTTTTTTATTTGGGTGCCCCGTTTTTTTTATGGGGGGGGTCCGTTTTTTATTTGGGTGCCCCGTTTTTTTATGGGGGGGTCCGTTTTTTATTTGGGTGCCCCGTTCTTTATTTGGGTGCCCCGTTTTTTATTTGGGTGCCCCGTTTTTTTATGGGGGGGGGGTCCGTTTTTTATCTGGGTACCCCGTTTTTTATTTGGGTACCCCGTTTTTTATTTGGGTGCCCCGTTTTTTTATGGGGGTGTCCGTTTTTTATCTGGGTACCCCGTTTTTTATTTGGGTACCCCGTTTTTTATTTGGGTGCCCCGTTCTTTATTTGGGTGCCCCGTTTTTTTTACGGGGGGGGTCCGTTTTTTATTCGGGTGCCCCGTTTTTTTATGGGGGGGGTTCGTTTTTTATTTGGGTACCCCGTTTTTTATTTGGGTGCCCCGTTTTTTTATGGGGGGGTCCGTTTTTTTTTGGATACCCCGTTTTTTATTTGGGTGCCCCGTTTTTTATGGGGGGGGTCCGTTTATTATCTGGGTACCCCGTTTTTTATTTGGGTGCCCCGTTTTTTATTTGGGTGCTCCGTTTTTTATTTGGGTGCACCGTTTTTTATTTGGGTGACCCGTTTTTTTATGGGGGGGTCCGTTTTTTATTTGGGTGCCCCGTTTTTTATTTGGGTGCCCCGTTTTTTTATGGGGGTCCGTTTTTTATTTCGGTGCCCCGTTTTTTCATGGGGGGGTCCGTTTTTTATTTGGGTGCCCCGTTTTTTTATGGGGGGGGGTCCGTTTTTTATTTGGGTGCCCCGTTTTTTATTTGGGTGCCTCGTTTTTTATTTGGGTGCCCCGTTTATTTATGGGGGGGGTCCGTTTTTTATTTGGGTGCCCCGTTTTTTTATGGGGGGGTCCGTTTTTTATTTGGGTGCCCCGTTCTTTATTTGGGTGCCCCGTTTTTTATTTGGGTGCCCCGTTTTTTTATGGGGGGGTCCGTTTTTTATCTGGGTACCCCGTTTTTTATTTGGGTACCCCGTTTTTTATTTGGGTGCCCCGTTTTTTTATGGGGGTGTCCGTTTTTTATCTGGGTACCCCGTTTTTTATTTGGGTACCCCGTTTTTTATTTGGGTGCCCCGTTTTTTATTTGGGTGCCCCGTTTTTTATTTGGGTGCCCCGTTCTTTTTACGGGGGGGTCCGTTTTTTATTTGGGTGCCCCGTTTTTTTATGGGGGGGGGGCCGTTTTTTATTTGGGTACCCCGTTTTTTATTTGGGTGCCCCGTTTTTTTATGGGGGGGTCCGTTTTTTTTTGGATACCCCGTTTTTTATTTGGGTGCCCCGTTTTTTTATGGGGGGGGGGTCCGTTTATTATCTGGGTACCCCGTTTTTTATTTGGGTGCCCCGTTTTTTATTTGGGTGCTCCGTTTTTTATTTGGGTGCCCCGTTTTTTATTTGGGTGCCCCGTTTTTTTATGGGGGTCCGTTTTTTATTTCGGTGCCCCGTTTTTTGATGGGGGGGTCCGTTTTTTATTTGGGTGCCTCGTTTTTTATTTGGGTGCCCCGTTTTTTTATGGGGGGGGTCCGTTTTTTATTTGGGTGCCCCGTTTTTTTATGGGGGGGGTCCGTTTTTTATTTGGGTGCCCCGTTTTTTATTTGGGTGCCCCGTTTTTTTATGGGGGGGGGGTCCGTTTTTTATTTGGGTGCCCCGTTTCTTTATGGGGGGTTCCGTTTTTTATTTGGGTGCCCTATTTTTTATTTGGGCGCCCCGTTTTTTTATGGGGGGGGGTCCGTTTTTTATTTGGGTGCCCCGTTTTTTATTTGGGTGCCCCGTTTTTTTTATGGGGGGGTCCGTTTTTTATTTGGGTGCCCCGTTTTTTTATGGGGGGGGTCCGTTTTTTATTTGGGTGCCCCGTTTTTTATGGGGGGTTCCGTTTTTTATTTGGGTGCCCTATTTTTTATTTGGGCGCCCCGTTTTTTATTTGGGTGCCCCGTTTTTTATTTGGGTGCCCCGTTTTTTATCTGGGTACCCCGTTTTTTATTTGGGTGCCCCGTTTTTTATTTGGGTGCCTCGTTTTTTATTTGGGTACCCCGTTTTTTATTTGGGTGCCCCGTTTTTTTATGGGGGGGGTCCGTTTTTTATATGGGGGGGTCCGTTTTTTATTTGGGTGCCCCGTTTTTTATTTGGGTGCCCCGTTTTTTATTTGGGTACCCCGTTTTTTATTTGGGTGCCCCGTTTTTTTTATGGGGGGGTCCGTTTTTTATTTGGGTGCCCCGTTTTTTTATGGGGGGGGTCCGTTTTTTATTTCGGTGCCCCGTTTTTTATTTGGGTACCCCGTTTTTTATTTGGGTGCCCCGTTTTTTTTATGGGGGGGTCCGTTTTTTATTTGGGTGCCCCGTTTTTTTATGGGGGGGTCCGTTTTTTTATTTGGATACCCCGTTTTTTATTTGGGTGCCCCGTTTTTTATTTGGGTGCCCCGTTTTTTTATGGGGGGGTCCGTTTTATATCTGGGTACCCCGTTTTTTATTTGGGTACCCCGTTTTTTATTTGGGTGCCCCGTTTTTTATTTGGGTGCCCCGTTTTTTGTTTGGGTGCCCCGTTTTTTTTATGGGGGGGTCCGTTTTTTATTTGGGTGCCCCGTTTTTTATTTGGGTGCCCCGTTTTTTATTTGGGTGCCCCGTTTTTTTATGGGGGGGTCCGTTTTTTATCTGGGTACCCCGTTTTTTATTTGGGTACCCCTCTTTTTATTTGGGTGCCCCGTTTTTTATTTGGGTGCCCCGTTTTTTATTTGGGTGCCCCGTTTTTTTATGGGGGGGGCCCGTTTTTTATTTGGGTACCCCGTTTTTTATTTGGGTGCCCCGTTTTTTTATGGGGGGGGTCCGTTTTTTATTTGGGTACCCCGTTTTTTATTTGGGTGCCCCGTTTTTTTATGGGGGGGTCCGTTTTTTATTTGGGTGCCCTATTTTTTATTTGGGTGCCCCGTTTTTTATTTGGGTGCCCCGTTTTTTATTTGGGTGCCCCGTTTTTTTATGGGGGGGTCCGTTTTTTATTTGGGTGCCCCGTTTTTTATTTGGGTGCCCCGTTTTTTTATGGGGGGATCCGTTTTTTATTTGGGTACCCCGTTTTTTATTTGGGTGCCTCGTTTTTTTATGGGGGGGGTCCGTTTTTTATTTCGGTGCCCCGTTTTTTATTTGGGTACCCCGTTTTTTTATGGGGGGGTCCGTTTTTTATTTGGGTGCCCCGTTTTTTATTTGGGTGCCCCGTTTTTTTATGGGGGTCCGTTTTTTATTTCGGTGCCCCGTTTTTTGATGGGGGGGTCCGTTTTTTATTTGGGTGCCCCGTTTTTTTATGGGGGGGGTCCGTTTTTTATTTGGGTGCCCCGTTTTTTATTTGGGTGCCCCGTTTTTTATTTGGGTGCTCCGTTTTTTATTTGGGTGCCCCGTTTTTTATTTGGGTGCTCCGTTTTTTATTTGGGTGCCCCGTTTTTTATTTGGGTGCCCCGTTTTTTATTTGGGTGCCCCGTTTTTTATTTGGGTGCCCCGTTTTTTTATGGGGGGGTCCGTTTTTTATTTGGGTACCCCGTTTTTTATTTGGGTGCCCCGTTTTTTATTTGGGTGCTCCGTTTTTTATTTGGGTGCCCCGTTTTTTATTTGGGTGCCCCGTTTTTTATTTGGGTGCCCCGTTTTTTATTTGGGTGCCCCGTTTTTTTATCGGGGGGGTCCGTTTTTTATCTGGGTACCCCGTTTTTTATTTGGGTACCCCGTTTTTTATTTGGGTGCCCGGTTTTTTTATGGAGAGGGTCCGTTTTTTATTTGGTTGCCCCGTTTTTTTATGGGGGGGTCCGTTTTTTATTTGGATACCCCGTTTTTTATTTGGGTGCCCCGTTTTTTTATGGGGGTGTCCGTTTTTTATTTGGGTGCCCCGTTTTTTATTTGGGTGCCCCGTTTTTTATTTGGG
This sequence comes from Eledone cirrhosa, assembly GCA_964016885.1. Taxonomy (NCBI): domain Eukaryota; kingdom Metazoa; phylum Mollusca; class Cephalopoda; order Octopoda; family Eledonidae; genus Eledone; species Eledone cirrhosa. The sequence continues at coordinate 290,641,868 of OZ024740.1, forward strand.
TGCCCCGTTTTTTATTTGGGTGCCCCGTTTTTTTATGGGGGGGGTCCGTTTTTTAATTGGGTGCCCCGTTTTTTTATTTGGGTACCCCGTTTTTTTATGGGGGGGTCCGTTTTTTATTTGGGTGCCCCGTTTTTTATTTGGGTGCCCCGTTTTTTTATGGGGGTCCGTTTTTTATTTCGGTGCCCCGTTTTTTGATGGGGGGGTCCGTTTTTTATTTGGGTGCCCCGTTTTTTTATGGGGGGGGTCCGTTTTTTATTTGGGTGCCCCGTTTTTTATTTGGGTGCCCCGTTTTTTATTTGGGTGCTCCGTTTTTTATTTGGGTGCCCCGTTTTTTATTTGGGTGCTCCGTTTTTTATTTGGGTGCCCCGTTTTTTATTTGGGTGCCCCGTTTTTTATTTGGGTGCCCCGTTTTTTATTTGGGTGCCCCGTTTTTTTATGGGGGGGTCCGTTTTTTATTTGGGTACCCCGTTTTTTATTTGGGTGCCCCGTTTTTTATTTGGGTGCTCCGTTTTTTATTTGGGTGCCCCGTTTTTTATTTGGGTGCCCCGTTTTTTATTTGGGTGCCCCGTTTTTTATTTGGGTGCCCCGTTTTTTTATCGGGGGGGTCCGTTTTTTATCTGGGTACCCCGTTTTTTATTTGGGTACCCCGTTTTTTATTTGGGTGCCCGGTTTTTTTATGGAGAGGGTCCGTTTTTTATTTGGTTGCCCCGTTTTTTTATGGGGGGGTCCGTTTTTTATTTGGATACCCCGTTTTTTATTTGGGTGCCCCGTTTTTTTATGGGGGTGTCCGTTTTTTATTTGGGTGCCCCGTTTTTTATTTGGGTGCCCCGTTTTTTATTTGGGTGCCCCGTTTTTTATTTGGGTGCCCCGTTTTTTTATGGGGGGGGTCCGTTTTTTAATTGGGTGCCCCGTTTTTTTATTTGGGTACCCCGTTTTTTATTTGGGTGCCTCGTTTTTTTATGGGGGGGTCCGTTTTTTATTTGGGTACCCCGTTTTTTATTTGGGTGCCCCGTTTTTTATTTGGGTGCCCCGTTTTTTATTTGGGTGCCCCGTTCTTTTATTTGGGTGCCCCGTTTTTCATTTGGGTGCCCCGTTTTTTTTATGGGGGGGTCCGTTTTTTATTTGGGTGCCCCGTTTTTTTATGGGGGGGGTCCGTTTTTTATCTGGGTACCCCGTTTTTTATTTGGGTGCCTCGTTTTTTTATGGGGGGGGGTCCGTTTTTTATTTCGGTGCCCCGTTTTTTATTTGGGTACCCCGTTTTTTATTTGGGTGCCCCGTTTTTTTATGGGGGGGTCCGTTTTTTATTTGGGTGCCCCGTTCTTTTATGGGGGGGCGGTCCGTTTTTATTTGGGTGCCCCGTTTTTTATTTGGGTGCCCCGTTTTTTGTTTGGGTGCCCCGTTTTTTTTATGGGGGGGTCCGTTTTTTAATTGGGTACCCCGTTTTTTATTTGGGTGCCCCGTTTTTTTATGGGGGGTTCCGTTTTTTATTTGGGTGCCCTATTTTTTATTTGGGCGCCCCGTTTTTTATTTGGGTGCCCCGTTTTTTATTTGGGTGCCCCGTTTTTTATTTGGGTGCCCCGTTTTTTTATGGGGGGGGGGTCCGTTTTTTATCTGGGTACCCCGTTTTTTATTTGTGTACCCCGTTTTTTATTTGGGTGCCCCGTTTTTTATTTGGGTGCCCCTTTTTTTATTTGGGCGCCCCGTTTTTTATTTAGGTGCCCCGTTTTTTTATGGGGGTGTCCGTTTTTTATCTGGGTACCCCGTTTTTTATTTGGGTACCCCGTTTTTTATTTGGGTGCCCCGTTTTTTATTTGGGTGCCCCTTTTTTATGGGGGGTCCGTTTTTTATTTCGGTGCCCCGTTTTTTGATGGGGGGGTCTGTTTTTTATTTGGGTGCCCCGTTTTCTATTTGGGTGCCCCGTTTTTTATTTGGGTGCCCCGTTTGTTATTTGGGTGCCCCGTTTTTTTATGGGGGGGGTCCGTTTTTTATCTGGGTACCCCGTTTTTTATTTGGGTACCCCGTATTTTATTTGGGTGCCCCGTTTTTTTATGGGAGGGGGTCCGTTTTTTATTTGGATACCCCGTTTTTTATTTGGGTGCCCCGTTTTTTTATGGGGGGTCCGTTTTTTATTTCGGTGCCCCGTTTTTTGATGGGGGGGTCCGTTTTTTATTTGGGTGCCCCGTTTTTTATTTGGGTGCCCCGTTTTTTTATGGGGGGGTCCGTTTTTTATTTCGGTGCCCCGTTTTTTATTTGGGTGCCTCGTTTTTTATTTGGGTGCCCCGTTTTTTTATGGGGGGGGTCCGTTTTTTATTTGGGTGCCCCGTTTTTTATTTGGGTGCCCCGTTTTTTATTTGGGTGCCCCGTTTTTTTATGGGGGGGTCCGTTTTTTATTTGGGTGCCCCGTTTTTTATTTGGGTGCCCCGTTTTTTGATGGGGGGGTCCGTTTTTTATTTGGGTGCCCCGTTTTTTATTTGGGTGCCCCGTTTTTTTATGGGGGTTCCGTTTTTTATTTCGGTGCCCCGTTTTTTGATGGGGGGGTCCGTTTTTTATTTGGGTACCCCGTTTTTTATTTGGGTGCCCCGTTTTTTTATGGGGGGTCCGTATTTTTTTGGATACCCCGTTTTTTATTTGGGTGTCCCGTTTTTTGATGGGGGGGGTCCGTTTATTATCTGGGTACCCCGTTTTTTATTTGGGTGCCCCGTTTTTTATTTGGGTGCTCCGTTTTTTATTTGGGTGCCCCGTTTTTTATTTGGGTGCCCCGTTTTTTTATGGGGGGGTTGGTTTTTTATTTGGGTGCCCCGTTTTTTATTTGGGTGCCCCGTTTGTTATTTGGGTGCCCCGTTTTTTTATGGGGGGGGTCCGTTTTTTATCTGGGTACCCCGTTTTTTATTTGGGTACCCCGTATTTTATTTGGGTGCCCCGTTTTTTTATGGGAGGGGGTCCGTTTTTTATTTGGATACCCCGTTTTTTATTTGGGTGCCCCGTTTTTTTATGGGGGGTCCGTTTTTTATTTCGGTGCCCCGTTTTTTGATGGGGGGGTCCGTTTTTTATTTGGGTGCCCCGTTTTTTATTTGGGTGCCCCGTTTTTTTATGGGGGGGTCCGTTTTTTATTTCGGTGCCCCGTTTTTTATTTGGGTGCCTCGTTTTTTATTTGGGTGCCCCGTTTTTTTATGGGGGGGGTCCGTTTTTTATTTGGGTGCCCCGTTTTTTTATGGGGGTTCCGTTTTTTATTTCGGTGCCCCGTTTTTTGATGGGGGGTCCGTTTTTTATTTGGGTACCCCGTTTTTTATTTGGGTGCCCCGTTTTTTTATGGGGGGGGTCCGTTTTTTTTGGATACCCCGTTTTTTATTTGGGTGTCCCGTTTTTTGATGGGGGGGGTCCGTTTATTATCTGGGTACCCCGTTTTTTATTTGGGTGCCCCGTTTTTTATTTGGGTGCTCCGTTTTTTATTTGGGTGCCCCGTTTTTTATTTGGGTGCCCCGTTTTTTTATGGGGGGGTTGGTTTTTTTATTTGGGTGCCCCGTTTTTTTATGGGGGGTCCGTTTTTTATTTGGGTGCCCCGTTTTTTATTTGGGTGCCCCGTTTTTTATTTGGGTGCTCCGTTTTTTATTTGGGTGCCCCGTTTTTTATTTGGGTGCCCCGATTTTTTATGGGGGGTCCGTTTTTTATTTCGGTGCCCCGTTTTTTTATTTGGGTGCCCCGTTTTTTATGGGGGGTCCGTTTTTTATTTCGGTGCCCCGTTTTTTGATGGGGGGTCCGTTTTTTATTTGGGTGCCCCGTTTTTTATTTGGGTGCCCCGTTTTTTAATGGGGGGGGTCCGTTTTTTATTTGGGTGCCCCATTTTTTATTTGGGTGCCCCGTTCTTTATTTGGGTGCCCCGTTTTTTATTTGGGTGCCCCGTTTTTTTATGGGGGGGGTCCGTTTTTTATCTGGGTACCCCGTTTTTTATTTGGGTACCCCGTTTTTTATTTGGGTGCCCCGTTTTTTTATGGGGGTGTCCGTTTTTTATCTGGGTACCCCGTTTTTTATTTGGGTACCCCGTTTTTTATTTGGGTGCCCCGTTTTTTATTTGGGTGCCCCGTTTTTTATTTGGGTGCCCCGTTTTTTTTACGGGGGGGGTCCGTTTTTTATTCGGGTGCCCCGTTTTTTTATGGGGGGGGTTCGTTTTTTATTTGGGTACCCCGTTTTTTATTTGGGTGCCCCGTTTTTTTATGGGGGGGGTCCGTTTTTTTTTGGATACCCCGTTTTTTATTTGGGTGCCCCGTTTTTTTATGGGGGGGGTCCGTTTATTATCTGGGTACCCCGTTTTTTATTTGGGTGCCCCGTTTTTTTATGGGGGGGGTCCGTTTTTTATTTGGGTGCCCCGTTTTTTATTTGGGTGCCTCGTTTTTTATTTGGGTGCCCCGTTTTTTTATGGGGGGGGTCCGTTTTTTATTTGGGTGCCCCGTTTTTTTATGGGGGGGTCCGTTTTTTATTTGGGTGCCCCGTTCTTTATTTGGGTGCCCCGTTTTTTATTTGGGTGCCCCGTTTTTTTATGGGGGGGGGGTCCGTTTTTTATCTGGGTACCCCGTTTTTTATTTGGGTACCCCGTTTTTTATTTGGGTGCCCCGTTTTTTTATGGGGGTGTCCGTTTTTTATCTGGGTACCCCGTTTTTTATTTGGGTACCCCGTTTTTTATTTGGGTGCCCCGTTCTTTATTTGGGTGCCCCGTTTTTTTTACGGGGGGGGTCCGTTTTTTATTCGGGTGCCCCGTTTTTTTATGGGGGGGGTTCGTTTTTTATTTGGGTACCCCGTTTTTTATTTGGGTGCCCCGTTTTTTTATGGGGGGGTCCGTTTTTTTTTGGATACCCCGTTTTTTATTTGGGTGCCCCGTTTTTTATGGGGGGGGTCCGTTTATTATCTGGGTACCCCGTTTTTTATTTGGGTGCCCCGTTTTTTATTTGGGTGCTCCGTTTTTTATTTGGGTGCACCGTTTTTTATTTGGGTGACCCGTTTTTTTATGGGGGGGTCCGTTTTTTATTTGGGTGCCCCGTTTTTTATTTGGGTGCCCCGTTTTTTTATGGGGGTCCGTTTTTTATTTCGGTGCCCCGTTTTTTCATGGGGGGGTCCGTTTTTTATTTGGGTGCCCCGTTTTTTTATGGGGGGGGGTCCGTTTTTTATTTGGGTGCCCCGTTTTTTATTTGGGTGCCTCGTTTTTTATTTGGGTGCCCCGTTTATTTATGGGGGGGGTCCGTTTTTTATTTGGGTGCCCCGTTTTTTTATGGGGGGGTCCGTTTTTTATTTGGGTGCCCCGTTCTTTATTTGGGTGCCCCGTTTTTTATTTGGGTGCCCCGTTTTTTTATGGGGGGGGTCCGTTTTTTATCTGGGTACCCCGTTTTTTATTTGGGTACCCCGTTTTTTATTTGGGTGCCCCGTTTTTTTATGGGGGTGTCCGTTTTTTATCTGGGTACCCCGTTTTTTATTTGGGTACCCCGTTTTTTATTTGGGTGCCCCGTTTTTTATTTGGGTGCCCCGTTTTTTATTTGGGTGCCCCGTTCTTTTTACGGGGGGGTCCGTTTTTTATTTGGGTGCCCCGTTTTTTTATGGGGGGGGGGCCGTTTTTTATTTGGGTACCCCGTTTTTTATTTGGGTGCCCCGTTTTTTTATGGGGGGGTCCGTTTTTTTTTGGATACCCCGTTTTTTATTTGGGTGCCCCGTTTTTTTATGGGGGGGGGGGTCCGTTTATTATCTGGGTACCCCGTTTTTTATTTGGGTGCCCCGTTTTTTATTTGGGTGCTCCGTTTTTTATTTGGGTGCCCCGTTTTTTATTTGGGTGCCCCGTTTTTTTATGGGGGTCCGTTTTTTATTTCGGTGCCCCGTTTTTTGATGGGGGGGTCCGTTTTTTATTTGGGTGCCTCGTTTTTTATTTGGGTGCCCCGTTTTTTTATGGGGGGGGTCCGTTTTTTATTTGGGTGCCCCGTTTTTTTATGGGGGGGGTCCGTTTTTTATTTGGGTGCCCCGTTTTTTATTTGGGTGCCCCGTTTTTTTATGGGGGGGGTCCGTTTTTTATTTGGGTGCCCCGTTTCTTTATGGGGGGTTCCGTTTTTTATTTGGGTGCCCTATTTTTTATTTGGGCGCCCCGTTTTTTTATGGGGGGGGGTCCGTTTTTTATTTGGGTGCCCCGTTTTTTATTTGGGTGCCCCGTTTTTTTTATGGGGGGGTCCGTTTTTTATTTGGGTGCCCCGTTTTTTTATGGGGGGGGTCCGTTTTTTATTTGGGTGCCCCGTTTTTTATGGGGGGTTCCGTTTTTTATTTGGGTGCCCTATTTTTTATTTGGGCGCCCCGTTTTTTATTTGGGTGCCCCGTTTTTTATTTGGGTGCCCCGTTTTTTATCTGGGTACCCCGTTTTTTATTTGGGTGCCCCGTTTTTTATTTGGGTGCCTCGTTTTTTATTTGGGTACCCCGTTTTTTATTTGGGTGCCCCGTTTTTTTATGGGGGGGGTCCGTTTTTTATATGGGGGGGTCCGTTTTTTATTTGGGTGCCCCGTTTTTTATTTGGGTGCCCCGTTTTTTATTTGGGTACCCCGTTTTTTATTTGGGTGCCCCGTTTTTTTTTATGGGGGGGTCCGTTTTTTATTTGGGTGCCCCGTTTTTTTATGGGGGGGGTCCGTTTTTTATTTCGGTGCCCCGTTTTTTATTTGGGTACCCCGTTTTTTATTTGGGTGCCCCGTTTTTTTTATGGGGGGGTCCGTTTTTTATTTGGGTGCCCCGTTTTTTTATGGGGGGGTCCGTTTTTTTATTTGGATACCCCGTTTTTTATTTGGGTGCCCCGTTTTTTATTTGGGTGCCCCGTTTTTTTTATGGGGGGGTCCGTTTTATATCTGGGTACCCCGTTTTTTATTTGGGTACCCCGTTTTTTATTTGGGTGCCCCGTTTTTTATTTGGGTGCCCCGTTTTTTGTTTGGGTGCCCCGTTTTTTTTATGGGGGGGTCCGTTTTTTATTTGGGTGCCCCGTTTTTTATTTGGGTGCCCCGTTTTTTATTTGGGTGCCCCGTTTTTTTATGGGGGGGTCCGTTTTTTATCTGGGTACCCCGTTTTTTATTTGGGTACCCCTCTTTTTATTTGGGTGCCCCGTTTTTTATTTGGGTGCCCCGTTTTTTATTTGGGTGCCCCGTTTTTTTATGGGGGGGGCCCGTTTTTTATTTGGGTACCCCGTTTTTTATTTGGGTGCCCCGTTTTTTTTATGGGGGGGGGTCCGTTTTTTATTTGGGTACCCCGTTTTTTATTTGGGTGCCCCGTTTTTTTATGGGGGGGTCCGTTTTTTATTTGGGTGCCCTATTTTTTATTTGGGTGCCCCGTTTTTTATTTGGGTGCCCCGTTTTTTATTTGGGTGCCCCGTTTTTTTATGGGGGGGTCCGTTTTTTATTTGGGTGCCCCGTTTTTTATTTGGGTGCCCCGTTTTTTTATGGGGGGATCCGTTTTTTATTTGGGTACCCCGTTTTTTATTTGGGTGCCTCGTTTTTTTATGGGGGGGGTCCGTTTTTTATTTCGGTGCCCCGTTTTTTATTTGGGTACCCCGTTTTTTTATGGGGGGGTCCGTTTTTTATTTGGGTGCCCCGTTTTTTATTTGGGTGCCCCGTTTTTTTATGGGGGTCCGTTTTTTATTTCGGTGCCCCGTTTTTTGATGGGGGGGTCCGTTTTTTATTTGGGTGCCCCGTTTTTTTATGGGGGGGGTCCGTTTTTTATTTGGGTGCCCCGTTTTTTATTTGGGTGCCCCGTTTTTTATTTGGGTGCTCCGTTTTTTATTTGGGTGCCCCGTTTTTTATTTGGGTGCTCCGTTTTTTATTTGGGTGCCCCGTTTTTTATTTGGGTGCCCCGTTTTTTATTTGGGTGCCCCGTTTTTTATTTGGGTGCCCCGTTTTTTTATGGGGGGGTCCGTTTTTTATTTGGGTACCCCGTTTTTTATTTGGGTGCCCCGTTTTTTATTTGGGTGCTCCGTTTTTTATTTGGGTGCCCCGTTTTTTATTTGGGTGCCCCGTTTTTTATTTGGGTGCCCCGTTTTTTATTTGGGTGCCCCGTTTTTTTATCGGGGGGGTCCGTTTTTTATCTGGGTACCCCGTTTTTTATTTGGGTACCCCGTTTTTTATTTGGGTGCCCGGTTTTTTTATGGAGAGGGTCCGTTTTTTATTTGGTTGCCCCGTTTTTTTATGGGGGGGTCCGTTTTTTATTTGGATACCCCGTTTTTTATTTGGGTGCCCCGTTTTTTTATGGGGGTGTCCGTTTTTTATTTGGGTGCCCCGTTTTTTATTTGGGTGCCCCGTTTTTTATTTGGGTGCCCCGTTTTTTATTTGGGTGCCCCGTTTTTTTATGGGGGGGGTCCGTTTTTTAATTGGGTGCCCCGTTTTTTTATTTGGGTACCCCGTTTTTTATTTGGGTGCCTCGTTTTTTTATGGGGGGGTCCGTTTTTTATTTGGGTACCCCGTTTTTTATTTGGGTGCCCCGTTTTTTATTTGGGTGCCCCGTTTTTTATTTGGGTGCCCCGTTCTTTTATTTGGGTGCCCCGTTTTTCATTTGGGTGCCCCGTTTTTTTTATGGGGGGGTCCGTTTTTTATTTGGGTGCCCCGTTTTTTTATGGGGGGGGTCCGTTTTTTATTTCGGTGCCCCGTTTTTTATTTGGGTACCCCGTTTTTTATTTGGGTGCCCCGTTTTTTTTATGGGGGGGTCCGTTTTTTATTTGGGTGCCCCGTTTTTTTATGGGGGGGTCCGTTTTTTTATTTGGATACCCCGTTTTTTATTTGGGTGCCCCGTTTTTTATTTGGGTGCCCCGTTTTTTTATGGGGGGGTCCGTTTTATATCTGGGTACCCCGTTTTTTATTTGGGTACCCCGTTTTTTATTTGGGTGCCCCGTTTTTTATTTGGGTGCCCCGTTTTTTGTTTGGGTGCCCCGTTTTTTTTATGGGGGGGTCCGTTTTTTATTTGGGTGCCCCGTTTTTTATTTGGGTGCCCCGTTTTTTATTTGGGTGCCCCGTTTTTTTATGGGGGGGTCCGTTTTTTATCTGGGTACCCCGTTTTTTATTTGGGTACCCCTCTTTTTATTTGGGTGCCCCGTTTTTTATTTGGGTGCCCCGTTTTTTATTTGGGTGCCCCGTTTTTTTATGGGGGGGGCCCGTTTTTTATTTGGGTACCCCGTTTTTTATTTGGGTGCCCCGTTTTTTTATGGGGGGGGGTCCGTTTTTTATTTGGGTACCCCGTTTTTTATTTGGGTGCCCCGTTTTTTTATGGGGGGGTCCGTTTTTTATTTGGGTGCCCTATTTTTTATTTGGGTGCCCCGTTTTTTATTTGGGTGCCCCGTTTTTTATTTGGGTGCCCCGTTTTTTTATGGGGGGGTCCGTTTTTTATTTGGGTGCCCCGTTTTTTATTTGGGTGCCCCGTTTTTTTATGGGGGGATCCGTTTTTTATTTGGGTACCCCGTTTTTTATTTGGGTGCCTCGTTTTTTTATGGGGGGGGTCCGTTTTTTATTTCGGTGCCCCGTTTTTTATTTGGGTACCCCGTTTTTTTATGGGGGGGTCCGTTTTTTATTTGGGTGCCCCGTTTTTTATTTGGGTGCCCCGTTTTTTTATGGGGGTCCGTTTTTTATTTCGGTGCCCCGTTTTTTGATGGGGGGGTCCGTTTTTTATTTGGGTGCCCCGTTTTTTTATGGGGGGGTCCGTTTTTTATTTGGGTGCCCCGTTTTTTATTTGGGTGCCCCGTTTTTTATTTGGGTGCTCCGTTTTTTATTTGGGTGCCCCGTTTTTTATTTGGGTGCTCCGTTTTTTATTTGGGTGCCCCGTTTTTTATTTGGGTGCCCCGTTTTTTATTTGGGTGCCCCGTTTTTTATTTGGGTGCCCCGTTTTTTTATGGGGGGGTCCGTTTTTTATTTGGGTACCCCGTTTTTTATTTGGGTGCCCCGTTTTTTATTTGGGTGCTCCGTTTTTTATTTGGGTGCCCCGTTTTTTATTTGGGTGCCCCGTTTTTTATTTGGGTGCCCCGTTTTTTATTTGGGTGCCCCGTTTTTTTATCGGGGGGGTCCGTTTTTTATCTGGGTACCCCGTTTTTTATTTGGGTACCCCGTTTTTTATTTGGGTGCCCGGTTTTTTTATGGAGAGGGTCCGTTTTTTATTTGGTTGCCCCGTTTTTTTATGGGGGGGTCCGTTTTTTATTTGGATACCCCGTTTTTTATTTGGGTGCCCCGTTTTTTTATGGGGGTGTCCGTTTTTTATTTGGGTGCCCCGTTTTTTATTTGGGTGCCCCGTTTTTTATTTGGGTGCCCCGTTTTTTATTTGGGTGCCCCGTTTTTTTATGGGGGGGGTCCGTTTTTTAATTGGGTGCCCCGTTTTTTTATTTGGGTACCCCGTTTTTTATTTGGGTGCCTCGTTTTTTTATGGGGGGGTCCGTTTTTTATTTGGGTACCCCGTTTTTTATTTGGGTGCCCCGTTTTTTATTTGGGTGCCCCGTTTTTTATTTGGGTGCCCCGTTCTTTTATTTGGGTGCCCCGTTTTTCATTTGGGTGCCCCGTTTTTTTTATGGGGGGGTCCGTTTTTTATTTGGGTGCCCCGTTTTTTTATGGGGGGGGTCCGTTTTTTATTTCGGTGCCCCGTTTTTTATTTGGGTACCCCGTTTTTTATTTGGGTGCCCCGTTTTTTTTATGGGGGGGTCCGTTTTTTATTTGGGTGCCCCGTTTTTTTATGGGGGGGTCCGTTTTTTTATTTGGATACCCCGTTTTTTATTTGGGTGCCCCGTTTTTTATTTGGGTGCCCCGTTTTTTTATGGGGGGGTCCGTTTTATATCTGGGTACCCCGTTTTTTATTTGGGTACCCCGTTTTTTATTTGGGTGCCCCGTTTTTTATTTGGGTGCCCCGTTTTTTGTTTGGGTGCCCCGTTTTTTTTATGGGGGGGTCCGTTTTTTATTTGGGTGCCCCGTTTTTTATTTGGGTGCCCCGTTTTTTATTTGGGTGCCCCGTTTTTTTATGGGGGGGTCCGTTTTTTATCTGGGTACCCCGTTTTTTATTTGGGTACCCCTCTTTTTATTTGGGTGCCCCGTTTTTTATTTGGGTGCCCCGTTTTTTATTTGGGTGCCCCGTTTTTTTATGGGGGGGGCCCGTTTTTTATTTGGGTACCCCGTTTTTTATTTGGGTGCCCCGTTTTTTTATGGGGGGGGGTCCGTTTTTTATTTGGGTACCCCGTTTTTTATTTGGGTGCCCCGTTTTTTTATGGGGGGGTCCGTTTTTTATTTGGGTGCCCTATTTTTTATTTGGGTGCCCCGTTTTTTATTTGGGTGCCCCGTTTTTTATTTGGGTGCCCCGTTTTTTTATGGGGGGGTCCGTTTTTTATTTGGGTGCCCCGTTTTTTATTTGGGTGCCCCGTTTTTTTATGGGGGGATCCGTTTTTTATTTGGGTACCCCGTTTTTTATTTGGGTGCCTCGTTTTTTTATGGGGGGGGTCCGTTTTTTATTTCGGTGCCCCGTTTTTTATTTGGGTACCCCGTTTTTTTATGGGGGGGTCCGTTTTTTATTTGGGTGCCCCGTTTTTTATTTGGGTGCCCCGTTTTTTTATGGGGGTCCGTTTTTTATTTCGGTGCCCCGTTTTTTGATGGGGGGGTCCGTTTTTTATTTGGGTGCCCCGTTTTTTTATGGGGGGGTCCGTTTTTTATTTGGGTGCCCCGTTTTTTATTTGGGTGCCCCGTTTTTTATTTGGGTGCTCCGTTTTTTATTTGGGTGCCCCGTTTTTTATTTGGGTGCTCCGTTTTTTATTTGGGTGCCCCGTTTTTTATTTGGGTGCCCCGTTTTTTATTTGGGTGCCCCGTTTTTTATTTGGGTGCCCCGTTTTTTTATGGGGGGGTCCGTTTTTTATTTGGGTACCCCGTTTTTTATTTGGGTGCCCCGTTTTTTATTTGGGTGCTCCGTTTTTTATTTGGGTGCCCCGTTTTTTATTTGGGTGCCCCGTTTTTTATTTGGGTGCCCCGTTTTTTATTTGGGTGCCCCGTTTTTTTATCGGGGGGGTCCGTTTTTTATCTGGGTACCCCGTTTTTTATTTGGGTACCCCGTTTTTTATTTGGGTGCCCGGTTTTTTTATGGAGAGGGTCCGTTTTTTATTTGGTTGCCCCGTTTTTTTATGGGGGGGTCCGTTTTTTATTTGGATACCCCGTTTTTTATTTGGGTGCCCCGTTTTTTTATGGGGGTGTCCGTTTTTTATTTGGGTGCCCCGTTTTTTATTTGGGTGCCCCGTTTTTTATTTGGGTGCCCCGTTTTTTATTTGGGTGCCCCGTTTTTTTATGGGGGGGGTCCGTTTTTTAATTGGGTGCCCCGTTTTTTTATTTGGGTACCCCGTTTTTTATTTGGGTGCCTCGTTTTTTTATGGGGGGGTCCGTTTTTTATTTGGGTACCCCGTTTTTTATTTGGGTGCCCCGTTTTTTATTTGGGTGCCCCGTTTTTTATTTGGGTGCCCCGTTCTTTTATTTGGGTGCCCCGTTTTTCATTTGGGTGCCCCGTTTTTTATTTGGGTGCCCCGTTTTTTATTTGGGTGCCCCGTTTTTTAATGGGGGGGGTCCGTTTTTTAATTGGGTGCCCCGTTTTTTTATTTGGGTACCCCGTTTTTTATTTGGGTGCCCCGTTTTTTTATGGGGGGGTCCGTTTTTTATTTGGGTACCCCGTTTTTTATTTGGGTGCCCCGTTTTTTATTTGGGTGCCCCGTTTTTTATTTGGGTGCCCCGTTCTTTTATTTGGGTGCCCCGTTTTTCATTTGGGTGCCCCGTTTTTTATTTGGGTGCCCCGTTTTTTTATGGGGGGTCCGTTCTTTATTTGGGTGCCCCGTTTTTTTATGGGGGGGTCCGTTTTTTAATTGGGTGCCCCGTTTTTTATTTGGGTGCCCCGTTTTTTATTTGGGTGCCCCGTTTTTTTATGGGGGGGTACGTTTTTTATTTGGGTGCCCCGTTTTTTTATGGGGGGGTCCGTTTTTTAATTGGGTGCCCCGTTTTTTATTTGGGTGCCCCGTTTTTTATTTGGGTGCCCCGTTTTTTTATGGGGGGGGTCCGTTTTTTATTTGGGTGCCCCGTTTTTTATTTGGGTGCCCCGTTTTTTTATTTGGGTACCCCGTTTTTTATTTGGGTGCCCCGTTTTTTTATGGGGGGGGTCCGTTTTTTATTTGGGTACCCCGTTTTTTATTTGGGTGCCCCGTTTTTTATTTGGGTGCCCCGTTTTTTATTTGGGTGCCCCGTCTTTTTATTTGGGTACCCCGTTTTTCTATTTGGGTGCCCCGTTTTTTATTTGGGTGCCCCGTTTTTTTATGGGGGGTCCGTTCTTTATTTGGGTGCCCCGTTTTTTTATGGGGGGGTCCGTTTTTTAATTGGGTGCCCCGTTTTTTATTTGGGTGCCCCGTTTTTTATTTGGGTGCCCCGTTTTTTTATGGGGGGGTCCGTTTTTTAATTGGGTGCCCCGTTTTTTATTTGGGTGCCCCGTTTTTTATTTGGGTGCCCCGTTTTTTTATGGGGGGGGTCCGTTTTTTATTTGGGTGCCCCGTTTTTTATTTGGGTGCCCCGTTTTTTTATTTGGGTACCCCGTTTTTTATTTGGGTGCCCCGTTTTTTTATGGGGGGGTCCGTTTTTTATTTGGGTACCCCGTTTTTTATTTGGGTGCCCCGTTTTTTATTTGGGTGCCCCGTTTTTTATTTGGGTGCCCCGTCTTTTTATTTGGGTACCCCGTTTTTTATTTGGGTGTCCCGTTTTTTATTTGGGTACCCCGTTTTTTATTTGGGTGCCCCGTTTTTTATTTGGGTGCCCCGTTTTTTTATGGGGGGGTCCGTTTTTTATTTGGGTGCCCCGTTTTTTATTTGGGTGCCCCGTTTTTTATTTGGGTGCCCCGTTTGTTTATTTGGGTGCCCCGTTTTTTATTTGGGTGCCCCGTTTTTTATTTGGGTGCCCCGTTTTTTATTTGGGTGCCCCGTTTTTTATTTGGGTGTCCCGTTTTTTATTTGGGTGCCCCGTTTTTTTATGGGGGGGGGGTCCGTTTTTTATTTGGGTGCCCCGTTTTTTATTTGGGTGCCCCGTTTTTTTATGGGGGGGGTCCGTTTTTTATTTGGGTGCCCCGTTTTTTATTTGGGTGCCCGGTTTTTTTATTTGGGTACCCCGTTTTTTATTTGGGTGCCCCGTTTTTTTATGGGGGGGTCCGTTTTTTATTTGGGTACCCCGTTTTTTATTTGGGTGCCCCGTTTTTTATTTGGGTGCCCCGTTTTTTATTTGGGTGCCCCGTCTTTTTATTTGGGTACCCCGTTTTTTATTTGGGTGCCCCGTTTTTTATTTGGGTACCCCGTTTTTTATTTGGGTGCCCCGTTTTTTATTTGGGTGCCCCGTTTTTTTATGGGGGGGTCCGTTTTTTATTTGGGTGCCCCGTTTTTTATTTGGGTGCCCCGTTTTTTATTTGGGTGCCCCGTTTGTTTATTTGGGTGCCCCGTTTTTTATTTGGGTGCCCCGTTTTTTATTTGGGTGCCCCGTTTTTTATTTGGGTGCCCCGTTTTTTATTTGGGTGCCCCGTTTTTTATTTGGGTGCCCCGTTTTTTTATGGGGGGGGTCCGTTTTTTATTTGGGTGCCCCGTTTGTTATTTGGGTGCCCCGTTTTTTATTTGGGTGCCCCGTTTTTTTATTTGGGTACCCCGTTTTTTATTTGGGTGCCCCGTTTTTTTATGGGGGGGGGGTCCGTTTTTTATTTGGGTGCCCCGTTTTTTTATGGGGGGGTCCGTTTTTTATTTGGGTGCCCCGTTTTTTTATTTGGGTGCCCCGTTTTTTTATGGGGGGTCCGTTTTTTATTTCGGTGCCCCATTTTTTGATGGGGGGTCCTTTTTTTATTTGGGTGCCCCGTTTTTTATTTGGGTGCCCCGTTTTTTTATGGGGGGGGTCCGTTTTTTATTTGGGTGCCCCGTTTTTTATTTGGGTGCCCCGTTCTTTATTTGGGTGCCCCGTTTTTTATTTAGGTGCCCCGTTTTTTTATGGGGGGGGGGTCCGTTTTTTATCTGGGTACCCCGTTTTTTATTTGGGTACCCTGTTTTTTATTTGGGTGCACCGTTTTTTTATGGGGGTGTCCGTTTTTTATCTGGGTACCCCGTTTTTTATTTGGGTACCCCGTTTTTTATTTGGGTGCCCCGTTTTTTATTTGGGTGCCCCGTTTTTTATTTGGGTGCCCCGTTTTTTTTACGGGGGGGTCCGTTTTTTATTTGGGTGCCCCGTTTTTTTATGGGGGGGGTCCGTTTTTTATTTGGGTACCCCGTTTTTTATTTGGGTGCCCCGTTTTTTTATGGGGGGGTCCGTTTTTTTATGGGGGGGTCCGTTTTTTATTTGGGTACCCCGTTTTTTATTTGGGTGCCCCGTTTTTTATTTGGGTACCCCGTTTTTTATTTGGGTGCCCCGTTTTTTATTTGGGTGCCCCGTTTTTTTATGGGGGGGGTCCGTTTTTTGTTTGGGTGCCCCGTTTTTTATTTGGGTGCCCCGTTTTTTATTTGGGTGCCCCGTTTTTTTATTTGGGTACCCCGTTTTTTATTTGGGTGCCCCGTTTTTTTATGGGGGGGTCCGTTTTTTATTTGGGTGCCCCGTTTTTTATTTGGGTGCCCCGTTTTTTATTTGGGTGCCCCGTTTTTTATTTGGGTGCTCCGTTTTTTATTTGGGTGCCCCGTTTTTTTATGGGGGGGTCCGTTTTTTATTTGGGTGCCCCGTTTTTTATTTGGGTGCCCCGTTCTTTATTTGGGTGCCCCGTTTTTTATTTGGGTGCCCCGTTTTTTTATGGGGGGGTCCGTTTTTTATCTGGGTACCCCGTTTTTTATTTGGGTACCCCGTTTTTTATTTGGGTGCCCCGTTTTTTTATGGGGGTGTCCGTTTTTTATCTGGGTACCCCGTTTTTCATTTGGGTACCCCGTTTTTTATTTGGGTGCCCCGTTTTTTATTTGGGTGCCCCGTTTTTTTATGGGGGTCCGTTTTTTATTTCGGTGCCCCGTTTTTTGATGGGGGGGTCCGTTTTTTATTTGGGTGCCCCGTTTTTTTATGGGGGGGGTCCGTTTTTTATTTGGGTGCCCCGTTTTTTTATGGGGGGGGTCCGTTTTTTATTTGGGTGCCCCGTTTTTTATTTGGGTGCCCCGTTTTTTATTTGGGTGCTCCGTTTTTTATTTGGGTGCCCCGTTTTTTATTTGGGTGCTCCGTTTTTTATTTGGGTGCCCCGTTTTTTATTTGGGTGCCCCGTTTTTTATTTGGGTGCCCCGTTTTTTATTTGGGTGCCCCGTTTTTTTATGGGGGGGTCCGTTTTTTATTTGGGTACCCCGTTTTTTATTTGGGTGCCCCGTTTTTTATTTGGGTGCTCCGTTTTTTATTTGGGTGCCCCGTTTTTTATTTGGGTGCCCCGTTTTTTATTTGGGTGCTCCGTTTTTTATTTGGGTGCCCCGTTTTTTATTTGGGTGCCCCGTTTTTTTATGGGGGGGTCCGTTTTTTATTTGGATACCCCGTTTTTTATTTGGGTGCCCCGTTTTTTTATCGGGGGGGTCCGTTTTTTATCTGGGTACCCCGTTTTTTATTTGGGTACCCCGTTTTTTATTTGGGTGCCCGGTTTTTTTATGGAGAGGGTCCGTTTTTTATTTGGTTGCCCCGTTTTTTTATGGGGGGGTCCGTTTTTTATTTGGATACCCCGTTTTTTATTTGGGTGCCCCGTTTTTTTATGGGGGTGTCCGTTTTTTATTTGGGTGCCCCGTTTTTTATTTGGGTGCCCCGTTTTTTATTTGGGTGCCCCGTTTTTTATTTGGGTGCCCCGTTTTTTTATGGGGGGGGTCCGTTTTTTAATTGGGTGCCCCGTTTTTTTATTTGGGTACCCCGTTTTTTATTTGGGTGCCCCGTTTTTTTATGGGGGGGTCCGTTTTTTATTTGGGTACCCCGTTTTTTATTTGGGTGCCCCGTTTTTTATTTGGGTGCCCCGTTTTTTATTTGGGTGCCCCGTTCTTTTATTTGGGTGCCCCGTTTTTCATTTGGGTGCCCCGTTTTTTATTTGGGTGCCCCGTTTTTTTATGGGGGGTCCGTTCTTTATTTGGGTGCCCCGTTTTTTTATGGGGGGGTCCGTTTTTTAATTGGGTGCCCCGTTTTTTATTTGGGTGCCCCGTTTTTTATTTGGGTGCCCCGTTTTTTTATGGGGGGGTACGTTTTTTATTTGGGTGCCCCGTTTTTTTATGGGGGGGTCCGTTTTTTAATTGGGTGCCCCGTTTTTTATTTGGGTGCCCCGTTTTTTATTTGGGTGCCCCGTTTTTTTATGGGGGGGGTCCGTTTTTTATTTGGGTGCCCCGTTTTTTATTTGGGTGCCCCGTTTTTTTATTTGGGTACCCCGTTTTTTATTTGGGTGCCCCGTTTTTTTATGGGGGGGTCCGTTTTTTATTTGGGTACCCCGTTTTTTATTTGGGTGCCCCGTTTTTTATTTGGGTGCCCCGTTTTTTATTTGGGTGCCCCGTCTTTTTATTTGGGTACCCCGTTTTTTATTTGGGTGCCCCGTTTTTTATTTGGGTGCCCCGTTTTTTATTTGGGTGCCCCGTTTTTTATTTGGGTGCCCCGTTTTTTTATGGGGGGGTCCGTTTTTTAATTGGGTGCCCCGTTTTTTATTTGGGTGCCCCGTTTTTTATTTGGGTGCCCCGTTTTTTTATGGGGGGGGGGTCCGTTTTTTATTTGGGTGCCCCGTTTTTTATTTGGGTGCCCCGTTTTTTATTTGGGTGCCCCGTTTGTTTATTTGGGTGCCCCGTTTTTTATTTGGGTGCCCCGTTTTTTATTTGGGTGCCCCGTTTTTTATTTGGGTGCCCCGTTTTTTTATGGGGGGGGGCCGTTTTTTATTTGGGTGCCCCGTTTTTTATTTGGGTGCCCCGTTTTTTATTTGGGTGCCCCGTTTTTTTATTTGGGTGCACCGTTTTTTTATGGGGGGGTCCGTTTTTTATTTGGGTGCCCCTTTTTTTATTTGGGTGCCCCGTTTTTTATTTGGGTGCCCCGTTTTTTTATTTGGGTACCCCGTTTTTTATTTGGGTGCCCCGTTTTTTTATGGGGGGGGTCCGTTTTTTATTTGGGTACCCCGTTTTTTATTTGGGTGCCCCGTTTTTTATTTGGGTGCCCCTTTTTTTATTTGGGTGCCCCGTTTTTTATTTGGGTGCCCCGTTTTTTTATTTGGGTACCCCGTTTTTTATTTGGGTGCCCCGTTTTTTATGGGGGGGGGTCCGTTTTTTATTTGGGTACCCCGTTTTTTATTTGGGTGCCCCGTTTTTTATTTGGGTGCCCCGTTTTTTATTTGGGTGCCCCGTTTTTTATTTGGGTGCCCCGTTTTTTATTTGGGTGCCCCGTTTTTTTATTTGGGTGCCCGTTTTTTATTTGGGTGCCCCGTTTTTTTATGGGGGGGTCCGTTTTTTAATTGGGTGCCCCGTTTTTTATTTGGGTGCCCCGTTTTTTATTTGGGTGCCCCGTTTTTTTATGGGGGGGGTCCGTTTTTTATTTGGGTGCCCCGTTTTTTATTTGGGTGCCCCGTTTTTTATTTGGGTGCCCCGTTTGTTTATTTGGGTGCCCCGTTTTTTATTTGGGTGCCCCGTTTTTTATTTGGGTGCCCCGTCTTTTATTTGGGTGCCCCGTTTTTTTATTTGGGTACCCCGTTTTTTATTTGGGTGCCCCGTTTTTTTATGGGGGGGGGCCGTTTTTTATTTGGGTACCCCGTTTTTTATTTGGGTGCCCCGTTTTTTATTTGGGTGCCCCGTTTTTAATTTGGGTGCCCCGTTTGTTTATTTGGGTGCCCCGTTTTTTATTTGGGTGCCCCGTTTTTTATTTGGGTGCCCCGTTTTTTATTTGGGTGCCCCGTTTTTTATTTGGGTGCCCCGTTTTTTATTTGGGTGCCCCGTTTTTTTATGGGGGGGGGTCCGTTTTTTATTTGGGTGCCCCGTTTTTTATTTGGGTGCCCCGTTTTTTATTTGGGTGCCCCGTTTTTTTATTTGGGTACCCCGTTTTTTATTTGGGTGCCCCGTTTTTTTATGGGGGGGGCGTTTTTTATTTGGGTACCCCGTTTTTTATTTGGGTGCCCCGTTTTTTATTTGGGTGCCCCGTTTTTTATTTGGGTGCCCCGTTTTTTATTTGGGTGCCCCGTTTGTTTATTTGGGTGCCCCGTTTTTTATTTGGGTGCCCCGTTTTTTATTTGGGTGCCCCGTTTTTTATTTGGGTGCCCCGTTTTTTATTTGGGTGCCCCGTTTTTTATTTGGGTGCCCCGTTTTTTTATGGGGGGGTCCGTTTTTTATTTGGGTACCCCGTTTTTTATTTGGGTGCCCCGTTTTTTATTTGGGTGCCCCGTTTTTTTATGGGGGGGGGTCCGTTTTTTATTTGGGTGCCCCGTGTTTTATTTGGGTGCCCCGTTTTTTATTTGGGTGCCCCGTTTTTTTATTTGGGTACCCCGTTTTTTATTTGGGTGCCCCGTTCTTTTATGGGGGGGGTCCGTTTTTTATTTGGGTGCCCCGTTTTTTTATGGGGGGGGTCCGTTTTTTATTTGGGTGCCCCGTTTTTTTATGGGGGGGTCCGTTTTTTATTTGGGTGCCCCGTTTTCTTATGGGGGGTCCGTTTTTTATTTCGGTGCCCCGTTTTTTGATGGGGGGTCCGTTTTTTATTTGGGTGCCCCGTTTTTTATTTGGGTGCCCCGTTTTTTTATGGGGGGGTCCGTTTTTTATTTGGGTGCCCCGTTTTTTATTTGGGTGCCCCGTTTTTTATTTGGGTGCCCCGTTTTTTTATTTGGGTACCCCGTTTTTTATTTGGGTGCCCCGTTCTTTTATGGGGGGGTCCGTTTTTTATTTGGGTGCCCCGTTTTTTTATGGGGGGGTCCGTTTTTTATTTGGGTGCCCCGTTTTTTTATGGGGGGGGTCCGTTTTTTATTTGGGTGCCCCGTTTTTTTATGGGGGGTCCGTTTTTTATTTCGGTGCCCCGTTTTTTGATGGGGGGTCCGTTTTTTATTTGGGTGCTCCGTTTTTTATTTGGGTGCCCCGTTTTTTTATGGGGGGGGGTCCGTTTTTTATTTGGGTACCCCGTTTTTTATTTGGGTGCCCCGTTTTTTTATGGGGGGGTCCGTTTTTTATTTGGGTGCCCCGTTTTTTATTTGGGTGCCCCGTTTTTTATTTGGGTACCCCGTTTTTTATTTGGGTGCCCCGTTTTTTATTTGGGTGCCCCGTTTTTTTATGGGGGGGTCCGTTTTTTAATTGGGTGCCCCGTTTTTTATTTGGGTGCCCCGTTTTTTATTTGGGTGCCCCGTTTTTTTATGGGGGGGGTCCGTTTTTTATTTGGGTGCCCCGTTTTTTATTTGGGTGCCCCGTTTTTTATTTGGGTGCCCCGTTTGTTTATTTGGGTGCCCCGTTTTTTATTTGGGTGCCCCGTTTTTTATTTGGGTGCCCCGTCTTTTATTTGGGTGCCCCGTTTTTTTATTTGGGTACCCCGTTTTTTATTTGGGTGCCCCGTTTTTTTATGGGGGGGGGCCGTTTTTTATTTGGGTACCCCGTTTTTTATTTGGGTGCCCCGTTTTTTATTTGGGTGCCCCGTTTTTAATTTGGGTGCCCCGTTTGTTTATTTGGGTGCCCCGTTTTTTATTTGGGTGCCCCGTTTTTTATTTGGGTGCCCCGTTTTTTATTTGGGTGCCCCGTTTTTTATTTGGGTGCCCCGTTTTTTATTTGGGTGCCCCGTTTTTTTATGGGGGGGGGTCCGTTTTTTATTTGGGTGCCCCGTTTTTTATTTGGGTGCCCCGTTTTTTATTTGGGTGCCCCGTTTTTTTATTTGGGTACCCCGTTTTTTATTTGGGTGCCCCGTTTTTTTATGGGGGGGGCGTTTTTTATTTGGGTACCCCGTTTTTTATTTGGGTGCCCCGTTTTTTATTTGGGTGCCCCGTTTTTTATTTGGGTGCCCCGTTTTTTATTTGGGTGCCCCGTTTGTTTATTTGGGTGCCCCGTTTTTTATTTGGGTGCCCCGTTTTTTATTTGGGTGCCCCGTTTTTTATTTGGGTGCCCCGTTTTTTATTTGGGTGCCCCGTTTTTTATTTGGGTGCCCCGTTTTTTTATGGGGGGGTCCGTTTTTTATTTGGGTACCCCGTTTTTTATTTGGGTGCCCCGTTTTTTATTTGGGTGCCCCGTTTTTTTATGGGGGGGGTCCGTTTTTTATTTGGGTGCCCCGTGTTTTATTTGGGTGCCCCGTTTTTTATTTGGGTGCCCCGTTTTTTTATTTGGGTACCCCGTTTTTTATTTGGGTGCCCCGTTCTTTTATGGGGGGGTCCGTTTTTTATTTGGGTGCCCCGTTTTTTTATGGGGGGGGTCCGTTTTTTATTTGGGTGCCCCGTTTTTTTATGGGGGGGTCCGTTTTTTATTTGGGTGCCCCGTTTTCTTATGGGGGGTCCGTTTTTTATTTCGGTGCCCCGTTTTTTGATGGGGGGTCCGTTTTTTATTTGGGTGCCCCGTTTTTTATTTGGGTGCCCCGTTTTTTTATGGGGGGGTCCGTTTTTTATTTGGGTGCCCCGTTTTTTATTTGGGTGCCCCGTTTTTTATTTGGGTGCCCCGTTTTTTTATTTGGGTACCCCGTTTTTTATTTGGGTGCCCCGTTCTTTTATGGGGGGGTCCGTTTTTTATTTGGGTGCCCCGTTTTTTTATGGGGGGGTCCGTTTTTTATTTGGGTGCCCCGTTTTTTTATGGGGGGGGTCCGTTTTTTATTTGGGTGCCCCGTTTTTTTATGGGGGGTCCGTTTTTTATTTCGGTGCCCCGTTTTTTGATGGGGGGTCCGTTTTTTATTTGGGTGCTCCGTTTTTTATTTGGGTGCCCCGTTTTTTTATGGGGGGGGGTCCGTTTTTTATTTGGGTACCCCGTTTTTTATTTGGGTGCCCCGTTTTTTTATGGGGGGGTCCGTTTTTTATTTGGGTGCCCCGTTTTTTATTTGGGTGCCCCGTTTTTTATTTGGGTACCCCGTTTTTTATTTGGGTGCCCCGTTTTTTATTTGGGTGCCCCGTTTTTTTATGGGGGGTCCGTTTTTTAATTGTGTGCCGCGTTTTTTATTTGGGTGCCCCGTTTTTTATTTGGGTGCCCCGTTTTTTTATGGGGGGGGGTCCGTTTTTTATTTGGGTGCCCCGTTTTTTATTTGGGTGCCCCGTTTTTTATTTGGGTGTCCCGTTTTTTTATTTGGGTACCCCGTTTTTTATTTGGGTGCCCCGTTTTTTATTTGGGTACCCCGTTTTTTATTTGGGTGCACCGTTTTTTATTTGGGTGCCCCGTTTTTTATTTGGGTGCCCCGTTTTTTATTTGGGTGCCCCGTTTTTTTATTTGGGTGCCCCGTTTTTTTATGGGGGGGGTCCGTTTTTTATTTGGGTACCCCGTTTTTTATTTGGGTACCCCGTTTTTTATTTGGGTACCCCGTTTTTTATTTGGGTGCCCCGTTTTTTTATGGGGGGGGTCCGTTTTTTATTTGGGTGCCCCGTTTTTTATTTGGGTGCCCCGTTTTTTATTTGGGTGCCCCGTTTTTTTATGGGGGGTCCGTTTTTTAATTGGGTGCCCCGTTTTTTATTTGGGTGCCCCGTTTTTTTATGGGGGGGTCCGTTTTTTATTTGGGTGCCCCGTTTTTTATTTGGGTGCCCCGTTTTTTATTTGGGTGCCCCGTTTTTTTATTTGGGTACCCCGTTTTTTATTTGGGTGCCCCGTTTTTTTATGGGGGGGTCCGTTTTTTATTTGGGTACCCCGTTTTTTATTTGGGTGCCCCGTTTTTTATTTGGGTGTCCCGTTTTTTTATGGGGGGGGGTCCGTTTTTTATTTGGGTGCCCCGTTTTTTATTTGGGTGCCCCGTTTTTTATTTGGGTGCCCCGTTTTTTTATTTGGGTACCCCGTTTTTTATTTGGGTGCCCCGTTTTTTTATGGGGGGGTCCGTTTTTTATTTGGGTGCCCCGTTTTTTATTTGGGTGCCCCGTTTTTTTATTTGGGTGCCCCGTTTTTTATTTGGGTGCCCCGTTTTTTTATTTGGGTACCCCGTTTTTTATTTGGGTGCCCCGTTCTTTTATGGGGGGGTCCGTTTTTTATTTGGGTGCCCCGTTTTTTTATGGGGGGGGTCCGTTTTTTATTTGGGTGCCCCGTTTTTTTATGGGGGGGTCCGTTTTTTATTTGGGTGCCCCGTTTTCTTATGGGGGGTCCGTTTTTTATTTCGGTGCCCCGTTTTTTGATGGGGGGTCCGTTTTTTATTTGGGTGCCCCGTTTTTTATTTGGGTGCCCCGTTTTTTTATGGGGGGGTCCGTTTTTTATTTGGGTGCCCCGTTTTTTATTTGGGTGCCCCGTTTTTTATTTGGGTGCCCCGTTTTTTTATTTGGGTACCCCGTTTTTTATTTGGGTGCCCCGTTCTTTTATGGGGGGGTCCGTTTTTTATTTGGGTGCCCCGTTTTTTTATGGGGGGGTCCGTTTTTTATTTGGGTGCCCCGTTTTTTTATGGGGGGGGTCCGTTTTTTATTTGGGTGCCCCGTTTTTTTATGGGGGGTCCGTTTTTTATTTCGGTGCCCCGTTTTTTGATGGGGGGTCCGTTTTTTATTTGGGTGCTCCGTTTTTTATTTGGGTGCCCCGTTTTTTTATGGGGGGGGTCCGTTTTTTATTTGGGTACCCCGTTTTTTATTTGGGTGCCCCGTTTTTTTATGGGGGGGTCCGTTTTTTATTTGGGTGCCCCGTTTTTTATTTGGGTGCCCCGTTTTTTATTTGGGTACCCCGTTTTTTATTTGGGTGCCCCGTTTTTTATTTGGGTGCCCCGTTTTTTTATGGGGGGGTCCGTTTTTTAATTGTGTGCCGCGTTTTTTATTTGGGTGCCCCGTTTTTTATTTGGGTGCCCCGTTTTTTTATGGGGGGGGTCCGTTTTTTATTTGGGTGCCCCGTTTTTTATTTGGGTGCCCCGTTTTTTATTTGGGTGCCCCGTTTTTTTATTTGGGTACCCCGTTTTTTATTTGGGTGCCCCGTTTTTTATTTGGGTACCCCGTTTTTTATTTGGGTGCACCGTTTTTTATTTGGGTGCCCCGTTTTTTTATGGGGGGGTCCGTTTTTTATTTGGGTGCCCCGTTTTTTATTTGGGTGCCCCGTTTTTTATTTGGGTGCCCCGTTTTTTATTTGGGTGCCCCGTTTTTTATTTGGGTGCCCCGTTTTTTATTTGGGTGCCCCGTTTTTTTATTTGGGTGCCCCGTTTTTTTATGGGGGGGGTCCGTTTTTTATTTGGGTACCCCGTTTTTTATTTGGGTACCCCGTTTTTTATTTGGGTACCCCGTTTTTTATTTGGGTGCCCCGTTTTTTTATGGGGGGGGGTCCGTTTTTTATTTGGGTGCCCCGTTTTTTATTTGGGTGCCCCGTTTTTTATTTGGGTGCCCCGTTTTTTTATGGGGGGTCCGTTTTTTAATTGGGTGCCCCGTTTTTTATTTGGGTGCCCCGTTTTTTTATGGGGGGGTCCGTTTTTTATTTGGGTGCCCCGTTTTTTATTTGGGTGCCCCGTTTTTTATTTGGGTGCCCCGTTTTTTTATTTGGGTACCCCGTTTTTTATTTGGGTGCCCCGTTTTTTTATGGGGGGGTCCGTTTTTTATTTGGGTACCCCGTTTTTTATTTGGGTGCCCCGTTTTTTATTTGGGTGCCCCGTTTTTTTATGGGGGGGGGTCCGTTTTTTATTTGGGTGCCCCGTTTTTTATTTGGGTGCCCCGTTTTTTATTTGGGTGCCCCGTTTTTTTATTTGGGTACCCCGTTTTTTATTTGGGTGCCCCGTTTTTTTATGGGGGGGTCCGTTTTTTATTTGGGTGCCCCGTTTTTTATTTGGGTGCCCCGTTTTTTTATTTGGGTGCCCCGTTTTTTATTTGGGTGCCCCGTTTGTTTATTTGGGTACCCCGTTTTTTATTTGGGTGCCCCGTTTTTTATTTGGGTGCCCCGTTTTTTTATGGGGGGTCCGTTTTTTAATTGGGTGCCCCGTTTTTTATTTGGGTGCCACGTTTTTTATTTGGGGGCCCCGTTTTTTTATGGGGGGGTCCGTTTTTTATTTGGGTGCCCCGTTTTTTATTTGGGTGCCCCGTTTTTTATTTGGGTGCCCCGTTTTTTTATGGGGGGGTCCGTTTTTTAATTGGGTGCCCCGTTTTTTATTTGGGTGCCCCGTTTTTTATTTGGGTGCCCCGTTTTTTTATGGGGGGGTCCGTTTTTTATTTGGGTGCCCCGTTTTTTATTTGGGTGCCCCGTTTTTTATTTGGGTGCCCCGTTTTTTTATTTGGGTACCCCGTTTTTTATTTGGGTGCCCCGTTTTTTTATGGGGGGGTCCGTTTTTTATTTGGCTGCCCCGTTTTTTATTTGGGTGCCCCGTTTTTTATTTGGGTACCCCGTTTTTTATTTGGGTGCCCCGTTTTTTATTTGGGTGCCCCGTTTTTTTATGGGGGGGTCCGTTTTTTATTTGGGTGCCCCGTTTTTTATTTGGGTGCCCCGTTTTTTATTTGGGTGCCCCGTTTTTTATTTGGGTGCCCCGTTTTTTATTTGGGTGCCCCGTTTTTTATTTGGGTGCCCCGTTTTTTTATTTGGGTGCCCCGTTTTTTATTTGGGTGCCCCGTTTGTTTATTTGGGTACCCCGTTTTTTATTTGGGTGCCCCGTTTTTTTATGGGGGGGGTCCGTTTTTTATTTGGGTACCCCGTTTTTTATTTGGGTACCCCGTTTTTTATTTGGGTACCCCGTTTTTTATTTGGGTGCCCCGTTTTTTATTTGGGTGCCCCGTTTTTTATTTGGGTGCCCCGTTTTTTATTTGGGTGCCCCGTTTTTTTATTTGGGTGCCCCGTTTTTTATTTGGGTGCCCCGTTTTTTTTATGGGGGGGTCCGTTTTTTAATTGGGTGCCCCGTTTTTTATTTGGGTGCCCCGTTTTTTATTTGGGTGCCCCGTTTTTTTATGGGGGGGGTCCGTTTTTTATTTGGGTGCCCCGTTTTTTATTTGGGTGCCCCGTTTTTTATTTGGGTGCCCCGTTTGTTTATTTGGGTGCCCCGTTTTTTATTTGGGTGCCCCGTTTTTTATTTGGGTGCCCCGTTTTTTATTTGGGTGCCCCGTTTTTTATTTGGGTGCCCCGTTTTTTTTATGGGGGGGGTCCGTTTTTTATTTGGGTGCCCCGTTTTTTATTTGGGTGCCCCGTTTTTTTATGGGGGGGTCCGTTTTTTATTTGGGTGCCCCGTTTTTTATTTGGGTGCCCCGTTTTTTTATGGGGGTCCGTTTTTTATTTCGGTGCCCCGTTTTTTATTTGGGTGCCTCGTTTTTTATTTGGGTGCCCCGTTTTTTTATGGGGGGGGGGTCCGTTTTTTATTTGGGTGCCCCGTTTTTTATTTGGGTGCCCCGTTTTTTATTTGGGTGCCCCGTTTTTTTATGGGGGGGGTCCGTTTTTTATTTGGGTGCCCCGTTTTTTATTTGGGTGCCCCGTTTTTTGATGGGGGGGTCCGTTTTTTATTTGGGTGCCCCGTTTTTTATTTGGGTGCCCCGTTTTTTTATGGGGGGTCCGTTTTTTATTTCGGTGCCCCGTTTTTTGATGGGGGGTCCGTTTTTTATTTGGGTACCCCGTTTTTTATTTGGGTGCCCCGTTTTTTTATGGGGGGGTCCGTTTTTTTTTGGATACCCCGTTTATTATTTGGGTGCCCCGTTTTTTGATGGGGGGGGTCCGTTTATTATCTGGGTACCCCGTTTTTTATTTGGGTGCCCCGTTTTTTATTTGGGTGCTCCGTTTTTTATTTGGGTGCCCCGTTTTTTATTTGGGTGCCCCGTTTTTTTATGGGGGGGTTGGTTTTTTATTTGGGTGCCCCGTTTTTTTATGGTGGGGTCCGTTTTTTATTTGGGTGCCCCGTTTTTTATTTGGGTGCTCCGTTTTTTATTTGGGTGCTCCGTTTTTTATTTCGGTGCCCCGTTTTTTGATGGGGGGGTCCGTTTTTTATTTGGGTGCCCCGTTTTTTATTTGGGTGCCCCGTTTTTTTATGGGGGGGGTCCGTTTTTTATTTGGGTGCCCCGTTTCTTATTTGGGTGCCCCGTTTTTTATTTGGGTGCTCCGTTTTTTATTTGGGTGCCCCGTTTTTTATTTGGGTGCCCCGTTTTTTTATGGGGGGGTCCGTTTTTTATTTGGGTGCCTCGTTTTTTATTTGGGTGCCCCGTTTTTTATTTGGGTGCCCCGTTTTTTATTTGGGTGCCCCGTTTTTTTATGGGGGGGTCCGTTTTTTATTTGGGTGCCCCGTTGTTTTATGGGGGGGTCCGTTTTTTATTTGGCTGCCCCGTTTTTTATTTGGGTGCCCCGTTTTTTATTTGGGTACCCCGTTTTTTATTTGGGTGCCCCGTTTTTTATTTGGGTGCCCCGTTTTTTTATGGGGGGGTCCGTTTTTTATTTGGGTGCCCCGTTTTTTATTTGGGTGCCCCGTTTTTTATTTGGGTGCCCCGTTTTTTATTTGGGTGCCCCGTTTTTTATTTGGGTGCCCCGTTTTTTATTTGGGTGCCCCGTTTTTTTATTTGGGTGCCCCGTTTTTTATTTGGGTGCCCCGTTTGTTTATTTGGGTACCCCGTTTTTTATTTGGGTGCCCCGTTTTTTTATGGGGGGGGTCCGTTTTTTATTTGGGTACCCCGTTTTTTATTTGGGTACCCCGTTTTTTATTTGGGTACCCCGTTTTTTATTTGGGTGCCCCGTTTTTTATTTGGGTGCCCCGTTTTTTATTTGGGTGCCCCGTTTTTTATTTGGGTGCCCCGTTTTTTTATTTGGGTGCCCCGTTTTTTATTTGGGTGCCCCGTTTTTTTATGGGGGGGTCCGTTTTTTAATTGGGTGCCCCGTTTTTTATTTGGGTGCCCCGTTTTTTATTTGGGTGCCCCGTTTTTTTATGGGGGGGGTCCGTTTTTTATTTGGGTGCCCCGTTTTTTATTTGGGTGCCCCGTTTTTTATTTGGGTGCCCCGTTTGTTTATTTGGGTGCCCCGTTTTTTATTTGGGTGCCCCGTTTTTTATTTGGGTGCCCCGTTTTTTATTTGGGTGCCCCGTTTTTTATTTGGGTGCCCCGTTTTTTTATGGGGGGGGTCCGTTTTTTATTTGGGTGCCCCGTTTTTTATTTGGGTGCCCCGTTTTTTTATGGGGGGGTCCGTTTTTTATTTGGGTGCCCCGTTTTTTATTTGGGTGCCCCGTTTTTTTATGGGGGTCCGTTTTTTATTTCGGTGCCCCGTTTTTTATTTGGGTGCCTCGTTTTTTATTTGGGTGCCCCGTTTTTTTATGGGGGGGGGGTCCGTTTTTTATTTGGGTGCCCCGTTTTTTATTTGGGTGCCCCGTTTTTTATTTGGGTGCCCCGTTTTTTTTATGGGGGGGTCCGTTTTTTATTTGGGTGCCCCGTTTTTTATTTGGGTGCCCCGTTTTTTGATGGGGGGGTCCGTTTTTTATTTGGGTGCCCCGTTTTTTATTTGGGTGCCCCGTTTTTTTATGGGGGGTCCGTTTTTTATTTCGGTGCCCCGTTTTTTGATGGGGGGTCCGTTTTTTATTTGGGTACCCCGTTTTTTATTTGGGTGCCCCGTTTTTTTATGGGGGGGTCCGTTTTTTTTTGGATACCCCGTTTATTATTTGGGTGCCCCGTTTTTTGATGGGGGGGGTCCGTTTATTATCTGGGTACCCCGTTTTTTATTTGGGTGCCCCGTTTTTTATTTGGGTGCTCCGTTTTTTATTTGGGTGCCCCGTTTTTTATTTGGGTGCCCCGTTTTTTTATGGGGGGGTTGGTTTTTTATTTGGGTGCCCCGTTTTTTTATGGTGGGGTCCGTTTTTTATTTGGGTGCCCCGTTTTTTATTTGGGTGCTCCGTTTTTTATTTGGGTGCTCCGTTTTTTATTTCGGTGCCCCGTTTTTTGATGGGGGGGTCCGTTTTTTATTTGGGTGCCCCGTTTTTTATTTGGGTGCCCCGTTTTTTTATGGGGGGGGTCCGTTTTTTATTTGGGTGCCCCGTTTCTTATTTGGGTGCCCCGTTTTTTATTTGGGTGCTCCGTTTTTTATTTGGGTGCCCCGTTTTTTATTTGGGTGCCCCGTTTTTTTATGGGGGGGTCCGTTTTTTATTTGGGTGCCTCGTTTTTTATTTGGGTGCCCCGTTTTTTATTTGGGTGCCCCGTTTTTTATTTGGGTGCCCCGTTTTTTTATGGGGGGGTCCGTTTTTTATTTGGGTGCCCCGTTTTTTATTTGGGTGCCCCGTTTGTTTATTTGGGTGCCCCGTTTTTTATTTGGGTGCCCCGTTTTTTATTTGGGTGCCCCGTTTTTTATTTGGGTGCCCCGTTTTTTATTTGGGTGCCCCGTTTTTTTATGGGGGGGGGTCCGTTTTTTATTTGGGTGCCCCGTTTTTTATTTGGGTGCCCCGTTTTTTTATGGGGGGGTCCGTTTTTTATTTGGGTGCCCCGTTTTTTATTTGGGTGCCCCGTTTTTTTATGGGGGTCCGTTTTTTATTTCGGTGCCCCGTTTTTTATTTGGGTGCCTCGTTTTTTATTTGGGTGCCCCGTTTTTTTATGGGGGGGGGGTCCGTTTTTTATTTGGGTGCCCCGTTTTTTATTTGGGTGCCCCGTTTTTTATTTGGGTGCCCCGTTTTTTTATGGGGGGGTCCGTTTTTTATTTGGGTGCCCCGTTTTTTATTTGGGTGCCCCGTTTTTTTATGGGGGGTCCGTTTTTTATTTCGGTGCCCCGTTTTTTGATGGGGGGTCCGTTTTTTATTTGGGTACCCCGTTTTTTATTTGGGTGCCCCGTTTTTTTATGGGGGGGTCCGTTTTTTTTTGGATACCCCGTTTATTATTTGGGTGCCCCGTTTTTTGATGGGGGGGGTCCGTTTATTATCTGGGTACCCCGTTTTTTATTTGGGTGCCCCGTTTTTTATTTGGGTGCTCCGTTTTTTATTTGGGTGCCCCGTTTTTTATTTGGGTGCCCCGTTTTTTTATGGGGGGGTTGGTTTTTTATTTGGGTGCCCCGTTTTTTTATGGTGGGGTCCGTTTTTTATTTGGGTGCCCCGTTTTTTATTTGGGTGCTCCGTTTTTTATTTGGGTGCTCCGTTTTTTATTTCGGTGCCCCGTTTTTTGATGGGGGGGTCCGTTTTTTATTTGGGTGCCCCGTTTTTTATTTGGGTGCCCCGTTTTTTTATGGGGGGGGTCCGTTTTTTATTTGGGTGCCCCGTTTCTTATTTGGGTGCCCCGTTTTTTATTTGGGTGCTCCGTTTTTTATTTGGGTGCCCCGTTTTTTATTTGGGTGCCCCGTTTTTTTATGGGGGGGTCCGTTTTTTATTTGGGTGCCTCGTTTTTTATTTGGGTGCCCCGTTTTTTATTTGGGTGCCCCGTTTTTTATTTGGGTGCCCCGTTTTTTTATGGGGGGGTCCGTTTTTTATTTGGGTGCCCCGTTGTTTTATGGGGGGGTCCGTTTTTTATTTGGCTGCCCCGTTTTTTATTTGGGTGCCCCGTTTTTTATTTGGGTACCCCGTTTTTTATTTGGGTGCCCCGTTTTTTATTTGGGTGCCCCGTTTTTTTATGGGGGGGTCCGTTTTTTATTTGGGTGCCCCGTTTTTTATTTGGGTGCCCCGTTTTTTATTTGGGTGCCCCGTTTTTTATTTGGGTGCCCCGTTTTTTATTTGGGTGCCCCGTTTTTTATTTGGGTGCCCCGTTTTTTTATTTGGGTGCCCCGTTTTTTATTTGGGTGCCCCGTTTGTTTATTTGGGTACCCCGTTTTTTATTTGGGTGCCCCGTTTTTTTATGGGGGGGGTCCGTTTTTTATTTGGGTACCCCGTTTTTGATTTGGGTACCCCGTTTTTTATTTGGGTACCCCGTTTTTTATTTGGGTGCCCCGTTTTTTATTTGGGTGCCCCGTTTTTTATTTGGGTGCCCCGTTTTTTATTTGGGTGCCCCGTTTTTTTATTTGGGTGCCCCGTTTTTTATTTGGGTGCCCCGTTTTTTTATGGGGGGGTCCGTTTTTTAATTGGGTGCCCCGTTTTTTATTTGGGTGCCCCGTTTTTTATTTGGGTGCCCCGTTTTTTTATGGGGGGGGTCCGTTTTTTATTTGGGTGCCCCGTTTTTTATTTGGGTGCCCCGTTTTTTATTTGGGTGCCCCGTTTGTTTATTTGGGTGCCCCGTTTTTTATTTGGGTGCCCCGTTTTTTATTTGGGTGCCCCGTTTTTTATTTGGGTGCCCCGTTTTTTATTTGGGTGCCCCGTTTTTTTATGGGGGGGGTCCGTTTTTTATTTGGGTGCCCCGTTTTTTATTTGGGTGCCCCGTTTTTTTATGGGGGGGTCCGTTTTTTATTTGGGTGCCCCGTTTTTTATTTGGGTGCCCCGTTTTTTTATGGGGGTCCGTTTTTTATTTCGGTGCCCCGTTTTTTATTTGGGTGCCTCGTTTTTTATTTGGGTGCCCCGTTTTTTTATGGGGGGGGGGTCCGTTTTTTATTTGGGTGCCCCGTTTTTTATTTGGGTGCCCCGTTTTTTATTTGGGTGCCCCGTTTTTTTATGGGGGGGTCCGTTTTTTATTTGGGTGCCCCGTTTTTTATTTGGGTGCCCCGTTTTTTGATGGGGGGGTCCGTTTTTTATTTGGGTGCCCCGTTTTTTATTTGGGTGCCCCGTTTTTTTTATGGGGGGTCCGTTTTTTATTTCGGTGCCCCGTTTTTTGATGGGGGGTCCGTTTTTTATTTGGGTACCCCGTTTTTTATTTGGGTGCCCCGTTTTTTTATGGGGGGGTCCGTTTTTTTTTGGATACCCCGTTTATTATTTGGGTGCCCCGTTTTTTGATGGGGGGGGTCCGTTTATTATCTGGGTACCCCGTTTTTTATTTGGGTGCCCCGTTTTTTATTTGGGTGCTCCGTTTTTTATTTGGGTGCCCCGTTTTTTATTTGGGTGCCCCGTTTTTTTATGGGGGGGTTGGTTTTTTATTTGGGTGCCCCGTTTTTTTATGGTGGGGTCCGTTTTTTTATTTGGGTGCCCCGTTTTTTATTTGGGTGCTCCGTTTTTTATTTGGGTGCTCCGTTTTTTATTTCGGTGCCCCGTTTTTTGATGGGGGGGTCCGTTTTTTATTTGGGTGCCCCGTTTTTTATTTGGGTGCCCCGTTTTTTTTATGGGGGGGGTCCGTTTTTTATTTGGGTGCCCCGTTTCTTATTTGGGTGCCCCGTTTTTTATTTGGGTGCTCCGTTTTTTATTTGGGTGCCCCGTTTTTTATTTGGGTGCCCCGTTTTTTTATGGGGGGGTCCGTTTTTTATTTGGGTGCCTCGTTTTTTATTTGGGTGCCCCGTTTTTTATTTGGGTGCCCCGTTTTTTATTTGGGTGCCCCGTTTTTTTATGGGGGGGTCCGTTTTTTATTTGGGTGCCCCGTTGTTTTATTTGGGTGCCCCGTTTTTTTATGGGGGGTCCGTTTTTTATTTCGGTGCCCCGTTTTTTATTTGGGTGCCCCGTTCTTTATTTGGGTGCCCCGTTTTTTATTTGGGTGCCCCGTTTTTTATGGGGGGGGTCCGTTTTTCATCTGGGTACCCCGTTTTTTATTTGGGTACCCCGTTTTTTATTTGGGTGCCCCGTTTTTTTATGGGGGTGTCCGTTTTTTATCTGGGTACCCCGTTTTTTATTTGGGTACCCCGTTTTTTATTTGGGTGCCCCGTTTTTTATTTGGGTGCCCCGTTTTTTTATGGGGGGGGCCGTTTATTATTTGGGTGCCCCGTTTTTTATTTGGGTGCCCCGTTTTTTTATGGGGGGGGTCCGTTTTTTATTTCGGTGCCCCGTTATTTATTTGGGTACCCCGTTGTTTATTTGGGTGCCCCGTTTTTTTATGGGGGGGTCCGTTTTTTATTTGGATACCCCGTTTTTTATTTGGGTGCCCCGTTTTTTATTTGGGTGCCCCGTTTTTTATTTGGGTACCCCGTTATTTATTTGGGTGCCCCGTTTTTTTAAGGGGGGTCCGTTTTTTATCTGGGTACCCCGTTTTTTATCTGGGTACCCCGTTTTTTATTTGGGTACCCCGTTTTTTATTTGGGTGCCCCGTTTTTTATTTGGGTGCCCCGTTTTTTATTTGGGTACCCCGTTTTTTATTTGGGTGCCCCGTTTTTTTATGGGGGGGGTCCGTTTTTTATTTGGATACCCCGTTTTTTATTTGGGTGCCCCGTTTTTTATTTGGGTGCCCCGTTTTTTATTTGGGTGCCCCGTTTTTTATTTGGGTGCCCCGTTTTTTTATGGGGGGTCCGTTTTTTATTTGGATACCCCGTTTTTTATTTGGGTGCCCCGTTTTTTATTTGGGTGCCCCGTTTTTTATTTAGGTGTCCGTTTTTTTATCTGGGTACCCCGTTTTTTATTTGGATACCCCGTTTTTTATTTGGGTGTCCCGTTTTTTATTTGGGTGCCCCGTTTTTTATTGGGGTGCCCCGTTTTTTTTATGGGGGGGTCCGTTTTTTATTTGGGTGCCCCGTTTTTTATTTGGGTGCCCCGTTTTTTATTTGGGTGCCCCGTTTTTTAGGGGGGGGGGCCGTTTTTTATCTGGGTACCCCGTTTTTTATTTGGGTACCCCGTTTTTTATTTGGGTGCCCCGTCTTTTTATGGGGGGGTCCGTTTTTTATTTGGATACCCCGTTTTTTATTTGGGTGCCCCGTTTTTTATTTGGGTGCCCCGTTTTTTATTTGGGTACCCCGTTATTTATTTGGGTGCCCCGTTTTTTTAAGGGGGGGTTCGTTTTTTATATGGGGGGGTCCGTTTTTTATTTGGGTGCCCCGTTTTTTATTTGGGTGCCCCGTTTTTTATTTGGGTGCCCCGTTTTTTATTTGGGTGCCCCGTTTTTTATTTGGGTGCCCCGTTTTTTATTTGGGTGCCCCGTTTTTTTTATGGGGGGTCCGTTTTTTATTTGGGTGCCCCGTTTTTTTTATGGGGGGGCGTCCGTTTTTTTATTTGGATACCCCGTTTTTTTATGGGGCGGGGTCCGTTTTTTATCTGGGTTCCCCGTTTTTTATTTGGGTACCCCGTTTTTTATTTGGGTGCCCCGTTTTTTATTTAGGTGCCCCGTTTTTTATGGGGGTGTCCGTTTTTTATCTGGGTACCCCGTTTTTTATTTGGGTACCCCGTTTTTTATTTGGGTGCCCCGTTTTTTATTTGGGTGCTCCGTTTTTTATTTGGGTGCCCCGTTTTTTATTTGGGTGCCCCGTTTTTTTATGGGGGGGGGTCCGTTTTTTATCTGGGTACCCCGTTTTTTATTTGGGTACCCCGTTTTTTATTTGGGTGCCCCGTTTTTTATTTGGGTGCCCCGTTTTTTATTTGGGTACCCCCTTATTTATTTGGGTGCCCCGTTTTTTTATGGGGGGGGTCCGTTTTTTATATGGGGGGGTCCGTTTTTTATTTGGGTGCCCCGTTTTTTATTTGGGTGCCCCGTTTTTTATTTCGGTGCCCCGTTTTTTATTTGGGTACCCCGTTTTTTATTTGGGTGCCCCGTTTTTTATTTGGGTGCCCCGTTTTTTTATGGGGGGGGTCCGTTTTTTATTTGGATACCCCGTTCTTTATTTGGGTGCCCCGTTTTTTATTTGGGTACCCCGTTATTTATTTGGGTGCCCCGTTTTTTTTATGGGGGGGGTCCGTTTTTTATATGGGGGGGGTCCGTTTTTTATTTGGGTGCCCCGTTTTTTATTTGGGTGCCCCGTTTTTTATTTCGGTGCCCCGTTTTTTATTTGGGTACCCCGTTTTTTATTTGGGTGCCCCGTTTTTTATTTGGGTGCCCCGTTTTTTTATGGGGGGGTCCGTTTTTTATTTGGATACCCCGTTTTTTATTTGGGTGCCCCGTTTTTTATTTGGGTGCCCCGTTTTTTATTTGGGTACCCCGTTATTTATTTGGGTGCCCCGTTTTTTTATGGGGGGGGTCCGTTTTTTATATGGGGGGGTCCGTTTTTTATTTGGGTGCCCCGTTTTTTATTTGGGTGCCCCGTTTTTTATTTCGGTGCCCCGTTTTTTTATGGGGGGGTCCGTTTTTTATCTGGGTACCCCGTTTTTTATTTGGGTACCCCGTTTTTTATTTGGGTGCCCCGTTTTTTTATGGGGGGGGTCCGTTTTTTATTTGGATACCCCGTTTTTTATTTGGGTGCCCCGTTTTTTATTTGGGTGCCCCGTTTTTTATTTGGGTACCCCGTTATTTATTTGGGTGCCCCGTTTTTTTTATGGGGGGGGTCCGTTTTTTATATGGGGGGGTCCGTTTTTTATTTGGGTGCCCCGTTTTTTATTTGGGTGCCCCGGTTTTTATTTGGGTGCCCCGTTTTTTATTTGGGTACCCCGTTTTTTATTTGGGTGCCCCTTTTTTTTTATGGGGGGGTCCGTTTTTTATTTGGGTGCCCCGTTTTTTTATGGGGGGGGTCCGTTTTTTATTTCGGTGCCCCGTTATTTATTTGGGTACCCCGTTGTTTATTTGGGTGCCCCGTTTTTTTTATGGGGGGGTCCGTTTTTTATTTGGGTGCCCCGTTTTTTTATGGGGGGGGTCCGTTTTTTATCTGGGTACCCCGTTTTTTATTTGGGTACCCCGTTTTTTATTTGGGTGCTCCGTTTTTTATTTGGGTGCCCCGTTTTTTATTTGGGTGCCCCGTTTTTTTTATGGGGGGGGTCCGTTTTTTATCTGGGTACCCCGTTTTTTATTTGGGTGCCCCGTTTTTTATTTGGGTGCCCCGTTTTTTATGGGGGTGTCCGTTTTTTATCTGGGTACCCCGTTTTTTATTTGGGTACCCCGTTTTTTATTTGGGTGCCCCGTTTTTTATTTGGGTGCCCCGTTTTTTTATGGGGCGGGGTCCGTTTTTTATCTGGGTACCCCGTTTTTTATTTGGGTGCCCCGTTTTTTTATGGGGGGGGTCCGTTTATTATCTGGGAACCCCGTTTTTTATTTGGGTGCCCCGTTTTTTATTTGGGTGCCCCGTTTTTTATTTAGGTGCCCCGTTTTTTATGGGGGTGTCCGTTTTTTATCTGGGTACCCCGTTTTTTATTTCGGTGCACCGTTTTTTATTTGGGTGCCCCGTTTTTATTTGGGTACCCCGTTTTTTAATTGGGTGCCCCGTTTTTTATGGGGGGGTCCGTTTTTTATTTGGGTGTCACGTTTTTTATTTGGGTGCACCGTTTTTTATTTGGGTACCCCGTTTTTTATTTGGGTACCCCGTTTTTTATTTGGGTGCCCCGTTTTTTATTTGGGTGCCCCGTTTTTTATTTAGGTGTCCGTTTTTTTATCTGGGTACCCCGTTTTTTATTTGGGTACCCCGTTTTTTATTTGGGTGCCCCGTTTTTTATTTGGGTGCCCCGTTTTTTTATGGGGGGGGTCCGTTTTTTATTTGGGTGCCCCGTTTTTTTATGGGGGGGGTCCGTTTTTTATTTGGGTGCCCCGTTTTTTATTTGGGTGCCCCGTTTTTTATTTGGGTGCCCCGTTTTTTTATGGGGGGGTCCGTTTTTTATTTGGGTGCCCCGTTTTTTTATGGGGGGGTCCGTTTTTTATTTGGGTGCCCCGTTTTTTATTTGGGTGCCCCGTTTTTTATTTGGGTGCCCCGTTTTTTATTTGGGTGTCCCGTTTTTTATTTGGGTGCCCCGTTTTTTATTTGGGTGCCCCGTTTTTTGATGGGGGGGTCCATTTTTTATTTGGGTGCCCCGTTTTTTATGGGGAGGTCCGTTTTTTATTTGGGTGCCCCGTTTTTTATTTGGGTGCCCCGTTTTTTATTTGGGTGCCCCGTTTTTTTATGGGGGGTCCGTTTTTTATTTGGGTGCC
Source organism: Eledone cirrhosa (assembly GCA_964016885.1). Taxonomy (NCBI): domain Eukaryota; kingdom Metazoa; phylum Mollusca; class Cephalopoda; order Octopoda; family Eledonidae; genus Eledone; species Eledone cirrhosa. The sequence goes on from OZ024740.1 coordinate 290,678,600, forward strand.
TCGTTTTTTATCTAGGTGCCCCGTTTTTTAGTTGGGTGCCCCGTTTTTTATTTGGGTGCCCCGTTTTTTTATGGGGGGGTCCGTTTTTTATTTGGGTGCCCCGTTTTTTTATGGGGGGTCCGTTTTTTATTCGGTGCCCCGTTTTTTGATGGGGGGTCCGTTTTTTATTTGGGTGCCCCGTTTTTTATTTGGGTGCCCCGTTTTTTATTTGGGTGCCCCGTTTTTTTATGGGGGGTCCGTTTTTTATTTGGGTACCCCGTTTTTTATTTGGGTGCCCCGTTTTTATATGGGTGCCCCGTTTTTTATTTGGGTGCCCCGTTTTTATATGGGTGCCCCGTTTTTTATTTGGGTGCCCCGTTTTTTTATGGGGGGTCCGTTTATTATTTGGGTGCCCCGTTTTTTTATGGGGGGGTCCGTTTTTTATTTGGGAACCCCATTTTTTATTTGGGTGCCCCGTTTCTTTATGGGGGGGTCCGTTTTTTATTTGGGTGCACCGTTTTTTTATGGGTGGGTCCGTTTTTATTTCGGTGCCCCGTTTTTTTATGGGGGGTCCGTTTTTTATTTGGGTACCCCGTTTTTTATTTGGGTGCACCGTTTTTTATTTGGGTACCCCGTTTTTTATTTGTGTGCCTCGTTTTTTATTTGGGTGCCCCGTTTTTTATTTGGGTGCCCCGTTTTTTTATGGGGGGGGTCCGTTTATTATCTGGGAACCCCGTTTTTTATTTGGGTGCCCCGTTTTTTATTTGGGTGCCCCGTTTTTTATTTAGGTGCCCCGTTTTTTATGGGGGTGTCCGTTTTTTATCTGGGTACCCCGTTTTTTATTTGGGTGCCCTGTTTTTTTATGGGGGGGGTCCGTTTTTTATCTGGGTACCCCGTTTTTTATTTGGGTACCCCGTTTTTTATTTGTGTGCCTCGTTTTTTATTTGGGTGCCCCGTTTTTTATTTGGGTGCCCCGTTTTTTTATGGGGGGGGTCCGTTTATTATCTGGGAACCCCGTTTTTTATTTGGGTGCCCCGTTTTTTATTTGGGTGCCCCGTTTTTTATTTAGGTGCCCCGTTTTTTATGGGGGTGTCCGTTTTTTATCTGGGTACCCCGTTTTTTATTTGGGTGCCCCATTTTTTATTTGGGTGCCCCGTTTTTTATTTGGGTGCCCCGTTTTTTTTATGGGGGGGTCCGTTTTTTTATTTGGGTACCCCGTTTTTTATTTGGGTGCCCCGTTCTTTTATGGGGGGGTCCGTTTTTTATTTGGGTGCCCCGTTTTTTTATGGGGGGGGTCCGTTTTTTATTTGGGTGCCCCGTTTTTTTATGGGGGGGTCCGTTTTTTATTTGGGTGCCCCGTTTTCTTATGGGGGGTCCGTTTTTTATTTCGGTGCCCCGTTTTTTGATGGGGGGTCCGTTTTTTATTTGGGTGCCCCGTTTTTTATTTGGGTGCCCCGTTTTTTTATGGGGGGGTCCGTTTTTTATTTGGGTGCCCCGTTTTTTATTTGGGTGCCCCGTTTTTTTATTTGGGTACCCCGTTTTTTATTTGGGTGCCCCGTTCTTTTATGGGGGGGTCCGTTTTTTATTTGGGTGCCCCGTTTTTTTATGGGGGGGGTCCGTTTTTTATTTGGGTGCCCCGTTTTTTTATGGGGGGGGTCCGTTTTTTATTTGGGTGCCCCGTTTTTTTATGGGGGGTCCGTTTTTTATTTCGGTGCCCCGTTTTTTGATGGGGGGTCCGTTTTTTATTTGGGTGCTCCGTTTTTTATTTGGGTGCCCCGTTTTTTTATGGGGGGGGGTCCGTTTTTTATTTGGGTACCCCGTTTTTTATTTGGGTGCCCCGTTTTTTTATGGGGGGGTCCGTTTTTTATTTGGGTGCCCCGTTTTTTATTTGGGTGCCCCGTTTTTTATTTGGGTACCCCGTTTTTTATTTGGGTGCCCCGTTTTTTATTTGGGTGCCCCGTTTTTTTATGGGGGGGTCCGTTTTTTAATTGTGTGCCGCGTTTTTTATTTGGGTGCCCCGTTTTTTATTTGGGTGCCCCGTTTTTTTATGGGGGGGGGGTCCGTTTTTTATTTGGGTGCCCCGTTTTTTATTTGGGTGCCCCGTTTTTTATTTGGGTGCCCCGTTTTTTTATTTGGGTACCCCGTTTTTTATTTGGGTGCCCCGTTTTTTATTTGGGTACCCCGTTTTTTATTTGGGTGCACCGTTTTTTATTTGGGTGCCCCGTTTTTTTATGGGGGGGTCCGTTTTTTATTTGGGTGCCCCGTTTTTTATTTGGGTGCCCCGTTTTTTATTTGGGTGCCCCGTTTTTTATTTGGGTGCCCCGTTTTTTATTTGGGTGCCCCGTTTTTTATTTGGGTGCCCCGTTTTTTTATTTGGGTGCCCCGTTTTTTTATGGGGGGGGTCCGTTTTTTATTTGGGTACCCCGTTTTTTATTTGGGTACCCCGTTTTTTATTTGGGTACCCCGTTTTTTATTTGGGTGCCCCGTTTTTTTATGGGGGGGGGTCCGTTTTTTATTTGGGTGCCCCGTTTTTTATTTGGGTGCCCCGTTTTTTATTTGGGTGCCCCGTTTTTTTATGGGGGGGTCCGTTTTTTAATTGGGTGCCCCGTTTTTTATTTGGGTGCCCCGTTTTTTTATGGGGGGGTCCGTTTTTTATTTGGGTGCCCCGTTTTTTATTTGGGTGCCCCGTTTTTTATTTGGGTGCCCCGTTTTTTTATTTGGGTACCCCGTTTTTTATTTGGGTGCCCCGTTTTTTTATGGGGGGGTCCGTTTTTTATTTGGGTACCCCGTTTTTTATTTGGGTGCCCCGTTTTTTATTTGGGTGCCCCGTTTTTTTATGGGGGGGGGTCCGTTTTTTATTTGGGTGCCCCGTTTTTTATTTGGGTGCCCCGTTTTTTATTTGGGTGCCCCGTTTTTTTATTTGGGTACCCCGTTTTTTATTTGGGTGCCCCGTTTTTTTATGGGGGGGTCCGTTTTTTATTTGGGTGCCCCGTTTTTTATTTGGGTGCCCCGTTTTTTTATTTGGGTGCCCCGTTTTTTATTTGGGTGCCCCGTTTGTTTATTTGGGTACCCCGTTTTTTATTTGGGTGCCCCGTTTTTTATTTGGGTGCCCCGTTTTTTTATGGGGGGGTCCGTTTTTTAATTGGGTGCCCCGTTTTTTATTTGGGTGCCACGTTTTTTATTTGGGGGCCCCGTTTTTTTATGGGGGGGTCCGTTTTTTATTTGGGTGCCCCGTTTTTTATTTGGGTGCCCCGTTTTTTATTTGGGTGCCCCGTTTTTTTATGGGGGGGTCCGTTTTTTAATTGGGTGCCCCGTTTTTTATTTGGGTGCCCCGTTTTTTATTTGGGTGCCCCGTTTTTTTATGGGGGGGTCCGTTTTTTATTTGGGTGCCCCGTTTTTTATTTGGGTGCCCCGTTTTTTATTTGGGTGCCCCGTTTTTTTATTTGGGTACCCCGTTTTTTATTTGGGTGCCCCGTTTTTTTATGGGGGGGTCCGTTTTTTATTTGGCTGCCCCGTTTTTTATTTGGGTGCCCCGTTTTTTATTTGGGTACCCCGTTTTTTATTTGGGTGCCCCGTTTTTTATTTGGGTGCCCCGTTTTTTTATGGGGGGGTCCGTTTTTTATTTGGGTGCCCCGTTTTTTATTTGGGTGCCCCGTTTTTTATTTGGGTACCCCGTTTTTTATTTGGGTGCCCCGTTTTTTATTTGGGTGCCCCGTTTTTTATTTGGGTGCCCCGTTTTTTATTTGGGTGCCCCGTTTTTTTATTTGGGTGCCCCGTTTTTTATTTGGGTGCCCCGTTTTTTTATGGGGGGGTCCGTTTTTTAATTGGGTGCCCCGTTTTTTATTTGGGTGCCCCGTTTTTTATTTGGGTGCCCCGTTTTTTTATGGGGGGGGTCCGTTTTTTATTTGGGTGCCCCGTTTTTTATTTGGGTGCCCCGTTTTTTATTTGGGTGCCCCGTTTGTTTATTTGGGTGCCCCGTTTTTTATTTGGGTGCCCCGTTTTTTATTTGGGTGCCCCGTTTTTTATTTGGGTGCCCCGTTTTTTATTTGGGTGCCCCGTTTTTTTATGGGGGGGGTCCGTTTTTTATTTGGGTGCCCCGTTTTTTATTTGGGTGCCCCGTTTTTTTATGGGGGGGTCCGTTTTTTATTTGGGTGCCCCGTTTTTTATTTGGGTGCCCCGTTTTTTTATGGGGGTCCGTTTTTTATTTCGGTGCCCCGTTTTTTATTTGGGTGCCTCGTTTTTTATTTGGGTGCCCCGTTTTTTTATGGGGGGGGGTCCGTTTTTTATTTGGGTGCCCCGTTTTTTATTTGGGTGCCCCGTTTTTTATTTGGGTGCCCCGTTTTTTATTTGGGTGCCCCGTTTTTTTATGGGGGGGTCCGTTTTTTATTTGGGTGTCCCGTTTTTTATTTGGGTGCCCCGTTTTTTGATGGGGGGGGTCCGTTTTTTATTTGGGTGCCCCGTTTTTTATTTGGGTGCCCCGTTTTTTTATGGGGGGTCCGTTTTTTATTTCGGTGCCCCGTTTTTTGATGGGGGGGTCCGTTTTTTATTTGGGTACCCCGTTTTTTATTTGGGTGCCCCGTTTTTTTATGGGGGGGTACGTTTTTTTTTGGATACCCCGTTTATTATTTGGGTGCCCCGTTTTTTGATGGGGGGGGTCCGTTTATTATCTGGGTACCCCGTTTTTTATTTGGGTGCCCCGTTTTTTATTTGGGTGCTCCGTTTTTTATTTGGGTGCCCCGTTTTTTATTTGGGTGCCCCGTTTTTTTATGGGGGGGTTGGTTTTTTATTTGGGTGCCCCGTTTTTTTATGGTGGGGTCCGTTTTTTATTTGGGTGCCCCGTTTTTTATTTGGGTGCTCCGTTTTTTATTTGGGTGCTCCGTTTTTTATTTCGGTGCCCCGTTTTTTGATGGGGGGGTCCGTTTTTTATTTGGGTGCCCCGTTTTTTATTTGGGTGCCCCGTTTTTTTATGGGGGGGGTCCGTTTTTTATTTGGGTGCCCCGTTTCTTATTTGGGTGCCCCGTTTTTTATTTGGGTGCTCCGTTTTTTATTTGGGTGCCCCGTTTTTTATTTGGGTGCCCCGTTTTTTTATGGGGGGGTCCGTTTTTTATTTGGGTGCCTCGTTTTTTATTTGGGTGCCCCGTTTTTTATTTGGGTGCCCCGTTTTTTATTTGGGTGCCCCGTTTTTTTATGGGGGGGTCCGTTTTTTATTTGGGTGCCCCGTTGTTTTATTTGGGTGCCCCGTTTTTTTATGGGGGGTCCGTTTTTTATTTCGGTGCCCCGTTTTTTTATGGGGGGGGGGTCCGTTTTTTATTTGGGTGCCCCGTTTTTTATTTGGGTGCCCTGTTCTTTATTTGGGTGCCCCGTTTTTTATTTGGGTGCCCCGTTTTTTATGGGGGGGGTCCGTTTTTCATCTGGGTACCCCGTTTTTTATTTGGGTACCCCGTTTTTTATTTGGGTGCCCCGTTTTTTTATGGGGGTGTCCGTTTTTTATCTGGGTACCCCGTTTTTTATTTGGGTACCCCGTTTTTTATTTGGGTGCCCCGTTTTTTATTTGGGTGCCCCGTTTTTTTATGGGGGGGGGCCGTTTATTATTTGGGTGCCCCGTTTTTTATTTGGGTGCCCCGTTTTTTTATGGGGGGGGTCCGTTTTTTATTTCGGTGCCCCGTTATTTATTTGGGTACCCCGTTGTTTATTTGGGTGCCCCGTTTTTTTATGGGGGGGTCCGTTTTTTATTTGGATACCCCGTTTTTTATTTGGGTGCCCCGTTTTTTATTTGGGTGCCCCGTTTTTTATTTGGGTACCCCGTTATTTATTTGGGTGCCCCGTTTTTTTAAGGGGGGTCCGTTTTTTATCTGGGTACCCCGTTTTTTATCTGGGTACCCCGTTTTTTATTTGGGTACCCCGTTTTTTATTTGGGTGCCCCGTTTTTTATTTGGGTGCCCCGTTTTTTATTTGGGTACCCCGTTTTTTATTTGGGTGCCCCGTTTTTTTATGGGGGGGGTCCGTTTTTTATTTGGATACCCCGTTTTTTATTTGGGTGCCCCGTTTTTTATTTGGGTGCCCCGTTTTTTATTTGGGTGCCCCGTTTTTTATTTGGGTGCCCCGTTTTTTTATGGGGGGTCCGTTTTTTATTTGGATACCCCGTTTTTTATTTGGGTGCCCCGTTTTTTATTTGGGTGCCCCGTTTTTTATTTAGGTGTCCGTTTTTTTATCTGGGTACACCGTTTTTTATTTGGATACCCCGTTTTTTATTTGGGTGCCCCGTTTTTTATTGGGGTGCCCCGTTTTTTTTATGGGGGGGTCCGTTTTTTATTTGGGTGCCCCGTTTTTTATTTGGGTGCCCCGTTTTTTATTTGGGTGCCCCGTTTTTTATTTGGGTGCCCCGTTTTTTATGGGGGGGGGCCGTTTTTTATCTGGGTACCCCGTTTTTTATTTGGGTACCCCGTTTTTTATTTGGGTGCCCCGTTTTTTTATGGGGGGGTCCGTTTTTTATTTGGATACCCCGTTTTTTATTTGGGTGCCCCGTTTTTTATTTGGGTGCCCCGTTTTTTATTTGGGTACCCCGTTATTTATTTGGGTGCCCCGTTTTTTTAAGGGGGGGTTCGTTTTTTATATGGGGGGGTCCGTTTTTTATTTGGGTGCCCCGTTTTTTATTTGGGTGCCCCGTTTTTTATTTGGGTGCCCCGTTTTTTATTTGGGTACCCCGTTTTTTATTTGGGTGCCCCATTTTTTATTTGGGTGCCCCGTTTTTTATTTGGGTGCCCCGTTTTTTTTATGGGGGGTCCGTTTTTTATTTGGGTGCCCCGTTTTTTTATGGGGGGGCGTCCGTTTTTTTATTTGGATACCCCGTTTTTTTATGGGGCGGGGTCCGTTTTTTATCTGGGTTCCCCGTTTTTTATTTGGGTACCCCGTTTTTTATTTGGGTGCCCCGTTTTTTATTTAGGTGCCCCGTTTTTTATGGGGGTGTCCGTTTTTTATCTGGGTACCCCGTTTTTTATTTGGGTACCCCGTTTTTTATTTGGGTGCCCCGTTTTTTATTTGGGTGCTCCGTTTTTTATTTGGGTGCCCCGTTTTTTATTTGGGTGCCCCGTTTTTTTATGGGGGGGGGGTCCGTTTTTTATCTGGGTACCCCGTTTTTTATTTGGGTACCCCGTTTTTTATTTGGGTGCCCCGTTTTTTATTTGGGTGCCCCGTTTTTTATTTGGGTACCCCCTTATTTATTTGGGTGCCCCGTTTTTTTATGGGGGGGGTCCGTTTTTTATATGGGGGGGTCCGTTTTTTATTTGGGTGCCCCGTTTTTTATTTGGGTGCCCCGTTTTTTATTTCGGTGCCCCGTTTTTTATTTGGGTACCCCGTTTTTTATTTGGGTGCCCCGTTTTTTATTTGGGTGCCCCGTTTTTTTATGGGGGGGGTCCGTTTTTTATTTGGATACCCCGTTTTTTATTTGGGTGCCCCGTTTTTTATTTGGGTACCCCGTTATTTATTTGGGTGCCCCGTTTTTTTATGGGGGGGGTCCGTTTTTTATATGGGGGGGTCCGTTTTTTATTTGGGTGCCCCGTTTTTTATTTGGGTGCCCCGTTTTTTATTTCGGTGCCCCGTTTTTTATTTGGGTACCCCGTTTTTTATTTGGGTGCCCCGTTTTTTATTTGGGTGCCCCGTTTTTTTATGGGGGGGTCCGTTTTTTATTTGGATACCCCGTTTTTTATTTGGGTGCCCCGTTTTTTATTTGGGTGCCCCGTTTTTTATTTGGGTACCCCGTTATTTATTTGGGTGCCCCGTTTTTTTTATGGGGGGGGTCCGTTTTTTATATGGGGGGGTCCGTTTTTTATTTGGGTGCCCCGTTTTTTATTTGGGTGCCCCGTTTTTTATTTCGGTGCCCCGTTTTTTTATGGGGGGGTCCGTTTTTTATCTGGGTACCCCGTTTTTTATTTGGGTACCCCGTTTTTTATTTGGGTGCCCCGTTTTTTTATGGGGGGGGTCCGTTTTTTATTTGGATACCCCGTTTTTTATTTGGGTGCCCCGTTTTTTATTTGGGTGCCCCGTTTTTTATTTGGGTACCCCGTTTTTTATTTGGGTGCCCCTTTTTTTTTATGGGGGGGTCCGTTTTTTATTTGGGTGCCCCGTTTTTTTATGGGGGGGGTCCGTTTTTTATTTCGGTGCCCCGTTATTTATTTGGGTACCCCGTTGTTTATTTGGGTGCCCCGTTTTTTTTATGGGGGGGTCCGTTTTTTATTTGGGTGCCCCGTTTTTTTATGGGGGGGGTCCGTTTTTTATCTGGGTACCCCGTTTTTTATTTGGGTACCCCGTTTTTTATTTGGGTGCTCCGTTTTTTATTTGGGTGCCCCGTTTTTTATTTGGGTGCCCCGTTTTTTTTATGGGGGGGGGTCCGTTTTTTATCTGGGTACCCCGTTTTTTATTTGGGTGCCCCGTTTTTTATTTGGGTGCCCCGTTTTTTATGGGGGTGTCCGTTTTTTATCTGGGTACCCCGTTTTTTATTTGGGTACCCCGTTTTTTATTTGGGTGCCCCGTTTTTTATTTGGGTGCCCCGTTTTTTTATGGGGCGGGGTCCGTTTTTTATCTGGGTACCCCGTTTTTTATTTGGGTGCCCCGTTTTTTTATGGGGGGGGTCCGTTTATTATCTGGGAACCCCGTTTTTTATTTGGGTGCCCCGTTTTTTATTTGGGTGCCCCGTTTTTTATTTAGGTGCCCCGTTTTTTATGGGGGTGTCCGTTTTTTATCTGGGTACCCCGTTTTTTATTTCGGTGCACCGTTTTTTATTTGGGTGCCCCATTTTTATTTGGGTACCCCGTTTTTTAATTGGGTGCCCCGTTTTTTATGGGGGGGTCCGTTTTTTATTTGGGTGTCACGTTTTTTATTTGGGTGCACCGTTTTTTATTTGGGTACCCCGTTTTTTATTTGGGTACCCCGTTTTTTATTTGGGTGCCCCGTTTTTTATTTGGGTGCCCCGTTTTTTATTTAGGTGTCCGTTTTTTTATCTGGGTACCCCGTTTTTTATTTGGGTACCCCGTTTTTTATTTGGGTGCCCCGTTTTTTATTTGGGTGCCCCGTTTTTTTATGGGGGGGTCCGTTTTTTATTTGGGTGCCCCGTTTTTTTATGGGGGGGTCCGTTTTTTATTTGGGTGCCCCGTTTTTTATTTGGGTGCCCCGTTTTTTATTTGGGTGCCCCGTTTTTTTATGGGGGGGTCCGTTTTTTATTTGGGTGCCCCGTTTTTTTATGGGGGGGTCCGTTTTTTATTTGGGTGCCCCGTTTTTTATTTGGGTGCCCCGTTTTTTATTTGGGTGCCCCGTTTTTTATTTGGGTGTCCCGTTTTTTATTTGGGTGCCCCGTTTTTTATTTGGGTGCCCCGTTTTTTGATGGGGGGGTCCATTTTTTATTTGGGTGCCCCGTTTTTTATGGGGAGGTCCGTTTTTTATTTGGGTGCCCCGTTTTTTATTTGGGTGCCCCGTTTTTTATTTGGGTGCCCCGTTTTTTTATGGGGGGTCCGTTTTTTATTTGGGTGCCTCGTTTTTTATCTAGGTGCCCCGTTTTTTAGTTGGGTGCCCCGTTTTTTATTTGGGTGCCCCGTTTTTTATTTGGGTGCCCCGTTTTTTATTTGGGTGCCCCGTTTTTTTATGGGGGGTCCGTTTTTTATTTGGGTACCCCGTTTTTATTTGGGTGCCCCGTTTTTATATGGGTGCCCCGTTTTTTATTTGGGTGCCCCGTTTTTATATGGGTGCCCCGTTTTTTATTTGGGTGCCCCGTTTTTTTATGGGGGGTCCGTTTATTATTTGGGTGCCCCGTTTTTTTATGGGGGGGTCCGTTTTTTATTTGGGAACCCCATTTTTTATTTGGGTGCCCCGTTTCTTTATGGGGGGGGTCCGTTTTTTATTTGGGTGCACCGTTTTTTTATGGGTGGGTCCGTTTTTATTTCGGTGCCCCGTTTTTTTATGGGGGGTCCGTTTTTTATTTGGGTACCCCGTTTTTTATTTGGGTGCACCGTTTTTTATTTGGGTACCCCGTTTTTTATTTGTGTGCCTCGTTTTTTATTTGGGTGCCCCGTTTTTTATTTGGGTGCCCCGTTTTTTTATGGGGGGGGTCCGTTTATTATCTGGGAACCCCGTTTTTTATTTGGGTGCCCCGTTTTTTATTTGGGTGCCCCGTTTTTTATTTAGGTGCCCCGTTTTTTATGGGGGTGTCCGTTTTTTATCTGGGTACCCCGTTTTTTATTTGGGTGCCCTGTTTTTTTATGGGGGGGGTCCGTTTTTTATCTGGGTACCCCGTTTTTTATTTGGGTACCCCGTTTTTTATTTGTGTGCCTCGTTTTTTATTTGGGTGCCCCGTTTTTTATTTGGGTGCCCCGTTTTTTTATGGGGGGGTCCGTTTATTATCTGGGAACCCCGTTTTTTATTTGGGTGCCCCGTTTTTTATTTGGGTGCCCCGTTTTTTATTTAGGTGCCCCGTTTTTTATGGGGGTGTCCGTTTTTTATCTGGGTACCCCGTTTTTTATTTGGGTGCCCCATTTTTTATTTGGGTGCCCCGTTTTTTATTTGGGTGCCCCGTTTTTTTTATGGGGGGGTCCGTTTTTTATTTGGGTGCCCCGTTTTTTTATGGGGGGGGGTCCGTTTTTTTATTTGGATACCCCGTTTTTTATTTGGGTGCCCCGTTTTTTATTTGGGTGCCCCGTTTTTTTATGGGGGGGTCCGTTTTTTATCTGGGTACCCCGTTTTTTATTTGGGTACCCCGTGTTTTATTTGTGTGCCTCGTTTTTTATTTGGGTGCCCCGTTTTTTATTTGGGTGCCCCGTTTTTTTATGGGGGGGGTCCTTTTATTATCTGGGTACCCCGTTTTTTATTTGGGTGCCCCGTTTTTTATTTGGGTGCCCCGTTTTTTATTTGGGTGCCCCGTTTTTTTATGGGGCGGGGACCGTTTTTTATCTGGGTACCCCGTTTTTTTTATGGGGGGGTCCGTTTTTTATTTGGGTGCCCCGTTTTTTTATGGGGGGGTCCGTTTTTTTATTTGGATACCCCGTTTTTTATTTGTGTGCCCCGTTTTTTATTTGGGTGCCCCGTTTTTTATTTGGGTGCCCCGTTTTTTTATGGGGGGGGTCCGTTTTTTATCTGCGTACCCCGTTTTTTATTTGGGTGCCCCGTTTTTTATTTGGGTGCCCCGTTTTTTATTTAGGTGCCCCGTTTTTTATGGGGGTGTCCGTTTTTTATCTGGGTACCCCGTTTTTTATTTGGGTGCCCCGTTTTTTATTTGGGTGCCCCGTTTTTTATTTGGGTGCCCCGTTTTTTTTATCTGGGTACCCCGTTTTTTATTTGGGTGCCCCGTTTTTTATTTGGGTGCCCCGTTTTTTATTTGGGTGCCCCGTTTTTTATTTGGGTGCCCCGTTTTTTTATGGGGCGGGGTCCGTTTTTTATCTGGGTACCCCGTTTTTTATTTGGGTACCCCGTTTTTTATTTGGGTGCCCCGTTTTTTTATGGGGGGGGTCCGTTTTTTATTTGGACACCCCGTTTTTTATTTGGGTGCCCCGTTTTTTATTTGGGTGCCCCGTTTTTTATTTGGGTACACCGTTTTTTATTTGGGTGCCCCGTTTTTTTATGGGGGGGGTCCGTTTTTTATATGGGGGTGCCCCGTTTTTTATTTGGGTGCCCCGTTTTTTATTTGGGTGCCCCGTTTTTTATTTGGGTACCCCGTTTTTTATTTGGGTGGCCCGTTTTTTTTATGGGGGGGTCCGTTTTTTGTTTGGGTGCCCCGTTTTTTTATGGGGGGGTCCGTTTTTTATTTGGATACACCGTTTTTTATTTTAGGGTGCCCCGTTTTTTATTTGGGTGCCCCGTTTTTTTTATGGAGGGGGTTCGTTTTTTATTTGGGTACCCCGTTTTTTATTTGGGTGCCCCGTTTTTTTATGGGGGGGTCCGTTTTTTATTTGGGTGCCCCGTTTTTTTATGGGGGGGGTCCGTTTTTTATTTGGGTGCCCCGTTTTTTATTTGGGTGCCCCGTTTTTTTATGGGGGGGGTCCGTTTTTTATTTGGTTACCCCGTTTTTTATTTGGGTACCCCGTTTTATATTTGGGTGCCCCGTTTTTTTATGGGGGGGGGGTCCGTTTTTTATTTGGGTGCCCCGTTTTTTATTTGGGTGCCCCGTTTTTTATTTGGGTACCCCGTTATTTATTTGGGTGCCCCGTTATTTATTTGGGTGCCCCGTTTTTTTAAGGGGGGGTCCGTTTTTTATATGGGGGGGTCCGTTTTTTATTTGGGTGCCCCGTTTTTTATTTGGGTGCCCCGTTTTTTATTTGGGTACCCCGTTATTTATTTGGGTGCCCCGTTCTTTATTTGGGTGCCCCGTTTTTTTATGGGGGGTCCGTTTTTTATCTGGGTACCCCGTTTTTTATTTGGGTGCCCCGTTTTTTATTTGGGTGCCCCGTTTTTTATTTAGGTGCCCCGTTTTTTATGGGGGTGTCCGTTTTTTATCTGGGTACCCCGTTTTTTTATGGGGGGGTCCGTTTTTTATTTGGATACCCCGTTTTTTATTTGGGTGCCCCGTTTTTTATTTGGGTGCCCCGTTTTTTTTATGGAGGGGGTTCGTTTTTTATTTGGGTACCCCGTTTTTTATTTGGGTGCCCCGTTTTTTTATGGGGGGGGGTCCGTTTTTTATTTGGATACCCCGTTTTTTATTTGGGTACCCCGTTTTTTATTTGGGTGCTCCGTTTTTTTATGGGGGGGGGTCCGTTTTTTATTTGGATACCCCGTTTTTTATTTGGGTGCCCCGTTTTTTATTTGGGTGCCCCGTTTTTTATTTGGGTACCCCGTTATTTATTTGGGTGCCCCGTTTTTTTAAGGGGGGGGGGCCGTTTTTTATATGGGTGGGTCCGTTTTTTATTTGGGTGCCCCGTTTTTTATTTGGGTGCCCCGTTTTTTATTTGGGTGCCCCGTTTTTTATTTGGGTACCACGTTTTTTATTTGGGTGCCCCATTTTTTATTTGGGTGCCCCGTTTTTTATTTTGGTGCCCCGTTTTTTTTATGGGGGGGTCCGTTTTTTATTTGGGTGCCCCGTTTTTTTATGGGGGGGGTCCGTTTTTTTATTTGGATACCCCGTTTTTTATTTGGGTGCCCCATTTTTTATTTGGGTGCCCCGTTTTTTATTTGGGTGCCCCGTTTTTTTTATGGGGGGGTCCGTTTTTTATTTGGGTGCCCCGTTTTTTTATGGGGGGGGTCCGTTTTTTTATTTGGATACCCCGTTTTTTATTTGTGTGCCCCGTTTTTTATCTGGGTACCCCGTTTTTTATTTGGGTGCCCCGTTTTTTATTTGGGTGCCCCGTTTTTTATTTAGGTGCCCCGTTTTTTATGGGGGTGTCCGTTTTTTATCTGGGTACCCCGTTTTTTATTTGGGTACCCCGTTTTTTATTTGGGTGCCCCGTTTTTTATTTGGGTGCCCCATTTTTTATTTGGGTGCCCCGTTTTTTTTATCTGGGTACCCCGTTTTTTATTTGGGTGCCCCGTTTTTTATTTGGGTGCCCCGTTTTTTATTTGGGTGTCCCGTTTTTTATTTGGGTGCCCCGTTTTTTTATGGGGCGGGGTCCGTTTTTTATCTGGGTACCCCGTTTTTTATTTGGGTGCCCCGTTTTTTATTTGGGTACCCCGTTTTTTATTTGGGTGCCCCGTTTTTTTATGGGGGGGTGTCCGTTTTTTATATGGGGGTGCCCCGTTTTTTATTTGGGTGCCCCGTTTTTTATTTGGGTGCCCCGTTTTTTATTTGGATACCCCGTTTTTTATTTGGGTGCCCCATTTTTTATTTGGGTGCCCCGTTTTTTATTTGGGTGCCCCGTTTTTTTTATGGGGGGGTCCGTTTTTTATTTGGGTGCCCCGTTTTTTTATGGGGCGGGGTCCGTTTTTTATCTGGGTACCCCGTTTTTTATTTGGGTACCCCGTTTTTTATTTGGGTGCCCCGTTTTTTTATGGGGGGGGTCCGTTTTTTATTTGGACACCCCGTTTTTTATTTGGGTGCCCCGTTTTTTATTTGGGTGCCCCGTTTTTTATTTGGGTACCCCGTTTTTTATTTGGGTGCCCCGTTTTTTTATGGGGGGGGTCCGTTTTTTATATGGGGGTGCCCCGTTTTTTATTTGGGTGCCCCGTTTTTTATTTGGGTGCCCCGTTTTTTATTTGGGTACCCCGTTTTTTATTTGGGTGGCCCGTTTTTTTTATGGGGGGGTCCGTTTTTTGTTTGGGTGCCCCGTTTTTTTATGGGGGGGTCCGTTTTTTATTTGGATACACCGTTTTTTATTTTAGGGTGCCCCGTTTTTTATTTGGGTGCCCCGTTTTTTTTATGGAGGGGGTTCGTTTTTTATTTGGGTACCCCGTTTTTTATTTGGGTGCCCCGTTTTTTTATGGGGGGGTCCGTTTTTTATTTGGGTGCCCCGTTTTTTTATGGGGGGGGTCCGTTTTTTATTTGGGTGCCCCGTTTTTTATTTGGGTGCCCCGTTTTTTTATGGGGGGGATCCGTTTTTTATTTGGTTACCCCGTTTTTTATTTGGGTACCCCGTTTTATATTTGGGTGCCCCGTTTTTTTATGGGGGGGGGGTCCGTTTTTTATTTGGGTGCCCCGTTTTTTATTTGGGTGCCCCGTTTTTTATTTGGGTACCCCGTTATTTATTTGGGTGCCCCGTTATTTATTTGGGTGCCCCGTTTTTTTAAGGGGGGGTCCGTTTTTTATATGGGGGGGTCCGTTTTTTATTTGGGTGCCCCGTTTTTTATTTGGGTGCCCCGTTTTTTATTTGGGTACCCCGTTATTTATTTGGGTGCCCCGTTCTTTATTTGGGTGCCCCGTTTTTTTATGGGGGGTCCGTTTTTTATCTGGGTACCCCGTTTTTTATTTGGGTGCCCCGTTTTTTATTTGGGTGCCCCGTTTTTTATTTAGGTGCCCCGTTTTTTATGGGGGTGTCCGTTTTTTATCTGGGTACCCCGTTTTTTTATGGGGGGGTCCGTTTTTTATTTGGATACCCCGTTTTTTATTTGGGTGCCCCGTTTTTTATTTGGGTGCCCCGTTTTTTTTATGGAGGGGGTTCGTTTTTTATTTGGGTACCCCGTTTTTTATTTGGGTGCCCCGTTTTTTTATGGGGGGGGGTCCGTTTTTTATTTGGATACCCCGTTTTTTATTTGGGTACCCCGTTTTTTATTTGGGTGCTCCGTTTTTTTATGGGGGGGGGGTCCGTTTTTTATTTGGATACCCCGTTTTTTATTTGGGTGCCCCGTTTTTTATTTGGGTGCCCCGTTTTTTATTTGGGTACCCCGTTATTTATTTGGGTGCCCCGTTTTTTTAAGGGGGGGGGCCGTTTTTTATATGGGTGGGTCCGTTTTTTATTTGGGTGCCCCGTTTTTTATTTGGGTGCCCCGTTTTTTATTTGGGTGCCCCGTTTTTTATTTGGGTACCACGTTTTTTATTTGGGTGCCCCATTTTTTATTTGGGTGCCCCGTTTTTTATTTTGGTGCCCCGTTTTTTTTATGGGGGGGTCCGTTTTTTATTTGGGTGCCCCGTTTTTTTATGGGGGGGGTCCGTTTTTTTATTTGGATACCCCGTTTTTTATTTGGGTGCCCCATTTTTTATTTGGGTGCCCCGTTTTTTATTTGGGTGCCCCGTTTTTTTTATGGGGGGGTCCGTTTTTTATTTGGGTGCCCCGTTTTTTTATGGGGGGGGTCCGTTTTTTTATTTGGATACCCCGTTTTTTATTTGTGTGCCCCGTTTTTTATCTGGGTACCCCGTTTTTTATTTGGGTGCCCCGTTTTTTATTTGGGTGCCCCGTTTTTTATTTAGGTGCCCCGTTTTTTATGGGGGTGTCCGTTTTTTATCTGGGTACCCCGTTTTTTATTTGGGTACCCCGTTTTTTATTTGGGTGCCCCGTTTTTTATTTGGGTGCCCCATTTTTTATTTGGGTGCCCCGTTTTTTTTATCTGGGTACCCCGTTTTTTATTTGGGTGCCCCGTTTTTTATTTGGGTGCCCCGTTTTTTATTTGGGTGTCCCGTTTTTTATTTGGGTGCCCCGTTTTTTTATGGGGCGGGGTCCGTTTTTTATCTGGGTACCCCGTTTTTTATTTGGGTGCCCCGTTTTTTATTTGGGTACCCCGTTTTTTATTTGGGTGCCCCGTTTTTTTATGGGGGGGTGTCCGTTTTTTATATGGGGGTGCCCCGTTTTTTATTTGGGTGCCCCGTTTTTTATTTGGGTGCCCCGTTTTTTATTTGGATACCCCGTTTTTTATTTGGGTGCCCCATTTTTTATTTGGGTGCCCCGTTTTTTATTTGGGTGCCCCGTTTTTTTTATGGGGGGGTCCGTTTTTTATTTGGGTGCCCCGTTTTTTTATGGGGGGGGGGTACGTTTTTTTATTTGGATACCCCGTTTTTTATTTGTGTGCCCCGTTTTTTATTTGGGTGCCCCGTTTTTTATTTGGGTGCCCCGTTTTTTTATGGGGGGGTCCGTTTTTTATCTGGGTACCCCGTTTTTTATTTGGGTGCCCCGTTTTTTATTTGGGTGCCCCGTTTTTTATTTAGGTGCCCCGTTTTTTATGGGGGGGTCCGTTTTTTATTTGGGTGCCCCGTTTTTTTATGGGGGGGGTACGTTTTTTTATTTGGATACCCCGTTTTTTATTTGTGTGCCCCGTTTTTTATTTGGGTGCCCCGTTTTTTATTTGGGTGCCCCGTTTTTTTAAGGGGGGGTCCGTTTTTTATATGGGGGGGTCCGTTTTTTATTTGGGTGCCCCGTTTTTTATTTGGGTGCCCCGTTTTTTATTTGGGTGCCCCGTTTTTTATTTGGGTACCACGTTTTTTATTTGGGTGCCCCATTTTTTATTTGGGTGCCCCGTTTTTTATTTGGGTGCCCCGTTTTTTTTATGGGGGGGTCCGTTTTTTATTTGGGTGCCTCGTTTTTTTATGGGGGGGGGTCCGTTTTTTTATTTGGATACCCCGTTTTTTATTTGTGTGCCCCGTTTTTTATCTGGGTACCCCGTTTTTTATTTGGGTGCCCCGTTTTTTATTTGGGTGCCCCGTTTTTTTATGGGGCGGGGTCCGTTTTTTATCTGGGTACCCCGTTTTTTATTTGGGTGCCCCGTTTTTTATTTGGGTACCCCGTTTTTTATTTGGGTGCCCCGTTTTTTTATGGGGGGGTGTCCGTTTTTTATATGGGTGCCCCGTTTTTTATTTGGGTGCCCCGTTTTTTTATGGGGGGGTCCGTTTTTTAATTGGGTGCCCCGTTTTTTATTTGGGTGCCCCGTTTTTTATTTGGGTGCCCCGTTTTTTATGGGGGGGTCCGTTTTTTATTTGGGTGCCCCGTTTTTTATTTGGGTGCCCCGTTTTTTATTTGGGTGCCCCGTTTTTTTATTTGGGTACCCCGTTTTTTATTTGGGTGCCCCGTTTTTTTATGGGGGGGTCCGTTTTTTATTTGGGTACCCCGTTTTTTATTTGGGTGCCCCGTTTTTTATTTGGGTGCCCCGTTTTTTATTTGGGTGCCCCGTTTTTTATTTAGGTGTCCGTTTTTTTATCTGGGTACCCCGTTTTTTATTTGGGTACCCCGTTTTTTATTTGGGTGTCCCGTTTTTTATTTGGGTGCCCCGTTTTTTATTGGGGTGCCCCGTTTTTTTTATGGGGGGGTCCGTTTTTTATTTGGGTGCCCCGTTTTTTATTTGGGTGCCCCGTTTTTTATTTGGGTGCCCCGTTTTTTATTTGGGTGCCCCGTTTTTTTATGGGGGGGGGGCCGTTTTTTTATCTGGGTACCCCGTTTTTTATTTGGGTACCCCGTTTTTTATTTGGGTGCCCCGTTTTTTTATGGGGGGGTCCGTTTTTTATTTGGATACCCCGTTTTTTATTTGGGTGCCCCGTTTTTTATTTGGGTGCCCCGTTATTTATTTGGGTGCCCCGTTTTTTTAAGGGGGGGTCGTTTTTTATATGGGGGGGTCCGTTTTTTATTTGGGTGCCCCGTTTTTTATTTGGGTGCCCCGTTTTTTATTTGGGTACCCCGTTTTTTATTTGGGTGCCCCGTTTTTTTTATGGGGGGGTCCGTTTTTTATTTGGGTGCCCCGTTTTTTTATGGGGGGGGTCCGTTTTTTATTTCGGTGCCCCGTTATTTATTTGGGTACCCCGTTGTTTATTTGGGTGCCCCGTTTTTTTATGGGGGGGTCCGTTTTTTATTTGGATACCCCGTTTTTTATTTGGGTGCCCCGTTTTTTATTTGGGTGCCCCGTTTTTTATTTGGGTACCCCGTTATTTATTTGGGTGCCCCGTTTTTTTAAGGGGGGTCCGTTTTTTATCTGGGTACCCCGTTTTTTATCTGGGTACCCCGTTTTTTATTTGGGTACCCCGTTTTTTATTTGGGTGCCCCGTTTTTTATTTGGGTGCCCCGTTTTTTATTTGGGTACCCCGTTTTTTATTTGGGTGCCCCGTTTTTTTATGGGGGGGGTCCGTTTTTTATTTGGATACCCCGTTTTTTATTTGGGTGCCCCGTTTTTTATTTGGGTGCCCCGTTTTTTATTTGGGTGCCCCGTTTTTTATTTGGGTGCCCCGTTTTTTTATGGGGGGTCCGTTTTTTATTTGGATACCCCGTTTTTTATTTGGGTGCCCCGTTTTTTATTTGGGTGCCCCGTTTTTTATTTAGGTGTCCGTTTTTTTATCTGGGTACCCCGTTTTTTATTTGGATACCCCGTTTTTCATTTGGGTGTCCCGTTTTTTATTTGGGTGCCCCGTTTTTTATTGGGGTGCCCCGTTTTTTTTATGGGGGGGTCCGTTTTTTATTTGGGTGCCCCGTTTTTTATTTGGGTGCCCCGTTTTTTATTTGGGTGCCCCGTTTTTTATTTGGGTGCCCCGTTTTTTATGGGGGGGGGCGTTTTTTATCTGGGTACCCCGTTTTTTATTTGGGTACCCCGTTTTTTATTTGGGTGCCCCGTTTTTTTATGGGGGGGTCCGTTTTTTATTTGGATACCCCGTTTTTTATTTGGGTGCCCCGTTTTTTATTTGGGTGCCCCGTTTTTTATTTGGGTACCCCGTTATTTATTTGGGTGCCCCGTTTTTTTAAGGGGGGGTTCGTTTTTTATATGGGGGGGTCCGTTTTTTATTTGGGTGCCCCGTTTTTTATTTGGGTGCCCCGTTTTTTATTTGGGTGCCCCGTTTTTTATTTGGGTACCCCGTTTTTTATTTGGGTGCCCCGTTTTTTTATGGGGGGGGTCCGTTTTTTATTTGGATACCCCGTTTTTTATTTGGGTGCCCCGTTTTTTATTTGGGTGCCCCGTTTTTTATTTGGGTGCCCCGTTTTTTATTTGGGTGCCCCGTTTTTTTATGGGGGGTCCGTTTTTTATTTGGATACCCCGTTTTTTATTTGGGTGCCCCGTTTTTTATTTGGGTGCCCCGTTTTTTATTTAGGTGTCCGTTTTTTTATCTGGGTACCCCGTTTTTTATTTGGATACCCCGTTTTTCATTTGGGTGTCCCGTTTTTTATTTGGGTGCCCCGTTTTTTATTGGGGTGCCCCGTTTTTTTATGGGGGGGTCCGTTTTTTATTTGGGTGCCCCGTTTTTTATTTGGGTGCCCCGTTTTTTATTTGGGTGCCCCGTTTTTTATTTGGGTGCCCCGTTTTTTATGGGGGGGGCCGTTTTTTATCTGGGTACCCCGTTTTTTATTTGGGTACCCCGTTTTTTATTTGGGTGCCCCGTTTTTTTATGGGGGGGTCCGTTTTTTATTTGGATACCCCGTTTTTTATTTGGGTGCCCCGTTTTTTATTTGGGTGCCCCGTTTTTTATTTGGGTACCCCGTTATTTATTTGGGTGCCCCGTTTTTTTAAGGGGGGGTTCGTTTTTTATATGGGGGGGTCCGTTTTTTATTTGGGTGCCCCGTTTTTTATTTGGGTGCCCCGTTTTTTATTTGGGTGCCCCGTTTTTTATTTGGGTACCCCGTTTTTTATTTGGGTGCCCCATTTTTTATTTGGGTGCCCCGTTTTTTATTTGGGTGCCCCGTTTTTTTTATGGGGGGTCCGTTTTTTATTTGGGTGCCCCGTTTTTTTATGGGGGGGCGTCCGTTTTTTTATTTGGATACCCCGTTTTTTATTTGGGTGCCCCATTTTTTATTTGGGTGCCCCGTTTTTTATTTGGGTGACCCGTTTTTTTTATGGGGGGGTCCGTTTTTTATTTGGGTGCCCCGTTTTTTTATGGGGTGGGGTCCGTTTTTTTTATTTGGATACCCCGTTTTTTATTTGTGTGCCCCGTTTTTTATTTGGGTGCCCCGTTTTTTATTTGGGTGCCCCGTTTTTTTATGGGGCGGGGTCCGTTTTTTATCTGGGTTCCCCGTTTTTTATTTGGGTACCCCGTTTTTTATTTGGGTGCCCCGTTTTTTATTTAGGTGCCCCGTTTTTTATGGGGGTGTCCGTTTTTTATCTGGGTACCCCGTTTTTTATTTGGGTACCCCGTTTTTTATTTGGGTGCCCCGTTTTTTATTTGGGTGCTCCGTTTTTTATTTGGGTGCCCCGTTTTTTATTTGGGTGCCCCGTTTTTTTATGGGGGGGGTCCGTTTTCTATCTGGGTACCCCGTTTTTTATTTGGGTACCCCGTTTTTTATTTGGGTGCCCCGTTTTTTATTTGGGTGCCCCGTTTTTCATTTGGGTACCCCGTTATTTATTTGGGTGCCCCGTTTTTTTATGGGGGGGGGTCCGTTTTTTATATGGGGGGGTCCGTTTTTTATTTGGGTGCCCCGTTTTTTATTTGGGTGCCCCGTTTTTTATTTCGGTGCCCCGTTTTTTATTTGGGTACCCCGTTTTTTATTTGGGTGCCCCGTTTTTTATTTGGGTGCCCCGTTTTTTTATGGGGGGGGTCCGTTTTTTATTTGGATACCCCGTTTTTTATTTGGGTGCCCCGTTTTTTATTTGGGTACCCCGTTATTTATTTGGGTGCCCCGTTTTTTTATGGGGGGGGTCCGTTTTTTATATGGGGGGGTCCGTTTTTTATTTGGGTGCCCCGTTTTTTATTTGGGTGCCCCGTTTTTTATTTCGGTGCCCCGTTTTTTATTTGGGTACCCCGTTTTTTATTTGGGTGCCCCGTTTTTTATTTGGGTGCCCCGTTTTTTTATGGGGGGGTCCGTTTTTTATTTGGATACCCCGTTTTTTATTTGGGTGCCCCGTTTTTTATTTGGGTGCCCCGTTTTTTATTTGGGTACCCCGTTATTTATTTGGGTGCCCCGTTTTTTTATGGGGGGGGTCCGTTTTTTATATGGGGGGGTCCGTTTTTTATTTGGGTGCCCCGTTTTTTATTTGGGTGCCCCGTTTTTTATTTCGGTGCCCCGTTTTTTTATGGGGGGGTCCGTTTTTTATCTGGGTACCCCGTTTTTTATTTGGGTACCCCGTTTTTTATTTGGGTGCCCCGTTTTTTTATGGGGGGGTCCGTTTTTTATTTGGATACCCCGTTTTTTATTTGGGTGCCCCGTTTTTTATTTGGGTGCCCCGTTTTTTATTTGGGTACCCCGTTATTTATTTGGGTGCCCCGTTTTTTTTATGGGGGGGGTCCGTTTTTTATATGGGGGGTCCGTTTTTTATTTGGGTGCCCCGTTTTTTATTTGGGTGCCCCGTTTTTTATTTGGGTGCCCCGTTTTTTATTTGGGTACCCCGTTTTTTATTTGGGTGCCCCTTTTTTTTTATGGGGGGGTCCGTTTTTTATTTGGGTGCCCCGTTTTTTTATGGGGGGGGTCCGTTTTTTATTTCGGTGCCCCGTTATTTATTTGGGTACCCCGTTGTTTATTTGGGTGCCCCGTTTTTTTATGGGGGGGGTCCGTTTTTTTATTTGGATACCCCGTTTTTTATTTGGGTGCCCCGTTTTTTATTTGGGTGCCCCGTTTTTTTATGGGGGGGTCCGTTTTTTATCTGGGTACCCCGTTTTTTATTTGGGTACCCCGTTTTTTATTTGGGTGCTCCGTTTTTTATTTGGGTGCCTCGTTTTTTATTTGGGTGCCCCGTTTTTTTTATGGGGGGGGTCCGTTTTTTATCTGGGTACCCCGTTTTTTATTTGGGTGCCCCGTTTTTTATTTGGGTGCCCCGTTTTTTATGGAGGTGTCCGTTTTTTATCTGGGTACCCCGTTTTTTATTTGGGTACCCCGTTTTTTATTTGGGTGCCCCGTTTTTTATTTGGGTGCCCCGTTTTTTTATGGGGCGGGGTCCGTTTTTTATCTGGGTACCCCGTTTTTTATTTGGGTGCCCCGTTTTTTTATGGGGGGGGGTCCGTTTATTATCTGGGAACCCCGTTTTTTATTTGGGTGCCCCGTTTTTTATTTGGGTGCCCCGTTTTTTATTTAGGTGCCCCGTTTTTTATGGGGGTGTCCGTTTTTTATCTGGGTACCCCGTTTTTTATTTCGGTGCACCGTTTTTTATTTGGGTGCCCCGTTTTTATTTGGGTACCCCGTTTTTTAATTGGGTGCCCCGTTTTTTATGGGGGGGTCCGTTTTTTATTTGGGTGTCACGTTTTTTATTTGGGTGCACCGTTTTTTATTTGGGTACCCCGTTTTTTATTTGGGTACCCCGTTTCTTATTTGGGTGCCCCGTTTTTTATTTGGGTGCCCCGTTTTTTATTTAGGTGTCCGTTTTTTTATCTGGGTACCCCGTTTTTTATTTGGGTACCCCGTTTTTTATTTGGGTGCCCCGTTTTTTATTTGGGTGCCCCGTTTTTTTATGGGGGGGGTCCGTTTTTTATTTGGGTGCCCCGTTTTTTTATGGGGGGGTCCGTTTTTTATTTGGGTGCCCCGTTTTTTATTTGGGTGCCCCGTTTTTTATTTGGGTGCCCCGTTTTTTTATGGGGGGGTCCGTTTTTTATTTGGGTGCCCCGTTTTTTTATGGGGGGGTCCGTTTTTTATTTGGGTGCCCCGTTTTTTATTTGGGTGCCCCGTTTTTTATTTGGGTGCCCCGTTTTTTATTTGGGTGTCCCGTTTTTTATTTGGGTGCCCCGTTTTTTATTTGGGTGCCCCGTTTTTTGATGGGGGGGTCCATTTTTTATTTGGGTGCCCCGTTTTTTATGGGGAGGTCCGTTTTTTATTTGGGTGCCCCGTTTTTTATTTGGGTGCCCCGTTTTTTATTTGGGTGCCCCGTTTTTTTATGGGGGGTCCGTTTTTTATTTGGGTGCCTCGTTTTTTATCTAGGTGCCCCGTTTTTTAGTTGGGTGCCCCGTTTTTTATTTGGGTGCCCCGTTTTTTTATGGGGGGGTCCGTTTTTTATTTGGGTGCCCCGTTTTTTTATGGGGGGTCCGTTTTTTATTCGGTGCCCCGTTTTTTGATGGGGGGTCCGTTTTTTATTTGGGTGCCCCGTTTTTTATTTGGGTGCCCCGTTTTTTATTTGGGTGCCCCGTTTTTTTATGGGGGGTCCGTTTTTTATTTGGGTACCCCGTTTTTTATTTGGGTGCCCCGTTTTTATATGGGTGCCCCGTTTTTTATTTGGGTGCCCCGTTTTTATATGGGTGCCCCGTTTTTTATTTGGGTGCCCCGTTTTTTTATGGGGGGTCCGTTTATTATTTGGGTGCCCCGTTTTTTTATGGGGGGGTCCGTTTTTTATTTGGGAACCCCATTTTTTATTTGGGTGCCCCGTTTCTTTATGGGGGGGTCCGTTTTTTATTTGGGTGCACCGTTTTTTTATGGGTGGGTCCGTTTTTATTTCGGTGCCCCGTTTTTTTATGGGGGGTCCGTTTTTTATTTGGGTACCCCGTTTTTTATTTGGGTGCACCGTTTTTTATTTGGGTACCCCGTTTTTTATTTGTGTGCCTCGTTTTTTATTTGGGTGCCCCGTTTTTTATTTGGGTGCCCCGTTTTTTTATGGGGGGTCCGTTTTTTATTTGGGTACCCCGTTTTTTATTTGGGTGCCCCGTTTTTATATGGGTGCCCCGTTTTTTATTTGGGTGCCCCGTTTTTATATGGGTGCCCCGTTTTTTATTTGGGTGCCCCGTTTTTTTATGGGGGGTCCGTTTATTATTTGGGTGCCCCGTTTTTTTATGGGGGGGTCCGTTTTTTATTTGGGAACCCCATTTTTTATTTGGGTGCCCCGTTTCTTTATGGGGGGGTCCGTTTTTTATTTGGGTGCACCGTTTTTTTATGGGTGGGTCCGTTTTTATTTCGGTGCCCCGTTTTTTTATGGGGGGTCCGTTTTTTATTTGGGTACCCCGTTTTTTATTTGGGTGCACCGTTTTTTATTTGGGTACCCCGTTTTTTATTTGTGTGCCTCGTTTTTTATTTGGGTGCCCCGTTTTTTATTTGGGTGCCCCGTTTTTTTATGGGGGGGGTCCGTTTATTATCTGGGAACCCCGTTTTTTATTTGGGTGCCCCGTTTTTTATTTGGGTGCCCCGTTTTTTATTTAGGTGCCCCGTTTTTTATGGGGGTGTCCGTTTTTTATCTGGGTACCCCGTTTTTTATTTGGGTGCCCTGTTTTTTTATGGGGGGGGTCCGTTTTTTATCTGGGTACCCCGTTTTTTATTTGGGTACCCCGTTTTTTATTTGTGTGCCTCGTTTTTTATTTGGGTGCCCCGTTTTTTATTTGGGTGCCCCGTTTTTTTATGGGGGGGGTCCGTTTATTATCTGGGAACCCCGTTTTTTATTTGGGTGCCCCGTTTTTTATTTGGGTGCCCCGTTTTTTATTTAGGTGCCCCGTTTTTTTTATGGGGGGGTCCGTTTTTTATTTGGGTGCCCCGTTTTTTTATGGGGGGGGTCCGTTTTTTTATTTGGATACCCCGTTTTTTATTTGGGTGCCCCGTTTTTTATTTGGGTGCCCCGTTTTTTTATGGGGGGGGTCCGTTTTTTATCTGGGTACCCCGTTTTTTATTTGGGTACCCCGTGTTTTATTTGTGTGCCTCGTTTTTTATTTGGGTGCCCCGTTTTTTATTTGGGTGCCCCGTTCTTTTATGGGGGGGGTCCTTTTATTATCTGGGTACCCCGTTTTTTATTTGGGTGCCCCGTTTTTTATTTGGGTGCCCCGTTTTTTATTTGGGTGCCCCGTTTTTTTATGGGGCGGGGACCGTTTTTTATCTGGGTACCCCGTTTTTTTTATGGGGGGGTCCGTTTTTTATTTGGGTGCCCCGTTTTTTTATGGGGGGGGTCCGTTTTTTTATTTGGATACCCCGTTTTTTATTTGTGTGCCCCGTTTTTTATTTGGGTGCCCCGTTTTTTATTTGGGTGCCCCGTTTTTTTATGGGGGGGGTCCGTTTTTTATCTGCGTACCCCGTTTTTTATTTGGGTGCCCCGTTTTTTATTTGGGTGCCCCGTTTTTTATTTAGGTGCCCCGTTTTTTATGGGGGTGTCCGTTTTTTATCTGGGTACCCCGTTTTTTATTTGGGTGCCCCGTTTTTTATTTGGGTGCCCCGTTTTTTATTTGGGTGCCCCGTTTTTTTTATCTGGGTACCCCGTTTTTTATTTGGGTGCCCCGTTTTTTATTTGGGTGCCCCGTTTTTTATTTGGGTGCCCCGTTTTTTATTTGGGTGCCCCGTTTTTTTATGGGGCGGGGTCCGTTTTTTATCTGGGTACCCCGTTTTTTATTTGGGTACCCCGTTTTTTATTTGGGTGCCCCGTTTTTTTATGGGGGGGGTCCGTTTTTTATTTGGACACCCCGTTTTTTATTTGGGTGCCCCGTTTTTTATTTGGGTGCCCCGTTTTTTATTTGGGTACCCCGTTTTTTATTTGGGTGCCCCGTTTTTTTATGGGGGGGGTCCGTTTTTTATATGGGGGTGCCCCGTTTTTTATTTGGGTGCCCCGTTTTTTATTTGGGTGCCCCGTTTTTTATTTGGGTACCCCGTTTTTTATTTGGGTGGCCCGTTTTTTTTATGGGGGGGTCCGTTTTTTATTTGGGTGCCCCGTTTTTTTATGGGGGGGTCCGTTTTTTATTTGGATACACCGTTTTTTATTTTAGGGTGCCCCGTTTTTTATTTGGGTGCCCCGTTTTTTTTATGGAGGGGGTTCGTTTTTTATTTGGGTACCCCGTTTTTTATTTGGGTGCCCCGTTTTTTTATGGGGGGGTCCGTTTTTTATTTGGGTGCCCCGTTTTTTTATGGGGGGGGGTCCGTTTTTTATTTGGGTGCCCCGTTTTTTATTTGGGTGCCCCGTTTTTTTATGGGGGGGGTCCGTTTTTTATTTGGTTACCCCGTTTTTTATTTGGGTACCCCGTTTTATATTTGGGTGCCCCGTTTTTTTATGGGGGGGGGTCCGTTTTTATTTGGGTGCCCCGTTTTTTATTTGGGTGCCCCGTTTTTTATTTGGGTACCCCGTTTTTTATTTGGGTGCCCCGTTTTTTTATGGGGGGGGTCCGTTTTTTATATGGGGGTGCCCCGTTTTTTATTTGGGTGCCCCGTTTTTTATTTGGGTGCCCCGTTTTTTATTTGGGTACCCCGTTTTTTATTTGGGTGGCCCGTTTTTTTTATGGGGGGGTCCGTTTTTTATTTGGGTGCCCCGTTTTTTTATGGGTGGGTCCGTTTTTTATTTGGATACACCGTTTTTTATTTTAGGGTGCCCCGTTTTTTATTTGGGTGCCCCGTTTTTTTTATGGAGGGGGTTCGTTTTTTATTTGGGTACCCCGTTTTTTATTTGGGTGCCCCGTTTTTTTATGGGGTGGTCCGTTTTTTATTTGGGTGCCCCGTTTTTTTATGGGGGGGGTCCGTTTTTTATTTGGGTGCCCCGTTTTTTATTTGGGTGCCCCGTTTTTTTATGGGGGGGGTCCGTTTTTTATTTGGTTACCCCGTTTTTTATTTGGGTACCCCGTTTTATATTTGGGTGCCCCGTTTTTTTATGGGGGGGGGGTCCGTTTTTTATTTGGGTGCCCCGTTTTTTATTTGGGTGCCCCGTTTTTTATTTGGGTACCCCGTTATTTATTTGGGTGCCCCGTTATTTATTTGGGTGCCCCGTTTTTTTAAGGGGGGGTCCGTTTTTTATATGGGGGGGTCCGTTTTTTATTTGGGTGCCCCGTTTTTTATTTGGGTGCCCCGTTTTTTATTTGGGTACCCCGTTATTTATTTGGGTGCCCCGTTCTTTATTTGGGTGCCCCGTTTTTTTATGGGGGATCCGTTTTTTATCTGGGTACCCCGTTTTTTATTTGGGTGCCCCGTTTTTTATTTGGGTGCCCCGTTTTTTATTTAGGTGCCCCGTTTTTTATGGGGGTGTCCGTTTTTTATCTGGGTACCCCGTTTTTTTATGGGGGGGTCCGTTTTTTATTTGGATACCCCGTTTTTTATTTGGGTGCCCCGTTTTTTATTTGGGTGCCCCGTTTTTTTTATGGAGGGGGTTCGTTTTTTATTTGGGTACCCCGTTTTTTATTTGGGTGCCCCGTTTTTTTATGGGGGGGGTCCGTTTTTTATTTGGATACCCCGTTTTTTATTTGGGTACCCCGTTTTTTATTTGGGTGCTCCGTTTTTTTATGGGGGGGGGTCCGTTTTTTATTTGGATACCCCGTTTTTTATTTGGGTGCCCCGTTTTTTATTTGGGTGCCCCGTTTTTTATTTGGGTACCCCGTTATTTATTTGGGTGCCCCGTTTTTTTAAGGGGGGGGGCGTTTTTTATATGGGTGGGTCCGTTTTTTATTTGGGTGCCCCGTTTTTTATTTGGGTGCCCCGTTTTTTATTTGGGTGCCACGTTTTTTATTTGGGTGCCCCATTTTTTATTTGGGTGCCCCGTTTTTTATTTTGGTGCCCCGTTTTTTTTATGGGGGGGTCCGTTTTTTATTTGGGTGCCCCGTTTTTTTATGGGGGGGTCCGTTTTTTTATTTGGATACCCCGTTTTTTATTTGGGTGCCCCATTTTTTATTTGGGTGCCCCGTTTTTTATTTGGGTGCCCCGTTTTTTTTATGGGGGGGTCCGTTTTTTATTTGGGTGCCCCGTTTTTTTATGGGGGGGGTCCGTTTTTTTATTTGGATACCCCGTTTTTTATTTGTGTGCCCCGTTTTTTATCTGGGTACCCCGTTTTTTATTTGGGTGCCCCGTTTTTTATTTGGGTGCCCCGTTTTTTATTTAGGTGCCCCGTTTTTTATGGGGGTGTCCGTTTTTTATCTGGGTACCCCGTTTTTTATTTGGGTACCCCGTTTTTTATTTGGGTGCCCCGTTTTTTATTTGGGTGCCCCGTTTTTTATTTGGGTGCCCCGTTTTTTTTATCTGGGTACCCCGTTTTTTATTTGGGTGCCCCGTTTTTTATTTGGGTGCCCCGTTTTTTATTTGGGTGTCCCGTTTTTTATTTGGGTGCCCCGTTTTTTTATGGGGCGGGGTCCGTTTTTTATCTGGGTACCCCGTTTTTTATTTGGGTGCCCCGTTTTTTATTTGGGTACCCCGTTTTTTATTTGGGTGCCCCGTTTTTTTATGGGGGGGTGTCCGTTTTTTATATGGGGGTGCCCCGTTTTTTATTTGGGTGCCCCGTTTTTTATTTGGGTGCCCCGTTTTTTATTTGGATACCCCGTTTTTTATTTGGGTGCCCCATTTTTTATTTGGGTGCCCCGTTTTTTATTTGGGTGCCCCGTTTTTTTTATGGGGGGGTCCGTTTTTTATTTGGGTGCCCCGTTTTTTTATGGGGGGGGTACGTTTTTTTATTTGGATACCCCGTTTTTTATTTGTGTGCCCCGTTTTTTATTTGGGTGCCCCGTTTTTTATTTGGGTGCCCCGTTTTTTTATGGGGGGGTCCGTTTTTTATCTGGGTACCCCGTTTTTTATTTGGGTGCCCCGTTTTTTATTTGGGTGCCCCGTTTTTTATTTAGGTGCCCCGTTTTTTATGGGGGTGTCCGTTTTTTATCTGGGTACCCCGTTTTTTTATGGGGGGGTCCGTTTTTTATTTGGATACCCCGTTTTTTATTTGGGTGCCCCGTTTTTTATTTGGGTGCCCCGTTATTTATTTGGGTGCCCCGTTTTTTTAAGGGGGGGTCCGTTTTTTATATGGGGGGGTCCGTTTTTTATTTGGGTGCCCCGTTTTTTATTTGGGTGCCCCGTTTTTTATTTGGGTGCCCCGTTTTTTATTTGGGTACCACGTTTTTTATTTGGGTGCCCCATTTTTTATTTGGGTGCCCCGTTTTTTATTTGGGTGCCCCGTTTTTTTTATGGGGGGGTCCGTTTTTTATTTGGGTGCCTCGTTTTTTTATGGGGGGGGGTCCGTTTTTTTATTTGGATACCCCGTTTTTTATTTGGGTGCCCCATTTTTTATTTGGGTGCCCCGTTTTTTATTTGGGTGCCCCGTTTTTTTTATGGGGGGGTCCGTTTTTTATTTGGGTGCCCCGTTTTTTTATGGGGGGGGTCCGTTTTTTTATTTGGATACCCCGTTTTTTATTTGTGTGCCCCGTTTTTTATCTGGGTACCCCGTTTTTTATTTGGGTGCCCCGTTTTTTATTTGGGTGCCCCGTTTTTTTATGGGGCGGGGTCCGTTTTTTATCTGGGTACCCCGTTTTTTATTTGGGTGCCCCGTTTTTTATTTGGGTACCCCGTTTTTTATTTGGGTGCCCCGTTTTTTTATGGGGGGGTGTCCGTTTTTTATATGGGGGTGCCCCGTTTTTTATTTGGGTGCCCCGTTTTTTATTTGGGTGCCCCGTTTTTTATTTGGGTACCCCGTTTTTTATTTGGGTGCCCCGTTTTTTATTTGGGTGTCCCGTTTTTTATTTGGGTGCCCCGTTTTTTTTATGGGGGGGTCAATTTTTTATTTGGGTGCCCCGTTTTTTTATGGAGGGGGTTCGTTTTTTATTTGGGTACCCCGTTTTTTATTTGGGTGCCCCGTTTTTTTATGGGGGGGTCCGTTTTTTATTTGGGTGCCCCGTTTTTTTATGGGGGGGGTCCGTTTTTTATTTGGGTGCCCCGTTTTTTTATGGGGGGGGTCCGTTTTTTATTTGGGTGCCCCGTTTTTTATTTGGGTACCCCGTTTTTTATTTGGGTGCCCCGTTTTTTTATGGGGGGGGTCCGTTTTTTATTTGGATACCCCGTTTTTTATTTGGGTACCCCGTTTTTTATTTGGGTGCCCCGTTTTTTTTATGGGGGGGTCCGTTTTTTATTTGGGTGCCCCGTTTTTTAATGGCTGGGGGTCCGTTTTTTTATTTGGATACCCCGTTTTTTATTTGGGTGCCCCATTTTTTATTTGGGTGCCCCGTTTTTTATTTGGGTGCCCCGTTTTTTTTATGGGGGGGTCCGTTTTTTATTTGGGTGCCCCGTTTTTTTATGGGGGGGGGGGTACGTTTTTTTATTTGGATACCCCGTTTTTTATTTGTGTGCCCCGTTTTTTATTTGGGTGCCCCGTTTTTTATTTGGGTGCCCCGTTTTTTTATGGGGGGGTCCGTTTTTTATCTGGGTACCCCGTTTTTTATTTGGGTGCCCCTTTTTTTATTTGGGTGCCCCGTTTTTTATTTAGGTGCCCCGTTTTTTATGGGGGTGTCCGTTTTTTATCTGGGTACCCCGTTTTTTTATGGGGGGTCCGTTTTTTATTTGGATACCCCGTTTTTTATTTGGGTGCCCCGTTTTTTATTTGGGTGCCCCGTTATTTATTTGGGTGCCCCGTTTTTTTAAGGGGGGGTCCGTTTTTTATATGGGGGGGTCCGTTTTTTATTTGGGTGCCCCGTTTTTTATTTGGGTGCCCCGTTTTTTATTTGGGTGCCCCGTTTTTTATTTGGGTACCACGTTTTTTATTTGGGTGCCCCATTTTTTATTTGGGTGCCCCGTTTTTTATTTGGGTGCCCCGTTTTTTTATGGGGGGGTCCGTTTTTTATTTGGGTGCCTCGTTTTTTTATGGGGGGGTCCGTTTTTTTATTTGGATACCCCGTTTTTTATTTGGGTGCCCCATTTTTTATTTGGGTGCCCCGTTTTTTATTTGGGTGCCCCGTTTTTTTTATGGGGGGTCCGTTTTTTATTTGGGTGCCCCGTTTTTTTATGGGGGGGTCCGTTTTTTAATTTGGATACCCCGTTTTTTATTTGTGTGCCCCGTTTTTTATCTGGGTACCCCGTTTTTTATTTGGGTGCCCCGTTTTTTATTTGGGTGCCCCGTTTTTTTATGGGGCGGGGTCCGTTTTTTTATTTGGATACCCCGTTTTTTATTTGGGTGCCCCATTTTTTATTTGGGTGCCCCGTTTTTTATTTGGGTGCCCCGTTTTTTATTTGGGTGCCCCGTTTTTTATTTAGGTGCCCCGTTTTTTATGGGGGTGTCCGTTTTTTATCTGGGTACCCCGTTTTTTATTTGGGTACCCCGTTTTTTATTTGGGTGCCCCGTTTTTTATTTGGGTGCCCCGTTTTTTATTTGGGTGCCCCGTTTTTTTTATCTGGGTACCCCGTTTTTTATTTGGGTGCCCCGTTTTTTATTTGGGTGCCCCTTTTTTTATTTGGGTGCCCCGTTTTTTATTTGGGTGCCCCGTTTTTTTATGGGGCGGGGTCCGTTTTTTATCTGGGTACCCCGTTTTTTATTTGGGTGCCCCGTTTTTTATTTGGGTACCCCGTTTTTTATTTGGGTGCCCCGTTTTTTTATGGGGGGGGTCCGTTTTTTATATGGGGGTGCCCCGTTTTTTATTTGGGTGCCCCGTTTTTTATTTGGGTGCCCCGTTTTTTATTTGGGTACCCCGTTTTTTATTTGGGTGCCCCGTTTTTTATTTGGGTGCCCCGTTTTTTATTTGGGTGCCCCGTTTTTTTTATGGGGGGGTCAATTTTTTATTTGGATGCCACGTTTTTTTATGGGGGGGTCCGTTTTTTATTTGGATACCCCGTTTTTTATTTGGGTGCCCCGTTTTTTTTATGGAGGGGGTTCGTTTTTTATTTGGGTACCCCGTTTTTTATTTGGGTGCCCCGTTTTTTTATGGGGGGGTCCGTTTTTTATTTGGGTGCCCCGTTTTTTTATGGGGGGGGTCCGTTTTTTATTTGGGTGCCCCGTTTTTTTATGGGCGGGTCCGTTTTTTATTTGGGTGCCCCGTTTTTTATTTGGGTACCCCTTTTTTTATTTGGGTGCCCCGTTTTTTTATGGGGGGGTCCGTTTTTTATTTGGATACCCCGTTTTTTATTTGGGTACCCCGTTTTTTATTTGGGTGCCCCGTTTTTTTTATGGGGGGGTCCGTTTTTTATTTGGGTGCCCCGTTTTTTTATGGGGGGGGGTCCGTTTTTTTATTTGGATACCCCGTTTTTTATTTGGGTGCCCCATTTTTTATTTGGGTGCCCCGTTTTTTATTTGGGTGCCCCGTTTTTTTTATGGGGGTGTCCGTTTTTTATTTGGGTGCCCCGTTTTTTTATGAGGGGGGGTCCGTTTTTTTATTTGGATACCCCGTTTTTTATTTGTGTGCCCCGTTTTTTATTTGTGTGCCCCGTTTTTTATTTGGGTGCCCCGTTTTTTTATGGGGGGGTCCGTTTTTTATCTGGGTACCCCGTTTTTTATTTGGGTGCCCCGTTTTTTATTTGGGTGCCCCGTTTTTTATTTAGGTGCCCCGTTTTTTATGGGGGTGTCCGTTTTTTATCTGGGTACCCCGTTTTTTTATGGGGGGGTCCGTTTTTTATTTGGATACCCCGTTTTTTATTTGGGTGCCCCGTTTTTTATTTGGGTGCCCCGTTTTTTATTTGGGTGCCCCGTTTTTTTATGGGGGGGGGTCCGTTTTTTATTTGGGTGTCCCGTTTTTTATTTGGGTACCCCGTTTTTTATTTGGGTGCCCCGTTTTTTTATGGGGGGGGTCCGTTTTTTATTTGGATACCCCGTTTTTTATTTGGGTACCCCGTTTTTTATTTGGGTGCCCCGTTTTTTTATGGGGGGGGTCCGTTTTTTATTTGGATACCCCGTTTTTTATTTGGGTGCCCCGTTTTTTATTTGGGTGCCCCGTTTTTTATTTGGGTACCCCGTTATTTATTTGGGTGCCCCGTTTTTTTAAGGGGGGGTCCGTTTTTTATATGGGGGGTCCGTTTTTTATTTGGGTGCCCCGTTTTTTATTTGGGTGCCCCGTTTTTTATTTGGGTGCCCCGTTTTTTATTTGGGTACCCCGTTTTTTATTTGGGTGCCCCATTTTTTATTTGGGTGCCCCGTTTTTTATTTGGGTGCCCCGTTTTTTTTATGGAGGGGTCCGTTTTTTATTTGGGTGCGCCGTTTTTTTATGGGGGGGTCCGTTTTTTATCTGGGTACCCCGTTTTTTATTTGGGTACCCCGTTTTTTATTTGGGTGCCCCGTTTTTTTATGGGGCGGGGTCCGTTTTTTATCTGGGTACCCCGTTTATTATTTGGGTACCCCGTTTTTTATTTGGGTGCCCCGTTTTTTTATGGGGGGGGTCCGTTTTTTATTTGGATACCCCGTTTTTTATTTGGGTGCCCCGTTTTTTATTTGGGTGCCCCGTTTTTTATTTAGGTGCCCCGTTTTTTATGGGGGTGTCCGTTTTTTATCTGGGTACCCCGTTTTTTATTTGGGTGCCCCGTTTTTTATTTGGGTGCCCCGTTTTTTATTTGGGTGCCCCGTCTTTTATTTGGGTGCCCCGTTTTTTTTATCTGGGTACCCCGTTTTTTATTTGGGTGCCCCGTTTTTTATTTGGGTGCCCCGTTTTTTTATGGGGCGGGGTCCGTTTTTTATCTGGGTACCCCGTTTTTTATTTGGGTACCCCGTTTTTTATTTGGGTGCCCCGTTTTTTTATGGGGGGGTCCGTTTTTTATTTGGGTGCCCCGTTTTTTATGAGGGGGTCCGTTTTTTAATTGGGTGCCCCGTTTCTTATTTGGGTGCCCCGTTTTTTATTTGGGTGCCCCGTTTTTTTATGGGGGGGTCCGTTTTTTATTTGGGTGCCCCGTTTTTTATTTGGGTGCCCCGTTTTTTATTTGGGTGCCCCTTTTTTTTATTTGGGTACCCTGTTTTTTATTTGGGCGCCCCGTTTTTTTATGGGGGGGTCCGTTTTTTATTTGGGTGCCCCGTTTTTTTATGGGGGGGGGTCCGTTTTTTTATTTGGATACCCCGTTTTTTATTTGGGTGCCCCATTTTTTATTTGGGTGCCCCGTTTTTTATTTGGGTGCCCCGTTTTTTTTATGGGGGGGTCCGTTTTTTATTTGGGTGCCCCGTTTTTTTATGGGGGGGTCCGTTTTTTTATTTGGATACCCCGTTTTTTATTTGTGTGCCCCGTTTTTTATTTGTGTGCCCCGTTTTTTATTTGGGTGCCCCGTTTTTTTATGGGGGGTCCGTTTTTTATCTGGGTAGCCCGTTTTTTATTTGGGTGCCCCGTTTTTTATTTGGGTGCCCCGTTTTTTATTTAGGTGCCCCGTTTTTTATGGGGGTGTCCGTTTTTTATCTGGGTACCCCGTTTTTTTATGGGGGGGTCCGTTTTTTATTTGGATACCCCGTTTTTTATTTGGGTGCCCCGTTTTTTATTTGGGTGCCCCGTTTTTTATTTGGGTGCCCCGTTTTTTTATGGGGGGGTCCGTTTTTTATCTGGGTACCCCGTTTTTTATTTGGGTGCCCCGTTCTTTATTTGGGTGCCCCGTTTTTTATTTAGGTGCCCCGTTTTTTATGGGGGTGTCCGTTTTTTATCTGGGTACCCCGTTTTTTATTTGGGTACCCCGTTTTTTATTTGGGTGCCCCGTTTTTTATTTGGGTGCCCCGTTTTTTATTTGGGTGCCCCGTTTTTTTTATCTGGGTACCCCGTTTTTTATTTGGGTGCCCCGTTTTTTATTTGGGTGCCCCGTTTTTTATTTGGGTGCCCCGTTTTTTTTATGGGGGGGTCCGTTTTTTATTTGGGTGCCCCGTTTTTTTATGGGGGGGGTCCGTTTTTTATTTCGGTGCCCCATTTTTTATCTGGGTACCCCGTTTTTTATTTGGGTACCCCGCTTTTTATTTCGGTGCCCCGTTTTTTTATGGGGGGGTCCGTTTTTTATTTGGGTGCCCCGTTTTTTATTTGGGTGCCCCGTTTTTTTATGGGGGGGGTCCGTTTTTTATTTGGGTGCCCCGTTTTTTATTTGGGTGCCCCGTTTTTTTATGGGGGGGGTCCGTTTTTTATCTGGGTACCCCGTTTTTTATTTGGGTACCCCGTTTTTTATTTGGGTGCCCCGTCTTTTTATGGGGGGGTCCGTTTTTTATTTGGGTGCCCCGTTTTTTATTTGGGTGACCCGTTTTTTATTTGGGTGCCCCGTTTTTTATTTGGGTGCCCCGTTTATTATTTGGGTGCCCCGTTTTTTATTTGGGTGCCCCGTTTTTTATTTGGGTGCCCCGTTTTTTTATGGGGGGGTCCGTTTTTTATTGGGGTGCCCCGTTTTTTATTTGGGTGACCCGTTTTTTATTTGGGTGCCCCGTTTTTTATTTGGGTGCCCCGTTTTTTTATGGGGGGGTCTGTTTTTTATTTGGATACCCCGTTTTTTATTTGGGTGCCCCGTTTTTTTATGGGGGGGGGTCCGTTTTTTATTTGGATACCCCGTTTTTTATTTGGGTGCCCCGTTTTTTTATGGGGGGGGTCCGTTTTTTATCTGGGTACCCCGTTTTTTATTTGGGTACCCCGTTTTTTATTTGGGTGCCCCGTTTTTTCATGGGGGGGTTCGTTTTTTATTTGGATACCCCGTTTTTTATTTGGGTGCCCCGTTTTTTTTTATCTGGGTACCCCGCTTTTTATTTGGGTGCCCCGTTTTTTATTTGGGTGCCCCGTTTTTTATTTGGGTGCCCCGTTTTTTATTTGGGTGCCCCGTTTTTTTATGGGGCGGGGTCCGTTTTTTATCTGGGTACCCCGTTTTTTATTTGGGTACCCCGTTTTTTATTTGGGTGCCCCGTTTTTTTATGGGGGGGTCCGTTTTTTATTTGGATACCCCGTTTTTTATTTGGGTGCCCCGTTTTTTATTTGGGTGCCCCGTTTTTTATTTAGGTGTCCGTTTTTTTATCTGGGTACCCCGTTTTGTATTTGGGTGCCCCGTTTTTTATTGGGGTGCCCCGTTTTTTTTATGGGGGGGTCCGTTTTTTATTTGGGTGCCCCGTTTTTTATTTGGGTGCCCCGTTTTTTTATGGGGGGGTCCGTTTTTTATCTGGGTACCCCGTTTTTTATTTGGGTGCCCCGTTTTTTTATGGGGGGGGTCCGTTTTTTATTTGGATACCCCGTTTTTTATTTGGGTGCCCCGTTTTTTATTTGGGTGCCCCGTTTTTTATTTGGGTACCCCGTTATTTATTTGGGTGCCCCGTTTTTTTATGGGGGGGGGTCCGTTTTTTATATGGGGGGGTCCGTTTTTTATTTGGGTGCCCCGTTTTTTATTTGGGTGCCCCGTTTTTTATTTGGGTGCCCCGTTTTTTATTTGGGTACCCCGTTTTTTATTTGGGTGCCCGGTTTTTTTTATGGGGGGGTCCGTTTTTTATTTGGGTGCCCCGTTTTTTTATGGGGGGGGCCGTTTTTTTATTTGGATACCCCGTTTTTTATTTGGGTGCCACGTTTTTTATTTGGGTGCCCCGTTTTTTATGGGGGGGTCCGTTTTTTATCTGGGTACCCCGTTTTTTATTTGGGTACCCCGTTTTTTATTTGGGTGCCCCGTTTTTTATTTGGGTGCCCCGTTTTTTATTTGGGTGCCCCGTTTTTTTATGGGGGGGTCCGTTTTTTATCTGGGTACCCCGTTTTTTATTTGGGTGCCCCGTTTTTTATTTGGGTGCCCCGTTTTTTATTTAGGTGCCCCGTTTTTTATGGGGGTGTCCGTTTTTTATCTGGGTACCCCGTTTTTTATTTGGGTACCCCGTTTTTTATTTGGGTGCCCCGTTTTTTATTTGGGTGCCCCGTTTTTTATTTGGGTGACCCGTTTTTTATTTGGGTGCCCCGTTTTTTTATGGGGGGGTCTGTTTTTTATTTGGATACCCCGATTTTTATTTGGGTGCCCCGTTTTTTTATGGGGGGGGGTCCGTTTTTTATTTGGGTACCCCGTTTTTTATTTGGGTGCCCCGTTTTTTTATGGGGGGGGTCCGTTTTTTATT
This sequence comes from Eledone cirrhosa, assembly GCA_964016885.1. NCBI lineage: Eukaryota > Metazoa > Mollusca > Cephalopoda > Octopoda > Eledonidae > Eledone > Eledone cirrhosa. The sequence continues at coordinate 290,715,431 of OZ024740.1, forward strand.
TGGATACCCCGTTTTTTATTCGGGTGCCCCGTTTTTTATTTGGGTGCCCCGTTTTTATTTGGGTACCCCGTTATTTATTTGGGTGCCCCGTTTTTTTATGGGGGGGGTCCGTTTTTTATATGGGGGGGTCCGTTTTTTATTTGGGTGCCCCGTTTTTTATTTGGGTGCCCCGTTTTTTATTTGGGTGCCCCGTTTTTTATTTGGGTACCCCGTTTTTTATTTGGGTGCCCGGTTTTTTTTATGGGGGGGTCCGTTTTTTATTTGGGTGCCCCGTTTTTTTATGGGGGGGGCCGTTTTTTTATTTGGATACCCCGTTTTTTATTTGGGTGCCCCGTTTTTTATTTGGGTGCCCCGTTTTTTATGGGGGGGTCCGTTTTTTATCTGGGTACCCCGTTTTTTATTTGGGTACCCCGTTTTTTATTTGGGTACCCCGTTTTTTATTTGGGTACCCCGTTTTTTATTTGGGTGCCCCGTTTTTTATTTGGGTGCCCCGTTTTTTTATGGGGGGTCCGTTTTTTATTTGGGTGCCCCGTTCTTTTATGGGGGATCCGTTTTTTATTTGGGAACCCCATTTTTTATTTGGGTGCCCCGTTTCTTTATGGGGGGGTCCCTTTTTTATTTGGGTGCCCCGTTTTTTTATGGGTGGGTCCGTTTTTATTTGGGTGCCCCGTTTTTTTATGGGGGGGTCCGTTTTTTATTTGGGTGTCACGTTTTTTATTTGGGTGCACCGTTTTTTATTTGGGTACCCCGTTTTTTATTTCGGTGCACCGTTTTTTATTTGGGTGCCCCGTTTTTATTTGGGTACCCCGTTTTTTAATTGGGTGCCCCGTTTTTTTATGGGGGTCCGTTTTTTATTTGGGTGTCCCTTTTTTATGGGGGGTCCGTTTTTTATTTGGGTACCCCGTTTTTTATTTGGGTGCCCCGTTTTTTATGGGGGGATCCGTTTTTTATTTGGGTGCACCGTTCTTTTATGGGGGGGTCCGTTTTTTATTTGGGTACCCCGTTTTTTATTTGGGGGCCCCGTTTTTTTATGGGGGGGTCCGTTTTTTATTAGGTTACACCATTTTTTATTTGGGTGCCCCGTTTTTTTATGGGGGGGTCCGTTTTTTATTTGGGTGCCCCGTTTTTTTATGGGGGGGTTCGTTTTTTATTTGGGTGCCCCGTTTTTTTAAGGGGGGTCCGTTTTTTATTTGGGTGCCCCGTTTTTTATGGGGGGTCCGTTTTTTATTTGGGTGCCCCGTTTTTTATTTGGGTACCCCGTTTTTTATTTGGGTGCCCCGTTTTTTATTTGGGTGCCCCGTTTTTTTATGGGGGGGTCCGTTTTTTATTTGGGTACCCCTTTTTTTATTTCGGTGTCCCGTTTTTTTATGGGGGGGTCCGTTTTTTATTTGGTTACCCCGTTTTTTATTTGGGGGCCCCGTTTTTTTATGGGGGGGTCCGTTTTTTATTTGGTTACCCCATTTTTTATTTGAGTGCCCCGTTTTTTTATGGGGGGGTCCGTTTTTTATTTGGGTGCCCCGTTTTTTTATGGGGGTTCCGTTTTTTATTTGGGTTCCCCGTTTTTTATTTGGGTACCCCGTTTTTTATTTGGGTGCCCCGTTTTTTATTTGGGTGCCCCGTTTTTTTATAGAGGTTCCGTTTTTTATTTGGGTACCCCGTTTTTTATTTGGGTGCCCCGTTTTTATATGGGTGCCCCGTTTTTTATTTGGGTGCCCCGTTTTTTATTTGGGTGCACCGTTTTTTATTTGGGTGCCCCGTTTTTTATTTGGGTGCCCCGTTTTTTATTTGGGTGCCCCGTTTTTTTATGGGGGGGTTCGTTTTTTATTTGGGTGCCCCGTTTTTTTATGGGGGGTCCGTTTTTTATTTGGGTGCCCCGTTTTTTATTTGGGTACCCCGTTTTTTATTTGGGTGCCCCGTTTTTTATTTGGGTGCCCCGTTTTTTTATGGGGGGTCCGTTTTTTATTTGGGTGCACCGTTCTTTTATGGGGGGGTCCGTTTTTTATTTGGGTACCCCTTTTTTTATTTCGGTGTCCCGTTTTTTTATGGGGGGGTCCGTTTTTTATTTGGGTACCCCGTTTTTTATTTGGGGGCCCCGTTTTTTTATGGGGGGGTCCGTTTTTTATTTGGTTACCCCATTTTTTATTTGAGTGCCCCGTTTTTTTATGGGGGGGTCCGTTTTTTATTTGGGTGCCCCGTTTTTTTATGGGGGGTCCGTTTTTTATTTGGGTTCCCCGTTTTTTATTTGGGTACCCCGTTTTTTATTTGGGTGCCCCGTTTTTTATTTGGGTGCCCCGTTTTTTTATAGGGGGTCCGTTTTTTATTTGGGTACCCCGTTTTTATATGGGTGCCCCGTTTTTTATTTGGGTGCCCCGTTTTTTATTTGGGTGCACCGTTTTTTATTTGGGTGCCCCGTTTTTTATTTGGGTGCCCCGTTTTTTTTGGGGGGGGTTCGTTTTTTATTTGGGTGCCCCGTTTTTTTATGGGGGGTCCGTTTTTTATTTGGGTGCCCCGTTTTTTATTTGGGTACCCCGTTTTTTATTTGGGTGCCCCGTTTTTTATTTGGGTGCCCCGTTTTTTTATGGGGGGTCCGTTTTTTATTTGGGTGCACCGTTCTTTTATGGGGGGGGCCGTTTTTTATTTGGGTACCCCGTTTTTTATTTGGGGGCCCCGTTTTTTTATGGGGGGGTCCGTTTCTTATTTGGTTACCCCATTTTTTATTTGGATGCCCCGTTTTTTTTATGGGGGGGTCCGTTTTTTATTTGGGTGCCCCGTTTTTTTATGGGGGGGTTCGTTTTTTGTTTGGGTCCCCCGTTTTTTTATGGGGGGTCCGTTTTTTATTTGGGTGCCCCGTTTTTTATGGGGGGTCCGTTTTTTATTTGGGTGCTCCGTTTTTTATTTGGGTACCCCGTTTTTTATTTGGGTGCCCCGTTTTTTATTTGGGTGCCCCGTTTTTTTATGGGGGGGTCCGTTTTTTATTTGGTTACCCCATTTTTTATTTGGGTGCCCCGTTTTTTATGGGGGGGTCCGTTTTTTATTTGGGTGCCCCGTTTTTTATGGGGGGTCCGTTTTTTATTTGGGTGCCCCGTTTTTTATTTGGGTACCCCGTTTTTTATTTGGGTGCCCCGTTTTTTATTTGGGTGCCCCGTTTTTTTATGGGGGGGTCCGTTTTTTATTTGGGTACCCCGTTTTTATATGGGGGGTCCGTTTTTTATTTGGGTGCCCCGTTTTTTATTTGGGTGTCCCGTTTTTTATTTGGGTGCACCGTTTTTTATTTGGGTGCCCCGTTTTTTATTTGGGTGCCCCGTTTTTTATTTGGGTACCCCTTTTTTTATTTGGTTGCCCCGTTTTTATATGGGGGGGTCCGTTTTTTATTTGGGTGCCCCGTTTTTTTATGGGGGGGTCCGTTTTTTATTTGGGTGCCCCGTTTTTTATTTGGTTACCCCGTTTTTTATTTGGGTGCCCCATTTTTTGTTTGGGTGCCCCGTTTTTTTATGGGGGGTCCGTTTTTTATTTGGGTGCCCCGTTCTTTTATGGGGGATCCGTTTTTTATTTGGGAACCCCATTTTTTATTTGGGTGCCCCGTTTTTTTATGGGTGGGTCCGTTTTTATTTGGGTGCCCCGTTTTTTTATGGGGGGGTCCGTTTTTTATTTGGGTGTCACGTTTTTTATTTGGGTGCACCGTTTTTTATTTGGGTACCCCGTTTTTTATTTCGGTGCACCGTTTTTTATTTGGGTGCCCCGTTTTTATTTGGGTACCCCGTTTTTTAATTGGGTGCCCCGTTTTTTTATGGGGGTCCGTTTTTTATTTGGGTGTCCCTTTTTTATGGGGGGTCCGTTTTTTATTTGGGTACCCCGTTTTTTATTTGGGTGCCCCGTTTTTTTATTTGGGGGTCCGTTTTTTATTTGGGTGCACCGTTCTTTTATGGGGGGGTCCGTTTTTTATTTGGGTACCCCGTTTTTTATTTGGGGGCCCCGTTTTTTTATGGGGGGGTCCGTTTTTTATTTGGGTACCCCGTTTTTTATTTGGGTGCCCCGTTTTTATATGGGGGGTCCGTTTTTTATTTGGGTGCCCCGTTTTTTATTTGGGTGCCCCGTTTTTTATTTGGGTGCACCGTTTTTTATTTGGGTGCCCCGTTTTTTATTTGGGTGCCCCGTTTTTTATTTGGGTACCCCGTTTTTTATTTGGTTGCCCGTTTTTATATGGGGGGGTCCGTTTTTTATTTGGGTGCCCCGTTTTTTTATGGGGGGCCCGTTTTTTATTTGGGTGCCCCGTTTTTTATTTGGGTACCCCGTTTTTTATTTGGGTGCCCCGTTTTTTATTTGGGTGCCCCGTTTTTTTATGGGGGGTCCGTTTTTTATTTGGGTGCCCCGTTCTTTTATGGGGGATCCGTTTTTTATTTGGGAACCCCATTTTTTATTTGGGTGCCCCGTTTCTTTATGGGGGGGTCCGTTTTTTATTTGGGTGCCCCGTTTTTTTATGGGTGGGTCCGTTTTTATTTGGGTGCCCCGTTTTTTTATGGGGGGGTCCGTTTTTTATTTGGGTGTCACGTTTTTTATTTGGGTGCACCGTTTTTTATTTGGGTACCCCGTTTTTTATTTCGGTGCACCGTTTTTTATTTGGGTGCCCCGTTTTTATTTGGGTACCCCGTTTTTTAATTGGGTGCCCCGTTTTTTTATGGGGGTCCGTTTTTTATTTGGGTGTCCCTTTTTTATGGGGGGTCCGTTTTTTATTTGGGTACCCCGTTTTTTATTTAGGTGCCCCGTTTTTTTATGGGGGGGTCCGTTTTTTATTTGGGTGCACCGTTCTTTTATGGGGGGGTCCGTTTTTTATTTGGGTACCCCGTTTTTTATTTGGGGGCCCCGTTTTTTTATGGGGGGGTCCGTTTTTTATTTGGTTACACCATTTTTTATTTGGGTGCCCCGTTTTTTTATGGGGGGGTCCGTTTTTTATTTGGGTGCACCGTTCTTTTATGGGGGGGTCCGTTTTTTATTTGGGTACCCCGTTTTTTATTTGGGGGCCCCGTTTTTTTATGGGGGGGTCCGTTTTTTATTTGGGTACCCCGTTTTTTATTTGGGTGCCCCGTTTTTATATGGGGGGTCCGTTTTTTATTTGGGTGCCCCGTTTTTTATTTGGGTGCCCCGTTTTTTATTTGGGTGCACCGTTTTTTATTTGGGTGCCCCGTTTTTTATTTGGGTGCCCCGTTTTTTATTTGGATACCCCGTTTTTTATTTGGTTGCCCGTTTTTATATGGGGGGGTCCGTTTTTTATTTGGGTGCCCCGTTTTTTTATGGGGGGGTCCGTTTTTTATTTGGGTGCCCCGTTTTTTTATGGGGGGGTCCGTTTTTTATTTGGGTGCCCCGTTTTTTATTTGGGTACCCCGTTTTTTATTTGGGTGCCCCATTTTTTATTTGGGTGCCCCGTTTTTTTATGGGGGGTCCGTTTTTTATTTGGGTGCCCCGTTCTTTTATGGGGTATCCGTTTTTTATTTGGGAACCCCATTTTTTATTTGGGTGCCCCGTTTCTTTATGGGGGGGTCCGTTTTTTATTTGGGTGCCCCGTTTTTTTATGGGTGGGTCCGTTTTTATTTGGGTGCCCCGTTTTTTTATGGGGGGGTCCGTTTTTTATTTGGGTGTCACGTTTTTTATTTGGGTGCACCGTTTTTTATTTGGGTACCCCGTTTTTTATTTCGGTGCACCGTTTTTTATTTGGGTGCCCCGTTTTTATTTGGGTACCCCGTTTTTTAATTGGGTGCCCCGTTTTTTTATGGGGGTCCGTTTTTTATTTGGGTGTCCCTTTTTTATGGGGGGTCCGTTTTTTATTTGGGTACACCGTTTTTTATTTGGGTGCCCCGTTTTTTTATGGGGGGGTCCGTTTTTTATTTGGGTGCACCGTTCTTTTATGGGGGGGTCCGTTTTTTATTTGGGTACCCCGTTTTTTATTTGGGGGCCCCGTTTTTTTATGGGGGGGTCCGTTTTTTATTTGGTTACACCATTTTTTATTTGGGTGCCCCGTTTTTTTATGGGGGGGTCCGTTTTTTATTTGGGTGCCCCGTTTTTTTATGGGGGGTCCGTTTTTTATTTGGGTGCCCCGTTTTTTATGGGGGGTCCGTTTTTTATTTGGGTGCCCCGTTTTTTATTTGGGTACCCCGTTTTTTATTTGGGTGCCCCGTTTTTTATTTGGGTGCCCCGTTTTTTTATGGGGGGGTCCGTTTTTTATTTGGGTACCCCTTTTTTTATTTGGGTGCCCCGTTTTTATATGGGGGGTCCGTTTTTTATTTGGGTGCCCCGTTTTTTATTTGGGTGCCCCGTTTTTTATTTGGGTGCACCGTTTTTTATTTGGGTGCACCGTTTTTTATTTGGGTGCCCCGTTTTTTATTTGGGTACCCCGTTTTTTTATGGGGGGGTCCGTTTTTTATTTGGGTACCCCTTTTTTTATTTGGGTGCCCCGTTTTTATATGGGGGGTCCGTTTTTTATTTGGGTGTCCCTTTTTCTATGGGGGGTCCGTTTTTATTTGGGTACCCCGTTTTTTATTTGGGTGCCCCGTTTTTTTATGGGGGGTCCGTTTTTTATTTGGGTGCACCGTTCTTTTATGGGGGGGTCCGTTTTTTATTTGGGTGCCCCGTTTTTTATATGGGTGCACCGTTTTTTATTTGGGTGCCCCGTTTTTTATTTGGGTACCCCGTTTTTTATTTGGGTGCCCCGTTTTTTTATGGAGGGGTCCGTTTTTATTTGGGTACCCCGTTTTTTATTTGGGTGCCCCGTTTTTTATGGGGGGGGTCCGTTTTTTATTTGGGTGCCCCGTTTTTTATTTGGGTACCCCGTTTTTTATTTGGGTGCCCCGTTTTTTATTTGGGTGCCCCGTTTTTTTATGGGGGGGTCCGTTTTTTATTTGGGTACCCCTTTTTTTATTTGGGTGCCCCGTTTTTATATGGGGGGTCCGTTTTTTATTTGGGTGCCCCGTTTTTTATTTGGGTGCCCCGTTTTTTATTTGGGTGCACCGTTTTTTATTTGGGTGCACCGTTTTTTATTTGGGTGCCCCGTTTTTTATTTGGGTACCCCGTTTTTTTATGGGGGGGTCCGTTTTTTATTTGGGTACCCCTTTTTTTATTTGGGTGCCCCGTTTTTATATGGGGGGTCCGTTTTTTATTTGGGTGTCCCTTTTTCTATGGGGGGTCCGTTTTTATTTGGGTACCCCGTTTTTTATTTGGGTGCCCCGTTTTTTTATGGGGGGTCCGTTTTTTATTTGGGTGCACCGTTCTTTTATGGGGGGGTCCGTTTTTTATTTGGGTGCCCCGTTTTTTATATGGGTGCACCGTTTTTTATTTGGGTGCCCCGTTTTTTATTTGGGTACCCCGTTTTTTATTTGGGTGCCCCGTTTTTTTATGGAGGGGTCCGTTTTTATTTGGGTACCCCGTTTTTTATTTGGGTGCCCCGTTTTTTTATGGGGGGTCCGTTTTTTATTTGTGTGCCCCGTTTTTTTATTGGGGCGTCCGTTTTTTATTTGGGTGCCCCGTTTTTTATGGGGGGTCCGTTTTTTATTTGGGTGCCCCGTTTTTTATTTGGGTGCCCCGTTTTTTTATGGGGGGGTCCGTTTTTTATTTGGGTGCACCGTTCTTTTATGGGGGGGTCCGTTTTTTATTTGGGTACCCCGTTTTTTATTTGGGGGCCCCGTTTTTTTATGGGGGGGTCCGTTTTTTATTTGGTTACACCATTTTTTATTTGGGTGCCCCGTTTTTTTATGGGGGGGTCCGTTTTTTATTTGGGTGCCCCGTTTTTTTATGGGGGGGGGTTCGTTTTTTATTTGGGTGCCCCGTTTTTTATGGGGGGTCCGTTTTTTATTTGGGTGCCCCGTTTTTTATGGGGGGTCCGTTTTTTATTTGGGTGCCCCGTTTTTTATTTGGGTACACCGTTTTTTATTTGGGTGCCCCGTTTTTTATGGGGGGGTCCGTTTTTTATTTGGGTACCCCGTTTTTTATTTGGGTGCCCCGTTTTTTATGGGGGGTCCGTTTTTTATTTGGGTGCCCCGTTTTTTATTTGGCTACACCGTTTTTTATTTGGGTGCCCCGTTTTTTATGGGGGGTCCGTTTTTTATTTGGGTACCCCGTTTTTTATTTGGATGCCCCGTTTTTTATGGGGGGGTACGTTTTTTATTTGGGTGCCCCGTTTTTTATGGGGGGTTCGTTTTTTATTTGGGTGCCCCGTTTTTTATTTGGGTGCCCCGTTTTTATATGGGGGGTCCGTTTTTTATTTGGGTGCCCCGTTATTTATTTGGGTGCCCTGTTTTTTTATGGGGGGGTCCGTTTTTTGGGTACACCTTTTTTTATTTGGGTGCCCCGTTTTTATATGGGGGGTCCGTTTTTTATTTGGGTGCCCCGTTTTTTATTTGGGTGCCCCGTTTTTTATTTGGGTGCACCGTTTTTTATTTGGGTGCACCGTTTTTTATTTGGGTGCCCCGTTTTTTATTTGGGTACCCCGTTTTTTATTTGGTTGCCCCGTTTTTATATGGGGGGGTCCGTTTTTTATTTGGGTGCCCCGTTTTTTTATGGGGGGTCCGTTTTTTATTTGGGAACCCCATTTTTTATTTGGGTGCACCGTTTTTTTATGGGGGTCCGTTTTTATTTGGGTACCCCGTTTTTTATTTGGGTGCCCCGTTTTTTATGGGGGGGGTCCGTTTTTTATTTGGGTGCCCCGTTTTTTATTTGGGTACACCGTTTTTTATTTGGGTGCCCCGTTTTTTATGGGGGGTCCGTTTTTTATTTGGGTACCCCGTTTTTTATTTGGGTGCCCCGTTTTTTATGGGGGGTCCGTTTTTTATTTGGGTGCCCCGTTTTTTATTTGGGTACCCCGTTTTTTATTTGGGTGCCCCGTTTTTTATGGGGGGGTCCGTTTTTTATTTGGGTACCCCGTTTTTTATTTGGGTGCCCCGTTTTTTATGGGGGGTCCGTTTTTTATTTGGGTGCCCCGTTTTTTATTTGGGTACCCCGTTTTTTATTTGGGTGCCCCGTTTTTTATTTTGGTGCCCCGTTTTTTTATGTGGGGGTCCGTTTTTTATTTGGGTACCCCTTTTTTTATTTGGGTGCCCCGTTTTTATATGGGGGGTCCATTTTTTATTTGGGTGCCCCGTTTTTTATTTGGGTGCCCCGTTTTTTATTTGGGTGCACCGTTTTTTATTTGGGTGCACCGTTTTTTATTTGGGTGCCCCGTTTTTTATTTGGGTACCCCGTTTTTTAATGGGGGGGTCCGTTTTTTATTTGGGTACCCCTTTTTTTATTTGGGTGCCCCGTTTTTATATGGGGGGTCCGTTTTTTATTTGGGTACCCCGTTTTTTATTTGGGTGCCCCGTTTTTTTATGGGGGGTCCGTTTTTTATTTGGGTGCACCGTTTTTTATGGGGGAGGTCCGTTTTTTATTTGGGTGCCCCGTTTTTTATATGGGTGCACCGTTTTTTATTTGGGTGCCCCGTTTTTTATTTGGGTACCCCGTTTTTTATTTGGGTGCCCCGTTTTTTTATGGAGGGGTCCGTTTTTATTTGGGTACCCCGTTTTTTATTTGGGTGCCCCGTTTTTTATGGGGGGGTCCGTTTTTTATTTGGGTGTCCCGTTTTTTTATGGGGGGTCCGTTTTTTATTTGTGTGCCCCGTTTTTTATTGGGGCGTCCGTTTTTTATTTGGGTGCCCCGTTTTTTATGGGGGGTCCGTTTTTTATTTGGGTGCCCCGTTTTTTATTTGGTGCCCCGTTTTTTATTTGGGTACCCCGTTTTTTATTTGGTTGCCCCGTTTTTATATGGGGGGGTCCGTTTTTTATTTGGGTGCCCCGTTTTTTTATGGGGGGTCCGTTTTTTATTTGGGAACCCCATTTTTTATTTGGGTGCCCCGTTTTTTTATGGGGGTCCGTTTTTATTTGGGTACCCCGTTTTTTATTTGGGTGCCCCGTTTTTTATGGGGGGGTCCGTTTTTTATTTGGGTGCCCCGTTTTTTATGGGGGGGTCCGTTTTTTATTTGGGTGCCTCGTTTTTTATTTGGGTACACCGTTTTTTATTTGGGTGCCCCGTTTTTTATGGGGGGGTCCGTTTTTTATTTGGGTACCCCGTTTTTTATTTGGGTGCCCCGTTTTTTATGGGGGGTCCGTTTTTTATTTGGGTGCCCCGTTTTTTATTTGGCTACACCGTTTTTTATTTGGGTGCCCCGTTTTTTATGGGGGGGTCCGTTTTTTATTTGGGTACCCCGTTTTTTATTTGGATGCCCCGTTTTTTATGGGGGGGTACGTTTTTTATTTGGGTGCCCCGTTTTTTATGGGGGGTCCGTTTTTTATTTGGGTGCCCCGTTTTTTATTTGGGTACCCCGTTTTTTATTTGGGTGCCCCGTTATTTATTTGGGTGCCCCGTTTTTTTATGGGGGGGTCCGTTTTTTTTTGGGTACACCTTTTTTTATTTGGGTGCCCCGTTTTTATATGGGGGGTCCGTTTTTTATTTGGGTGCCCCGTTATTTATTTGGGTGCCCGGTTTTTTTATGGGGGGGTGCGTTTTTTATTTGGGTACACCTTTTTTTATTTGGGTGCCCCGTTTTTATATGGGGGGTCCGTTTTTTATTTGGGTGCCCCTATTTTTATTTGGGTGCCCCGTTTTTTATTTGGGTGCACCGTTTTTTATTTGGGTGCACCGTTTTTTATTTGGGTGCCCCGTTTTTTATTTGGGTACCCCGTTTTTTATTTGGTTGCCCCGTTTTTATATGGGGAGGTCCGTTTTTTATTTGGGTGCCCCGTTTTTTTATGGGGGGTCCGTTTTTTATTTGGGAACCCCATTTTTTATTTGGGTGCCCCGTTTTTTTATGGGGGTCCGTTTTTATTTGGGTACCCCGTTCTTTATTTGGGTGCCCCGTTTTTTATGGGGGGGGTCCGTTTTTTATTTGGGTGCCCCGTTTTTTATTTGGGTACACCGTTTTTTATTTGGGTGCCCCGTTTTTTATGGGGGGGTCCGTTTTTTATTTGGGTACCCCGTTTTTTATTTGGGTGCCCCGTTTTTTATGGGGGATCCGTTTTTTATTTGGGTGCCCCGTTTTTTATTTGGGTACACCGTTTTTTATTTGGGTGCCCCGTTTTTTATGGGGGGGTCCGTTTTTTATTTGGGTACCCCGTTTTTTATTTGGGTGCCCCGTTTTTTATGGGGGATCCGTTTTTTATTTGGGTGCCCCGTTTTTTATTTGGGTACACCGTTTTTTATTTGGGTGCCCCGTTTTTTATGGGGGGGTCCGTTTTTTATTTGGGTACCCCGTTTTTTATTTGGATGCCCCGTTTTTTATGGGGGGGTACGTTTTTTATTTGGGTGCCCCGTTTTTTTATGGGGGGGTCAGGTTTTTATTTGGGTGCCCCGTTTTTTTATGGGGGGTCCGTTTTTTATTTGGGTGCCCCGTTTATTATGGGGGCGTCCGTTTTTTATTTGGGTGCCCCGTTTTTTATTTGGGTACCCCGTTTTTTATTTGGGTGCCCCGTTTTTTATTTGGGTGCCCCGTTCTTTTATGGGGGGTCCGTTTTTTATTTGGGTGCCCCGTTCTTTTATGGGGGGGTCCGTTTTTTATTTGGGTGCCCCGCTTTTATATGGGGGGTCCGTTTTTTATTTGGGTGCCCCGTTATTTATTTGGGTGCCCCGTTTTTTTATGGGGGGGTCCGTTTTTTATTTGGGTACACCTTTTTTTATTTGGGTGCCCCGTTTTTATATGGGGGGTCCGTTTTTTATTTGGGTGCCCCGTTTTTTATTTGGGTGCCCCGTTTTTTATTTGGGTGCACCGTTTTTTATTTGGGTGCACCGTTTTTTATTTGGGTGCCCCGTTTTTTATTTGGGTACCCCGTTTTTTATTTGGTTCCCCCGTTTTTATATGGGGGGGTCCGTTTTTTATTTGGGTGCCCCGTTTTTTTATGGGGGGTCCGTTTTTTATTTGGGAACCCCATTTTTTATTTGGGTGCCCCGTTTTTTATTTGGGTGCCCCGTTTTTTATTTGGGTGCCCCGTTCTTTTATGGGGGGTCCGTTTTTTATTTGGGTGCCCCGTTCTTTTATGGGGGGTCCGTTTTTTATTTGGGTGCCCCGTTTTTTTATGGGGGGATCCGTTTTTTATTTGGGAACCCCATTTTTTATTTGGGTGCCCCGTTTCTTTATGGGGGGGTCCGTTTTTTATTTGGGTGCCCCGTTTTTTATTTGGGTGCACCGTTTTTTATTTGGGTACCCCGTTTTTTATTTCGGTGCACCGTTATTTATTTGGGTGCCCCGTTTTTTTATGGGGGGTCCGTTTTTTACTTGGGAACCCCATTTTTTATTTGGGTGCCCCGTTTTTTTATGGGGGGGGTCCGTTTTTTATTTGAGGGCCCCGTTTTTTTATGGGGGGTCCGTTTTTTATTTGGGTGCCCCGTTTTTTATTTGGGTGCACCGTTTTTTAGTTGGGTGCCCCGTTTTTTATTTGGGTGCCCCGTTTTTTTATGGGGAGTCCGTTTTTTATTTGGGTGTCCCTTTTTTTATGGGGGGTCCGTTTTTTATTTGGGTACCCCGTTTTTTATTTGGGTGCCCCGTTTTTTTATGGGGGGTCCGTTTTTTATTTGGGTACCCCGTTCTTTATTTGGGTGCCCCGTTTTTTATTTGGGTACCCCGTTTTTTATTTGGGTGTCCCGTTTTTTTATGGGGGGGTACGTTTTTTATTTGGGTACCCCGTTTTTTATTTGGGGGCCCCGTTTTTTTATGGGGGGTCCGTTTTTTATTTGGTTACCCCATTTTTTATTTGGGTGCCCCGTTTTTTTATGGGGGGGTCCGTTTTTTATTTGGGTGCCCCGTTTTTTTATGGGGGGGTTTGTTTTTTATTTGGGTGCCCCGTTTTTTTATGGGGGGTCCGTTTTTTATTTGGGTGCCCCGTTTTTTATTTGGGTGCCCCGTTTTTTATTTGGGTGCCCCGTTTTTTTATGGGGGGGTCCGTTTTTTATTTGGGTACCCCGTTTTTTATTTGGGTGCCCCGTTTTTATATGGGTGCCCCGTTTTTTATTTGGGTGCCCCGTTTTTATATGGGGGGGTCCGTTTTTTATTTGGGTGCCCCGTTTTTATATGGGGGGTCCGTTTTTTATTTGGGTGCCCCGATTTTTATGGGGGCTCCGTTTTTGATTTGGGTGCCCCGTTTTTTATTTGGGTACCCCGTTTTTTATTTGGGTGCCCCGTTTTTTATTTGGGTGCCCCGTTTTTTTATGGGGGGGTCCGTTTTTTATTTGGGTACCCCGTTTTTTATTTGGGTGCCCCGTTTTTATAAGGGGGGTCCGTTTTTTATTTGGGTGCCCCGTTTTCTATTTGGGTGCCCCGTTTTTTATTTGGGTGCACCGTTTTTTATTTGGGTGCCCCGTTTTTTATTTGGGTGCCCCGTTTATTATTTGGGTACCCCGTTTTTTATTTGGTTGCCCCGTTTTTATATGGGGGGGTCCGTTTTTTATTTGGGTGCCCCGTTTTTTTATGGGGGGGTCCGTTTTTTATTTGGGTGCCCCGTTTTTTATTTGGGTACCCCGTTTTTTATTTGGGTGCCCCGTTTTCTATTTGGGTGCCCCGTTTTTTTATGGGGGGTCCGTTTTTTATTTGGGTGCCCCGTTTTTTATGGGGGGTCCGTTTTTTATTTGGGTGCCCCGTTTTTTATTTGGGTACCCCGTTTTTTATTTGGGTGCCCCGTTTTTTATTTGGGTGCCCCGTTTTTTTTATGGGGGGGTCCGTTTTTTATTTGGGTACCCCTTTTTTTATTTGGGTGTCCCGTTTTTTTATGGGGGGGTCCGTTTTTTATTTGGGTACCCCGTTTTTTATTTGGGGGCCCCGTTTTTTTATGGGGGGGTCCGTTTTTTATTTGGTTACCCCATTTTTTATTTGGGTGCCCCGTTTTTTTATGGGGGGGTTCGTTTTTTATTTGGGTGCCCCGTTTTTTTATGGGGGGTCCGTTTTTTATTTGGGTTCCCCGTTTTTTATTTGGGTACCCCGTTTTTTATTTGGGTGCCCCGTTTTTTATTTGGGTGCCCCGTTTTTTTATGGGGGGTCCGTTTTTTATTTGGGTACCCCGTTTTTTATTTGGGTGCCCCGTTTTTATATGGGTGCCCCGTTTTTTATTTGGGTGCACCGTTTTTTTTTTGGGTGCACCGTTTTTTATTTGGGTGCCCCGTTTTTTATTTGGGTGCCCCGTTTTTTATTTGGGTGCCCCGTTTTTTTATGGGGGGGTTCGTTTTTTATTTGGGTGCCCCGTTTTTTTATGGGGGGTCCGTTTTTTATTTGGGTGCCCCGTTTTTTATGGGGGGTCCGTTTTTATTTGGGTGCCCCGTTTTTTATTTGGGTACCCCGTTTTTTATTTGGATGCCCCGTTTTTTATTTGGGTGCCCCGTTTTTTTATGGGGGGGTCCGTTTTTTATTTGGGTGCACCGTTCTTCTATGGGGGGTCCGTTTTTTATTTGGGTACCCCGTTTTTTATTTGGGGGCCCCGTTTTTTTTATGGGGGGGTCCGTTTCTTATTTGGTTACCCCATTTTTTATTTGGGTGCCCCGTTTTTTTTATGGGGGGGTCCGTTTTTTATTTGGGTGCCCCGTTTTTTTATGGGGGGGTTCGTTTTTTATTTGGGTCCCCCGTTTTTTTATGGGGGTCCGTTTTTTATTTGGGTGCCCCGTTTTTTATGGGGGGTCCGTTTTTTATTTGGGTGCCCCGTTTTTTATTTGGGTACCCCGTTTTTTATTTGGGTGCCCCGTTTTTTATTTGGGTGCCCCGTTTTTTTATGGGGGGGTCCGTTTTTTATTTGGGTGCCCCGTTTTTTATTTGGGTACCCCGTTTTTTATTTGGGTGCCCCGTTTTTTATTTCGGGGCCCCGTTTTTTATGGGGGGGTCCGTTTTTTATTTGGTTACCCCATTTTTTATTTGGGTGCCCCGTTTTTTTATGGGGGGGTCCGTTTTTTATTTGGGTGCCCCGTTGTTTTATGGGGGGGTTCGTTTTTTATATGGGTGCCCCGTTTTTATATGGGGGGTCCGTTTTTTATTTGGGTGCCCCGTTATTTATTTGGGTGCCCCGTTTTTTTATGGGGGGGTCCGTTTTTTATTTGGGTACCCCGTTTTTTATTTGGGTGCCCCGTTTTTATAAGGGGGGTCCGTTTTTTATTTGGGTGCCCCGTTTTCTATTTGGGTGCCCCGTTTTTTATTTGGGTGCACCGTTTTTTATTTGGGTGCCCCGTTTTTTATTTGGGTGCCCCGTTTATTATTTGGGTACCCCGTTTTTTATTTGGTTGCCCCGTTTTTATATGGGGGGGTCCGTTTTTTATTTGGGTGCCCCGTTTTTTTATGGGGGGGTCCGTTTTTTATTTGGGTGCCCCGTTTTTTATTTGGGTACCCCGTTTTTTATTTGGGTGACCCGTTTTCTATTTGGGTGCCCCGTTTTTTTATGGGGGGTCCGTTTTTTATTTGGGTGCCCCGTTTTTTATGGGGGGTCCGTTTTTTATTTGGGTGCCCCGTTTTTTATTTGGGTACCCCGTTTTTTATTTGGGTGCCCCGTTTTTTATTTGGGTGCCCCGTTTTTTTTATGGGGGGGTCCGTTTTTTATTTGAGTACCCCTTTTTTTATTTGGGTGTCCCGTTTTTTTATGGGGGGGTCCGTTTTTTATTTGGGTACCCCGTTTTTTATTTGGGGGCCCCGTTTTTTTATGGGGGGGTCCGTTTTTTATTTGGTTACCCCATTTTTTATTTGGGTGCCCCGTTTTTTTATGGGGGGGTTCGTTTTTTATTTGGGTGCCCCGTTTTTTTATGGGGGGTCCGTTTTTTATTTGGGTTCCCCGTTTTTTATTTGGGTACCCCGTTTTTTATTTGGGTGCCCCGTTTTTTATTTGGGTGCCCCGTTTTTTTATGGGGGGTCCGTTTTTTATTTGGGTACCCCGTTTTTTATTTGGGTGCCCCGTTTTTATATGGGTGCCCCGTTTTTTATTTGGGTGCACCGTTTTTTTTTGGGTGCACCGTTTTTTATTTGGGTGCCCCGTTTTTTATTTGGGTGCCCCGTTTTTTATTTGGGTGCCCCGTTTTTTTATGGGGGGGTTCGTTTTTTATTTGGGTGCCCCGTTTTTTTATGGGGGGTCCGTTTTTTATTTGGGTGCCCCGTTTTTTATGGGGGGTCCGTTTTTATTTGGGTGCCCCGTTTTTTATTTGGGTACCCCGTTTTTTATTTGGATGCCCCGTTTTTTATTTGGGTGCCCCGTTTTTTTATGGGGGGGTCCGTTTTTTATTTGGGTGCACCGTTCTTCTATGGGGGGGTCCGTTTTTTATTTGGGTACCCCGTTTTTTATTTGGGGGCCCCGTTTTTTTTATGGGGGGGTCCGTTTCTTATTTGGTTACCCCATTTTTTATTTGGGTGCCCCGTTTTTTTTATGGGGGGGTCCGTTTTTTATTTGGGTGCCCCGTTTTTTTATGGGGGGGTTCGTTTTTTATTTGGGTCCCCCGTTTTTTTATGGGGGGTCCGTTTTTTATTTGGGTGCCCCGTTTTTTATTTGGGTGCCCCGTTTTTTATTTGGGTGCCCCGTTTTTTTATGGGGGGGTCCGTTTTTTATTTGGGTACCCCGTTTTTTATTTGGGTGCCCCGTTTTTATATGGGTGCCCCGTTTTTTATTTGGGTGCCCCGTTTTTATATGGGGGGGTCCGTTTTTTATTTGGGTGCCCCGTTTTTATATGGGGGGTCCGTTTTTTATTTGGGTGCCCCGATTTTTATGGGGGCTCCGTTTTTGATTTGGGTGCCCCGTTTTTTATTTGGGTACCCCGTTTTTTATTTGGGTGCCCCGTTTTTTATTTGGGTGCCCCGTTTTTTTATGGGGGGGTCCGTTTTTTATTTGGGTACCCCGTTTTTTATTTGGGTGCCCCGTTTTTATAAGGGGGGTCCGTTTTTTATTTGGGTGCCCCGTTTTCTATTTGGGTGCCCCGTTTTTTATTTGGGTGCACCGTTTTTTATTTGGGTGCCCCGTTTTTTATTTGGGTGCCCCGTTTATTATTTGGGTACCCCGTTTTTTATTTGGTTGCCCCGTTTTTATATGGGGGGGTCCGTTTTTTATTTAGGTGCCCCGTTTTTTTATGGGGGGGTCCGTTTTTTATTTGGGTGCCCCGTTTTTTATTTGGGTACCCCGTTTTTTATTTGGGTGCCCCGTTTTCTATTTGGGTGCCCCGTTTTTTTATGGGGGGTCCGTTTTTTATTTGGGTGCCCCGTTTTTTATGGGGGGTCCGTTTTTTATTTGGGTGCCCCGTTTTTTATTTGGGTACCCCGTTTTTTATTTGGGTGCCCCGTTTTTTATTTGGGTGCCCCGTTTTTTTTATGGGGGGGTCCGTTTTTTATTTGGGTACCCCTTTTTTTATTTGGGTGTCCCGTTTTTTTATGGGGGGGTCCGTTTTTTATTTGGGTACCCCGTTTTTTATTTGGGGGCCCCGTTTTTTTATGGGGGGGTCCGTTTTTTATTTGG
The DNA here is from genome assembly GCA_964016885.1 of Eledone cirrhosa. Taxonomy (NCBI): domain Eukaryota; kingdom Metazoa; phylum Mollusca; class Cephalopoda; order Octopoda; family Eledonidae; genus Eledone; species Eledone cirrhosa. Next base: position 290,732,899 of record OZ024740.1, read on the forward strand.
TTACCCCATTTTTTATTTGGGTGCCCCGTTTTTTTATGGGGGGGTTCGTTTTTTATTTGGGTGCCCCGTTTTTTTATGGGGGGTCCGTTTTTTATTTGGGTTCCCCGTTTTTTATTTGGGTACCCCGTTTTTTATTTGGGTGCCCCGTTTTTTATTTGGGTGCCCCGTTTTTTTATGGGGGGTCCGTTTTTTATTTGGGTACCCCGTTTTTTATTTGGGTGCCCCGTTTTTATATGGGTGCCCCGTTTTTTATTTGGGTGCACCGTTTTTTTTTGGGTGCACCGTTTTTTATTTGGGTGCCCCGTTTTTTATTTGGGTGCCCCGTTTTTTATTTGGGTGCCCCGTTTTTTTATGGGGGGGTTCGTTTTTTATTTGGGTGCCCCGTTTTTTTATGAGGGGTCCGTTTTTTATTTGGGTGCCCCGTTTTTTATGGGGGGTCCGTTTTTATTTGGGTGCCCCGTTTTTTATTTGGGTACCCCGTTTTTTATTTGGATGCCCCGTTTTTTATTTGGGTGCCCCGTTTTTTTATGGGGGGGTCCGTTTTTTATTTGGGTGCACCGTTCTTCTATGGGGGGGTCCGTTTTTTATTTGGGTACCCCGTTTTTTATTTGGGGGCCCCGTTTTTTTTATGGGGGGGTCCGTTTCTTATTTGGTTACCCCATTTTTTATTTGGGTGCCCCGTTTTTTTTATGGGGGGGTCCGTTTTTTATTTGGGTGCCCCGTTTTTTTATGGGGGGGTTCGTTTTTTATTTGGGTCCCCCGTTTTTTTATGGGGGTCCGTTTTTTATTTGGGTGCCCCGTTTTTTATGGGGGGTCCGTTTTTTATTTGGGTGCCCCGTTTTTTATTTGGGTACCCCGTTTTTTATTTGGGTGCCCCGTTTTTTATTTGGGTGCCCCGTTTTTTTATGGGGGGGTCCGTTTTTTATTTGGGTGCCCCGTTTTTTATTTGGGTACCCCGTTTTTTATTTGGGTGCCCCGTTTTTTATTTCGGGGCCCCGTTTTTTATGGGGGGGTCCGTTTTTTATTTGGTTACCCCATATTTTATTTGGGTGCCCCGTTTTTTTATGGGGGGGTCCGTTTTTTATTTGGGTGCCCCGTTGTTTTATGGGGGGGTTCGTTTTTTATATGGGTGCCCCGTTTTTATATGGGGGGTCCGTTTTTTATTTGGGTGCCCCGTTATTTATTGGGGTGCCCCGTTTTTTTATGGGGGGGTCCGTTTTTTATTTGGGTACCCCGTTTTTTATTTGGGTGCCCCGTTTTTATAAGGGGGGTCCGTTTTTTATTTGGGTGCCCCGTTTTCTATTTGGGTGCCCCGTTTTTTATTTGGGTGCACCGTTTTTTATTTGGGTGCCCCGTTTTTTATTTGGGTGCCCCGTTTATTATTTGGGTACCCCGTTTTTTATTTGGTTGCCCCGTTTTTATATGGGGGGGTCCGTTTTTTATTTGGGTGCCCCGTTTTTTTATGGGGGGGTCCGTTTTTTATTTGGGTGCCCCGTTTTTTATTTGGGTACCCCGTTTTTTATTTGGGTGACCCGTTTTCTATTTGGGTGCCCCGTTTTTTTATGGGGGGTCCGTTTTTTATTTGGGTGCCCCGTTTTTTATGGGGGGTCCGTTTTTTATTTGGGTGCCCCGTTTTTTATTTGGGTACCCCGTTTTTTATTTGGGTGCCCCGTTTTTTATTTGGGTGCCCCGTTTTTTTTATGGGGGGGTCCGTTTTTTATTTGAGTACCCCTTTTTTTATTTGGGTGTCCCGTTTTTTTATGGGGGGGTCCGTTTTTTATTTGGGTACCCCGTTTTTTATTTGGGGGCCCCGTTTTTTTATGGGGGGGTCCGTTTTTTATTTGGTTACCCCATTTTTTATTTGGGTGCCCCGTTTTTTTATGGGGGGGTTCGTTTTTTATTTGGGTGCCCCGTTTTTTTATGGGGGGTCCGTTTTTTATTTGGGTTCCCCGTTTTTTATTTGGGTACCCCGTTTTTTATTTGGGTGCCCCGTTTTTTATTTGGGTGCCCCGTTTTTTTATGGGGGGTCCGTTTTTTATTTGGGTACCCCGTTTTTTATTTGGGTGCCCCGTTTTTATATGGGTGCCCCGTTTTTTATTTGGGTGCACCGTTTTTTTTTGGGTGCACCGTTTTTTATTTGGGTGCCCCGTTTTTTATTTGGGTGCCCCGTTTTTTATTTGGGTGCCCCGTTTTTTTATGGGGGGGTTCGTTTTTTATTTGGGTGCCCCGTTTTTTTATGGGGGGTCCGTTTTTTATTTGGGTGCCCCGTTTTTTATGGGGGGTCCGTTTTTATTTGGGTGCCCCGTTTTTTATTTGGGTACCCCGTTTTTTATTTGGATGCCCCGTTTTTTATTTGGGTGCCCCGTTTTTTTATGGGGGGGTCCGTTTTTTATTTGGGTGCACCGTTCTTCTATGGGGGGGTCCGTTTTTTATTTGGGTACCCCGTTTTTTATTTGGGGGCCCCGTTTTTTTTATGGGGGGTCCGTTTCTTATTTGGTTACCCCATTTTTTATTTGGGTGCCCCGTTTTTTTTATGGGGGGGTCCGTTTTTTATTTGGGTGCCCCGTTTTTTTATGGGGGGGTTCGTTTTTTATTTGGGTCCCCCGTTTTTTTATGGGGGTCCGTTTTTTATTTGGGTGCCCCGTTTTTTATGGGGGGTCCGTTTTTTATTTGGGTGCCCCGTTTTTTATTTGGGTACCCCGTTTTTTATTTGGGTGCCCCGTTTTTTATTTGGGTGCCCCGTTTTTTTATGGGGGGGTCCGTTTTTTATTTGGGTGCCCCGTTTTTTATTTGGGTACCCCGTTTTTTATTTGGGTGTCCCGTTTTTTATTTCGGGGCCCCGTTTTTTATGGGGGGGTCCGTTTTTTATTTGGTTACCCCATTTTTTATTTGGGTGCCCCGTTTTTTTATGGGGGGGTCCGTTTTTTATTTGGGTGCCCCGTTTTTTATTTCGGGGCCCCGTTTTTTATGGGGGGGTCCGTTTTTTATTTGGTTACCCCATTTTTTATTTGGGTGCCCCGTTTTTTTATGGGGGGGTCCGTTTTTTATTTGGGTGCCCCGTTGTTTTATGGGGGGGTTCGTTTTTTATATGGGTGCCCCGTTTTTATATGGGGGGTCCGTTTTTTATTTGGGTGCCCCGTTATTTATTTGGGTGCCCCGTTTTTTTATGGGGGGGTCCGTTTTTTATTTGGGTACACCTTTTTTTATTTGGGTGCCCCGTTTTTATATGGGGGGTCCGTTTTTTATTTGGGTGCCCCGTTTTTTATTTGGGTGCCCCGTTTTTTATTTGGGTGCACCGTTTTTTATTTGGGTGCACCGTTTTTTATTTGGGTGCCCCGTTTTTTATTTGGGTACCCCGTTTTTTATTTGGTTGCCCCGTTTTTTATGGGGGGGGTCCGTTTTTTATTTGGGTGCCCCGTTTTTTATTTGGGTACACCGTTTTTTATTTGGGTGCCCCGTTTTTTATGGGGGGGTCCGTTTTTTATTTGGGTACCCCGTTTTTTATTTGGGTGCCCCGTTTTTTATGGGGGGTCCGTTTTTTATTTGGGTGCCCCGTTTTTTATTTGGGTACACCGTTTTTTATTTGGGTGCCCCGTTTTTTATGGGGGGGGTCCGTTTTTTATTTGGGTACCCCGTTTTTTATTTGGATGCCCCGTTTTTTATGGGGGGGTACGTTTTTTATTTGGGTGCCCCGTTTTTTTATGGGGGGGTCAGGTTTTTATTTGGGTGCCCCGTTTTTTTATGGGGGGTCCGTTTTTTATTTGGGTGCCCCGTTTATTATGGGGGCGTCCGTTTTTTATTTGGGTGCCCCGTTTTTTATTTGGGTACCCCGTTTTTTATTTGGGTGCCCCGTTTTTTATTTGGGTGCCCCGTTCTTTTATGGGGGGTCCGTTTTTTATTTGGGTTCCCCGTTTTTTATTTGGGTGCCCCGTTTTTTATTTGGGTGCACCGTTTTTTATTTGGGTGCCCCGTTTTTTATTTGGGTGCACCGTTTTTTATTTGGGTGCCCCGTTTTTTATTTGGGTGCCCCGTTTATTATTTGGGTACCCCGTTTTTTATTTGGTTGCCCCGTTTTTATATGGGGGGGTCCGTTTTTTATTTGGGTGCCCCGTCTTTTTATGGGGGGTCCGTTTTTTATTTGGGTACCCCTTTTTTTATTTGGGTGTCCCGTTTTTTTATGGGGGGGTCCGTTTTTTATTTGGGTACCCCGTTTCTTATTTGGGGGCCCCGTTTTTTTATGGGGGGGTCCGTTTTTTATTTGGTTACCCCATTTTTTATTTGGGTGCCCCGTTTTTTTATGGGGGGGTCCGTTTTTTATTTGGGTGCCCCGTTTTTTTATGGGGGGGTTCGTTTTTTATTTGGGTGCCCCGTTTTTTTATGGGGGGTCCGTTTTTTATTTGGGTTCCCCGTTTTTTATTTGGGTACCCCGTTTTTTATTTGGGTGCCCCGTTTTTTATTTGGGTGCCCCGTTTTTTTATGGGGGGTCCGTTTTTTATTTGGGTACCCCGTTTTTTATTTGGGTGCCCCGTTTTTATATGGGTGCCCCGTTTTTTATTTGGGTGTACCGTTTTTTATTTGGGTGCACCGTTTTTTATTTGGGTGCCCCGTTTTTTATTTGGGTGCCCCGTTTTTTTATGGGGGGGTTCGTTTTTTATTTGGGTGCCCCGTTTTTTTATGGGGGGTCCGTTTTTTATTTGGGTGCCCCGTTTTTATGGGGGGTCCGTTTTTTATTTGGGTGCCCCGTTTTTTATTTGGGTACCCCGTTTTTTATTTGGATGCCCCGTTTTTTATTTGGGTGCCCCGTTTTTTTATGGGGGGGTCCGTTTCTTATTTGGTTACCCCATTTTTTATTTGGGTGCCCCGTTTTTTTTATAGGGGGGTCCGTTTTTTATTTGGGTGCCCCGTTTTTTTATGGGGGGGTTCGTTTTTTATTTGGGTCCCCCGTTTTTTTATGGGGGGTCCGTTTTTTATTTGGGTGCCCCGTTTTTTATGGGGGGTCCGTTTTTTATTTGGGTGCCCCGTTTTTTATTTGGGTACCCCGTTTTTTATTTGGGTGCCCCGTTTTTTATTTGGGTGCCCCGTTTTTTTATGGGGGGGTCCGTTTTTTATTTGGGTGCCCCGTTTTTTATTTGGGTGTCCCGTTTTTTTATGGGGGGTCCGTTTTTTATTTGGGTACCCCGTTTTTTATTTGGGGGCCCCGTTTTTTATGGGGGGGTCCGTTTTTTATTTGGTTACCCCGTTCTTTTATGGGGGGGTCCGTTTTTTATTTGGGTGCCCCGTTTTTTTATGGGGGGGTTCGTTTTTTATTTGGGTGCCCCGTTTTTTTATGGGGGGTCCGTTTTTTATTTGGGTGCCCCGTTTTTTATGGGGGGTCCGTTTTTTATTTGGGTGCCCCGTTTTTTATTTGGGTACCCCGTTTTTTATTTGGGTGCCCCGTTTTTTATTTGGGTGCCCCGTTTTTTTATGGGGGGGGTCCGTTTTTTATTTGGGTACCCCTTTTTTTATTTAGGTGCCCCGTTTTTATATGGGGGGTCCGTTTTTTATTTGGGTGCCCCGTTTTTTATTTGGGTGCCCCGTTTTTTATTTGGGTGCACCGTTTTTTATTTGGGTGCACCGTTTTTTATTTGGGTGCCCCGTTTTTTATTTGGGTGCCCCGTTTTTATATGGGGGGTCCGTTTTTTATTTGGGTGTCCCTTTTTTTATGGGGGGTCCGTTTTTTATTTGGGTACCCCGTTTTTTATTTGGGTGCCCCGTTTTTTTATGGGGGGTCCGTTTTTTATTTGGGTGCACCGTTCTTTTATGGGGGGGTCCGTTTTTTATTTGGGTGCCCCGTTTTTTATATGGGTGCACCGTTTTTTATTTGGGTGCCCCGTTTTTTATTTGGGTACCCCGTCTTTTATTTGGGTGCCCCGTTTTTTATGGGGGGGTCCGTTTTTTATTTGGGTGTCCCGTTTTTTTATGGGGGGTCCGTTTTTTATTTGTGTGCCCCGTTTTTTATTGGGGCGTCCGTTTTTCATTTGGGTGCCCCGTTTTTTATGGGGGGTCCGTTTTTTATTTGGGTGCCCCGTTTTTTATTTGGGTGCCCCGTTTTTTATTTGGGTGCCCCGTTTTTTATTTGGGTGCACCGTTTTTTATTTGGGTGCCCCGTTTTTTATTTGGGTACCCCGTTTTTTATTTGGTTGCCCCGTTTTTATATGGGGGGGTCCGTTTTTTATTTGGGTGCCCCGTTTTTTTATGGGGGGTCCGTTTTTTATTTGGGAACCCCATTTTTTATTTGGGTGCCCCGTTTTTTTATGGGGGTCCGTTTTTATTTGGGTACCCCGTTTTTTATTTGGGTGCCCCGTTTTTTATGGGGGGGGTCCGTTTTTTATTTGGGTGCCTCGTTTTTTATGGGGGGGTCCGTTTTTTATTTGGGTGCCCCGTTTTTTATTTGGGTACACCGTTTTTTATTTGGGTGCCCCGTTTTTTATGGGGGGGTACGTTTTTTATTTGGGTACCCCGTTTTTTATTTGGGTGCCCCGTTTTTTATGGGGGTCCGTTTTTTATTTGGGTGCCCCGTTTTTTATTCGGGTACACCGTTTTTTATTTGGGTGCCCCGTTTTTTATGGGGGGGTCCGTTTTTTATTTGGGTACCCCGTTTTTTATTTGGATGCCTCGTTTTTTATGGGGGGGTACGTTTTTTATTTGGGTGCCCCGTTTTTTATGGGGGGTCCGTTTTTTATTTGGGTGCCCCGTTTTTTATTTGGGTATCCCGTTTTTTATTTGGGTGCCCCGTTTTTTATTTGGGTGCCCCGTTTTTTTATGGGGGGGTCCGTTTTTTATTTGGGTACACCTTTTTTTATTTGGGTGCCCCGTTTTTATATGGGGGGTCCGTTTTTTATTTGGGTGCTCCGTTTTTTATTTGGGTGCCCCGTTTTTTATTTGGGTGCACCGTTTTTTATTTGGGTGCACCGTTTTTTATTTGGGTGACCCGTTTTTTATTTGGGTACCCCGTTTTTTATTTGGTTGCCCCGTTTTTATATGGGGGGGTCCGTTTTTTATTTGGGTGCCCCGTTCTTTTATGGGGGGTCCGTTTTTTATTTGGGAACCCCGTTTTTTATTTGGGTGCCCCGTTTTTTATGGGGGGTCCGTTTTTTATTTGGGTGCCCCGTTTTTTATTTGGGTACACCGTTTTTTATTTGGGTGCCCCGTTTTTTATGGGGGGGTCCGTTTTTTATTTGGGTACCCCGTTTTTTATTTGGATGCCCCGTTTTTTATGGGGGGGTACGTTTTTTATTTGGGTGCCCCGTTTTTTTATGGGGGGGGTCCGGTTTTTATTTGGGTGCCCCGTTTTTTTATGGGGGGTCCGTTTTTTATTTGGGTGCCCCGTTTATTATGGGGGCGTCCGTTTTTTATTTGGGTGCCCCGTTTTTTATTTGGGTACCCCGTTTTTTATTTGGGTGCCCCGTTTTTTATTTGGGTGCCCCGTTCTTTTATGGGGGGTCCGTTTTTTATTTGGGTGCCCCGTTCTTTTATGGGGGGGTCCGTTTTTTATTTGGGTGCCCCGTTTTTTTATGGGGGGATCCGTTTTTTATTTGGGAACCCCATTTTTTATTTGGGTGCCCCGTTTCTTTATGGGGGGGTCCGTTTTTTATTTGGGTGCCCCGTTTTTTTCTGGGGGGGTCCGTTTTTTATTTGGGTGTCACGTTTTTTATTTGGGTACCCCGTTTTTTATTTCGGTGCACCGTTCTTTATTTGGGTGCCCCGTTTTTTATTTGGGTGCCCCGTTTTTTTATGGGGGGTCCGTTTTTTACTTGGGAACCCCATTTTTTATTTGGGTGCCCCGTTTTTTTATGGGGGGGTCCGTTTTTTATTTGAGGGCCCCGTTTTTTTATGGGGGGTCCGTTTTTTATTTGGGTGCCCCGTTTTTTATTTGGGTGCACCGTTTTTTATTTGGGTGCCCCGTTTTTTATTTGGGTGCCCCGTTTTTTTATGGGGAGTCCGTTTTTTATTTGGGTGTCCCTTTTTTTATGGGGGGTCCGTTTTTTATTTGGGTACCCCGTTTTTTATTTGGGTGCCCCGTTTTTTTATGGGGGGTCCGTTTTTTATTTGGGTGTCCCGTTTTTTTATGGGTGGTCCGTTTTTTATTTGTGTGCCCCGTTTTTTATTGGGGCGTCCGTTTTTTATTTGGGTGCCCCGTTTTTTTATTGGGGGTCCGTTTTTTATTTGGGTGCCCCGTTTTTTATTTGGGTACCCCGTTTTTTATTTGGGTGCCCCGTTTTTTTATGGAGGGGTCCGTTTTTATTTGGGTACCCCGTTTTTTATTTGGGTGCCCCGTTTTTTATGGGGGGGGTCCGTTTTTTATTTGGGTGCCCCGTTTTCTTATGGGGGGTCCGTTTTTTATTTGGGTGCCCCGTTTTTTATTTGGGTACCCCGTTTTTTATTTGGGTGCCCCGTTTTTTTATGGGGGGGGCCGTTTTTTATTTGGGTACCCCGTTTTTTATTTGGGTGCCCCGTTTTTTTATGGGGGGGTCCGTTTTTATTTGGGTGCCCCGTTTTTTTATGGGGGGTCCGTTTTTTATTTGGGTGCCCCGTTTTTTTATGGGGGGATCCGTTTTTTATTTGTTTACCCCGTTTTTTATTTGGGTGCACCTTTTTTATTTGGGTACCCAGTTTTTTATTTGGGTGCCCCGTTTTTATATGGGGCGTCCGTTTTTTATTTGGGTGCCCCGTTTTTTATTTGGGTGCCCCGTTTTTTATTTGGGTGCACCGTTTTTTATTTGGGTGCACCGTTTTTTATTTGGGTGCACCGTTTTTTATTTGGGTGCCCCGTTTTTTATTTGGGTACCCCGTTTTTTATTTGGTTGCCCCGTTTTTATATGGGGGGGTGCGTTTTTTATTTGGGTACCCCGTTTTTTATTTGGGTTCCCCGTTTTTTTATGGGGGGTCCGTTTTTTATTTGGGTACCCCGTTGTTTATTTGGGTGCCCCGTTTTTTATGGGGGGGTCCGTTTTTTATTTGGGTGCCCCGTTTTTTATTTGGGTACCCCGTTTTTTATTTGAGTTCCCCGTTTTTTTATGGGGGGTCCGTTTTTTATTTGGGTACCCCGTTTTTTATTTGGGTGCCCCGTTTTTTATGGGGGGGTCCGTTTTTTATTTGGGTGCCCCGTTTTTTTATGGGGGGGTCCGTTTTTTATTTGGGTGCCCCATTTTTTATTTGGGTGCCCCGTTTTTTATGGGGGGGTCCGTTTTTTATTTGGGAACCCCATTTTTTATTTGGGTGCCCCGTTTTTTATTTGGGTGCCCCGTTTTTTATGGGGGGGTCCGTTTTTTATTTGGGTACCCCGTTTTTTATTTGGGTGCCCCGTTTTTTATGGGGGGGTCCGTTTTTTATTTGTGTGCCCCGTTTTTTATTTGGGTGCACCGTTTTTTTATGGGGGGTCCGTTTTTTATTTGGGAACCCCATTTATTATTTGGGTGCCCCGTTTTTTTATGGGGGGGTCCGTTTTTTATTTGGGTGCCCAGTTTTTTTATGGGGGGTCCGTTTTTTATTTGGGTGTCACGTTTTTTATTTGGGTGCACCGTTTTTTATTTGGGTACCCCGTTTTTTATTTCGGTGCACCGTTTTTTATTTGGGAGCCCCGTTTTTTATTTGGGTACCCCGTTTTTTATTTGGGTGCCCCGTTTTTTTATGGGGGGGGTCCGTTTTTTATTTGGGTGCCCCGTTTTTTATTTGGGTACCCCGTTTTTTATTTGGGTGCCCCGTTTTTTTATGGGGGGATCCGTTTTTTATTTGGGAACCCCATTTTTTATTTGGGTGCCCCGTTTTTTTTTGGGTACCCCGTTTTTTATTTGGGTGCCCCGTTTTTTTATGGGGGGGTCCGTTTTTTATTTGGGTGCCCCGTTTTTTATTTGGGTACCCCGTTTTTTATTTGGGTGCCCCGTTCTTTTATGGGGGGATCCGTTTTTTATTTGGGAACCCCATTTTTTATTTGGGTGCCCCGTTTTTTTATGGGGGGTCCGTTTTTTATTGGGATGCCCCGTTTTTTGTGGGGGGGCCGTTTTTTATTTGGGTGCCCCGTTTTTTTCTGGGGGGGTCCGTTTTTTATTTGGGTGTCACGTTTTTTATTTGGGTACCCCGTTTTTTATTTCGGTGCACCGTTCTTTATTTGGGTGCCCCGTTTTTTATTTGGGTGCCCCGTTTTTTTATGGGGGGTCCGTTTTTTACTTGGGAACCCCATTTTTTATTTGGGTGCCCCGTTTTTTTATGGGGGGGTCCGTTTTTTATTTGAGGGCCCCGTTTTTTTATGGGGGGTCCGTTTTTTATTTGGGTGCCCCGTTTTTTATTTGGGTGCACCGTTTTTTATTTGGGTGCCCCGTTTTTTATTTGGGTGCCCCGTTTTTTTATGGGGAGTCCGTTTTTTATTTGGGTGTCCCTTTTTTTATGGGGGGTCCGTTTTTTATTTGGGTACCCCGTTTTTTATTTGGGTGCCCCGTTTTTTTATGGGGGGTCCGTTTTTTATTTGGGTGTCCCGTTTTTTTATGGGTGGTCCGTTTTTTATTTGTGTGCCCCGTTTTTTATTGGGGCGTCCGTTTTTTATTTGGGTGCCCCGTTTTTTTATTGGGGGTCCGTTTTTTATTTGGGTGCCCCGTTTTTTATTTGGGTACCCCGTTTTTTATTTGGGTGCCCCGTTTTTTTATGGAGGGGTCCGTTTTTATTTGGGTACTCCGTTTTTTATTTGGGTGCCCCGTTTTTTATGGGGGGGGGTCCGTTTTTTATTTGGGTGCCCCGTTTTCTTATGGGGGGTCCGTTTTTTATTTGGGTGCCCCGTTTTTTATTTGGGTACCCCGTTTTTTATTTGGGTGCCCCGTTTTTTTATGGGGGGGGCCGTTTTTTATTTGGGTACCCCGTTTTTTATTTGGGTGCCCCGTTTTTTTATGGGGGGGTCCGTTTTTATTTGGGTGCCCCGTTTTTTTATGGGGGGTCCGTTTTTTATTTGGGTGCCCCGTTTTTTTATGGGGGGATCCGTTTTTTATTTGTTTACCCCGTTTTTTATTTGGGTGCACCTTTTTTATTTGGGTACCCAGTTTTTTATTTGGGTGCCCCGTTTTTATATGGGGCGTCCGTTTTTTATTTGGGTGCCCCGTTTTTTATTTGGGTGCCCCGTTTTTTATTTGGGTGCACCGTTTTTTATTTGGGTGCACCGTTTTTTATTTGGGTGCACCGTTTTTTATTTGGGTGCCCCGTTTTTTATTTGGGTACCCCGTTTTTTATTTGGTTGCCCCGTTTTTATATGGGGGGGTGCGTTTTTTATTTGGGTACCCCGTTTTTTATTTGGGTTCCCCGTTTTTTTATGGGGGGTCCGTTTTTTATTTGGGTACCCCGTTGTTTATTTGGGTGCCCCGTTTTTTATGGGGGGGTCCGTTTTTTATTTGGGTGCCCCGTTTTTTATTTGGGTACCCCGTTTTTTATTTGAGTTCCCCGTTTTTTTATGGGGGGTCCGTTTTTTATTTGGGTACCCCGTTTTTTATTTGGGTGCCCCGTTTTTTATGGGGGGGTCCGTTTTTTATTTGGGTGCCCCGTTTTTTTATGGGGGGGTCCGTTTTTTATTTGGGTGCCCCATTTTTTATTTGGGTGCCCCGTTTTTTATGGGGGGGTCCGTTTTTTATTTGGGAACCCCATTTTTTATTTGGGTGCCCCGTTTTTTATTTGGGTGCCCCGTTTTTTATGGGGGGGTCCGTTTTTTATTTGGGTACCCCGTTTTTTATTTGGGTGCCCCGTTTTTTATGGGGGGGTCCGTTTTTTATTTGTGTGCCCCGTTTTTTATTTGGGTGCACCGTTTTTTTATGGGGGGTCCGTTTTTTATTTGGGAACCCCATTTATTATTTGGGTGCCCCGTTTTTTTATGGGGGGGTCCGTTTTTTATTTGGGTGCCCAGTTTTTTTATGGGGGGTCCGTTTTTTATTTGGGTGTCACGTTTTTTATTTGGGTGCACCGTTTTTTATTTGGGTACCCCGTTTTTTATTTCGGTGCACCGTTTTTTATTTGGGAGCCCCGTTTTTTATTTGGGTACCCCGTTTTTTATTTGGGTGCCCCGTTTTTTTATGGGGGGGGTCCGTTTTTTATTTGGGTGCCCCGTTTTTTATTTGGGTACCCCGTTTTTTATTTGGGTGCCCCGTTTTTTTATGGGGGGATCCGTTTTTTATTTGGGAACCCCATTTTTTATTTGGGTGCCCCGTTTTTTTTGGGTACCCCGTTTTTTATTTGGGTGCCCCGTTTTTTTATGGGGGGGTCCGTTTTTTATTTGGGTGCCCCGTTTTTTATTTGGGTACCCCGTTTTTTATTTGGGTGCCCCGTTCTTTTATGGGGGGATCCGTTTTTTATTTGGGAACCCCATTTTTTATTTGGGTGCCCCGTTTTTTTATGGGGGGTCCGTTTTTTATTGGGATGCCCCGTTTTTTGTGGGGGGCCGTTTTTTATTTGGGTGCCCCGTTTTTTATTTGGGTACCCCGTTTTTTATTTGGGTGCCCCTTTTTTTATGGGGGGGTCCGTTTTTTATTTGGGTAACCCGTTTTTTATTTGGGTGCCCCGTTTTTTTATGGGGGGGTCCGTTTTTTATTTGGGTGCCCCGTTTTTTTATGGGGGGGACCGTTTTTTATTTGGGTGCCCCGTTTTTTTATGGGGGGTCCGTTTTTTATTGGGATGCCCCGTTTTTTGTGGGGGGGCCGTTTTTTATTTGGGTGCCCCGTTTTTTATTTGGGTACCCCGTTTTTTATTTGGGTGCCCCTTTTTTTATGGGGGGGTCCGTTTTTTATTTGGGTAACCCGTTTTTTATTTGGGTGCCCCGTTTTTTTATGGGTGGGACCGTTTTTTATTTGGGTGCCCCGTTTTTTATTTGGGTACCCCGTTTTTTATTTGGGTGCCCCTTTTTTTTATGGGGGGGTCCGTTTTATATTTGGGAACCCCATTTTTTATTTGGGTGCCCCGTTTTTTTATGGGGGGTCCGTTTTTTATTGGGATGCCCCGTTTTTTGTGGGGGGGCCGTTTTTTATTTGGGTGCCCCGTTTTTTATTTGGGTACCCCGTTTTTTATTTGGGTGCCCCTTTTTTTATGGGGGGGTCCGTTTTTTATTTGGGTAACCCGTTTTTTATTTGGGTGCCCCGTTTTTTTATGGGGGGGTCCGTTTTTTATTTGGGTGCCCCGTTTTTTTATGGGGGGGACCGTTTTTTATTTGGGTGCCCCGTTTTTTTATGGGGGGTCCGTTTTTTATTGGGATGCCCCGTTTTTTGTGGGGGGGCCGTTTTTTATTTGGGTGCCCCGTTTTTTATTTGGGTACCCCGTTTTTTATTTGGGTGCCCCTTTTTTTATGGGGGGGTCCGTTTTTTATTTGGGTAACCCGTTTTTTATTTGGGTGCCCCGTTTTTTTATGGGTGGGACCGTTTTTTATTTGGGTGCCCCGTTTTTTATTTGGGTACCCCGTTTTTTATTTGGGTGCCCCTTTTTTTTATGGGGGGGTCCGTTTTATATTTGGGAACCCCATTTTTTATTTGGGTGCCCCGTTTTTTTATGGGGGGTCCGTTTTTTATTTGGGTGCCACGTTTTTTTATGGGGGGTCCGTTTTTTATTTGGGTGCCCCGTTTTTTATGGGGGGGTCCGTTTTTTATTTGGGTGCCCCGTTTTTTTATGGGTGGGACCGTTTTTTATTTGGGTGCCCCGTTTTTTATTTGGGTACCCCGTTTTTTATTTGGGTGCCCCTTTTTTTATGGGGGGGTCCGTTTTATATTTGGGAACCCCATTTTTTATTTGGGTGCCCCGTTTTTTTATGGGGGGTCCGTTTTTTATTTGGGTGCCACGTTTTTTTATGGGGGGTCCGTTTTTTATTTGGGTGCCCCGTTTTTTATTTGGGTGCACTGTTTTTTATTTGGGTGCCCCGTTTCTTATTTGGGTACCCCGTTTTTTAATTGGGTGCCCCGTTTTTTTATGGGGGGTCCGTTTTTTATTTGGGTGTCCCTTTTTTTATGGGGGGTCCGTTTTTTATTTGGGTACCCCGTTTTTTATTTGGGTGCCCCGTTTTTTATGGGGGGTCCGTTTTTTATTTGGGTGCTCCGTTTTTTATGGGGGGGGTCCGTTTTTTATTTGTTTACCCCGTTTTTTATTTGGGTGCCACTTTTTTTATTTGGGTGCCCCGTTTTTTTATGGGGGGGTCCGTTTTTTGTTTGGGTGCCCCGTTTTTTTATGGGGGGTCCGTTTTTTATTTGGGAACCCCATTTTTTATATGGGTGCCCCGTTTTTTATGGGAGGGTCCGTTTTTTATTTGGGTGCCCCGTTTTTTATTTGGGTGCACCGTTTTTTATTTGGGTGCCCCGTTTTTTATTTGGGTACCCCGTTTTTTATTTGGGTGCCCCGTTTTTTTATGGAGGGGTCCGTTTTTATTTGGGTACCCCGTTTTTTATTTGGGTTCCCCGTTTTTTTATGGGGGGGTCCGTTTTTTATTTGGGTGCCCCGTTTTTTTATGGGGGGTCCGTTTTTTATTTGGGTGCCCCGTTTTTTATTTGGGTACCCCGTTTTTTATTTGGGTGCCCCGTTTTTTATTTGGGTGCCCCGTTTTTTTATGGGGGGGGGTCCGTTTTTTATTTGGGTGCCCCGTTTTTTATTTGGGTACCCCGTTTTTTATTTGGGTGCCCCTTTTTTTTATGGGGGGGTCCGTTTTATATTTGGGAACCCCATTTTTTATTTGGGTGCCCCGTTTTTTTATGGGGGGTCCGTTTTTTATTTGGGTGCCACGTTTTTTTATGGGGGGTCCGTTTTTTATTTGGGTGCCCCGTTTTTTATTTGGGTGCACTGTTTTTTATTTGGGTGCCCCGTTTTTTATTTGGGTACCCCGTTTTTTATTTGGGTGCCCCGTTTTTTTATGGAGGGGTCCGTTTTTATTTGGGTACCCCGTTTTTTATTTGGGTTCCCCGTTTTTTTATGGGGGGTCCGTTTTTTATTTGGGTACCCCGTTTTTTATTTGGGTGCCCCGTTTTTTATGGGGGGGTCCGTTTTTTATTTGGGTGCCCCGTTCTTTTATGGGGGGTCCGTTTTTTATTTGGGTGCCCCGTTTTTTATTTGGGTACCCCGTTTTTTATTTGGGTGCCCCGTTTTTTATTTGGGTGCCCCGTTTTTTTATGGGGGGGTCCGTTTTTTATTTGGGTGCCCCGTTTTTTTATGAGGGGTCCGTTTTATATTTGGGTGCCCCGTTTTTTATTTGGGTGCACCGTTTTTTATTTGGGTACCCCGTTTTTTTATGGGGGGTCCTTTTTTTATTTGGGTGCCCCGTTTTTTATTGGGGGGGTCCGTTTTTTATTTGGGTGCCCCGTTTTTTTATGGGGGGTCCGTTTTTTATTTGGGTGCCCCATTTTTTATTTGGGTGCACCGTTTTTTATTTGGGTGCCCCGTTTTTTATTTGGGTACCCCGTTTTTTATTTGGGTGCCCCGTTTTTTTATGGAGGGGTCCGTTTTTATTTGGGTACCCCGTTTTTTATTTGGGTGCCCCGTTTTTTTATGGGGGGGTCCGTTTTTTATTTGGGTGCCCCGTTTTTTATTTGGGTACCCCGTTTTTTATTTGGGTGCCCCGTTTTTTTATGGGGGGTCCGTTTTTTATTTGGTTACCCCGTTTTTTATTTGGGTGCGCCGTTTTTTTATGGGGGGGTCCGTTTTTTATTTGGGTGCCCCGTTTTTTTATGGGGGGTCCGTTTTTTATTTGGGAACCCCATTTTTTATTTGGGTGCCCCGTTTTTTTATGGGGGGGTCCGTTTTTTATTTGGGTGCCCCGTTTTTTTATGGGGGGATCCGTTTTTTATTTGTTTACCCCGTTTTTTATTTGGGGGCACCTTTTTTATTTGGGTACCCCGTTTTTTATTTGGGTGCCCCGTTTTTATAAGGGGGGCTCCGTTTTTTATTTGGGTGCCCCGTTTTTTATTTGGGTGCCCCGTTTTTTATTTGGGTGCACCGTTTTTTATTTGGGTGCACCGTTTTTTATTTGGGTGCACCTTTTTTATTTGGGAACCCCGTCTTTTATTTGGGTGCCCCGTTTTTATATGGGGGGGTCCGTTTTTTATTTGGGTGCCCCGTTTTTTATTTGGGTGCACCGTTTTTTATTTGGGTGCACCGTTTTTTATTTGGGTGCCCCGTTTTTTATTTGGGTACCCCGTTTTTTATTTGGTTGCCCCGTTTTTATATGGGGGGTCCGTTTTTTATTTGGGTACCCCGTTTTTTATTTGGGTTCCCCGTTTTTTTATGGGGGGCCGTTTTTTATTTGGGTACCCCGTTTTTTATTTGGGTGCGCCGTTTTTTATGGGGGTTCCGTTTTTTATTTGGGTGCCCCGTTTTTTTATGGGGGGGTCCGTTTTTTATTTGGGTGCCCCGTTTTTTATTTGGGTACCCCGTTTTTTATTTGGGTGCCCCGTTTTTTATGGGGGGGTCCGTTTTTTATTTGGGTACCCCGTTTTTTATTTGGGTGCCCCGTTTTTTATGGGGGGGTCCGTTTTTTATTTGGGTGCCCCGTTTTTTTATGGGGGGATGCGTTTTTTATTTGGGAACCCCATTTTTTATTTGGGTGCCCCGTTTTTTTATGGGGGGTCCGTTTTTTATTTGGGTGCCCCGTTTTTTTATGGGGGGTCCGTTTTTTATTTGGGTGCCCCGTTTTTTATTTGGGTACCCCGTTTTTTATTTGGGTGCCCCGTTTTTTATTTGGGTGCCCCGTTTTTTTATGGGGGGGTCCGTTTTTTATTTGGGTGACCCGTTTTTTATTTGGGTACCCCGTTTTTTATTTGGGTGCCCCTTTTTTTTATGGGGGGGTCCGTTTTATATTTGGGAACCCCATTTTTTATTTGGGTGCCCCGTTTTTTTATGGGGGGTCCGTTTTTTATTTGGGTGCCACGTTTTTTTATGGGGGGTCCGTTTTTTATTTGGGTGCCCCGTTTTTTATTTGGGTGCACTGTTTTTTATTTGGGTGCCCCGTTTTTTATTTGGGTACCCCGTTTTTTAATTGGGTGCCCCGTTTTTTTATGGGGGGTCCGTTTTTTATTTGGGTGTCCCTTTTTTTATGGGGGGTCCGTTTTTTATTTGGGTACCCCGTTTTTTATTTGGGTGCCCCGTTTTTTATGGGGGGTCCGTTTTTTATTTGGGTGCACCGTTTTTTATGGGGGGGGTCCGTTTTTTATTTGTTTACCCCGTTTTTTATTTGGGTGCCACTTTTTTTATTTGGGTGCCCCGTTTTTTTATGGGGGGGTCCGTTTTTTGTTTGGGTGCCCCGTTTTTTTATGGGGGGTCCGTTTTTTATTTGGGAACCCCATTTTTTATATGGGTGCCCCGTTTTTTATGGGGGGGTCCGTTTTTTATTTGGGTGCCCCGTTTTTTATTTGGGTGCACTGTTTTTTATTTGGGTGCCCCGTTTTTTATTTGGGTACCCCGTTTTTTATTTGGGTGCCCCGTTTTTTTATGGAGGGGTCCGTTTTTATTTGGGTACCCCGTTTTTTATTTGGGTTCCCCGTTTTTTTATGGGGGGTCGGTTTTTTATTTGGGTACCCCGTTTTTTATTTGGGTACCCCGTTTTTTATTTGGGTGCCCCGTTTTTTATTTGGGTGCCCCGTTTTTTTATGGGGGGGTCCGTTTTTTATTTGGGTGCCCCGTTTTTTATTTGGGTACCCCGTTTTTTATTTGGGTGCCCCTTTTTTTATGGGGGGGTCCGTTTTATATTTGGGAACCCCATTTTTTATTTGGGTGCCCCGTTTTTTTATGGGGGGTCCGTTTTTTATTTGGGTGCCACGTTTTTTTATGGGGGGTCCGTTTTTTATTTGGGTACCCCGTTTTTTATTTGGGTGCGCCGTTTTTTATGGGGGTTCCGTTTTTTATTTGGGTGCCCCGTTTTTTTATGGGGGGGTCCGTTTTTTATTTGGGTGCCCCGTTTTTTATTTGGGTACCCCGTTTTTTATTTGGGTGCCCCGTTTTTTATGGGGGGGTCCGTTTTTTATTTGGGTACCCCGTTTTTTATTTGGGTGCCCCGTTTTTTATGGGGGGGTCCGTTTTTTATTTGGGTGCCCCGTTTTTTTATGGGGGGATCCGTTTTTTATTTGGGAACCCCATTTTTTATTTGGGTGCCCCGTTTTTTTATGGGGGGGTCCGTTTTTTATTTGGGTGCCCCGTTTTTTTATGGGGGGTCCGTTTTTTATTTGGGTGCCCCGTTTTTTATTTGGGTACCCCGTTTTTTATTTGGGTGCCCCGTTTTTTATTTGGGTGCCCCGTTCTTTTATGGGGGGGTCCGTTTTTTATTTGGGTGCCCCGTTTTTTATTTGGGTACCCCGTTTTTTTATGGGGGGTCCGTTTTTTATTTGGGAACCCCATTTTTTATATGGGTGCCCCGTTTTTTATGGGGGGGTCCGTTTTTTATTTGGGTGCCCCGTTTTTTATTTGGGTGCACTGTTTTTTATTTGGGTGCCCCGTTTTTTATTTGGGTACCCCGTTTTTTATTTGGGTGCCCCGTTTTTTTATGGAGGGGTCCGTTTTTATTTGGGTACACCGTTTTTTATTTGGGTTCCCCGTTTTTTTATGGGGGGTCGGTTTTTTATTTGGGTACCCCGTTTTTTATTTGGGTACCCCGTTTTTTATTTGGGTGCCCCGTTTTTTATTTGGGTGCCCCGTTTTTTTATGGGGGGGTCCGTTTTTTATTTGGGTGCCCCGTTTTTTATTTGGGTACCCCGTTTTTTATTTGGGTGCCCCTTTTTTTATGGGGGGGTCCGTTTTATATTTGGGAACCCCATTTTTTATTTGGGTGCCCCGTTTTTTTATGGAGGGTCCGTTTTTTATTTGGGTGCCACGTTTTTTTATGGGGGGTCCGTTTTTTATTTGGGTACCCCGTTTTTTATTTGGGTGCGCCGTTTTTTATGGGGGTTCCGTTTTTTATTTGGGTGCCCCGTTTTTTTATGGGGGGGTCCGTTTTTTATTTGGGTGCCCCGTTTTTTATTTGGGTACCCCGTTTTTTATTTGGGTGCCCCGTTTTTTATGGGGGGGTCCGTTTTTTATTTGGGTGCCCCGTTTTTTTATGGGGGGATCCGTTTTTTATTTGGGAACCCCATTTTTTATTTGGGTGCCCCGTTTTTTTATGGGGGGGTCCCTTTTTTTTATTTGGGTGCCCCGTTTTTTTATGGGGGGTCCGTTTTTTATTTGGGTGCCCCGTTTTTTATTTGGGTACCCCGTTTTTTATTTGGGTGCCCCGTTTTTTATTTGGGTGCCCCGTTTTTTTATGGGGGGGTCCGTTTTTTATTTGGGTGCCCCGTTTTTTATTTGGGTACCCCGTTTTTTATTTGGGTGCCCCTTTTTTTTATGGGGGGGTCCGTTTTATATTTGGGAACCCCATTTTTTATTTGGGTGCCCCGTTTTTTTATGGGGGGTCCGTTTTTTATTTGGGTGCCACGTTTTTTTATGGGGGGTCCGTTTTTTATTTGGGTGCCCCGTTTTTTATTTGGGTGCACTGTTTTTTATTTGGGTGCCCCGTTTTTTATTTGGGTACCCCGTTTTTTAATTGGGTGCCCCGTTTTTTTATGGGGGGTCCGTTTTTTATTTGGGTGTCCCTTTTTTTATGGGGGGTCCGTTTTTTATTTGGGTACCCCGTTTTTTATTTGGGTGCCCCGTTTTTTATGGGGGGTCCGTTTTTTATTTGGGTGCACCGTTTTTTATGGGGGGGTCCGTTTTTTATTTGTTTACCCCGTTTTTTATTTGGGTGCCACTTTTTTTATTTGGGTGCCCCGTTTTTTTATGGGGGGGTCCGTTTTTTGTTTGGGTGCCCCGTTTTTTTATGGGGGGTCCGTTTTTTATTTGGGAACCCCATTTTTTATATGGGTGCCCCGTTTTTTATGATGGGTCCGTTTTTTATTTGGGTGCCCCGTTTTTTATTTGGGTGCACTGTTTTTTATTTGGGTGCCCCGTTTTTTATTTGGGTACCCCGTTTTTTATTTGGGTGCCCCGTTTTTTTATGGAGGGGTCCGTTTTTATTTGTGTACCCCGTTTTTTATTTGGGTTCCCCGTTTTTTTATGGGGGGTCGGTTTTTTATTTGGGTACCCCGTTTTTTATTTGGGTACCCCGTTTTTTATTTGGGTGCCCCGTTTTTTATTTGGGTGCCCCGTTTTTTTATGGGGGGGTCCGTTTTTTATTTGGGTGCCCCGTTTTTTATTTGGGTACCCCGTTTTTTATTTGGGTGCCCCTTTTTTATGGGGGGGTCCGTTTTATATTTGGGAACCCCATTTTTTATTTGGGTGCCCCGTTTTTTTATGGGGGGTCCGTTTTTTATTTGGGTGCCCCGTTTTTTTATGGGGGGATCCGTTTTTTATTTGGGAACCCCATTTTTTATTTGGGTGCCCCGTTTTTTTATGGGGGGGTCCGTTTTTTATTTGGGTGCCCCGTTTTTTTATGGGGGGTCCGTTTTTTATTTGGGTGCCCCGTTTTTTATTTGGGTGCACTGTTTTTTATTTGGGTGCCCCGTTTTTTATTTGGGTACCCCGTTTTTTAATTGGGTGCCCCGTTTTTTTATGGGGGGTCCGTTTTTTATTTGGGTGTCCCTTTTTTTATGGGGGGTCCGTTTTTTATTTGGGTACCCCGTTTTTTATTTGGGTGCCCCGTTTTTTATGGGGGGTCCGTTTTTTATTTGGTTGCACCGTTTTTTATGGGGGGGGTCCGTTTTTTATTTGTTTACCCCGTTTTTTATTTGGGGGCACCTTTTTTATTTGGGTACCCCGTTTTTTATTTGGGTGCCCCGTTTTTATAAGGGGGGCTCCGTTTTTTATTTGGGTGCCCCGTTTTTTATTTGGGTGCCCCGTTTTTTATTTGGGTGCACCGTTTTTTATTTGGGTGCACCGTTTTTTATTTGGGTGCACCTTTTTTATTTGGGAACCCCGTCTTTTATTTGGGTGCCCCGTTTTTATATGGGGGGGTCCGTTTTTTATTTGGGTGCCCCGTTTTTTATTTGGGTGCACCGTTTTTTATTTGGGTGCACCGTTTTTTATTTGGGTGCCCCGTTTTTTATTTGGGTACCCCGTTTTTTATTTGGTTGCCCCGTTTTTATATGGGGGGTCCGTTTTTTATTTGGGTACCCCGTTTTTTATTTGGGTTCCCCGTTTTTTTATGGGGGGTCCGTTTTTTATTTGGGTACCCCGTTTTTTATTTGGGTGCGCCGTTTTTTATGGGGGTTCCGTTTTTTATTTGGGTGCCCCGTTTTTTTATGGGGGGGTCCGTTTTTTATTTGGGTGCCCCGTTTTTTATTTGGGTACCCCGTTTTTTATTTGGGTGCCCCGTTTTTTATGGGGGGGTCCGTTTTTTATTTGGGTACCCCGTTTTTTATTTGGGTGCCCCGTTTTTTATGGGGGGGTCCGTTTTTTATTTGGGTGCCCCGTTTTTTTATGGGGGGATCCGTTTTTTATTTGGGAACCCCATTTTTTATTTGGGTGCCCCGTTTTTTTATGGGGGGGTCCGTTTTTTATTTGGGTGCCCCGTTTTTTTATGGGGGGTCCGTTTTTTATTTGGGTGCCCCGTTTTTTATTTGGGTACCCCGTTTTTTATTTGGGTGCCCCGTTTTTTATTTGGGTGCCCCGTTTTTTTATGGGGGGGTCCGTTTTTTATTTGGGTGCCCCGTTTTTTATTTGGGTACCCCGTTTTTTATTTGGGTGCCCCTTTTTTTTATGGGGGGGTCCGTTTTATATTTGGGAACCCCATTTTTTATTTGGGTGCCCCGTTTTTTTATGGGGGGTCCGTTTTTTATTTGGGTGCCACGTTTTTTTTATGGGGGGTCCGTTTTTTATTTGGGTGCCCCGTTTTTTATTTGGGTGCACTGTTTTTTATTTGGGTGCCCCGTTTTTTATTTGGGTACCCCGTTTTTTAATTGGGTGCCCCGTTTTTTTATGGGGGGTCCGTTTTTTATTTGGGAACACCATTTTTTATATGGGTGCCCCGTTTTTTATGGGGGGGTCCGTTTTTTATTTCGGTGCCCCGTTTTTTATTTGGGTGCACTGTTTTTTATTTGGGTGCCCCGTTTTTTATTTGGGTACCCCGTTTTTTATTTGGGTGCCCCGTTTTTTTATGGAGGGGTCCGTTTTTATTTGGGTACCCCGTTTTTTATTTGGGTTCCCCGTTTTTTTATGGGGGGTCGGTTTTTTATTTGGGTACCCCGTTTTTTATTTGGGTACCCCGTTTTTTATTTGGGTGCCCCGTTTTTTATTTGGGTGCCCCGTTTTTTTATGGGGGGGTCCGTTTTTTATTTGGGTGCCCCGTTTTTTATTTGGGTACCCCGTTTTTTATTTGGGTGCCCCTTTTTTTATGGGGGGGTCCGTTTTATATTTGGGAACCCCATTTTTTATTTGGGTGCCCCGTTTTTTTATGGGGGGTCCGTTTTTTATTTGGGTGCCACGTTTTTTTATGGGGGGTCCGTTTTTTATTTGGGTACCCCGTTTTTTATTTGGGTGCGCCGTTTTTTATGGGGGTTCCGTTTTTTATTTGGGTGCCCCGTTTTTTTATGGGGGGGTCCGTTTTTTATTTGGGTGCCCCGTTTTTTATTTGGGTACCCCGTTTTTTATTTGGGTGCCCCGTTCTTTATGGGGGGGGTCCGTTTTTTATTTGGGTACCCCGTTTTTTATTTGGGTGCCCCGTTTTTTATGGGGGGGTCCGTTTTTTATTTGGGTGCCCCGTTTTTTTATGGGGGGATCCGTTTTTTATTTGGGAACCCCATTTTTTATTTGGGTGCCCCGTTTTTTTATGGGGGGGTCCGTTTTTTATTTGGGTGCCCCGTTTTTTTATGGGGGGTCCGTTTTTTATTTGGGTGCCCCGTTTTTTATTTGGGTACCCCGTTTTTTATTTGGGTGCCCCGTTTTTTATTTGGGTGCCCCGTTTTTTTATGGGGGGGTCCGTTTTTTATTTGGGTGCCCCGTTTTTTATTTGGGTACCCCGTTTTTTATTTGGGTGCCCCTTTTTTTTATGGGGGGGTCCGTTTTATATTTGGGAACCCCATTTTTTATTTGGGTGCCCCGTTTTTTTATGGGGGGTCCGTTTTTTATTTGGGTGCCACGTTTTTTTATGGGGGGTCCGTTTTTTATTTGGGTGCCCCGTTTTTTATTTGGGTGCACTGTTTTTTATTTGGGTGCCCCGTTTTTTATTTGGGTACCCCGTTTTTTAATTGGGTTCCCCGTTTTTTTATGGGGGGTCGGTTTTTTATTTGGGTACCCCGTTTTTTATTTGGGTACCCCGTTTTTTATTTGGGTGCCCCGTTTTTTATTTGGGTGCCCCGTTTTTTTATGGGGGGGTCCGTTTTTTATTTGGGTGCCCCGTTTTTTATTTGGGTACCCCGTTTTTTATTTGGGTGCCCCTTTTTTTATGGGGGGGTCCGTTTTATATTTGGGAACCCCATTTTTTATTTGGGTGCCCCGTTTTTTTATGGGGGGTCCGTTTTTTATTTGGGTGCCACGTTTTTTTATGGGGGGTCCGTTTTTTATTTGGGTACCCCGTTTTTTATTTGGGTGCGCCGTTTTTTATGGGGGTTCCGTTTTTTATTTGGGTGCCCCGTTTTTTTATGGGGGGGTCCGTTTTTTATTTGGGTGCCCCGTTTTTTATTTGGGTACCCCGTTTTTTATTTGGGTGCCCCGTTCTTTATGGGGGGGGTCCGTTTTTTATTTGGGTACCCCGTTTTTTATTTGGGTGCCCCGTTTTTTATGGGGGGGTCCGTTTTTTATTTGGGTGCCCCGTTTTTTTATGGGGGGATCCGTTTTTTATTTGGGAACCCCATTTTTTATTTGGGTGCCCCGTTTTTTTATGGGGGGGTCCGTTTTTTATTTGGGTGCCCCGTTTTTTTATGGGGGGTCCGTTTTTTATTTGGGTGCCCCGTTTTTTATTTGGGTACCCCGTTTTTTATTTGGGTGCCCCGTTTTTTATTTGGGTGCCCCGTTTTTTTATGGGGGGGTCCGTTTTTTATTTGGGTGCCCCGTTTTTTATTTGGGTACCCCGTTTTTTATTTGGGTGCCCCTTTTTTTTATGGGGGGGTCCGTTTTATATTTGGGAACCCCATTTTTTATTTGGGTGCCCCGTTTTTTTATGGGGGGTCCGTTTTTTATTTGGGTGCCACGTTTTTTTATGGGGGGTCCGTTTTTTATTTGGGTGCCCCGTTTTTTATTTGGGTGCACTGTTTTTTATTTGGGTGCCCCGTTTTTTATTTGGGTACCCCGTTTTTTAATTGGGTGCCCCGTTTTTTTATGGGGGGTCCGTTTTTTATTTGGGTGTCCCTTTTTTTATGGGGGGTCCGTTTTTTATTTGGGTACCCCGTTTTTTATTTGGGTGCCCCGTTTTTTATGGGGGGTCCGTTTTTTATTTGGGTGCACCGTTTTTTATTTGGGTGCACTGTTTTTTATTTGGGTGCCCCGTTTTTTATTTGGGTACCCCGTTTTTTATTTGGGTGCCCCGTTTTTTTATGGAGGGGTCCGTTTTTATTTGGGTACCCCGTTTTTTATTTGGGTTCCCCGTTTTTTTATGGGGGGTCGGTTTTTTATTTGGGTACCCCGTTTTTTATTTGGGTACCCCGTTTTTTATTTGGGTGCCCCGTTTTTTATTTGGGTGCCCCGTTTTTTTATGGGGTGGTCCGTTTTTTATTTGGGTGCCCCGTTTTTTATTTGGGTACCCCGTTTTTTATTTGGGTGCCCCTTTTTTTATGGGGGGGTCCGTTTTATATTTGGGAACCCCATTTTTTATTTGGGTGCCCCGTTTTTTTATGGGGGGTCCGTTTTTTATTTGGGTGCCACGTTTTTTTATGGGGGGTCCGTTTTTTATTTGGGTACCCCGTTTTTTATTTGGGTGCGCCGTTTTTTATGGGGGTTCCGTTTTTTATTTGGGTGCCCCGTTTTTTTATGGGGGGGTCCGTTTTTTATTTGGGTGCCCCGTTTTTTATTTGGGTACCCCGTTTTTTATTTGGGTGCCCCGTTCTTTATGGGGGGGGTCCGTTTTTTATTTGGGTACCCCGTTTTTTATTTGGGTGCCCCGTTTTTTATGGGGGGGTCCGTTTTTTATTTGGGTGCCCCGTTTTTTTATGGGGGGATCCGTTTTTTATTTGGGAACCCCATTTTTTATTTGGGTGCCCCGTTTTTTTATGGGGGGGTCCGTTTTTTATTTGGGTGCCCCGTTTTTTTATGGGGGGTCCGTTTTTTATTTGGGTGCCCCGTTTTTTATTTGGGTACCCCGTTTTTTATTTGGGTGCCCCGTTTTTTATTTGGGTGCCCCGTTTTTTTATGGGGGGGTCCGTTTTTTATTTGGGTGCCCCGTTTTTTATTTGGGTACCCCGTTTTTTATTTGGGTGCCCCTTTTTTTTATGGGGGGGTCCGTTTTATATTTGGGAACCCCATTTTTTATTTGGGTGCCCCGTTTTTTTATGGGGGGTCCGTTTTTTATTTGGGTGCCACGTTTTTTTATGGGGGGTCCGTTTTTTATTTGGGTGCCCCGTTTTTTATTTGGGTGCACTGTTTTTTATTTGGGTGCCCCGTTTTTTATTTGGGTACCCCGTTTTTTAATTGGGTGCCCCGTTTTTTTATGGGGGGTCCGTTTTTTATTTGGGTGTCCCTTTTTTTATGGGGGGTCCGTTTTTTATTTGGGTACCCCGTTTTTTATTTGGGTGCCCCGTTTTTTTATGGGGGGGTCCGTTTTTTATTTGGGTGCCCCGTTTTTTATTTGGGTTCCCCGTTTTTTTATGGGGGGTCGGTTTTTTATTTGGGTACCCCGTTTTTTATTTGGGTACCCCGTTTTTTATTTGGGTGCCCCGTTTTTTATTTGGGTGCCCCGTTTTTTATGGGGGGGTCCGTTTTATATTTGGGAACCCCATTTTTTATTTGGGTGCCCCGTTTTTTTATGGGGGGTCCGTTTTTTATTTGGGTGCCACGTTTTTTTATGGGGGGTCCGTTTTTTATTTGGGTACCCCGTTTTTTATTTGGGTGCGCCGTTTTTTATGGGGGTTCCGTTTTTTATTTGGGTGCCCCGTTTTTTTATGGGGGGGTCCGTTTTTTATTTGGGTGCCCCGTTTTTTATTTGGGTACCCCGTTTTTTATTTGGGTGCCCCGTTCTTTATGGGGGGGGTCCGTTTTTTATTTGGGTACCCCGTTTTTTATTTGGGTGCCCCGTTTTTTATGGGGGGGTCCGTTTTTTATTTGGGTGCCCCGTTTTTTTATGGGGGGATCCGTTTTTTATTTGGGAACCCCATTTTTTATTTGGGTGCCCCGTTTTTTTATGGGGGGGTCCGTTTTTTATTTGGGTGCCCCGTTTTTTTATGGGGGGTCCGTTTTTTATTTGGGTGCCCCGTTTTTTATTTGGGTACCCCGTTTTTTATTTGGGTGCCCCGTTTTTTATTTGGGTGCCCCGTTTTTTTATGGGGGGGTCCGTTTTTTATTTGGGTGCCCCGTTTTTTATTTGGGTACCCCGTTTTTTATTTGGGTGCCCCTTTTTTTTATGGGGGGGTCCGTTTTATATTTGGGAACCCCATTTTTTATTTGGGTGCCCCGTTTTTTTATGGGGGGTCCGTTTTTTATTTGGGTGCCACGTTTTTTTATGGGGGGTCCGTTTTTTATTTGGGTGCCCCGTTTTTTATTTGGGTGCACTGTTTTTTATTTGGGTGCCCCGTTTTTTATTTGGGTACCCCGTTTTTTAATTGGGTGCCCCGTTTTTTTATGGGGGGTCCGTTTTTTATTTGGGTGTCCCTTTTTATTATGGGGGGTCCGTTTTTTATTTGGGTACCCCGTTTTTTATTTGGGTGCCCCGTTTTTTATGGGGGGTCCGTTTTTTATTTGGGTGCACCGTTTTTTATGGGGGGGGTCCGTTTTTTATTTGTTTACCCCGTTTTTTATTTGGGTGCCACTTTTTTTATTTGGGTGCCCCGTTTTTTTATGGGGGGGTCGTTTTTTGTTTGGGTGCCCCGTTTTTTTATGGGGGGTCCGTTTTTTATTTGGGAACCCCATTTTTTATATGGGTGCCCCGTTTTTTATGGGGGGGTCCGTTTTTTATTTGGGTGCCCCGTTTTTTATTTGGGTGCACTGTTTTTTATTTGGGTGCCCCGTTTTTTATTTGGGTACCCCGTTTTTTATTTGGGTGCCCCGTTTTTTTATGGAGGGGTCCGTTTTTATTTGGGTACCCCGTTTTTTATTTGGGTTCCCCGTTTTTTTATGGGGGGTCGGTTTTTTATTTGGGTACCCCGTGTTTTATTTGGGTACCCCGTTTTTTATTTGGGTGCCCCGTTTTTTATTTGGGTGCCCCGTTTTTTTATGGGGGGGTCCGTTTTTTATTTGGGTGCCCCGTTTTTTATTTGGGTGCACTGTTTTTTATTTGGGTGCCCCGTTTTTTATTTGGGTACCCCGTTTTTTATTTGGGTGCCCCGTTTTTTTATGGAGGGGTCCGTTTTTATTTGGGTACCCCGTTTTTTATTTGGGTTCCCCGTTTTTTTATGGGGGGTCGGTTTTTTATTTGGGTACCCCGTGTTTTATTTGGGTACCCCGTTTTTTATTTGGGTGCCCCGTTTTTTATTTGGGTGCCCCGTTTTTTTATGGGGGGGTCCGTTTTTTATTTGGGTGCCCCGTTTTTTATTTGGGTACCCCGTTTTTTATTTGGGTGCCCCTTTTTTTATGGGGGGGTCCGTTTTATATTTGGGAACCCCATTTTTTATTTGGGTGCCCCGTTTTTTTATGGGGGGTCCGTTTTTTATTTGGGTGCCACGTTTTTTTATGGGGGGTCCGTTTTTTATTTGGGTGCCCCGTTTTTTATTTGGGTGCACTGTTTTTTATTTGGGTGCCCCGTTTTTTATTTGGGTACCCCGTTTTTTAATTGGGTGCCCCGTTTTTTTATGGGGGGTCCGTTTTTTATTTGGGTACCCCGTTTTTTATTTGGGTGCCCCGTTTTTTATGGGGGGTCCGTTTTTTATTTGGGTGCACCGTTTTTTATGGGGGGGGTCCGTTTTTTATTTGTTTACCCCGTTTTTTATTTGGGTGCCACTTTTTTTATTTGGGTGCCCCGTTTTTTTATGGGGGGGTCCGTTTTTTGTTTGGGTGCCCCGTTTTTTTATGGGGGGTCCGTTTTTTATTTGGGAACCCCATTTTTTATATGGGTGCCCCGTTTTTTATGTGGGGGTCCGTTTTTTATTTGGGTGCCCCGTTTTTTATTTGGGTGCACCGTTTTTTATTTGGGTGCCCCGTTTTTTATTTGGGTACCCCGTTTTTTATTTGGGTGCCCCGTTTTTTTATGGAGGGGTCCGTTTTTATTTGGGTACCCCGTTTTTTATTTGGGTGCCCCGTTTTTTTATGGAGGGGTCCGTTTTTATTTGGGTACCCCGTTTTTTATTTGGGTTCCCCGTTTTTTTATGGGGGGTCGGTTTTTTATTTGGGTACCCCGTGTTTTATTTGGGTACCCCGTTTTTTATTTGGGTGCCCCGTTTTTTATTTGGGTGCCCCGTTTTTTTATGGGGGGGTCCGTTTTTTATTTGGGTGCCCCGTTTTTTATTTGGGTACCCCGTTTTTTATTTGGGTGCCCCTTTTTTTATGGGGGGGTCCGTTTTATATTTGGGAACCCCATTTTTTATTTGGGTGCCCCGTTTTTTTATGGGGGGTCCGTTTTTTATTTGGGTGCCACGTTTTTTTATGGGGGGTCCGTTTTTTATTTGGGTGCCCCGTTTTTTATTTGGGTGCACTGTTTTTTATTTGGGTGCCCCGTTTTTTATTTGGGTACCCCGTTTTTTAATTGGGTGCCCCGTTTTTTTATGGGGGGTCCGTTTTTTATTTGGGTACCCCGTTTTTTATTTGGGTGCCCCGTTTTTTATGGGGGGTCCGTTTTTTATTTGGGTGCACCGTTTTTTATGGGGGGGGTCCGTTTTTTATTTGTTTACCCCGTTTTTTATTTGGGTGCCACTTTTTTTATTTGGGTGCCCCGTTTTTTTATGGGGGGGTCCGTTTTTTGTTTGGGTGCCCCGTTTTTTTATGGGGGGTCCGTTTTTTATTTGGGAACCCCATTTTTTATATGGGTGCCCCGTTTTTTATGTGGGGGTCCGTTTTTTATTTGGGTGCCCCGTTTTTTATTTGGGTGCACCGTTTTTTATTTGGGTGCCCCGTTTTTTATTTGGGTACCCCGTTTTTTATTTGGGTGCCCCGTTTTTTTATGGAGGGGTCCGTTTTTATTTGGGTACCCCGTTTTTTATTTGGGTTCCCCGTTTTTTTATGGGGGGTCCGTTTTTTATTTGGGTACCCCGTTTTTTATTTGGGTGCCCCGTTTTTTATGGGGGGTCCGTTTTTTATTTGGGTGCCCCGTTTTTTTATGGGGGGTCCGTTTTTTATTTGGGTGCCCCGTTTTTTATTTGGGTACCCCGTTTTTTATTTGGGTGCCCCGTTTTTTATTTGGGTGCCCCGTTTTTTTATGGGGGGGTCCGTTTTTTATTTGGGTGCCCCGTTTTTTTATGAGGGGTCCGTTTTATATTTGGGTGCCCCGTTTTTTATTTGGGTGCACCGTTTTTTATTTGGGTACCCCGTTTTTTATTTGGGTGCCCCGTTTTTTATGGGGGGGTCCGTTTTTTATTTGGGTACCCCGTTTTTTATTTGGGTGCCCCGTTTTTTATGGGGGGGTCCGTTTTTTATTTGGGTGCCCCGTTTTTTTATGGGGGGATCCGTTTTTTATTTGGGAACCCCATTTTTTATTTGGGTGCCCCGTTTTTTTATGGGGGGGTCCGTTTTTTATTTGGGTGCCCCGTTTTTTATTTGGGTACCCCGTTTTTTATTTGGGTGCCCCGTTTTTTATTTGGGTGCCCCGTTTTTTTATGGGGGGGTCCGTTTTTTATTTGGGTGCCCCGTTTTTTTATGAGGGGTCCGTTTTATATTTGGGTGCCCCGTTTTTTATTTGGGTGCACCGTTTTTTATTTGGGTACCCCGTTTTTTATTTGGGTGCCCCGTTTTTTATGGGGGGGTCCGTTTTTTATTTGGGTACCCCGTTTTTTATTTGGGTGCCCCGTTTTTTATGGGGGGGTCCGTTTTTTATTTGGGTGCCCCGTTTTTTTATGGGGGGATCCGTTTTTTATTTGGGAACCCCATTTTTTATTTGTGTGCCCCGTTTTTTTATGGGGGGGTCCGTTTTTTATTTGGGTGCCCCGTTTTTTTATGGGGGGTCCGTTTTTTATTTGGGTGCCCCGTTTTTTATTTGGGTACCCCGTTTTTTATTTGGGTGCCCCGTTTTTTATTTGGGTGCCCCGTTTTTTTATGGGGGGGTCCGTTTTTTATTTGGGTGCCCCGTTTTTTATTTGGGTACCCCGTTTTTTATGTGGGTGCCCCTTTTTTTATGGGGGGGTCCGTTTTATATTTGGGAACCCCATTTTTTATTTGGGTGCCCCGTTTTTTTATGGGGGGTCCGTTTTTTATTTGGGTGCCACGTTTTTTTATGGGGGGTCCGTTTTTTATTTGGGTGCCCCGTTTTTTATTTGGGTGCACTGTTTTTTATTTGGGTGCCCCGTTTTTTATTTGGGTACCCCGTTTTTTAATTGGGTGCCCCGTTTTTTTATGGGGGGTCCGTTTTTTATTTGGGTGTCCCTTTTTTTATGGGGGGTCCGTTTTTTATTTGGGTACCCCGTTTTTTATTTGGGTGCCCCGTTTTTTATGGGGGGTCCGTTTTTTATTTGGGTGCACCGTTTTTTATGGGGGGGGTCCGTTTTTTATTTGTTTACCCCGTTTTTTATTTGGGTGCCACTTTTTTTATTTGGGTGCCCCGTTTTTTTATGGGGGGGTCCGTTTTTTGTTTGGGTGCCCCGTTTTTTTATGGGAGGTCCGTTTTTTATTTGGGAACCCCATTTTTTATATGGGTGCCCCGTTTTTTATGGGGGGGTCCGTTTTTTATTTGGGTGCCCCGTTTTTTATTTGGGTGCACCGTTTTTTATTTGGGTGCCCCGTTTTTTATTTGGGTACCCCGTTTTTTATTTGGGTGCCCCGTTTTTTTATGGAGGGGTCCGTTTTTATTTGGGTACCCCGTTTTTTATTTGGGTTCCCCGTTTTTTTATGGGGGGTCCGTTTTTTATTTGGGTACCCCGTTTTTTATTTGGGTACCCCGTTTTTTATTTGGGTGCCCCGTTTTTTATTTGGGTGCCCCGTTTTTTTATGGGGGGGTCCGTTTTTTATTTGGGTGCCCCGTTTTTTATTTGGGTACCCCGTTCTTTATTTGGGTGCCCCTTTTTTTATGGGGGGGTCCGTTTTATATTTGGGAACCCCATTTTTTATTTGGGTGCCCCGTTTTTTTATGGGGGGTCCGTTTTTTATTTGGGTGCCACGTTTTTTTATGGGGGGTCCGTTTTTTATTTGGGTGCCCCGTTTTTTATTTGGGTGCACTGTTTTTTATTTGGGTGCCCCGTTTTTTATTTGGGTACCCCGTTTTTTAATTGGGTGCCCCGTTTTTTTATGGGGGGTCCGTTTTTTATTTGGGTACCCCGTTTTTTATTTGGGTGCCCCGTTTTTTATGGGGGGTCCGTTTTTTATTTGGGTGCACCGTTTTTTATGGGGGGGTCCGTTTTTTATTTGTTTACCCCGTTTTTTATTTGGGTGCCACTTTTTTTATTTGGGTGCCCCGTTTTTTTATGGGGGGGTCCGTCTTTTGTTTGGGTGCCCCGTTTTTTTATGGGGGGTCCGTTTTTTATTTGGGAACCCCATTTTTTATATGGGTGCCCCGTTTTTTATGGGGGGGTCCGTTTTTTATTTGGGTGCTCCGTTTTTTATTAGGGTGCACCGTTTTTTATTTGGGTGCCCCGTTTTTTATTTGGGTACCCCGTTTTTTATTTGGGTGCCCCGTTTTTTTATGGAGGGGTCCGTTTTTATTTGGGTACCCCGTTTTTTATTTGGGTTCCCCGTTTTTTTATGGGGGGTCCGTTTTTTATTTGGGTACCCCGTTCTTTATTTGGGTGCCCCGTTTTTTATGGGGGGGTCCGTTTTTTATTTGGGTGCCCCGTTTTTTTATGGGGGGTCCGTTTTTTATTTGGGTGCCCCGTTTTTTATTTGGGTACCCCGTTTTTTATTTGGGTGCCCCGTTTTTTATTTGGGTGCCCCGTTTTTTTATGGGGGGGTCCGTTTTTTATTTGGGTGCCCCGTTTTTTTATGAGGGGTCCGTTTTATATTTGGGTGCCCCGTTTTTTATTTGGGTGCACCGTTTTTTATTTGGGTACCCCGTTTTTTTATGGGGGGTCCTTTTTTTATTTGGGTGCCCCGTTTTTTATTTGGGTGCCACTTTTTTTATTTGGGTGCCCCGTTTTTTTATGGGGGGGTCCGTTTTTTGTTTGGGTGCCCCGTTTTTTTATGGGAGGTCCGTTTTTTATTTGGGAACCCCATTTTTTATATGGGTGCCCCGTTTTTTATGGGGGGGTCCGTTTTTTATTTGGGTGCCCCGTTTTTTATTTGGGTGCACCGTTTTTTATTTGGGTGCCCCGTTTTTTATTTGGGTACCCCGTTTTTTATTTGGGTGCCCCGTTTTTTTATGGAGGGGTCCGTTTTTATTTGGGTACCCCGTTTTTTATTTGGGTTCCCCGTTTTTTTATGGGGGGTCCGTTTTTTATTTGGGTACCCCGTTTTTTATTTGGGTACCCCGTTTTTTATTTGGGTGCCCCGTTTTTTATTTGGGTGCCCCGTTTTTTTATGGGGGGGTCCGTTTTTTATTTGGGTGCCCCGTTTTTTATTTGGGTACCCCGTTTTTTATTTGGGTGCCCCTTTTTTTATGGGGGGGTCCGTTTTATATTTGGGAACCCCATTTTTTATTTGGGTGCCCCGTTTTTTTATGGGGGGTCCGTTTTTTATTTGGGTGCCACGTTTTTTTATGGGGGGTCCGTTTTTTATTTGGGTGCCCCGTTTTTTATTTGGGTGCACTGTTTTTTATTTGGGTGCCCCGTTTTTTATTTGGGTACCCCGTTTTTTAATTGGGTGCCCCGTTATTTTATGGGGGGTCCGTTTTTTATTTGGGTACCCCGTTTTTTATTTGGGTGCCCCGTTTTTTATGGGGGGTCCGTTTTTTATTTGGGTGCACCGTTTTTTATGGGGGGGGTCCGTTTTTTATTTGTTTACCCCGTTTTTTATTTGGGTGCCACTTTTTTTATTTGGGTGCCCCGTTTTTTTATGGAGGGGTCCGTTTTTATTTGGGTACCCCGTTTTTTATTTGGGTTCCCCGTTTTTTTATGGGGGGTCCGTTTTTTATTTGGGTACCCCGTTTTTTATTTGGGTACCCCGTTTTTTATTTGGGTGCCCCGTTTTTTATTTGGGTGCCCCGTTTTTTTATGGGGGGGTCCGTTTTTTATTTGGGTGCCCCGTTTTTTATTTGGGTACCCCGTTTTTTATTTGGGTGCCCCTTTTTTTATGGGGGGGTCCGTTTTATATTTGGGAACCCCATTTTTTATTTGGGTGCCCCGTTTTTTTATGGGGGGTCCGTTTTTTATTTGGGTGCCACGTTTTTTTATGGGGGGTCCGTTTTTTATTTGGGTGCCCCGTTTTTTATTTGGGTGCACTGTTTTTTATTTGGGTGCCCCGTTTTTTATTTGGGTACCCCGTTTTTTAATTGGGTGCCCCGTTTTTTTATGGGGGGTCCGTTTTTTATTTGGGTACCCCGTTTTTTATTTGGGTGCCCCGTTTTTTATGGGGGGTCCGTTTTTTATTTGGGTGCACCGTTTTTTATGGGGGGGGTCCGTTTTTTATTTGTTTACCCCGTTTTTTATTTGGGTGCCACTTTTTTTATTTGGGTGCCCCGTTTTTTTATGGGGGGGTCCGTCTTTTGTTTGGGTGCCCCGTTTTTTTATGGGGGGTCCGTTTTTTATTTGGGAACCCCATTTTTTATATGGGTGCCCCGTTTTTTATGGGGGGGTCCGTTTTTTATTTGGGTGCTCCGTTTTTTATTTGGGTGCACCGTTTTTTATTTGGGTGCCCCGTTTTTTATTTGGGTACCCCGTTTTTTATTTGGGTGCCCCGTTTTTTTATGGAGGGGTCCGTTTTTATTTGGGTACCCCGTTTTTTATTTGGGTTCCCCGTTTTTTTATGGGGGGTCCGTTTTTTATTTGGGTACCCCGTTCTTTATTTGGGTGCCCCGT
The DNA here is from genome assembly GCA_964016885.1 of Eledone cirrhosa. Taxonomy (NCBI): domain Eukaryota; kingdom Metazoa; phylum Mollusca; class Cephalopoda; order Octopoda; family Eledonidae; genus Eledone; species Eledone cirrhosa. The sequence goes on from OZ024740.1 coordinate 290,766,999, forward strand.
TTTTTATGGGGGGGTCCGTTTTTTATTTGGGTGCCCCGTTTTTTTATGGGGGGTCCGTTTTTTATTTGGGTGCCCCGTTTTTTATTTGGGTACCCCGTTTTTTATTTGGGTGCCCCGTTTTTTATTTGGGTGCCCCGTTTTTTTATGGGGGGGTCCGTTTTTTATTTGGGTGCCCCGTTTTTTTATGAGGGGTCCGTTTTATATTTGGGTGCCCCGTTTTTTATTTGGGTGCACCGTTTTTTATTTGGGTACCCCGTTTTTTTATGGGGGGTCCTTTTTTTATTTGGGTGCCCCGTTTTTTATTGGGGTGGTCCGTTTTTTATTTGGGTGCCCCGTTTTTTTATGGGGGGTCCGTTTTTTATTTGGGTGCCCCATTTTTTATTTGGGTGCACCGTTTTTTATTTGGGTGCCCCGTTTTTTATTTGGGTACCCCGTTTTTTATTTGGGTGCCCCGTTTTTTTATGGAGGGGTCCGTTTTTATTTGGGTACCCCGTTTTTTATTTGGGTTCCCCGTTTTTTTATGGGGGGTCCGTTTTTTATTTGGGTACCCCGTTTTTTATTTGGGTGCCCCGTTTTTTATGGGGGGAGTCCGTTTTTTATTTGGGTGCCCCGTTTTTTTATGGGGGGGTCCGTTTTTTATTTGTTTACCCCGTTTTTTATTTGGGTGCCACTTTTTTTATTTGGGTGCCCCGTTTTTTTATGGGGGGGTCCGTCTTTTGTTTGGGTGCCCCGTTTTTTTATGGGGGGTCCGTTTTTTATTTGGGAACCCCATTTTTTATATGGGTGCCCCGTTTTTTATGGGGGGGTCCGTTTTTTATTTGGGTGCTCCGTTTTTTATTTGGGTGCACCGTTTTTTATTTGGGTGCCCCGTTTTTTATTTGGGTACCCCGTTTTTTATTTGGGTGCCCCGTTTTTTTATGGAGGGGTCCGTTTTTATTTGGGTACCCCGTTTTTTATTTGGGTTCCCCGTTTTTTTATGGGGGGTCCGTTTTTTATTTGGGTACCCCGTTCTTTATTTGGGTGCCCCGTTTTTTATGGGGGGGTCCGTTTTTTATTTGGGTGCCCCGTTTTTTTATGGGGGGTCCGTTTTTTATTTGGGTGCCCCGTTTTTTATTTGGGTACCCCGTTTTTTATTTGGGTGCCCCGTTTTTTATTTGGGTGCCCCGTTTTTTTATGGGGGGGTCCGTTTTTTATTTGGGTGCCCCGTTTTTTTATGAGGGGTCCGTTTTATATTTGGGTGCCCCGTTTTTTATTTGGGTGCACCGTTTTTTATTTGGGTACCCCGTTTTTTTATGGGGGGTCCTTTTTTTATTTGGGTGCCCCGTTTTTTATTGGGGTGGTCCGTTTTTTATTTGGGTGCCCCGTTTTTTTATGGGGGGTCCGTTTTTTATTTGGGTGCCCCATTTTTTATTTGGGTGCACCGTTTTTTATTTGGGTGCCCCGTTTTTTATTTGGGTACCCCGTTTTTTATTTGGGTGCCCCGTTTTTTTATGGAGGGGTCCGTTTTTATTTGGGTACCCCGTTTTTTATTTGGGTTCCCCGTTTTTTTATGGGGGGTCCGTTTTTTATTTGGGTACCCCGTTTTTTATTTGGGTGCCCCGTTTTTTATGGGGGGAGTCCGTTTTTTATTTGGGTGCCCCGTTTTTTTATGGGGGGGTCCGTTTTTTATTTGGGTGCCCCGTTTTTTATTTGGGTACCCCGTTTTTTATTTGGGTGCCCCGTTTTTTTATGGGGGGTCCGTTTTTTATTTGGTTACCCCGTTTTTTATTTGGGTGCGCCGTTTTTTTATGGGGGGGTCCGTTTTTTATTTGGGTGCCCCGTTTTTTTATGGGGGGTCCGTTTTTTATTTGGGAACCCCATTTTTTATTTGGGTGCCCCGTTTTTTTATGGGGGGGTCCGTTTTTTATTTGGGTGCCCCGTTTTTTTATGGGGGGATCCGTTTTTTATTTGGGTGCCCCGTTTTTTATTTGGGTGCACCGTTTTTTATTTGGGTGCACCGTTTTTTATTTGGGTGCCCCGTTTTTTATTTGGGTACCCCGTTTTTTATTTGGTTGCCCCGTTTTTATATGGGGGGTCCGTTTTTTATTTGGGTACCCCGTTTTTTATTTGGGTTCCCCGTTTTTTATGGGGGGTCCGTTTTTTATTTGGGTACCCCGTTTTTTTATGGGGGGATCCGTTTTTTATTTGTTTACCCCGTTTTTTATTTGGGGGCACCTTTTTTATTTGGGTACCCCGTTTTTTATTTGGGTGCCCCGTTTTTATAAGGGGGGCTCCGTTTTTTATTTGGGTGCCCCGTTTTTTATTTGGGTGCCCCGTTTTTTATTTGGGTGCACCGTTTTTTATTTGGGTGCACCGTTTTTTATTTGGGTGCACCTTTTTTATTTGGGAACCCCGTCTTTTATTTGGGTGCCCCGTTTTTATATGGGGGGGTCCGTTTTTTATTTGGGTGCCCCGTTTTTTATTTGGGTGCACCGTTTTTTATTTGGGTGCACCGTTTTTTATTTGGGTGCCCCGTTTTTTATTTGGGTACCCCGTTTTTTATTTGGTTGCCCCGTTTTTATATGGGGGGTCCGTTTTTTATTTGGGTACCCCGTTTTTTATTTGGGTTCCCCGTTTTTTATGGGGGGTCCGTTTTTTATTTGGGTACCCCGTTTTTTATTTGGGTGCGCCGTTTTTTATGGGGGTTCCGTTTTTTATTTGGGTGCCCCGTTTTTTTATGGGGGGGTCCGTTTTTTATTTGGGTGCCCCGTTTTTTATTTGGGTACCCCGTTTTTTATTTGGGTGCCCCGTTTTTTATGGGGGGGTCCGTTTTTTATTTGGGTACCCCGTTTTTTATTTGGGTGCCCCGTTTTTTATGGGGGGGTCCGTTTTTTATTTGGGTGCCCCGTTTTTTTATGGGGGGATCCGTTTTTTATTTGGGAACCCCATTTTTTATTTGGGTGCCCCGTTTTTTTATGGGGGGGTCCGTTTTTTATTTGGGTGCCCCGTTTTTTTATGGGGGGTCCGTTTTTTATTTGGGTGCCCCGTTTTTTATTTGGGTACCCCGTTTTTTATTTGGGTGCCCCGTTTTTTATTTGGGTGCCCCGTTTTTTTATGGGGGGGTCCGTTTTTTATTTGGGTGCCCCGTTTTTTATTTGGGTACCCCGTTTTTTATTTGGGTGCCCCTTTTTTTTATGGGGGGGTCCGTTTTATATTTGGGAACCCCATTTTTTATTTGGGTGCCCCGTTTTTTTATGGGGGGTCCGTTTTTTATTTGGGTGCCACGTTTTTTTATGGGGGGTCCGTTTTTTATTTGGGTGCCCCGTTTTTTATTTGGGTGCACTGTTTTTTATTTGGGTGCCCCGTTTTTTATTTGGGTACCCCGTTTTTTAATTGGGTGCCCCGTTTTTTTATGGGGGGTCCGTTTTTTATTTGGGTGTCCCTTTTTTTATGGGGGGTCCGTTTTTTATTTGGGTACCCCGTTTTTTATTTGGGTGCCCCGTTTTTTATGGGGGGTCCGTTTTTTATTTGGGTGCACCGTTTTTTATGGGGGGGGTCCGTTTTTTATTTGTTTACCCCGTTTTTTATTTGGGAACCCCATTTTTTATATGGGTGCCCCGTTTTTTATGGGGGGGTCCGTTTTTTATTTGGGTGCCCCGTTTTTTATTTGGGTGCACCGTTTTTTATTTGGGTGCCCCGTTTTTTATTTGGGTACCCCGTTTTTTATTTGGGTGCCCCGTTTTTTTATGGAGGGGTCCGTTTTTATTTGGGTACCCCGTTTTTTATTTGGGTTCCCCGTTTTTTTATGGGGGGTCCGTTTTTTATTTGGGTACCCCGTTTTTTATTTGGGTGCCCCGTTTTTTATGGGGGGGTCCGTTTTTTATTTGGGTGCCCCGTTTTTTTATGGGGGGTCCGTTTTTTATTTGGGTGCCCCGTTTTTTATTTGGGTACCCCGTTTTTTATTTGGGTGCCCCGTTTTTTATTTGGGTGCCCCGTTTTTTTATGGGGGGGTCCGTTTTTTATTTGGGTGCCCCGTTTTTTTATGAGGGGTCCGTTTTATATTTGGGTGCCCCGTTTTTTATTTGGGTGCACCGTTTTTTATTTGGGTACCCCGTTTTTTTATGGGGGGTCCTTTTTTTATTTGGGTGCCCCGTTTTTTATTGTGGGGGTCCGTTTTTTATTTGGGTGCCCCGTTTTTTTATGGGGGGTCCGTTTTTTATTTGGGTGCCCCATTTTTTATTTGGGTGCACCGTTTTTTATTTGGGTGCCCCGTTTTTTATTTGGGTACCCCGTTTTTTATTTGGGTGCCCCGTTTTTTTATGGAGGGGTCCGTTTTTATTTGGGTACCCCGTTTTTTATTTGGGTTCCCCGTTTTTTTATGGGGGGTCCGTTTTTTATTTGGGTACCCTGTTTTTTATTTGGGTGCCCCGTTTTTTATGGGGGGAGTCCGTTTTTTATTTGGGTGCCCCGTTTTTTTATGGGGGGGTCCGTTTTTTATTTGGGTGCCCCGTTTTTTATTTGGGTACCCCGTTTTTTATTTGGGTGCGCCGTTTTTTTATGGGGGGGTCCGTTTTTTATTTGGGTGCCCCGTTTTTTTATGGGGGGTCCGTTTTTTATTTGGGAACCCCATTTTTTATTTGGGTGCCCCGTTTTTTTATGGGGGGGTCCGTTTTTTATTTGGGTGCCCGGTTTTTTTATGGGGGGATCCGTTTTTTATTTGTTTACCCCGTTTTTTATTTGGGGGCACCTTTTTTATTTGGGTACCCCGTTTTTTATTTGGGTGCCCCGTTTTTATAAGGGGGGCTCCGTTTTTTATTTGGGTGCCCCGTTTTTTATTTGGGTGCCCCGTTTTTTATTTGGGTGCACCGTTTTTTATTTGGGTGCACCGTTTTTTATTTGGGTGCACCTTTTTTATTTGGGAACCCCGTCTTTTATTTGGGTGCCCCGTTTTTATATGGGGGGGTCCGTTTTTTATTTGGGTGCCCCGTTTTTTATTTGGGTGCACCGTTTTTTATTTGGGTGCACCGTTTTTTATTTGGGTGCCCCGTTTTTTATTTGGGTACCCCGTTTTTTATTTGGTTGCCCCGTTTTTATATGGGGGGTCCGTTTTTTATTTGGGTACCCCGTTTTTTATTTGGGTTCCCCGTTTTTTTATGGGGGGTCCGTTTTTTATTTGGGTACCCCGTTTTTTATTTGGGTGCGCCGTTTTTTATGGGGGTTCCGTTTTTTATTTGGGTGCCCCGTTTTTTTATGGGGGGGTCCGTTTTTTATTTGGGTGCCCCGTTTTTTATTTGGGTACCCCGTTTTTTATTTGGGTGCCCCGTTTTTTATGGGGGGGTCCGTTTTTTATTTGGGTACCCCGTTTTTTATTTGGGTGCCCCGTTTTTTATGGGGGGGTCCGTTTTTTATTTGGGTGCCCCGTTTTTTTATGGGGGGATCCGTTTTTTATTTGGGAACCCCATTTTTTATTTGGGTGCCCCGTTTTTTTATGGGGGGGTCCGTTTTTTATTTGGGTGCCCCGTTTTTTTATGGGGGGTCCGTTTTTTATTTGGGTGTCACGTTTTTTATTTGGGTGCACCGTTTTTTATTTGGGTACACCGTTTTTTATTTGGGTGCCCCGTTTTTTTATGGGGAGTCCGTTTTTTATTTGGGTATCCCTTTTTTTATAGGGTGTCCGTTTTTTATTTGGGAACCCCATTTTTTATTTGGGTGCTCCGTTTTTTTATGGGGGTCCGTTTTTTATTTGGGTGCCCCGTTTTTTTATGGGGGGGGTCCGTTTTTTATTTGGGTGCCCCGTTTTTTTATTGGGGGGGGTCCGTTTTTTATTTGGGTGCCCCGTTCTTTTATGGGGGGGTCCGTTTTGTATTTGGGTGCCCCGTTTTATATTTGGGTGCACCGTTTTTTATTTGGGTGCCCCGTTTTTTATTTGGGTACCCCGTTTTTTATTTGGGTGCCCCGTTTTTTTATGGGGGGTTCGTTTTTTATTTGTTTACCCCGTTTTTTATTTGGGTGCCCCTTTTTTTATTTGGGTGCCCCGTTTTTTTATGGGGGGGTCCGTTTTTTATTTGGGTGCCCCGTTTTTTTATGGGGGTCCGTTTTTTATTTGGGAACCCCATTTTTTATTTGGGTGCCCCGTTTTTTTATGAGGGGTCCGTTTTTTATTTGGGTGCCCCATTTTTTTATGGGGGGGTCCGTTTTTTATTTGGGTGCCCCGTTTTTTTATTGGGGGGGTCCGTTTTTTATTTCGGTGCCCCGTTCTTTTATGGGGGGGGCCGTTTTGTATTTGGGTGCCCCGTTTTATATTTGGGTGCACCGTTTTTTATTTGGGTTCCCCGTTTTTTATTTGGGTACCCCGTTTTTTATTTGGGTGCCCCGTTTTTTTATGGGGGGTCCGTTTTTTATTTGGGTGCCCCGTTTTTTATTTGGGTGCACCGTTTTTTATTTGGGTGCCCCGTTTTTTATTTGGGTACCCCGTTTTTTATTTGGGTTCCCCGTTTTTTTATGGGGGGGTCCGTTTTTTATTTGGGTACCCCGTATTTTATTTGAGTGCCCCGTTTTTTATGGGGGGTCCGTTTTTTATTTGGGTGCCCCGTTTTTTTATGGGGGGAGTCCATTTTTTATTTGGGTGCCCCGTTTTTGATGGGGGGGGGGCGTTTTTTATTTGGGTGCCCCGTTTTTTATTTGGGTACCCCGTTTTTTATTTGGGTGCCCCGTTTTTTTATGGGGGGGTCCGTTTTTTATTTGGGTACCCCGTTCTTTATTTGGGTGCCCCGTTTTTTTATGGGGGGGTCCGTTTTTTGTTTGGGTACCCCGTTTTTTATTTGGGTGCCCCGTTTTTTTATGGGGGGTCCGTTTTTTATTTGGGTGCCCCGTTTTTTTTATGGGGGGGTCCGTTTTTTATTTGGGTACCCCGTTTTTTATTTGGGTGCCCCGTTTTTTTATGGGGGGGTCCGTTTTTTATTTGGGTACCCCGTTTTTTATTTGAGTGCCCGTTTATTTATGGGGGGGTCCGTTTTTTATTTGGGTACCCCGTTTTTTATTTTATAAAAACGGATCCCCAAATAAAAAACGGACACCCAAATAAAAGACGGATCCCCATATAAAAAACGGAGGCCCATATAGAAAACGGAAACCCACCCCAAATAAAAAAAGGCCCAAAAAACGGACCCCCCCCCCCTTCCCCAATAAAAAACGGCCCCCTCCAAATAAAAATCAGATCCCTAAATAAAAAACGGACACCCAAATAAAAACATTCCCAAATAAAAAACGGATCCCCAAATAAAAACGGATTCCCCCAAATAAAAAACGGATCCCCAAATTAGAAACGGACACCCTCCAAAATAAAAAACGGATCCCCCCTCCAATAAAAAACGGATCCCCAAATAAAAAACGAACCCCCAAATAAAAAACGGATTCCCCCCAAATAAAAAACTGGCACCCCACCCCAAATAAATAACGGAGTCCAAATAAAAATTGAATCACCAAATAAAAAACGGACACCCAAATAAAAAAACGGATACCCAAATAAAAAACGGATCCCCAAATAAAAAACTGACCCTCCAAATAAAAAACGTAAAACCAAATAAAAAAATGGACCTCTAAATATAAAACGGAGACCCAAATTAAAAACGGACCCCACCCAAATAAAGAACGGTCCCCCAAATAAAAAACGGATTCCCCCAAATACAAAACGGATCCCCAAATTATACGGACCTCCCCCCAATAAAAAACGGATCCCCAAATAAAAAAACTGGCCCCCACCCCAAATAAATAACGGTGCCCAAATAAAAATTGGATTCTCAAATAAAAAACGGACCCCCAAATAAAAAGCGGATCCCCAAATAAAAAACGGACACCCATATAAAATAACGGAATCCCACCCCAAATAAAAAACGGCCCCAAAAACGGACCCCCCTTCCCCCCCTTCCCCAATAAAAAACGGCCACCTCCAAATAAAAATCAGATCCCTAAATAAAAAACGGACACCCAAATAAAAACATTCCCAAATAAAAAACGGATCCCCAAATAAAAAACGGTCACCCAAATGAAAAATGGACCCCCAAATAAAAAACGATCCCCCCCCCACACACAAATAAAAAACGGTTCGCCAAATAAAAAACGGACCCCACCCCAATTAAAAAACGGAACTCCCAAATAAAAACGGACACACCCAAATAAAAAACGGATCCTCAAATAAAAACGAAACCCCAAATAAAAAACGGACCCCCAAATAAAAAACGGATTCCCCCAAATAAAAAACGGATCCCCAAATTAGAAACGGACACCCTCCCAAATAAAAAACGGATCCTCCCTCCAATAGAAAACGGATCCCCAAATAAAAAACGGACCCCCAAATAAAAAACGGATTCCCCCAAATAAAAAACTGGCACCCCACCCCAAATAAATAACGGAGCCCAAATAAATATTGGATCACCAAATAAAAAACGGACACCCAATTAAAAAACGGATACCCAAATAAAAACGGATCCCCCAAATAAAAAACTGACCCTCCAAATAAAAAACGGACCCCCAAATAAAAAAATGGACCCCTAAATATAAAACGAAGACCCAAATAAAAAACGAACACCCAAATAAAAAACGGATCCCCCAAAATAAAAAACGGATCCCCAAATAAAAAACGGACACCCAAATAAAAGAAGGATCCCCATGTAAAAAACGGACCCCCCCAAAAAAGTATCAAAAACGGATTTCCAAATAAAAAACCGATCCCCCACCCCAAATAAAAAACGGATCGATGCCCAAATAAAAAACGGGACCCCCAATAAAAAACGGATCCCCCCAAATAAACGGATACCCATATAAAAAACGGACCCCACCCAAATAAAAAACGGATCCCCCCCACAAATAAAAGACGGACACCCAAATAGAAAACGGATTTCCCCCAAATAAATAACGGACCCCTCCCAAATAAAAAACGGACCCGCAAACAAAACAAGGATCCCCAAATCAAAAATGGATTCCCCCCAAATAAAAAACATTCCCAAATAAAAAACGGATCCCCAAATAAAAAACGGTCACCCAAATGAAAAATTGACCCCCAATTAAAAAACGACCCCCCCCCCCACACACACACACACCAAATAAAAAACGCATCGCCAAATAAAAAACGGACCCCACCCCAATTAAAAAACGGAACTCCCAAATAAAAACGGACACCCTCAAATAAAAAACGGATCCTCAAATAAAAACGAAACCCCAAATAAAAAAACGGACCTCCATATAAAAAACGGATTCCCCCAAATAAAAAACGGATCCCCAAATTAGAAACGGACACCCTCCCAAATAAAAAACGGATCCTCCCTCCAATAAAAAACGGATCCCCAAATAAAAAACGTACCCCCAAATAAAAAACAGATTCCCCCAAAATAAAAAAACTGGCACCCCACCCCAAATAAATAACGGAGCCCGAATAAAAATTGGATCACCAAATAAAAAACGGACACCCAATTAAAAAACGGATACCCAAATAAAAAACGGATCCCCAAATAAAAAACTGACCCTCCAAATAAAAAACGGACCCCCAAATAAAAAATGGACCCCTAAATATACAACGGAGACCCAAATTAAAAACTGACACCCAAATAAAAAACGGATCCCCCAAAATAAAAAACGGATCCCCAAATAAAAAACGGACACCCAAATATAAGAAGGATCCCCATGTAAAAAACGGACCCCCCCAAAAAAAGTATCAAAAACGGATTTCCAAATAAAAAACCGATCCCCCACCCCAAATAAAAAACGGATCGATGCCCAAATAAAAAACGGGACCCCCAATACAAAACGGATCCCCCCAAATAAACGGATACCCATATAAAAAACGGACCCCACCCAAATAAAAAACGGATCCCCCCACAAATAAAAGACGGACACCCAAATAAAAAACGGATTTCCCCCAAATAAATAACGGACCCCTCCCAAATAAAAAACGGACCCGCAAATAAAAAACGGATCCCCAAATAAAAAACGGATTCCCCCTAAAAAAAAACTGGCACCCCACCCCAAATAAATAACGGAGCCCAAATAAAAAACGGACCCCCAAATAAAAAAATGGACCCCTAAATATAAAACGGAGACCCAAATAAAAAACGGACACCCAAATAAAAAACATTCCCAAATAAAAAACGGATCCCCAAATAAAAAACGGTCACCCAAATGAAAAATGGACCTCCAAATAAAAAACGATCCCCCCCCCATACACACACCAAATAAAAAAAGGATCGCCAAATAAAAAACGGACCCCACCCCAATTAAAAAACGGAACTCCCAAATAAAAACGGACACCCCCAAATAAAAAACGGATCCCCAAATAAAAAACTGGCACCCCACCCCCCAAAAAAGGATACCCCCCAATAGAAAACGGAGCTCCAAATAAAAAACTGGCACCCCACCCCAAATAAAAAACGGACACCCAAATAAATAACGGATCCGCCCAAATAAAAAACGGATACCCCCCAAAAAACGGACATCAAGATAAAAGAAGGATCCCCATATAAAAAACGGACCCCCCCAAAAAAATATCAAAAACGGATTTCCAAATAAAAAACAGATCCCCCACCCCAAATAAAAAACGGATCGATGCTCAAATTAAAAACGGGACCTCCAATGAAAAACGGATCCCACCATATAAACGGATACCCATATAAAAAACGGACCCCACCCAAATAAAAAACGGATCCCCCCCACAGATAAAAAACGGACACCCAAATAAAAAACGGATTTCCCCCAAATAAATAACGGACCCCCTCCCAAATAAAAAACGGAGCCCAAATAAAAAATGGATCCCCAAATAAAAAACGGACACCCAAATAAAAAACGGATCCCCAAATAAAAAACGGACACCCAAATAAAAAACGGACCCCCCAAATAAAAAACGAACCCCCAAATAAAAAATGGACCCCTAAATAAAAAACCGGAGACCCAAATAAAAAACGGACACCCAAATAAAAAGCGGACACCCAAATAAAAGACGGATCCCCATATAAAAAAAGCACCTACCCCCAAAAAAATACGGATTTCCAAGTAAAAAACGGATCCCCCACCCCAAATAAAAAAAAGGTTCGATGCCCAAATAAAAAACGGAACACCCAAATAAAAAACGGATCGCCCAAAATAAAAAAACGGATACCCATATAAAAAACGGACCCCCACCCCGAATAAAAAAGGGATCCCCCAATAAAAAACGGATCCCCCCCAATAGAAAACGGAGCCCCAAATGAAAAACGGCCCGCTCCAAATAAAAACCCATTCCCAAATAAAAAACGGTCCTCCACCCCAAATAAAAAACGGATCGATCCCCAAATAAAAAATGAATCCCCAAATAAAAAACGGACACCCAAATAAAAAACATTCCCAAATAAAAAACGAACCCCCATATAAAAAATTGTACCCCTAAATAAAAAACGGACAACCAAATAAAATACGGACACCCAAATTAAAAACATTCCCAAATAAAAAACGGATCCCAAATAAAAAATGGTCACCCAAATGAAAAATGGATCCCCAAATAAAAAACGGATCCCAAATAAAAACAGATCCCCAAATAAAAAACGGTCCCCCAAATAAAAAACGGATTCCCCCAAATAAAAAACGGATCCCCAAATTAAAAACGGACACCCTCCCAATTAAAAAAAGGATCCCACTTCAATAAAAAACGGATCCCCAAATAAAAAACGGACCCCCAAATAAAAAACGAATTCCCCCCAAATAAAAAACTGGCACCCCACCCCAAATAAATAACGGAGCCCAAATAAAAATTGGATCACCAAATAAAAAACGGACACCCAAATAAAAAACGGATACCCAAATAAAAAATGGACCCCTAAATATAAAACGGAGACCCAAATAAAAAACGGACACCCAAATATAAAACGGATCCCCCAAATAAAAAACGGATCCCCCCCAAAAACGGACATCAAAATAAAAGAATAAAAACGGATCCCCCTTCAATAAAAAAACAGATCCCCATATGAAAAACGGACGCCCCCAAAAAAAATATCAAAAACGGATTTCCAAATAAAAAACAGATCCCCCGCCTCAAATAAAAAACGGATCGATGCCCAAATAAAAAACGGGACCCACAATAAAAAACGGATCCCACCATATAAACGGATAACCATATAAAAAACGGACCCCACCCAAATAAAAAACGGATCGCCCCCACAAATAAAAAACGGACCCCCAAATAAAAAACGGATTCCCCCCAAATAAAAAACGGGCCCCCAAAGCCAAATAAATAACGGAGCCCAAATAAAAAATGGATCCCCAAATAAAAAACGGACAACCAAATAAAAAACGGATCCCCAAATAAAAAACGGACAGCCAAATTAGAAACGGACCCCCCCAATAAAAAACGAACCCCCAAATAAAAAAATGGACCCCTAAATAAAAAACGGACACCCAAATAAAAAACGGACACCCAAATAAAAAACGGACACCCAAATAAAAGACGGATCCCATATAAAAACGGACCCCACCCCAAATAAAAAAGGGATCCCCCAATAAAAAACGGACCCCCCCCCAAATAAAAAACGGATACCCCCCAATAGAAAACGGACCCCCAAATAGAAAACGGCCCCCTCCAAATAAAAAACCCATTCCCAAATAAAAAACGGTCCTCCACCCCAAATAAAAAAACTGATCGATCCCCAAATAAAAAATGTATCCCCAAATAAAAAACGGACACCCAAATAAAAAACGGACCCCCAAATAAAAAACTGACTCCCAAATAAAAAAAATGGACCCCCCAAATAAAAAACGGATCCCCAAATAAAAACGGATCCCCAAATAAAAGACGGATCCCCAAATAAAAACGAATCCCCAAATAAAAGACAAATCCCCATATAAAAACGGACCCACCCCAAAAAAAAATCGGATTCCCAAATAAAAAACGGACCCCCCAAATAAAAAACTGACCACCAAATAAAAACAATGGACCCCCCCCCCCCCCCAATAAAAACGGATCCCCAAATAAAAGACAGATCCCCATATAAAAACGCCCCCCCCCCAAAAAAATCGGATTCCCAAATAAAAAACGGATCCCCAAATTGAAAACGGCCCCCCTCCCAAATAAAAAAACTCCCCCACCCCCCCACCCCAATAAAAAACAGATCCCCCCAATAGAAACGGACCCCCAAATAAAAAACGGTCCCCTCCAAATAAAAAAAACCATTCCCAAATAAAAAACGGTCTTCCACCCCGAATAAAAAACATTCCCAAATAAAAAACGGATCCCCAGATAAAAAACGGTCACCCAAATGAAAAATGGACCCTCAAATAAAAAACGACCCCCCCCACCCACCCACACACACACACACCAAATAAAAAACGGGTCGCCAAATAAAAAACGGACCCCACCCCAATTAAAAAACGGAACTCCCAAATAAAAACGGACACCCCCAAATAAAAAACGGATCCCCAAATAAAAAACGGATCCTCAAATAAAAACGGATACCCCCCAAAAAACGGACCCCCAAATAAAAAACGGATTCCCCCAAATAAAAAACGGATCCCCAAATTAAAAACGGACACCCTCCCAAATAAATAACGGATCCCCCTTCAATAAAAAACGGATCCCCAAATAAAAAACGGAACCCCAAATAAAAAACGAATTCCCCCCAAATAAAAAACTGGCACCCCACCCCAAATAAATAACGGAGCCCAAATAAAAATTGGATCACCAAATAAAAAACGGAACCCCCAAATAAAAAACGGATCGCCCAAAATAAAAAACGGATACCCATATAAAAAACGGATCCCCACCCCAAATAAAAAAGGGATCCCCCAATAAAAAACGGATCCACCCAATAGAAACGGACCCCCAAATAAAAAACGGCGCCCTCCAAATAAAAAACCCATTCCCAAATAAAAAACGGTCCTCCACCCCAAATAAAAAACGGATCGATTTCCAAATAAAAAATGTATCCCCAAATAAAAAACGGACACCCAAATAAAAAACATTCCCAAATAAAAAACGGATCCCCAAATAAAAAACGGTCACCCAAATGAAAAATGGACCCCCAAATAAAAAAAGGATCCCCCCCCCCCACACACACACACCAAATAAAAAACGGGTCGCCAAATAAAAAACGGACCCCACTCCAATTAAAAAACGGAACTCCCAAATAAAAACGGACACCCCCAAATAAAAAACGGATCCCCAAATAAAAAACGGATCCTCAAATAAAAACGGATCCCCAAATAAAGAACGGACCCCCAAATAAAAAACGGATTCCCCCAAATAAAAAACGTATCCCCAAATTAAAAACGGACACCCTCCCAAATAAAAAACGGATCCCCCTTCAATAAAAAACGGTTCCCCAAATAAAAAACGGACCCCCAAATAAAAAAAGGAATTCCCCCCAAATAAAAAACTGGCACCCCACCCCAAATAAATAACGGAGCCCAAATAAAAATTGGATCACCAAATAAAAAACGGAACCCCCAAATAAAAAACGGATCGCCCAAAATAAAAAACGGATACCCATATAAAAAACGGATCCCCACCCCAAATAAAAAAGGGATCCCCCAATAAAAAACGGATCCACCCAATAGAAACGGACCCCCAAATAAAAAACGGCGCCCTCCAAATAAAAAACCCATTCCCAAATAAAAAACGGTCCTCCACCCCAAATAAAAAACGGATCGATTTCCAAATAAAAAATGTATCCCCAAATAAAAAACGGACACCCAAATAAAAAACATTCCCAAATAAAAAACGGATCCCCAAATAAAAAACGGTCACCCAAATGAAAAATGGACCCCCAAATAAAAAACGACCCCCCCCCCCCCACACACACACACCAAATAAAAAACGGGTCGCCAAATAAAAAACGGACCCCACTCCAATTAAAAAACGGAACTCCCAAATAAAAACGGACACCCCCAAATAAAAAACGGATCCCCAAATAAAAAACGGATCCTCAAATAAAAACGGATCCCCAAATAAAAAACGGACCCCCAAATAAAAAACGGATTCCCCCAAATAAAAAACGTATCCCCAAATTACAAACGGACACCCTCCCAAATAAAAAACGGATCCCCCTTCAATAAAAAACGGATCCCCAAATAAAAAACGGACCCCCAAATAAAAAAAGGAATTCCCCCCAAATAAAAAACTGGCACCCCACCCCAAATAAATAACGGAGCCCAAATAAAAATTGGATCACCAAATAAAAAACGGACACCCAAATAATAAACGAATACCCAAATAAAAAATGGACCCCTAAATATAAAACGGAGACCCAAATAAAAAACGGACACCCAAATATAAAACGGATCCCCCAAATAAAAAACGGATGCCCCCAAAAAACGGACATCAAAATAAAAGAATAAAAACGGATCCCCCTTCAATAAAAAACGGATCCCCATATAAAAAACGGACGCCCCCCAAAAAAATATCAAAAACGGATTTCCAAATAAAAAACAGATCCCCCACCCCAAATAAAAAACGGATCGATGCCCTAATAAAAAACGGGACCCACAATAAAAAACGGATCCCACCATATAAACGGATAACCATATAAAAAACGTGCCCCACCCAAATAAAAAACGGACCCCCCCCCCCACGAATAAAAAACGGACCCCCAAATACAAAACGGATTCCCCCCAAATAAAAAACGGGCCCTCCAACCCAAATAAATAACGGAGCCCAAATAAAAAATGGATCACCAAATAAAAAACGGAACCCCCAAATAAAAAACGGATCGCCCAAAATAAAAAACGGATACCCATATAAAAAACGGATACCCACCCCAAATAAAAAAGGGATCCCCCAATAAAAAAATGGACCCCTAAATAAAAAACGGACACCCAAATAAAAAACGGACACCCAAATAAAAAACGGACACCCAAATAAAAGACGGATCCCCATATAAAAAACGGACCCCCACCCCAAATAAAAAAGGGATCCCCCAATAAAAACCGGACCCCCCCCCCCCAAATAAAAAACGGATATCCCCCAATAGAAAACGGACCCCCAAATAGAAAACGGCCCCCTCCAAATAAAAAACCCATTCCCAAATAAAGAACGGTCCTCCACCCCAAATAAAAAACGGATCGATCCCCAAATAAAAAAAATGTATCCCCAAATAAAAAACGGACACCCAAATAAAAAACGGACCCCCCAAATAAAAAACTAACCCCCAAATAAAAAAAATGGACCCCCCCATATAAAAAACTGATCCCCAAATAAAAACGGATCCCCAAATAAAAGACGGATCCCCAAATAAAAACGGATCCCCAAATAAAATACAAATCCCCATATAAAAACGGACCCCCCCAAAAAAAAATCGGATTCCCAAATAAAAAACGGACCCCCCAAATAAAAAACTGACCACCAAATAAAAAAAATGGACCCTCCCAAATTAAAAACGGATCCTCAAATAAAAACGGATCCCCAAATAAAAGACGGATCCCCAGATAAAAACGGATCCCCAAGTAAAAGACAGATCCCCATCTAAAAACGGACACCCCCCCCCAAAATAAAATCGGAATCCCAAATAAAGAACGGATCCCCAAATTAAAAACGGCCCACCTCCCAAATAAAAAACGCACCCCCACCCCAATAAAAAACGGATCCCCCCCAATAGAAAAGGAGCCCCAAATAAAAAAAGGCCCCCTCCAAATAAAAAACCCATTCCCAAATAAAAAACGGTCCTCCACCCCAAATAAAAAACGGATCGATCTCCAATTAAAAAATGTATCCCCAAATAAAAAACGGACACCCAAATAAAAAACATTCGCAAATAAAAAACGGGTCGCCAAATAAAAAACGGACCCCACCCCAATTAAAAAACGGAACTCCCAAATAAAAACGGACACCCCCAAATAAAAAACGGGTCCCCAAATAAAAAACGGATCCTCAAATAAAAACGGATCCCCAAATAAAAAACGGACCCCCAAATAAAAAACGGATTCCCCCAAATAAAAAACGGATCCCCAAATTAAAAACGGACACCCTCCCAAATAAAAAACGGATCCACCTTCAATAAAAAACGGATCCCCAAATAAAAACGGACCCCCAAATAAAAAACGAATTCCCCCCAAATAAAAAAACTGGCACCCCACCCCAAATAAATAACGGAGCCCAAATAAAAATTGGATCACCAAATAAAAAACGGACACCCAAATAAAAAACGGATACCCAAATAAAAAATGGACCCCTAAATATAAAACGAAGACCCAAAAAAAAAACGGACACCCAAATATAAAACGGATCCCCCTAATAGAAAACGGATCCCCCCAAAAAAACGGACATCAAAATAAAAGAATAAAAACGGATCCCCCTTCAATAAAAAACGGATCCCCATATAAAAAACGGACGCCCCCCCAAAAAAATATCAAAAACGGATTTCCAAATAAAAAACAGATCCCCCACCCCAAATAAAAAACGGATCGATGCCCAAATAAAAACGGGACCCACAATAAAAAACGGATCCCACCATATAAACGGATAACCATATAAAAAACGGACCCCACCCAAATAAAAAACGGATCCACCCCACAAATAAAAAACGGACACCCAAATAAAAAACTGACCACCAAATAAAAAAAATGGACCCCCCCGAAATAAAAAACGAATCCCCAAATAAAAACGGATCACCAAATAAAAGACGGATCCCCAAATAAAAAACGGAGACCCAAATAAAAAACGGACACCCAAATATAAAACGGATCCCCCAAATTAAAAACGGACACCCTCCCAAATAAAAAACGGATCCCCCTTCAATAAAAAACGGATCCCCAAATAAAAAACCGTCCTCCACCCCAAATAAAAAACGGATCGATCTCCAAATAAAAAATGTATCCCCAAATAAAAAACGGACACCCAAATAAAAAACATTCCCAAATAAAAAAGGGATCCCCAAATAAAAAACGGTCACCCAAATGAGAAATGGACCCCCAAATAAAAAACGATCCCCCCACACACACACACACCAAATAAAAAACGGGTCGCCAAATAAAAAACGGACCCCACACCAATTAAAAAACGGAACTCCCAAATAAAAACGGATACCCCCAAATAAAAAACGGATCCTCAAATAAAAACGGATCCCCAAATAAAAAACGGACCCCCAAATAAAAAACGGATTCCCCCAAATAAAAACGGATCCCGAAATTAAAAACGGACACCCTCCCAAATAAAAAACGGATCCCCCTTCAATAAAAAACGGATCCCCAAATAAAAACGGATCCCCAAATAAAAAACGGAGACCCAAATAAAAAACGGACACCCAAATATAAAACGGATCCCCCAAATTAAAAACGGACACCCTCCCAAATAAAAAACGGATCCCCCTTCAATAAAAAACGGATCCCCAAATAAAAAACCGTCCTCCACCCCAAATAAAAAACGGATCGATCTCCAAATAAAAAATGTATCCCCAAATAAAAAACGGACACCCAAATAAAAAACATTCCCAAATAAAAAACGGATCCCCAAATAAAAAACGGTCACCCAAATGAGAAATGGACCCCCAAATAAAAAACGATCCCCCCCACACACACACACACCAAATAAAAAACGGGTCGCCAAATAAATAACGGACCCCACACCAATTAAAAAACGGAACTCCCAAATAAAAACGGATACCCCCAAATAAAAAACGGATCCTCAAATAAAAACGGATCCCCAAATAAAAAACGGACCCCCAAATAAAAAACGGATTCCCCCAAATAAAAACGGATCCCGAAATTAAAAACGGACACCCTCCCAAATAAAAAACGGATCCCCCTTCAATAAAAAACGGATCCCCAAATAAAAACGGACCCCCAAATAAAAAACGAATTCCCCCCAAATAAAAAACTGGCACCCCACCCCAAATAAATAAAGGAGCCCAAATAAAAATTGGATCACCAAATATAAAACGGAGACCCAAATAAAAAACGGATCCCCCATATAAAAAACGGACCCCCCCGAAAAAAAATATCAAAAATGGATTTCCAAATAAAAAACAGATCCCCCACCCCAAATAAAAAACGGACACCCAAATAAAAAATGGACCCCTAAATATAAAACGAAGACCCAAATAAAAAACGGACACCCAAATATAAAACGGATCCCCCAAATAGAAAACGGATCCCCCCCAAAAAACGGACATCAAAATAAAAGAATAAAAACGGATCCCCCTTCAATAAAAAACGGATCCCCATATAAAAAACGGACGCCCCCCAAAAAAATATCAAAAACGGATTTCCAAATAAAAAACAGATCCCCCACCCCAAATAAAAAACGGATCGATGCCCAAATAAAAACGGGACCCACAATAAAAAACGGATCCCACCATATAAACGGATAACCATATAAAAAACGGACCCCACCCAAATAAGAAACGGATCCACCCCACAAATAAAAAACGGACACCCAAATAAAAAACTGACCACCAAATAAAAAAAATGGACCCCCCCGAAATAAAAAACGGATCCCCAAATAAAAACGGATCACCAAATAAAAGACGGATCCCCAAATAAAAAACGGAGACCCAAATAAAAAACGGACACCCAAATATAAAACGGATCCCCCAAATTAAAAACGGACACCCTCCCAAATAAAAAACGGATCCCCCTTCAATAAAAAACGGATCCCCAAATAAAAAACGGATCGATCTCCAAATAAAAAATGTATCCCCAAATAAAAAACGGACACCCAAATAAAAAACATTCCCAAATAAAAAACGGATCCCCAAATAAAAAACGGTCACCCAAATGAGAAATGGACCCCCAAATAAAAAACGATCCCCCCCCCCACACACACAAAAAAATAAAAAACGGGTCGCCAAATAAAAAACGGACCCCACACCAATTAAAAAACGGAACTCCCAAATAAAAACGGACACCCCCAAATAAAAAACGGATCCTCAAATAAAAACGGATCCCCAAATAAAAAACGGACCCCCAAATAAAAAACGGATTCCCCCAAATAAAAACGGATCCCGAAATTAAAAACGGACACCCTCCCAAATAAAAAACGGATCCCCCTTCAATAAAAAACGGATCCCCAAATAAAAACGGACCCCCAAATAAAAAACGAATTCCCCCCAAATAAAAAACTGGCACCCCACCCCAAATAAATAAAGGAGCCCAAATAAAAATTGGATCACCAAATATAAAACGGAGACCCAAATAAAAAACGGATCCCCCATATAAAAAACGGACACCCAAATAAAAAACGGATTTCCCCCAAATAAATAACGGACCCCCTCCCAATTATAAAACGGACCCCCAAATAAAAAACGGATTCCCCCCAAATAAAAAACGGTTCCCCCACCCCAAATAAATAACGGAGCCCAAATAAAAAATGGATCCCCAAATAAAAAACGGACACCCAAATAAAAAACGGACACCCAAATAAAAAACGGACACCCAAATAAAAGACGGATCCCCATATAAAAAAAGGACCCCCACCCCCCCAAAAAAATACGGATTTCCAAGTAAAAAAAGTATCCCCCACTCAAATAAAAAAAGGTTCGATGCCCAAATAAAAAACGGAACCCCCAAATAAAATACGGATCGCCCAAAATAAAAAACGGATTACCATATTAAAAACGGACCCCCACCCCAAATAAAAAAGGGATCCCCCGATAAAAAAAGGACCCCCCCCCAATAAAAAACGGATCCCCCCAATAGAAAACGGACCCCCAAATAAAATATGGACACCCAAATAAAAACGGACCCCCAAATAAAAAACGGCCCCGCAAATAAAAGAAATGGATCCCCCCAAATAAAAAACTGATCCCCAAATAAAAACGGATCCCCAAATAAAAGACGGATCCCCATATAAAAACGGACGCCCCCCCCAAAAAAAAATATCGGATTCCCAAATAAAAATCGGATCCCCAAATTAAAAACGGCCCCCCCTCCCAAATAAAAAACGCCCCCCCCCCCCCCCCAATAAAAAACGAATCCCCCCCCCAAAAAAACGGACAGCCAAATAAAAACGGATACTCAATTAAAAAACGTATCCCCAAATAAAAAACGGATTCCCCCAAATAAATAACGGAGCCCAAATAAAAATTGGATCCCCAAATAAAAAACGGACCCCCGCGAATAAACGACGGACACCCAAATAAAAAAATGGACGCCTAAATAAAAAACGGACACCCAAATAAAAAACGGACACCCAAATAAAAGCCGGATCCCCATATAAAAAATGGACCCCCCCCCCAAAAAAAAAAAAATAAAATACGGATTTCCAAGTAAAAAACGGATCCCCCACGCCAAATAAAAAAAGGTTCGATGACCAAATAAAAAACGGAACCCCCAAATAAAAAACGGATACCCATATAAAAAACGGATCACCACCCCAAATAAAAAAGGGATCCCCCAATAAAAAACGGATCCCCCCAATAGAAACGGACCCCCAAATAAAAAACGGCCCCCTCCAAATAAAAAACCCATTCCCAAATAAAAAACGGTCCTCCACCCCAAATAAAAAACGGTCACCCAAATGAAAAATGGACCCCCAAATAAAAAACGATCCCCCCCCCCCCACACACACACCAAATAAAAAACGGGTCGCCAAATAAAAAACGGACCCCACCCCAATTAAAAAACGGAACTCCCAAATAAAAACGGACACCCCCAAATAAAAACCGGATCCCCAAATAAAAAACGGATCCTCAAATAAAAACGGATCCCCAAATAAAAAACGGACCCCCAAATAAAAAACGGATTCCCCCAAATAAAAAACGGATCCCCAAATTAAAAACGGACACCCTCCCAAATAAAAAACGGATCCCCTTCAATAAAAAACGGATCCCCAAATAAAAAACGGACCCCCAAATAAAAAACGAATTCCCCCCAAATAAAAAACTGGCACCCCACCCCAAATAAATAACGGAGCCCAAATAAAAATTGGATCACCAAATGAAAAACGGATATCCACCCCAAATAAA
Organism: Eledone cirrhosa; assembly: GCA_964016885.1. Lineage (NCBI taxonomy): Eukaryota > Metazoa > Mollusca > Cephalopoda > Octopoda > Eledonidae > Eledone > Eledone cirrhosa. The sequence continues at coordinate 290,788,889 of OZ024740.1, forward strand.
AAAGGGATCCCCCAATAAAAAACGGATCCCCCCCAATAGAAACGGATCCCCAAATAAAAAACGGCCCCCTCCAAATAAAAAACACATTCCCAAATAAAAAACGGTCCTCCACCCCAAATAAAAAACGGATCGTTGTCCAAATAAAAAATGTATCCCCAAATAAAAAACGGACACCCAAATAAAAAACATTCCCAAATAAAAGACGGATCCCCATATAAAAACGGACGCCCCCCCCAAAAAAAATATCGGATTCCCAAATAAAAAACGGATCCCCAAATTAAAAACGCCCCCCCCCCCTCCCAAATAAAAAACGCCCCCCTCCCAATAAAAAACGAATCCCCCCCAAAAAAACGGACAGCCAAATAAAAACGGATACTCAATTAAAAAACGTATCCCCAAATAAATAACGGAGCCCAAATAAAAATTGGATCCCCAAATAAAAAACGGACCCCCGCGAATAAACGACGGACACCCAAATAAAAAAATGGACCCCTAAATAAAAAACGGACACCCAAATAAAAAACAGACACCCAAATAAAAAACGGACACCCAAATAAAAGCCGGATCCCCATATAAAAATGGAACACCCCCAAAAAAAAAAAAATAAAATACAGATTTCCAAGTAAAAAACGGATCCCCCACGCCAAATAAAAAAAGGTTCGATGACCGGAAAAAAAAACAGAAAAAACGGAACCCCCAAATAAAAAACGGATCGCCCAAAATAAAAAACGGATACCCATATAAAAAACGGATCACCACCCCAAATAAAAAAGGGATCCCCCAATAAAAAACGGATCCCCAAATAAAAAACGGACACCCAAATGAAAAACATTCCCAAATAAAAAACGGCCCCCTCCAAATAAAAAACACATTCCCAAATAAAAAACGGTCCTCCACCCCAAATAAAAAACGGATCGTTGTCCAAATAAAAAATGTATCCCCAAATAAAAAACGGACACCCAAATAAAAAACATTCCCAAATAAAAGACGGATCCCCATATAAAAACGGACGCCCCCCCCAAAAAAAATATCGGATTCCCAAATAAAAAACGGATCCCCAAATTAAAAACGCCCCCCCCCCCCCCCTCCCAAATAAAAAACGCCCCCCTCCCAATAAAAAACGAATCCCCCCCAAAAAAACGGACAGCCAAATAAAAACGGATACTCAATTAAAAAGCGTATCCCCAAATAAATAACGGAGCCCAAATAAAAATTGGATCCCCAAATAAAAAACGGACCCCCGCGAATAAACGACGGACACCCAAATAAAAAAATGGACCCCTAAATAAAAAACGGACACCCAAATAAAAAACAGACACCCAAATAAAAAACGGACACCCAAATAAAAGCCGGATCCCCATATAAAAATGGAACACCCCCAAAAAAAAAAAAATAAAATACAGATTTCCAAGTAAAAAACGGATCCCCCACGCCAAATAAAAAAAGGTTCGATGACCGGAAAAAAAAACAGAAAAAACGGAACCCCCAAATAAAAAACGGATCGCCCAAAATAAAAAACGGATACCCATATAAAAAACGGATCACCACCCCAAATAAAAAAGGGATCCCCCAATAAAAAACGGATCCCCAAATAAAAAACGGACACCCAAATGAAAAACATTCCCAAATAAAAAACGGATCCCCAAATAAAAAACGGTCACCCAAATGAAAAATGGACCCCCAAATAAAAAACGATCCCCCCCACTACACACATACACCAAATAAAAAACGGGTCGCCAAATAAAAAACGGACCCCACCCCAATTAAAAAACGGAACTCCCAAATAAAAACGGACAACCCCAAATAAAAAACGGGTCCCCAAATAAAAAACGGATCCTCAAATAAAAACGGATCCCCAAATAAAAAACGGACCCCCAAATAAAAAACGGATTCCCCCAAATAAAAAACGGATCCCCAAATTAAAAACGGACACCCTCCCAAATAAAAAACGGATCCACCTTCAATAAAAAACGGATCCCCAAATAAAAAACGGACCCCCAAATAAAAAACGAATTCCCCCCAAATAAAAAACTGGCACCCCATCCCAAATAAATAACGGAGCCCAAATCAAAATTGGATCACCAAATAAAAAACGGACACCCAAATAAAAAACAGATACCCAAATAAAAAATGGACCCCTAAATAAAAACGAAGACCCAAATAAAAAACGGACACCCAAATATAAAACAGATCCCCCAAATAAAAAACGGATCCCCCCCAAAAAACGGACATCAAAATAAAAGAAGGATCCCCATATAAAAAACGGACCCCCAAAAAAAATATCAAAAACAGATTTCCAAATAAAAAACAGATCCCCCACCCCAAATAAAAAACGGATCGATACCCAAATAAAAAACGGGACCCACAATAAAAAACGGATCCCACCATATAAACGGATAACCATAAAAAAAACGGACCCCACCCAAATAAAAAACGGATCCCCCCCACAAATAAAAAACGGACACCCAAATAAAAAACGGATTTCCCCCAAATAAATAACGGACCCCCTCCCAAATAAAAAACGGACCCCCAAATAAAAAACGGATTCCCCCCAAATAAAAAACTGATCCCCAAATAAAAACGGATCCCCAAATAAAAGACGGATCCCCATATAAAAACGGACGCCACCCCCAAAAAAAAATATCGGATTCCCAAATAAAAATCGGATCCCCAAATTAAAAACGGCCCCCCCTCCCAAATAAAAAACGCCCCGCCCCCCCCCCCCCCCCCCCCCAATAAAAAACGAATCCCCCCCCAAAAAAACGGACAGCCAAATAAAAACGGATACTCAATTAAAAAACGTATCCCCAAATAAAAAACGGATTCCCCCAAATAAATAACGGAGCCCAAATAAAAATTGGATCCCCAAATAAAAAACGGACCCCCGCGAATAAACGACGGACACCCAAATAAAAAAATGGACGCCTAAATAAAAAACGGACACCCAAATAAAAAACGGACACCCAAATAAAAGCCGGATCCCCATATAAAAAATGGACCCCCCCCCCAAAAAAAAAATAAAATACGGATTTCCAAGTAAAAAACGGATCCCCCACGCCAAATAAAAAACGGATACCCATATAAAAAACGGATCACCACCCCAAATAAAAAAGGGATCCCCCAATAAAAAACGGATCCCCCCCAATAGAAACGGACCCCCAAATAAAAAACGGCCCCCTCCAAATAAAAAACCCATTCCCAAATAAAAAACGGTCCTCCACCCCAAATAAAAAACGGTCACCCAAATGAAAAATGGACCCCCAAATAAAAAACGATCCCCCCCCCCCCACACACACACACCAAATAAAAAACGGGTCGCCAAATAAAAAACGGACCCCACCCCAATTAAAAAACGGAACTCCCAAATAAAAACGGACACCCCCAAATAAAAAACGGATCCCCAAATAAAAAACGGATCCTCAAATAAAAACGGATCCCCAAATAAAAAACGGACCCCCAAATAAAAAACGGATTCCCCCAAATAAAAAACGGATCCCCAAATTAAAAACGGACACCCTCCCAAATAAAAAACGGATCCCCTTCAATAAAAAACGGATCCCCAAATAAAAAACGGACCCCCAAATAAAAAACGAATTCCCCCCAAATAAAAAACTGGCACCCCACCCCAAATAAATAACGGAGCCCAAATAAAAATTGGATCACCAAATAAAAAACGGATATCCACCCCAAATAAAAAAGGGATCCCCCAATAAAAAACGGATCCCCCCCCAATAGAAACGGATCCCCAAATAAAAAACGGCCCCCTCCAAATAAAAAACACATTCCCAAATAAAAAACGGTCCTCCACCCCAAATAAAAAACGGATCGTTGTCCAAATAAAAAATGTATCCCCAAATAAAAAACGGACACCCAAATAAAAAACATTCCCAAATAAAAGACGGATCCCCATATAAAAACGGAAGCCCCCCCCAAAAAAAATATCGGATTCCCAAATAAAAAACGGATCCCCAAATTAAAAACGGCCCCCCCCTCCCAAATAAAAAACGCCCCCCTCCCAATAAAAAACGAATCCCCCCCAAAAAAACGGACAGCCAAATAAAAACGGATACTCAATTAAAAAACGTATCCTCAAATAAATAACGGAGCCCAAATAAAAATTGGATCCCCAAATAAAAAACGGACCCCCGCGAATAAACGACGGACACCCAAATAAAAAAATGTACCCCTAAATAAAAAACGGACACCCAAATAAAAAACAGACACCCAAATAAAAAACGGACACCCAAATAAAAGCCGGATCCCCATATAAAAATGGAACACCCCCAAAAAAAAAAAGATAAAATACAGATTTCCAAGTAAAAAACGGATCCCCCACGCCAAATAAAAAAAGGTTCGATGACCGGAAAAAAAAACAGAAAAAACGGAACCCCCAAATAAAAAACGGATCGCCCAAAATAAAAAACGGATACCCATATAAAAAACGGATCACCACCCCAAATAAAAAAGGGATCCCCCAATAAAAAACGGATCCCCCCAATAGAAACGGACTCCCAAATATAAAACGGCCCCCTCCAAATAAAAAACCCATTCCCAAATAAAAAACGGCCCCCACCCCAAATAAAAAACGGATCGATCTCCAAATAAAAAATGTATCCCCAAATAAAAAATGGACACCCAAATGAAAAACATTCCCAAATAAAAAACGGATCCCCAAATAAAAAACGGTCACCCAAATGAAAAATGGACCCCCAAATAAAAAACGATCCCCCCCACTACACACATACACCAAATAAAAAACGGGTCGCCAAATAAAAAACGGACCCCACCCCAATTAAAAAACGGAACTCCCAAATAAAAACGGACAACCCCAAATAAAAAACGGGTCCCCAAATAAAAAACGGATCCTCAAATAAAAACGGATCCCCAAATAAAAAACGGACCCCCAAATAAAAAACGGATTCCCCCAAATAAAAAACGGATCCCCAAATTAAAAACGGACACCCTCCCAAATAAAAAACGGATCCACCTTCAATAAAAAACGGATCCCCAAATAAAAAACGGACCCCCAAATAAAAAACGAATTCCCCCCAAATAAAAAACTGGCACCCCATCCCAAATAAATAACGGAGCCCAAATCAAAATTGGATCACCAAATAGAAAACGGACACCCAAATAAAAAACAGATACCCAAATAAAAAATGGACCCCTAAATAAAAACGAAGACCCAAATAAAAAACGGACACCCAAATATAAAACAGATCCCCCAAATAAAAAACGGATCCTCCCCAAAAAACGGACATCAAAATAAAAGAAGGATCCCCATATAAAAAACGGACCCCCCAAAAAAAATATCAAAAACAGATTTCCAAATAAAAAACAGATCCCCCACCCCAAATAAAAAACGGATCGATACCCAAATAAAAAACGGGACCCACAATAAAAAACGGATCCCACCATATAAACGGATAACCATAAAAAAAACGGACCCCACCCAAATAAAAAACGGATCCCCCCCACAAATAAAAAACGGACACCAAAATAAAAAACGGATTTCCCCCAAATAAATAACGGACCCCCTCCCAAATAAAAAACGGACCCCCAAATAAAAAACGGATTCCCCCCAAATAAAAAACGGGCCCCCCAACCCAAATGAATAACGGAGCCCAAATAAAAAATGGATCCCCAAATAAAAAACGGACACCCAAATAAAAAACGGATCCCCAAATAAAAAACGGACAGCCAAATAAAAAACGGACCCCCAAATAAAAAACGAACCCCCAAATAAAAAAATGGAACCCTAAATAAAAAACGGACACCCAAATAAAAAAAGGACACCCAAATAAAAAACGGACACCCAAATAAAAAACAGACACCCAAATAAAAGACGGATCCCCATTTAAAAAAATGATCCCCCCCCAAAAAAATGAAATATGGATTTCCAAGTAAAAAACGAATCCCCCACCCCAAATAAAAAAAAGGTTCGATGCCCAAAATAAAAAACGGATACCCATATAAAAAACGGACCCCGACCCCAAATAAAAAAGGCATCCCCCAATAAAAAACGGACCCCCCCCCCAAAAAAAAAAAAAAAACGGATACCCCCCAATAGAAAACGGACCCCCAAATAAAAAACGGCCCCCTCCAAATAAAAAACCCATTCCCAAATAAAAAACGGTCCTCCACCCCAAATAAAAAACGGATCGATCCCCAAATAAAAAACGGACACCCAAATAAAAATCGTATCCTCAAATAAAAAACTGACCTCCAAATAAAAAAATGGACCCCCTCCAAATAAAAAACGGATCCCCAAATAAAAATGAATCCCCAAATAAAAGACGGATCCCCAAATAAAAACGGATCCCCAAATAAAAGACAAATCCCCATATAAAAACGGACCCGCCCAAAAAAAAAATCGGATTCCCAAATAAAAAACGGATCCCCCAAATAAAAAACTGACCACCAAATAAAAAAAATGGACCCACCCGAAATAAAAAACGGATCCCCAAATAAAAGCGGATCCCCAAATAAAAAAAGGACCCCCCAAATAAAAACTGACCACCAAATAAAAAAAATGGACCCCCCAAATTAAAAACGGATCCTCAAATATAAACGTATCCCCAAATAAAAGACGGATCCCCAGATAAAAACGGATCCCCTAGTAAAAGACAGATCCCCATATAAAAACGGACACCCCCCCTCCCCCCCCAAAAAAATCGGAATTCCAAATAAGAAACGGATCCCCAAATTAAAAACGGCCCTCCTCCCAAATAAAAAACGCACCCCCACCCCAATAAAAAACGGATCCCCCCCAATAGAAACGGACCCCCAAGTAAAAAACAGCCCCCTCCAAATAAAAAACCCATTCCCAAATAAAAAACGGCCCCCCACCCCAAATAAAAAACGGATCGATCTCCAATTTAAAAATGTATCCCCAAATAAAAAACGGACACCCAAATAAAAAATGGACCCCCAAATATAAAACGATCACCCCCCACACACACCAAATAAAAAACGGGTCGCCAAATAAAAAACGGACCCCACCCCAATTAAAAAACGAACTCCCAAATAAAAACGGACAACCCCAAATAAAAAACGGGTCCCCAAATAAGAAACGGATCCTCAAATAAAAACGGATCCCCAAATAAAAAACGGACCTCCAAATAAAAAACGGATTCCCCCAAATAAAAAACGGATCCCCAAATTAAAAACGGACACCCTCCCAAATAAAAAACGGATCCACCTTCAATAAAAAACGGATCCCCAAATAAAAAACGGACCCCCAAATAAAAAACGAATTCCCCCCAAATAAAAAAACTGGCACCCCACCCCAAATAAATAACGGAGCCCAAATAAAAATTGGATCACCAAATAAAAAACGGACACCCAAATAAAAAACGGATACCCAAATAAAAAAATGGACCCCTAAATATAAAAGGAAGACCCAAATAAAAGACGGACACCCAAATATAAAACGGATCCCCCAAATGAAAAACGGATCCCCCCAAAAAAACGGACATCAAAATAAAAGAATAAAAACGGATCCCCCTTCAATAAAAAACGGATCCCCATATAAAAAACGGACGCCCCCCAAAAAAATATCAAAAACGCATTTCCAAATAAAAAACAGATCCCCCACCCCAAATAAAAAACGGATCGATGCCCAAATAAAAACGGGACCCACAATAAAAAACGGATCCCACTATATAAACGGATAACCATATAAAAAACGGACCCCACCCAAATAAAAAACGGATCCACCCCACAAATAAAAAACGGACCCCCAAATAAAAAACTGACCACCAAATAAAAAAATGGACCCCCCCGAAATAAAAAACGGATCCCCAAATAAAAACGGATCACCAAATAAAAGACGGATCCCCAGATAAAAACGGATCCCCAAATAAAAGACAGATCCCCATATAAAAACGGACCCCCTCCCCCCGAAAAAAATCGGATTCCCAAATAAAAGACGGATCCAAAATTAAAAACGGCCCCCCTCCCAAATAAAAAAACGTCCCCCCACCCCCACCCCCACCCCAATAAAAAACGGATCCCCCCCAAAAAAAACGGATCCCCAAATTAAAAACAGACACCCTCCCAAATAAAAAACGGATCCACCTTCAATAAAAGACGGATCCCCAAATAGAAAAAAGGACCCCCAAATAAAAAACGAATTCCCCCCAAATAAAAACTGGCACCCCACCCCAAATAAATAACGGAGCCCAAATAAAAATTGGATCACCAAATAAAAAACGGACACCCAAATATAAAACGGATCCCCCTTCAATAAAAAACGGATCCCCAAATAAAAAACGGTCCTCCACCCCAAATAAAAAACGGATCGATCTCCAAATAAAAAATGTATCCCCAAATAAAAAACGGACACCCAAATAATAAAAAACATTCCCAAATAAAAAACGGATCCCCAAATAAAAAACGGTCACCCAAATGAGAAATGGACCCCCAAATAAAAAACGATCCCCCCCCCCACACACACACCAAATAAAAAACGGGTCGCCAAATAAAAAACGGACCCCACACCAATTAAAAAACGGAACTCCCAAATAAAAACGGACAACCCCAAATAAAAAACGGATCCTCAAATAAAAACGGATCCCCAAATAAAAAACGGACCCCCAAATAAAAAACGGGTTCCCCCAAATAAAAAACGAATCCCCTAATTAAAAACGGACACCCTCCCAAATAAAAAACGGATCCCATTCAATAAAAAACGGATCCCCAAATAAAAAACGAATTCCCTCCAAATAAAAAACTGGCACCCCACCCTAAATAAATAAAGGAGCCCAAATAAAAATTGGATCACCAAATATAAAACGGAGACCCAAATAAAAAACGGATCCCCCATATAAAAAACGGACCCCCCCCCCAAAAAAAATATCAAAATTGGATTTCCAAATAAAAAACAGATCCCCCACCCCAAATAAAAAACGGACACCCAAATAAAAAACGGATTTCCCCCAAATAAATAACGGACCCCCTCCCAATTATAAAACGGACCCCCAAATAAAAAACGGATTCCCCCCAAATAAAAAAACGGTTCCCCCACCCCAAATAAATAACGGAGCCCAAATAAAAAATGAATCCCCAAATAAAAAACGGATCCCCAAATAAAAAACGGACAACCAAATAAAAAACGGACCCCCCAAATATAAAACGAACCCCCCCCCCCAAAAAAAAATGGACCCCTAAATAAAAAACGGACACCCAAATAAAAAACGGACACCCAAATAAAATACGGACACCCAAATAAAAAACGGACACCCAAATAAAAGACGGATCCCCATATAAAAAAAGGACCCCCCCCGAAAAAAAAATACGGATTTCCAAGTAAAAAACGGATCCCCCACTCAAATAAAAAAAAGGTTCGATGCCCAAATAAAAAACGGAACCCCTAAATAAAATACGGATCGCCCAAAATAAAAAACGTATTCCCATATTAAAAACGTACCCCCACCCCAAATAAAAAAGGGTTCCCCCGATAAAAAACGGACCCCCCCAATAAAAAACGGATCCCCCCAATAGAAAACGGACCCCCAAATAAAAAACGGCCCCCACCAAATAAAAAACCCATTCCAAAATAAAAAACGGTCCTCCACCCCAAATAAAAAACGAATCAATCCCCAAATAAAAAATGGATCCCCAAATAAAATATGGACACCCAAATAAAAACGGACCTCCAAATACAAAAAATGGATCCCCCCAAATAAAAAACTGATCCCCAAATAAAAACGGATCCCCAAATAAAAGACGGATCCCCATATAAAAACGGACGCCCCCCCCCCCCCAAAAGATATCGGATTCCCAAATAAAAAACGAATCCCCAAATTAAAAACGGCCCCACCTCCCAAATTAAAAACGCCCCCCCCCTCCCCCCAAATAAAGAACGAATCCCCCCCCAAAAAAACGGACAGCCAAATAAAAACGGATACTCAATTAAAAAACGGATCCCCAAATAAAAAACGGATTCCCCCAAATAAATAACGGAGCCCAAATAAAAATTGGATCCCCAGATAAAAAACGGACCCCCGCGAATAAACGACGGACACCCAAATAAAGAAATGGGCCCCTAAATAAAAAACGGACACCCAAATAAAAGCCGAATCCCCATATAAAAAATGGACCCCGCACCCCCCAAAAAAAATAAAATACGGATTTCCAAGTAAAAAACGGATCCCCCACGCCAAATAAAAAAAGGTTCGATGAGCAAATAAAAAACGGAACCCTCAAATAAAAAACGGATCGCCCAAAATAAAAAACGTATACCCATATAAAAAACGGATCCCCACCCCAAATAAAAAAGGGATCCCCCAATAAAAAACGGATCCCCCCGCCAATAGTAACGGACCCCCAACTAAAAAACGGCCCCCTCCAAATAAAAAACCCATTCCCAAATAAAAAACGGTCCTCCACCCCAAATAAAAAACGGATCGATCTCTAAATAAAAAATTTATCCCCAAATAAAAAACGGACAGCCAAATAAAAAACATTCCCAAATAAAAAACAGATCCCCAAATAAAAAACGGTCACCCAAATGAAAAATGGACCCCCAAATAAAAAACGATCCCCCCTACACACACACACACACACACACCAAATAAAAAACGGGTCGCCAAATAAAAAACGGACCCCACCCCAATTAAAAAACGGTACTCCCAAATAAAAACGGACACCCCCAAATAAAAAACGGATCCCCAAATAAAAAACGGATCCTCAAATAAAAACGTATCCCCAAATAAAAAACGGACCCCCAAATAAAAAACGGATTCCCCCAAATAAAAAACGGATCCCCAAATTAAAAACGGACACCCTCCCAAATAAAAAACGGATCCCCCTTCAATAAAAAACGGATCCCCAAATAAAAAACGGACCCCCAAATAAAAAACGAATTCCCCCCAAATAAAAAACTGGCACCCCACCCCAAATAAATAACGGAGCCCAAATAAAAATTGGATCACCAAATAAAAAAAAGGACACCCAAATAAAAAACGGATACCCAAATAAAAAATGGACCCCTAAATATAAAACGGAGACCCAAATAAAAAACGGACACCCAAATATAAAACGGATCCCCCAAATAAAAAACGGATCCCCCCAAAAAAACGGATATCAAAATAAAAGACGGATCCCCATATAAAAACGGACGCCCCCCCCAAAAAATCGGATTCCCAAATAAAAAACGGATCCCCAAATTAAAAACGCCCCACCCCATAAAAAACGAATCCCCCCCCAAAAAAAAACGGACAGCCAAATAAAAACGGATACTCAATTAAAAAACGGATCCCCACATAAAAAACGGATTCCCCCAAATAAATAACGGAGCCCAAATAAAAATTGTATCCCCAAATAAAAAACGGACTCCCCCGAATAAACGACGGACACCCAAATAAAAAAATGGACCCCTAAATAAAAAACGGACACCCAAATAAAAATCAGACACCCAAATAAAAAACGGACACCCAAATAAAAGCCGGATCCCCATATAAAAAATGGACCCCGCCCCCCCCCCCAAAAAAAATACGGATTTCCAAGTAAAAAACGGATCCCCCACCCCAAATAAAAAAATGTTTGATGACCAAATAAAAAACGGAACCCCCAAATAAAAAACGGATCGCCCAAAATAAAAAACGGATACCCATATAAAAAACGGATCCCCACCCCAAATAAAAAAGGGATCCCCCAATAAAAAACGGCCCCCTCCAAATAAAAAACCCATTCCCAAATAAAAAACGGTCCTCCACCCCAAATAAAAAACGGATCGATCTCCAAATAAAAAATGTATCCCCAAATAAAAAACGGACACCCAAATAAAAAACATTCCCAAATAAAAAACGGATCCCCAAATAAAAAACGGTCACCCAAATGAAAAATGATCCCACAAATAAAAAACGACCCCCCCCCCACACACACACCAAATAAAAAACGGGTCGCCAAATAAAAAACGGACCCCACCCCAATTAAAAAACGGAACTCACAAATAAAAACGGACACCCCCAAATAAAAAACGGATCCCCAAATAAAAAACGGACACCCAAATAAAAAACGGATCCCCAAATAAAAAACGGACAACCAAATAAAAAACGGACCCCCCAAATATAAAACGAACCCCCCCCCCCAAAAAAATGGACCCCTAAATAAAAAACGGACACCCAAATAAAAAACGGACACCCAAATAAAAGACGGATCCCCATATAAAAAAAAGGACCCCCCCCAAAAAAAAAATACGGATTTCCAAGTAAAAAACGGATCCCCCACTCAAATAAAAAAAAAGGTTCGATGCCCAAATAAAAAACGGAACCCCTAAATAAAATACGGATCGCCCAAAATAAAAAACGGATTCCCATATTAAAAACGTACCCCCACCCCAAATAAAAAAGGGTTCCCCCGATAAAAAACGGACCCCCCCAATAAAAAACGGATCCCCCCAATAGAAAACGGACCCCCAAATAAAAAACGGCCCCCACCAAATAAAAAACCCATTCCAAAATAAAAAACGGTCCTCCACCCCAAATAAAAAACGAATCAATCCCCAAATAAAAAATGGATCCCCAAATAAAATATGGACACCCAAATAAAAACGGACCCCCAAATAAAAAAAATGGATCCCCCCAAATAAAAAACTGATCCCCAAATAAAAACGGATCCCCAAATAAAAGACGGATCCCCATATAAAAACGGACGCCCCCCCCCCCCCCCAAAAGATATCGGATTCCCAAATAAAAAACGAATCCCCAAATTAAAAACGGCCCCCCCTCCCAAATTAAAAACGCCCCCCCCCCCCCTCCCCCCCAAATAAAAAACGAGTCCCCCCCAAAAAAAACGGACAGCCAAATAAAAACGGATACTCAATTAAAAAACGGATCCCCAAATAAAAAACGGATTCCCCCAAATAAATAACGGAGCCCAAATAAAAATTGGATCCCCAGATAAAAAACGGACCCCCGCGAATAAACGACGGACACCCAAATAAAGAAATGGGCCCCAAAATAAAAAACGGACACCCAAATAAAAGCCGGATCCCCATATAAAAAATGGACCCCGCACCCCCCAAAAAAAATAAAATACGGATTTCCAAGTAAAAAACGGATCCCCCACGCCAAATAAAAAAAGGTTCGATGACCAAATAAAAAACGGAACCCCCAAATAAAAAACGGATCGCCCAAAATAAAAAACGGATACCCATATAAAAAACGGATCCCCACCCCAAATAAAAAAGGGATCCCCCAATAAAAAACGGATCCCCCCGCCAATAGTAACGGACCCCCAAATAAAAAACGGCCCCCTCCAAATAAAAAACCCATTCCCAAATAAAAAACGGTCCTCCACCCCAAATAAAAAACGGACAGCCAAATAAAAAACATTCCCAAATAAAAAACAGATCCCCAAATAAAAAACGGTCACCCAAATGAAAAATGGACCCCCAAATAAAAACGATCCCCCCTACACACACACACACACACACCAAATAAAAAACGGGTCGCCAAATAAAAAACGGACCCCACCCCAATTAAAAAACGGTACTCCCAAATAAAAACGGACACCCCCAAATAAAAAACGGATCCCCAAATAAAAAACGGATCCTCAAATAAAAACGTATCCCCAAATAAAAAACGGACCCCCAAATAAAAAACGGATTCCCCCAAATAAAAAACGGATCCCCAAATTAAAAACGGACACCCTCCCAAATAAAAAACGGATCCCCCTTCAATAAAAAACGGATCCCCAAATAAAAAACGGACCCCCAAATAAAAAACGAATTCCCCCCAAATAAAAAACTGGCACCCCACCCCAAATAAATAACGGAGCCCAAATAAAAATTGGATCACCAAATAAAAAACGGACACCCAAATAAAAAACGGATACCCAAATAAAAAATGGACCCCTAAATATAAAACGGAGACCCAAATAAAAAACGGACACCCAAATATAAAACGGATCCCCCAAATAAAAAACGGATCCCCCCAAAAAAACGGATATCAAAATAAAAGACGGATCCCCATATAAAAACGGACGCCCCCCCAAAAAAATCGGATTCCCAAATAAAAAACGGATCCCCAAATTAAAAACGCCCCACCCCATAAAAAACGAATCCCCCCCCAAAAAAAAACGGACAGCCAAATAAAAACGGATACTCAATTAAAAAACGGATCCCCACATAAAAAACGGATTCCCCCAAATAAATAACGGAGCCCAAATAAAAATTGTATCCCCAAATAAAAAACGGACTCCCCCGAATAAACGACGGACACCCAAATAAAAAAATGGACCCCTAAATAAAAAACGGACACCCAAATAAAAATCAGACACCCAAATAAAAAACGGACACCCAAATAAAAGCCGGATCCCCATATAAAAAATGGACCCCGCCCCCCCCCAAAAAAAATACGGATTTCCAAGTAAAAAACGGATCCCCCACCCCAAATAAAAAAATGTTTGATGATCAAATAAAAAACGGAACCCCCAAATAAAAAACGGATCGCCCAAAATAAAAAACGGATACCCATATAAAAAACGGATCCCCACCCCAAATAAAAAAGGGATCCCCCAATAAAAAACGGCCCCCTCCAAATAAAAAACCCATTCCCAAATAAAAAACGGTCCTCCACCCCAAATAAAAAACGGATCGATCTCCAAATAAAAAATGTATCCCCAAATAAAAAACGGACACCCAAATAAAAAACATTCCCAAATAAAAAACGGATCCCCAAATAAAAAACGGTCACCCAAATGAAAAATGATCCCACAAATAAAAAACGACCCCCCCCCCCCACACACACACGCCAAATAAAAAACGGGTCGCCAAATAAAAAACGGACCCCACCCCAATTAAAAAACGGAACTCACAAATAAAAACGGACACCCCCAAATAAAAAACGGATCCCTAAATAAAAAACGGATCCTCAAATAAAAACGGATCCCCAAATAAAAAACGGAGCCCCAAATAAAAAACGGATTCCCCCAAATAAAAAACGGATCCCCAAATTAAAAACGGACACCCTCCCAAATAAAAAACGGATCCCCCTTCAATAAAAAACGGATCCCCAAATAAAAAACGGACCCCCAAATTAAAAACGAATTCCCCCCAAATAAAAAACTGGCACCCCACCCCAAATAAATAACGGAGCCCAAATAAAAATTGGATGACCAAATAAAAAACGGAACGCCCAAATAAAAAACGGATACCCACCTCAAATAAAAAAGGGATCCCCCAATAAAAAACGGATCCCCCCAATAGAAACGGACCCCCAATATAAAACGGCCCCCTCCAAATAAAAAACCCATTCCCAAATAAAAAACGGCCCCCACCCCAAATAAAAAACGGATCGATCTCCAAATAAAAAATGTATCCCCAAATAAAAAACGGACACCCAAATGAAAAACATTCCCAAATAAAAAACGGATCCCCAAATAAAAAACGGTCACCCAAATGAAAAATGGACCCCCAAATAAAAAACGATCCCCCCCACTACACACATACACCAAATAAAAAACGGGTCGCCAAATAAAAAACGGACCCCACCCCAATTAAAAAACGGAACTCCCAAATAAAAACGGACACCCCCAAATAAAAAACGGGTCCCCAAATAAAAAACGGATCCTCAAATAAAAACGGATCCCCAAATAAAAAACGGACCCCCAAATAAAAAACGGATTCCCCCAAATAAAAAACGGATCCCCAAATTAAAAACGGACACCCTCCCAAATAAAAAACGGATCCACCTTCAATAAAAAACGGATCCCCAAATAAAAAACGGACCCCCAAATAAAAAACGAATTCCCCCCAAATAAAAAACTGGCACCCCATCCCAAATAAATAACGGAGCCCAAATCAAAATTGGATCACCAAATAAAAAACGGACACCCAAATAAAAAACAGATACCCAAATAAAAAATGGACCCCTAAATAAAAACGAAGACCCAAATAAAAAACGGACACCCAAATATAAAACAGATCCCCCAAATAAAAAACGGATCCCCCCAAAAAAACGGACATCAAAATAAAAGAAGGATCCCCATATAAAAAACGGACCCCCCAAAAAAAATATCAAAAACAGATTTCCAAATAAAAAACAGATCCCCCACCCCAAATAAAAAACGGATCGATACCCAAATAAAAAACGGGACCCACAATAAAAACGGATCCCACCATATAAACGGATAACCATAAAAAAAACGGACCCCACCCAAATAAAAAACGGATCCCCCCCACAAATAAAAAACGGACACCCAAATAAAAAACGGATTTCCCCCAAATAAATAACGGACCCCCTCCCAAATAAAAAACGGACCCCCAAATAAAAAACGGATTCCCCCCAAATAAAAAACGGGCCCCCCAACCCAAATGAATAACGGAGCCCAAATAAAAAATGGATCCCCAAATAAAAAACGGACACCCAAATAAAAAACGGATCCCCAAATAAAAAACGGACAGCCAAATAAAAAACGGACCCCCAAATAAAAAACGAACCCCCAAATAAAAAAATGGAACCCTAAATAAAAAACGGACACCCAAATAAAAAAAGGACACCCAAATAAAAAACGGACACCCAAATAAAAAACAGACACCCAAATAAAAGACGGATCCCCATATAAAAAAATGACCCACCCCCCCCAAAAAAAATGAAATATGGATTTCCAAGTAAAAAACGAATCCCCCACCCCAAATAAAAAAAAGGTTCGATGCCCAAATAAAAAACGGAACCCCCAAATAAAAAACGGATCGCCCAAAATAAAAAACGGATACCCATATAAAAAACGGACCCCGACCCCAAATAAAAAAGGCATCCCCCAATAAAAAACGGACCCCCCCCCCCCGCCAAAAAAAAAACGGATACTCCCCAATAGAAAACGGACCCCCAAATAAAAACGGCCCCCTCCAAATAAAAAACCCATTCCCAAATAAAAAACGGTCCTCCACCCCAAATAAAAAACGGATCGATCCCCAAATAAAAAACGGACACCCAAATAAAAATCGTATCCTCAAATAAAAAACTGACCTCCAAATAAAAAAATGGACCCCCTCCAAATAAAAAACGGATCCCCAAATAAAAATGAATCCCCAAATAAAAGACGGATCCCCAAATAAAAACGGATCCCCAAATAAAAGACAAATCCCCATATAAAAACGGACCCGCCCAAAAAAAAAATCGGATTCCCAAATAAAAAACGGATCCCCCAAATAAAAAACTGACCACCAAATAAAAAAAATGGACCCCCCCGAAATAAAAAACGGATCCCCAAATAAAAGCGGATCCCCAAATAAAAGACGTATCCCCAGATAAAAACGGATCCCCAAATAACAGACAGATCCCCATATAAAAACGGACCCCCCCCCCAAAAAAAAAAATACGGATTTCCAAGTAAAAAACGGATCCCACACTCAAATAAAAAAAAGGTTCGATGCCCAAATAAAAAACGGAACCCCCAAATAAAATACGGATCGCCCAAAATAAAAAACGGATTCCCATATTAAAAACGTACCCCCACCCCAAATAAAAAAGGGATCCCCCGATAAAAAACGGACCCCCCCCAATAAAAAACGGATCCCCCCCAATAGAAAACGGACCCCCAAATAAAAAACGGCCCCCACCAAATAAAAAACCCATTCCAAAATAAAAAAACGGTCCTCCACCCCAAATAAAAAACGAATCAATCCCCAAATAAAAAATGGATCCCCAAATAAAATATGGACACCCAAATAAAAACGGACCCCCAAATAAAAAAAATGGATCCCCCCAAATAAAAAACTGATCCCCAAATAAAAACGGATCCCCAAATAAAAGACGGATCCCCATATAAAAACGGACGCCCCCCCCCCAAAAGATATCGGATTCCCAAATAAAAAACGGATCCCCATTTTAAAAACGGCCCCCCCTCCCAAATTAAAAACGCCCCCCCCCCCCCCCCTCCCCCCCCCCCCAAATAAAAAACGAATCCCCCCCCAAAATAACGGACAGCCAAATAAAAACGGATACTCAATTAAAAAACGGATCCCCAAATAAAAAACGGATTCCCCCAAATAAATAACGGAGCCCAAATAAAAATTGGATCCCCAAATAAAAAACGGACCCCCGCGAATAAACGACGGACACCCAAATAAAGAAATGGGCCCCTAAATAAAAAACGGACACCCAAATAAAAAACAGACACCCAAATAAAAAACGGACACCCAAATAAAAGCCGGATCCCCATATAAAAAATGGACCCCGCACCCCCAAAAAAAAATAAAATACGGATTTCCAAGTAAAAAACGGATCCCCCACGCCAAATAAAAAAAGGTTCGATGACCAAATAAAAAACGGAACCCCCAAATAAAAAACGGATCGCCCAAAATAGAAAACGGAAACCCATATAAAAAACGGATCCCCACCCCAAATAAAAAAGGGATCCCCCAATAAAAAACGGATCCCCCCCAATAGAAACGTACCCCCAAATAAAAAACGGCCCCCTCCAAATAAAAAACCCATTCGCAAATAAAAAACGGTCCTCCACCCCAAATAAAAAACGGATCGATCTCTAAATAAAAAATGTATCCTCAAATAAAAAACGGACAGCCAAATAAAAAACATTCCCGAATAAAAAACGGATCCCCAAATAAAGAACGGTCACCCAAATGAAAAATGGACCCCCAAATAAAAAACGATCCCCCCCCCCCCCCACACACACACACACCAAATAAAAAACGGGTCGCCAAATAAAAAACGGACCCCACCCCAATTAAAAAACGGAACTCCCAAATAAAAACGGACACCCCCAAATAAAAAACGGATCCCCAAATAAAAAACGGATCCTCAAATAAAAACGGATCCCCAAATAAAAAACGGACCCCCAAATAAAAAACGGATTCCCCCAAATAAAAAACAGATCCCCAAATTAAAAACGGACACCCTCCCAAATAAAAAACGGATCCCCCTTCAATAAAAACGGATCCCCAAATAAAAAACGGACCCCCAAATAAAAAACGAATTCCCCCCAAATGAAAAACTGGCACCCCACCCCAAATAAATAACGGAGCCCAAATAAAAATTGGATCACCAAATAAAAAACGGACACCCAAATAAAAAACAGATACCCAAATAAAAAATGGACCCCTAAATATAAAACGGAGACCCAAATAAAAAACGGACACTCAAATATAAAACGGATCCCCCAAATAAAAAACGGATCCCCCCCCAAAAAACGGATATCAAAATAAAAGACGGATCCCCATATAAAAACGGACGCCCCCCCCAAAAAAATCGCATTCCCAAATAAAAAACGGATCCCCAAATTAAAAACGCCCCACCCCATAAAAAACGAATCCCCCCCCAAAAAAAAACGGACAGCCAAATAAAAACGGATACTCAATTAAAAAACGGATCCCCACATAAAAAACGGATTCCCCCAAATAAATAACGGAGCCCAAATAAAAATTGTATCCCCAAATAAAAAACGGACTCCCCCGAATAAACGACGGACACCCAAATAAAAAAATGGACCCCTAAATAAAAAACGGACACCCAAATAAAAAACAGACACCCAAATAAAAAACGGACACCCAAATAAAAGCCGGATCCCCATATAAAAAATGGACCCCGCCCCCCCCCCCCCAAAAAAAAAATACGGATTTCCAAGTAAAAAACGGATCCCCCACCCCAAATAAAAAAAGGTTTGATGACCAAATAAAAAACGGAACCCCGAAATAAAAAACGGATCCCCAATAAAAAACGGCCCCCTCCAAATAAAAAACCCATTCCCAAATAAAAAACGGTCCTCCACCCCAAATAAAAAAGGGATCGATCTCCAAATAAAAAATGTATCCCCAAATAAAAAACGGACACCCAAATAAAAAACATTCCCAAATAAAAAACGGATCCCCAAATAAAAAACGGTCACCCAAATGAAAAATGGACCCACAAATAAAAAACAATCCCCCCCCCCCACACACACACACCAAATAAAATACGGGTCGCCAAATAAAAAACGGACACCCAAATAAAAAACAGATTTCCCCCAAATAAATAACGGACCCCCTCCCAAATAAAAGACGGACCCCCAAATAAAAAACGGATTCTCCCCAAATAAAAAACGGGCCCCCCAACCCAAATAAATAACGGAGCCCAAATAAAAATGGATCCCCAAATAAAAAACGGACACCCAAATAAAAAACGGATCCCCAAATAAAAAACGGACAGCCAAATAAAAAACGGACCCCCAAATAAAAAACGAACCCCCAAATAAAAAAATGGAACCCTAAATAAAAAACGGACACCCAAATAAAAAACGGACACCCAAATAAAAAACGAACACCCAAATAAAAAACAGACACCCAAATAAAAGACGGATCCCCATATAAAAAAATGACCCCCCCCCCACCCCAAAAATGAAATATGGATTTCCAAGTAAAAAACGGATCCCCCACCCCAAATAAAAAAAAGGTTCGTTGCCCAAATAAAAAACGGAACCCCCAAATAAAAAACGGATCGCCCAAAATAAAAAACGGATACCCATATAAAAAACGGACCCCGACCCCAAATAAAAAAGGCATCCCCCAATAAAAAACGGACCCCCCCCCAAAAAAAAATAAAAGACGGATACCCCCCAATAGAAAACGGACCCCCAAATAAAAAACGGCCCCCTCCAAATAAAAAAACCATTCCCAAATAAAAAACGGTCCTCCACCCCAAATAAAAAACGGATCGATCCCCAAATAATAAATGTATCCCCAAATAAAAAACGGACACCCAAATAAAAATCGTATCCTCAAATAAAAAACTGACCTCCAAATAAAAAAATGGACCCCCTCCAAATAAAAAACGGAACCCCAAATAAAAATGAATCCCCAAATAAAAGACGGATCCCCAAATAAAAACGGATCCCCAAATAAAAGACAAATCCCCATATAAAAACGGACCCGCCCCCAAAAAAAATCGGATTCCCAAATAAAAAACGGATCCCCCAAATAAAAAACTGACCACCAAATAAAAAAAATGAACCACCCCCGAAATAAAAAACGGATCCCCAAATAAAAGCGGATCCCCAAATAAAAGACGGATCCCCAGATAAAAACGGATCGCCAAATAACAGACAGATCCCCATATAAAAACGGACCCCCGAAAAAAAAAATCGAATTCCCAAATAAAAAACGGATCCCCAAATTAAAAACGGCCCACCTCCTAAATAAAAAACGCCCCCCCCCCCCCACACCCCAATAAAAGACGGATCCTCCTCCCCAAAAAACGGATCCCGAAATTAAAAACGGACACCCTCCCAAATAAAAAACGAATCCACCTTCAATAACAAACGGATCCCCAAATAAAAAACGGACCCCCAAATAAAAAACGAATTCCCCCCAAATAAAAAACTGGCACCCCACCCCAAATAAATAACGGAGCCCAAATCAAAATTGGATCACCAAATAAAAAACGGACACCCAAATAAAAAACGGATACCCAAATAAAAAATGGACCCTAAATATAAAACGGAGACCCAAATGAAAAACGGACACCCAAATATAAAACGAATCCGCCAAATAAAAAACGGATCCCCCCAAAAAAACGGACATCAAAATAAAAGAAGGATCCCCATATAAAAAACGGACCCCCCAAAAAAAATATCAAAAACAGATTTCCAAATAAAAAACAGATCCCCCACCCCAAATAAAAAACGGATCGATGCCCAAATAAAAAACGGGACCCACAATAAAAAACGGATCCCACCATATAAACGGATAACCATAAAAAAACGGACCCCACCCGAATAAAAAACGAATCCCCCCCACGAATAAAAAACGGACCCCCAAATACAAAACGGATTCCCCCCCAAATACAAAACGGATTCCCCCCCAAATAAAAAACGGACACCCAACCCAAATAAAAAACGGACACCCAAATGAAAAACGGACACCCAAATAAAAGACGGATCCCCATATAAAAAAGGACCCCCCCCCCCCAAAAAAAAATACGGATTTCCAAGTAAAAAACGGATCCCCCACTCAAATAAAAAAAAGGTTCGATGCCCAAATAAAAAACGGAACCCCCAAATAAAATACGGATCGCCCAAAATAAAAAACGGATTCCCATATTAAAAACGTACCCCCACCCCAAATAAAAAAGGGATCCCACGATAAAAAACGGACCCCCCCCCCCAATAAAAAACGGATCCCCCCAATTTAAAACGGACCCCCAAATAAAAAACGGCCCCCACCAAATAAAAAACCCATTCCAAAATAAAAAAACGGTCCTCCACCCCAAATAAAAAACGAATCAATCCCCAAATAAAAAATGGATCCCCAAATAAAATATGGACACCCAAATAAAAACGGACCCCCAAATAAAAAAAATGTATCCCCCCAAATAAAAAACTGATCCCCAAATAAAAACGGATCCCCAAATAAAAGACGGATCCCCATATAAAAACGGACGCCCCCCCCAAAGATATCGGATTCCCAAATAAAAAACGGATCCCCCAATTAAAAACGGCCCCCCCCCCCCTCCCAAATTAAAAACGCCCAATAAAAACGAATCCCCCCCAAAAAAATGGACAGCCAAATAAAAACGGATACTCAATTAAAAAACGAATCCCCAAATAAAAAACGGATTCCCCCAAATAAATAACGGAGCCCAAATAAAAATAGGATCCCCAAATAAAAAACGGACCCCCGCGAATAAACGACGGACACCCAAATAAAGAAATGGGCCCCTAAATAAAAAACGGACACCCAAATAAAAAACAGACACCCAAATAAAAAACGGACACCCAAATAAAAGCCGGATCCCCATATAAAAAATGGACCCCGCACCCCCCAAAAAAAATAAAATACGGATTTCCAAGTAAAAAACGGATCCCCCACGCCAAATAAAAAAATGTTCGATGACCAAATAAAAAACGGAACCCCCAAATAAAAAACGGATCGCCCAAAATAAAAAACGGATACCCATATAAAAAACGGATCCCCACCCCAAATAAAAAAGGGATCCCCCAATAAAAAACGGATCCCCCCCCCAATAGAAACGGACCCACAAATAAAAAACGGCCCCCTCCAAATAAAAAACCCATTCCCAAATAAAAAACGGTCCTCCACCCCAAATAAAAAACGGATCGATCTCTAAATAAAAAATGTATCCCCAAATAAAAAACGGACAGCCAAATAAAAAACATTCCCAAATAAAAAACGGATCCCCAAATAAAAAACCGGTCACCCAAATGAAAAATGGACCCCCAAATAAAAAACGATCCCCCCCCCCCACACACACACACACACCAAATAAAAAACGGGTCGCCAAATAAAAAACGGACCCCACCCCAATTAAAAAACGGAACTCCCATATAAAAACGGACACCCCCAAATAAAAAACGGATCCCCAAATAAAAAACGGATCCTCAAATAAAAACGGATCCCCAAATAAAAAACGGACCCCCAAATAAAAAACGGATTCCCCCAAATAAAAAACGGATCCCCAAATTAAAAACGGACACCCTCCAAAATAAAAAACGGATCCCCTTCAATAAAAAACGGACCCCCAAATAAAAAACGGACCCCCAAATAAAAAACGAATTCCCCCCAAATAAAAAACTGGCACCCCACCCCAAATAAATAACGGAGCCCAAATCAAAATTGGATCACCAAATAAAAAACGGACACCCAAATAAAAAACAGATACCCAAATAAAAAATGGACCCCTAAATATAAAACGGAGACCCAAATAAAAAACGGACACCCAAATATAAAACGGATCTCCAAAATAAAAAACGGATCCCCCCCAAAAAACGGATATCAAAATAAAAGACGGATCCCCATATAAAAACGGACGCCCCCCCCAAAAAAAATCGGATTCCCAAATAAAAAACGGATCCCCAAATTAAAAACGCCCCACCCCATAAAAAACGAATCCCCCCCCAAAAAAAACGGACAGCCAGATAAAAACGGATACTCAATTAAAAAACGGATCCCCACATAAAAAACGGATTCCCCCAAATAAATAACGGAGCCCAAATAAAAATTGTATCCCCAAATAAAAAACGGACTCCCCCGAAAAACGACGGACACCCAAATAAAAAAATGGACCCCTAAATAAAAAACGGACACCCAAATAAAAAACAGACACCCAAATAAAAAATGGACACCCAAATAAAAGCCGGATCCCCATATAAAAAATGGACCCCGCACACCCCCCCCCCAAAAAAAATACGGATTTCCAAGTAAAAAACGGATCCCCCACCCCAAATAAAAAAAGGTTTGATGACCAAATGAAAAACGGAACCCCCAAATAAAAAACGGATGGCACAAAATAAAAAACGGATACCCATATAAAAAACGAATCCCCATCCCAAATAAAAAAGGGATCCCCCAATAAAAAACGGCCCCCTCCAAATAAAAAACCCATTCCCAAATAAAAAACGGTCCTCCACCCCAAATAAAAAACGGATCGATCTCCAAATAAAAAATGTATCCCCAAATAAAAAACGGACACCCAAATAAAAAACATTCCCAAATAAAAAACGGATCCCCAAATAAAAAACGGTCACCCAAATGAAAATTGGACCCACAAATAAAAAACGATCCCCCCCCCCCACACACACACACCAAATAAAAAACGGGTCGCCAAATAAAAAACGGACCCCACCCCAATTAAAAAACGGAACTCCCAAATAAAAACGGACACCCCCAAATAAAAAACGGATCCCCAAATAAAAAACGGATCCTCAAATAAAAACGGATCCCCAAATAAAAAACGGAGCCCCAAATAAAAAACGGATTGCCCCAAATAAAAAACGAATCCCCAAATTAAAAACGGACACCCTCCCAAATAAAAAACGGATCCCCCTTCAATAAAAAACGGATCCCCAAATAAAAAACGGACCCCCAAATAAAAAACGAATTCCCCCCAAATAAAAAACTGGCACCCGACCCCAAATAAATAACGGAGCCCAAATAAAAATTGGATCACCAAATAAAAAACGGAACCCCAAATAAAAAACGGATACCCACCTCAAATAAAAAAGGGATCCCCCAATAAAAAACGGATCCCCCCAATAGAAACGGACCCCCAAATATAAAACGGCCCCCTCCAAATAAAAAACCCATTCCCAAATAAAAAACGGCCCCCACCCCAAATAAAAAACGGATCGATCTCCAAATAAAAAATGTATCCCCAAATAAAAAACGGACACCCAAATAAAAAACATTCCCAAATAAAAAACGGATCCCCAAATAAAAAACGGTCACCCGAATGAAAAATGGACCCCCAAATAAAAAACGATCCCCCCCACTACACACATACACCAAATAAAAAACGGGTCGCCAAATAAAAAACGGACCCCACCCCAATTAAAAAACGGAACTCCCAAATAAAAACGGACACCCCCAAATAAAAAACGGGTCCCCAAATAAAAAACGGATCCTCAAATAAAAACGGATCCCCAAATAAAAAACGGACCCCCAAATAAAAAACGGATTCCCCCATATAAAAAACGGATCCCCAAATTAAAAACGGACACCCTCCCAAATAAAAAACGGATCCACCTTCAATAAAAAACGGACCCCCAAATAAAAAACGAATTCCCCCCAAATAAAAAACTGGCACCCCATCCCAAATAAATAACGGAGCCCAAATCAAAATTGGATCACCAAATAAAAAACGGACACCCAAATAAAAAACAGATACCCAAATAAAAAATGGACCCCTAAATAAAAACGAAGACCCAAATAAAAAACGGACACCCAAAGATAAAACAGATCCCCCAAATAAAAAACGGATCCCCCCCAAAAAACGGACATCAAAATAAAAGAAGGATCCCCATATAAATAACGGACCCCCCCAAAAAAAATATCAAAAACAGATTTCCAAATAAAAAACAGATCCCCCACCCCAAATAAAAAACGGGTCGATACCCACAATAAAAAACGGACCCCACCCAAATAAAAAACGGATCCCCCCCACAAATAAAAAACGGACACCCAAATAAAAAACGGATTTCCCCCAAATAAATAACGAACCCCCTCCCAAATAAAAAACGGACCCCCAAATAAAAAACGGATTCCCCCCCAAATAAAAAACGGGCCCCCCAACCCAAATAAATAACGGAGCCCAAATAAAAAATGGATCCCCAAATAAAAAACGGACACCCAAATAAAAAACGGATCCCCAAATAAAAAACGGACAGCCAAATAAAAAACGGACCCCCAAATAAAAAACGAACACCCAAATAAAAAAATGGAACCCTAAATAAAAAACGGACACCCAAATAAAAAACGGACACCCAAATAAAAAACGGACACCCAAATAAAAAACAGACACCCAAATAAAAGACGGATCCCCATATAAAAAAATGACCCCCCCCCCCCACCCCAAAAATGAAATATGGATTTCCAAGTAAAAAACGGATCCCCCACCCCAAATAAAAAAAAGGTTCGATGCCCAAATAAAAAACGCAACCCCCAAATAAAAAACGGATCGCCCAAAATAAAAAACGGATACCCATATAAAAAACGGACCCCGACCCCAAATAAAAAGGCATCCCCCAATAAAAAACGGACCCCCCCCCCCCCAAAAAAAAAAACGGATACCCCCCAATAGAAAACGGACCCCCAAATAAAAAACGGCCCCCTCCAAATAAAAAACCCATTCCCAAATAAAAAACGGTCCTCCACCCCAAATAAAAAACGGATCGATCCCCAAATGAAAAATGGATCCCCAAATAAAAAACGGACACCCAAATAAAAATCGTATCCCCAAATAAAAAACTGACCTCCAAATAAAAAAAATGGACCCCCTCCAAATAAAAAACGGATCCCCAAATAAAAATGAATCCCCAAATAAAAGACGGATCCCCAAATAAAAACGGATCCCCAAATAAAAGACAAATCCCCATATAAAAACGGACCCGCCCCCCAAAAAAATCGGATTCCCAAATAAAAAACGGATCCCCCAAATAAAAAACTGACCACCAAATAAAAAAAATGGACCCCCCCGAAATAAAAAACGGATCCCCAAATAAAAGACGGATCTCCAGATAAAAATGGATCCCCAAATAACAGACAGATCCCCATATAAAAACGGACCCCCCCGAAAAAAAAAATCGGATTCCCAAATAAAAAACGGATCCCCAAATTAAAAACGGCCCAGCTCCTAAATAAAAAACGCCCCCCCCCCCCCCCCACACCCCAATAAAAGACGGATCCCCCCCAAAAAAGAACGGATCCCGAAATTAAAAACGGACACCCTCCCAAATAAAAAACGAATCCACCTTCAATAACAAACGGATCCCCAAATAAAAAACGGACCCCCAAATAAAAAACGAATTCCCCCCAAATAAAAAACTGGCACCCCACCCCAAATAAATAACGGAGCCCAAATCAAAATTGGATCACCAAATAAAAAACGGACACCCAAATAAATAACGGATACCCAAATAAAAAATGGACCCCTAAATATAAAACGGAGACCCAAATGAAAAACGGACACCCAAATATAAAACGGATCCCCCAAATAAAAAACGGATCCCCCCAAAAAAACGGACATCAAAATAAAAGAAGGATCCCCATATAAAAAATGGACCCCCCAAAAAAAATATCAAAAACGGATTTCCAAATAAAAAACAGATCCCCCACCCCAAATAAAAAACGGATCGATGCCCAAATAAAAAACGGGACCCACAATAAAAAACGGATCCCACCATATAAACGGATAACCATAAAAAAACGGACCCCACCCGAATAAAAAACAGATCCGCCCACAAATAAAAAACGGACACCCAAATAAAAAACGGATTTCCCTCAAATAAATAACGGACCCCCTCCCAAATAAAAAACGGACCCCCAAATAAAAAACGGATTCCCCCCAAATAAAAAACGGGCCCCCCAAACCAAATAAATAACGGAGCCCAAATAAAAAGTGGATCCCCAAATAAAAAACGGACACCCAAATAAAAAACGGATCCCCAAATAAAAAACGGACAGCCAAATAAAAAACGGACGCCCCAAATAAAAAACGAACCCCCAAATAGAAAAATGGACCCCTAAATAAAAAACGGACACCCAAATAAAAAACGGACACCCAAATAAAAGACGGATCCCCATATAAATAAATGACACCCCGCCCCCCCCCCAAATAAAATATGGATTTCCGAGTAAAAAACGGATCCCCACCCCAAATAAAAAAAAGGTTCGATGCCCAAATAAAAAACGGAACCCCCAAATAAAAAACGGATCGCCCAAAATAAAAAACGGATACCCATATAAAAAACTGACCCCCACCCCAAATAAAAAAGGGATCCCCCAATAAAAAACGGACCCCCCCCCCCAAATAAAAAACGGATACCCACCAATAGAAAACGGACCCCCAAATAAAAAACGGCCCCCTCCAAATAAAAAACCCATTCCCAAATATAAAACGGTCCTCCACCCTAAATAAAAAACGGATCGATCCCCAAATAAAAATGGATCCCCAAATAAAAAACGGACACCCAAATAAAAAACGTATCCCCAAATAAAAAACTGACCTCCAAATAAAAAAAATGGACCCCCCCCAAATAAAAAACGGATCCCCAAATAAAAACGGATCCCAAAATAAAAGACGGATCCCCAAATAAAAACGGATCCCCAAATAAAAGACAAATCCCCATATAAAAAATGGATCCCCAAATAAAATATGGACACCCAAATAAAAACGGACCCCCAAATAAAAAAAATGGATCCCCCCAAATAAAAAACTGATCCCCAAATAAAAGACAGATCCCCATATAAAAACGGACCCCCCCCCCAAAAAAAAATCGGATTCCCAAATAAAAAACGGATCCCCAAATTAAAAACGGCTCCCCTCCCAAATAAAAAACGGATTCCCCCAAATAAATAACGGAGCCCAAATAAAAATTGGATTCCCAAATAAAAAACGGACCCCGCTTCCCCAATTAAAAAAGGATACCCCCCCAATAAAAAACAGACCCCTAAATAAATAACGGACCCCTCCAAATAAAAATCAGATCCCTAAATAAAAAACGGACAACCAAATCAAAAACGGATCCTCCCAAATAAAAAACGGATGCCAAATAAAAAACGGACACCCAAATAAAAGACGGATCCCCATATAAAAAACGGAGCCCCACCCCTAATACAAAACGGATCCCCCAATAAAAAACGGATCCCCCACCCCAAATAAAAAACGGACCTACCCCCCTCCCCTAATAAAAAACGGATCGTCAAATAAGAAACAGATCCCCAAATAAAAAACGGATTCCCCCAAATAAAAAACGGATACACAAAATTAAAAACGGACCCCCTCCCAAACAAAAAACGGACCGCCCCCCAACAGAAAACGGACCCCCAAATAATAAACGGCCCCCTCCTAATAAAAAACCCATTCCCAAAATAAAAAACGGTCCTCCACCCCAAATAAAAAACGGATCAATCCCCAAATAAAAAATGGATCCCCAAATAAAAAACGGATTCCCCCAAATAAAGAACGGATCCCCAAATTAAAAACGGACACCCTCCCAAATAAAAAACGGATCCCCCTTCAATAAAAAACGGATCCCCAAATAAAAAACGGACCCCCAAATAAAAAACGGATCCCCCTTCAATAAAAAAACGGATCCCCAAATAAAAAACGGACCCCCAAATAAAAAACGAATTCCCCCCAAATAAAAAACTGGCACCCCACCCCAAATAAATAACGGAGCCCAAATAAATATTGGATCACCAAATAAAAAACGGACACCCAAATAAAAAACGGATACCCAAATAAAAAATGGACCCCTAAATATAAAACGGAGACCCAAATGAAAAACGGACACCCAAATATAAAACGGATCCCCCAAATAAAAAACGGATCCCCCCCAAAAAACGGACATCAAAATAAAAGAAGGATCCCCATATAAAAAATGGACCCCCCAAAAGAAATATCAAAAACGGATTTCCAAATAAAAAACAGATCCCCCACCCCAAATAAAAAACGGATCGATTCCCAAATAAAAAACGGGACCCACAATAAAAAACGGATCCCACCATATAAACGGATAACCATAAAAAAACGGACCCCACCCGAATAAAAACGGATCCCCCCACAAATAAAAAACGGACACCCAAATAAAAAACGGATTTCCCTCAAATAAATAAGGGACCCCCTCCCAAATAAAAAACGGACCCCCAAATAAAAAACGGATTCCCCCCAAATAAAAAACGGGCCCCCCAAACCAAATAAATAACGGAGCACAAATAAAAAGTGGATCCCCAAATAAAAAACGGACACCCTAATAAAAAGCGGATCCCCAAATAAAAAACGGACAGCCAAATAAAAAACGGACGCCCCAAATAAAAAACGAACCCCCAAATAGAAAAATGGACCCCTAAATAAAAAACGGACACCCAAATAAAAAACGGACACCCAAATAAAAAACGGACACCCAAATAAAAGACGGATCCCCATATAAAAAAATGACCCCCCCCCAAAAAATAAAATATGGATTTCCAAGTAAAAAACGGATCCCCACCCCAAATAAAAAAAAGGTTCGATGCCCAAATAAAAAACGTAACCCCCAAATAAAAAACGGATCGCCCAAAATAAAAAACGGATGCCCATATAAAAAACGGACCCCCACCCCTAATAAAAAACGGATCCCCCAAATAAAAAACTGACCACCAAATAAAAAAAATGGATCCCCCCGAAATAAAAAACGGATCCCCAAATACAAGCGGATCCCCAAATAAAAGACGGATCCCCAGATAAAAACGGATCCCCAAATAAAAGACAGATCCCCATATAAAAACGGACCCCCCCCCAAAAAAAATCGGATTCCCCAAAAAAAACGGATCCCCAAATTAGAAACGGCCCACCTCCTAAATAAAAAACGCCCCCCACCCCCACCCCAATAAAAGACGGATCCCCCCCCAAAATAACAGATCCCCAAATTAAAAACGGACACCCTCCCAAATAAAAAACGAATCCACCTTCAATAACAAACGGATCCCCAAATAAAAAACGAACCCCCAAATAAAAAACGAATTCCCCCCAAATAAAAAACTGGCACCCCACCCCAAATAAATAACGGAGCCCAAATCAAAATTGGATCACCAAATAAAAAACGGACACCCAAATAAAATACGGATACCCAAATAAAAAATGGACCCCTAAATATAAAACGGAGACCCAAATGAATAACGGACACCCAAATATAAAACAGATCCCCCAAATAAAAAACGGATCCCCCCAAAAAAACGGACATCAAAATAAAAGAAGGATCCCCATATAAAAAACGGACCCCCCCAAAAAAATATCAAAAACGGATTTCCAAATAAAAAACAGATCCCCCACCCCAAATAAAAAACGGATCGATGCCCAAATAAAAAACGGGACCCACAATAAAAAACGGATCCCACCATATAAACGGATTTCCCTCAAATAAATAACGGACCCCCTCCAAATAAAAAACGGACCCCCAAATAAAAAACGGATTCCCCCCAAATAAAAAACGGGCCCCCCAAACCAAATAAATAACGGAGCCCAAATAAAAAGTGGATCCCCAAATAAAAAACGGACACCCAAATAAAAAACGGATCCCCAAATAAAAAACGGACAGCCAAATAAAAAACGGACGCCCCAAATAAAAAACGAACACCCAAATAGAAAAATGGACCCCTAAATAAAAAACGGACACCCAAATAAAAAACGGACACCCAAATAAAAGACGGATCCCCATATAAATAAATGACACCCCGCCCCCCCCCCCCCAAATAAAATATGGATTTCCGAGTAAAAAACGGATCCCACCCCAAATAAAAAAAAGGTTCGATGCCCAAATAAAAAACGGAACCCCCAAATAAAAAACGGATCGCCCAAAATAAAAAACGGATACCCATATAAAAAACGGACCCCCACCCCAAATAAAAAAGGGATCCCCCAATAAAAAACGGAACCCCCCCCCAAATAAAAAACGGATACCCACCAATAGAAAACGGACCCCCAAATAAAAAACGGCCCCCTCCAAATAAAAAACCCATTCCCAAATAAAATACGGTCCTCCACCCTAAATAAAAAACGGATCGATCCCCAAATAAAAAATGGATCCCCAAATAAAAAACGGACACCCAAATAAAAAACGTATCCCCAAATAAAAAACTGACCTCCAAATAAAAAAAATGGACCCCCCCCCCCCCCAAATAAAAAACGGATCCCCAAATAAAAACGGATCCCAAAATAAAAGACGGATCCCCAAATAAAAACGGATCCCCAAATAAAAGACAAATCCCCATATAAAAAATGGATCCCCAAATAAAATATGGACACCCAAATAAAAACAGACCCCCAAATAAAAAAAATGGATCCCCCCAAATAAAAAACTGATCCCCAAATAAAAGACAGATCCCCATATAAAAACGGACCCCCCCCCCAAAAAAAAAATCGGATTCCCAAATAAAAAACGGATCCCCAAATTAAAAACGGCCCCCCTCCCAAATAAAAAACGGATTCCCCCAAATAAATAACGGAGCCCAAATAAAAATTGGATTCCCAAATAAAAAACGGACCCCGCTTCCCCAATTAAAAAAGGATACCCCCCCCAATAAAAAACAGATCCCTAAATAAAAAACGGACAACCAAATCAAAAACGGATCCTCCCAAATAAAAAACGGATGCCAAATAAAAAACGGACACCCAAATAAAAGACGGATCCCCATATAAAAAACGGAGCCCCACCCCTAATACAAAACGGATCCCCCAATAAAAAACGGATCCCCCACCCCAAATAAAAAACGGACCTACCCCCCTCCCCTAATAAAAAACGGATCGTCAAATAAGAAACAGATCCCAAAATAAAAAACGGATTCCCCCAAATAAAAAACGGATACAGAAAATTAAAAACGGACCCCCTCCCAAACAAAAAACGGACCGCCCCCCAATAGAAAACGGACACCCAAATAATAAACGGCCCCCTCCTAATAAAAAACCCATTCCCAAAATAAAAAACGGTCCTCCACCCCAAATAAAAAACGGATCAATCCCCAAATAAAAAATGGATCCCCAAATAAAAAACGGATTCCCCCAAATAAAGAACGGATCCCCAAATTAAAAACGGACACCCTCCCAAATAAAAAACGGATCGCCCTTCAATAAAAAACGGATCCCCAAATAAAAAACGGACCCCCAAATAAAAAACGGATCCCCCTTCAATAAAAAACGGATCCCCAAATAAAAAACGGACCCCCAAATTAAAAACGAATTCCCCCCAAATAAAAAACTGGCACCCCACCCCAAATAAATAACGGAGCCCAAATAAATATTGGATCACCAAATAGAAAACGGACACCCAAATAAAAAACGGATACCCAAATAAAAAATGGACCCCTAAATATAAAACGGAGACCCAAATGAAAAACGGACACCCAAATATAAAACGGATCCCCCAAATAAAAAACGGATCCCCCCCAAAAAACGGACATCAAAATAAAAGAAGGATCCCCATATAAAAAATGGACCCCCCAAAAGAAATATTAAAAACGGATTTCCAAATAAAAAACAGATCCCCCACCCCAAATAAAAAACGGATCGATGCCCAAATAAAAAACGGGACCCACAATAAAAAACGGATCCCACCATATAAACGGATAACCATAAAAAACGGACCCCACCCGAATAAAAAACGGATCCCCCCACAAATAAAAAACGGACACCCAAATAAAAAACGGATTTCCCTCAAATAAATAACGGACCCCCTCCCAATTAAAAAACGGACCCCCAAATAAAAAACGGATTCCCCCTAAATAAAAAACGGGCCCCCCAAACCAAATAAATAACGGAGCCCAAATAAAAAGTGGATCCCCAAATAAAAAACGGACACCCAAATAAAAAGCGGATCCCCAAATAAAAAACGGACAGCCAAATAAAAAACGGACGCCCCAAATAAAAAACGAACCCCCAAATAGAAAAATGGACCCCTAAATAAAAAACGGACACCCAAATAAAAAACGGACACCCAAATAAAAAACGGACACCCAAATAAAAGACGGATCCCCATATAAAAAAATGACCCCCCCCAAAAAAATAAAATATGGATTTCCAAGTAAAAAACGGATCCCCACCCCAAATAAAAAAAAGGTTCGATGCCCAAATAAAAAACATAACCCCCAAATAAAAAACGGATCGCCCAAAATAAAAAACGGATGCCCATATAAAAAACGGACCCCCACCCCTAATAAAAAACGGATCCCCCAAATAAAAAACTGACCACCAAATAAAAAAAATGGATCCCCCCGAAATAAAAAACGGATCCCCAAATAAAAGCGGATCCCCAAATAAAAGACGGATCCCCAGATAAAAACGGATCCCCAAATAAAAGACAGATCCCCATATAAAAACGGACCCCCCCCCCCAAAAAAAAATCGGATTCCCAAAAAAAAACGGATCCCCAAATTAAAAACGGCCACCTCCTAAATAAAAAACGCCCCCCCCCCACCCCACCCCAATAAAAGACGGATCCCCCCAAAATAACAGATCCCCAAATTAAAAACGGACACCCTCCCAAATAAAAAACGAATCCACCTTCAATAACAAACGGATCCCCAAATAAAAAACGGACCCCCAAATAAAAAACGAATTCCCCCCAAATAAAAAACTGGCACCCCACCCCAAATAAATAACGGAGCCCAAATCAAAATTGGATCACCAAATAAAAAACGGACACCCAAATAAAAAACGGATACCCAAATAAAAAATGGACCCCTAAATATAAAACGGAGACCCAAATAAAAAACGGACACCCAAATATAAAACGGATCCCCCAAATTAAAAACGGATCCCCCCCAAAAAACGGACATCAAAATAAAAGAAGGATCCACATATAAAAAACGGACCCCCCCAAAAAAAATATCAAATACGGATTTCCAAATAAAAAACAGATCCCCCACCCCAAATAAAAAACGGATCGATGCCCAAATAAAAAATGGATCCCCAAATAAAAAACGGACACCCAAATAAAAAACGTATCCCCAAATAAAAAACTGACCTCCAAATAAAAAAAATGGACCCCCCCCCCCCCAAATAAATAACGGATCCCCAAATAAAAACGGATCCCCAAATAAAAGACGGATCCCCAAATAAAAACGGATCCCCAAATAAAAGACAAATCCCCATATAAAAACGGACCCCGACCCCCAAATAAAAACGGATCCCCAAATAAAAGACAGATCCCCATATAAAAACGGACCCCCCCCAAAAAAAAAATCGGATTCCCAAATAAAAAACGGATCCTCAAATTAAAAACAGCCCCCCTCCCAAATAAAAAACGGATTCCCCCAAATAAATAACGGAGCCCAAATAAAAATTGGATTCCCAAATAAAAAACGGACCCCGCTTCCCCAATTAAAAAAGGATACCCCCCAATAAAAAACAGACCCCTAAATAAATAACGGACCCCTCCAAATAAAAATCAGATCCCTAAATAAAAAACGGACAACCAAATCAAAAACGGATCCTCCCAAATAAAAAACGGATGCCAAATAAAAAACGGACACCCAAATAAAAGACGGATCCCCATATAAAAAACGGAGCCCCACCCCTAATACAAAACGGATCCCCCAATAAAAAACGGATCCCCCACCCCAAATAAAAAAGGACCTACCCCCCTCCCCTAATAAAAAACGGATCGTCAAATAAGAAACAGATCCCCAAATAAAAAACGGATTCCCCCAAATAAAAAACGGATACAGAAAATTAAAAACGGACCCCCTCCCAAACAAAAAACGGACCGCCCCCCAATAGAAAACGGACCCCCAAATAATTAACGGCCCCCTCCTAATAAAAAACCCATTCCCAAAATAAAAAACGGTCCTCCACCCCAAATAAAAAACGGATCAATCCCCAAATAAAAAATGGATCCCCAAATAAAAAACGGATTCCCCCAAATAAAAAACGGATCCCCAAATTAAAAACGGACACCCTCCCAAATAAAAAACGGATCCCCCTTCAATAAAAAACGGATCCCCAAATAAAAAACGGACCCCCAAATAAAAAACGAATTCCCCCCAAATAAAAAACTGGCACCCCACCCCAAATAAATAACGGAGCCCAAATAAATATTGGATCACCAAATAAAAAACGGACACCCAAATAAAAAACGGATACCCAAATAAAAAATGGACCCCTAAATATAAAACGGAGACCCAAATAAACAACGGATCCCCCAAATAGAAAACGGATCCACCCCAAAAAACGGACATCAAAATAAAAGAAGGATCCCCATATAAGAAACGGACCCCCCAAAAAAATATCAAAAACGGATTTCCAAATAAAAAATAGATCCCCCACCCCAAATAAAAAACGGATCGATGCCCAAATAAAAAACGGGACCCACAATAAAAAACGGATCCCACCATATAAACGGATAACCATATAAAAAACGGACCCCACCAAAATAAAAAACGGATCCCCCCACAAATAAAAAACGGACACCCAAATAAAAAAAATGATTTCCCCCAAATAAATAACGGACCCCCTCCCAAATAAAAAACGGACCCCCAAATAAAAAACGGATTCACCCCAAATAAAAAACGGGCCCCCCAACCCAAATAAATAACGGAGCCCAAATAAAAAATGGATCCCCAATTAAAAAATGGACACCCAAATAAAAAACGGATCCCCAAATAAAAAACGGACAGCCAAATAAAAAACGGACCCCCCAAATAAAAAACGAACCCCCAAATAAAAAAATTGACCCCTAAATAAAAAACGGACACCCAAATAAAAAACGGGCACCCAAATAAAAAACGAACACCCAAATAAAAGACGGATCCCCATATAAATAAATGACCCCCCCCCGCCCCGCCCCCCAAATAAAATATGGATTTCCAAGTAAAAAACGGATCCCCACCCCAAATAAAAAAAAGGTTCGATGCCCAAATAAAAAACGGAACCCCCCAATAAAAAACGGATCGCCCAAAATAAAAAACGGATACCCATATAAAAAACGTACCCCCACCCCAAATAAAAAAGGGATCCCCCAATAAAAAACGGACCCCCCCCCCCCCCCAAATTAAAAACGGATACCCACCAATAGAAAACGGACCCCCAAATAAAAAACATCCCCCTCCAAATAAAAAACCCATTCCCAAATAAAAAACGGTCCTCCACCACAAATAAAAAACGGATCGATCCCCAAATAAAAAATAGATCCCCAAATAAAAAACGGACACCCAAATAAAAAACGTATCCCCAAATAAAAAACTGACCTCCAAATAAAAAAAATGGACCCCCCCCCCCCAAATAAAAAACGTATCCCCAAATAAAAACGGATCCTCAAATAAAAGACGGATCCCCAAATAAAAACGGATCCCCAAATAAAAGACAAATCCCCATATAAAAACGGACCCCGACGCCCAAATAAAAACGGATCCCCAAATAAAAGACAGATCCCCATATAAAAACGGACCCCCCCCCCAAAAAAAAAATCGGATTCCCAAATAAAAAACGGATCCCCAAATTAAAAATGGCCCCCCTCCCAAATAAAAAACGGATTCCCCCAAATAAATAACGGAGCCCAAATAAAAATTGGATTCCCAAATAAAAAACGGACCCCGCTTCCCCAATTAAAAAAGGATACCCCCCTCCAATAAAAAACAGACCCCTAAATAAATAACGGACCCCTCCAAATAAAAATCAGATCCCTAAATAAAAAACGGACAGCCAAATCAAAAACGGATCCTCCCAAATAAAAAATGGATGCCAAATAAAAAACGGATACCCAAATAAAAGACGGATCCCCATATAAAAAACGGAGCCCCACCCCTAATACAAAACGGATCCCCCAATAAAAAACGGATCCCCCACCCCAAATAAAAAACGGATCGATGCCCAAATGAAAAACGGAACACCCAAATAAAAAACGGACACCCCCAAATAAAAAACGTAACGCCCAAATAAAACGGCCCCCCCCCCCAATAAAAAACAGGTCCCCAAATAAAAAAGGGAACCTCTCACCAAATAAGAACGGACCTACCCCCCTCCCCTAACAAAAAACGGATCGTCAAATAAGAAACAGATCCCCAAATAAAAAACGGATTCCCCCAAATAAAAAACGGATACACAAAATTAAAAACGGACCCCCTCCCAAACAAAAAACGGACCGCCTCCCAATAGAAAACGGACCCCCAAATAATAAACGGCCCCCTCCTAATAAAAAACCCATTCCCAAAATAAAAAACGGTTCTCCACCCCAAATAAAAAACGGATCAATCCCCAAATAAAAAATGGATCCCCAAATAAAAAACGGATTCCCCCAAATAAAAAACGGATCCCCAAATTAAAAACGGACACCCTCCCAAATAAAAAACGGATCCCCCTTCAATAAAAAACGGATCCCCAAATAAAAAACGGACCCCCAAATAAAAAACGGATCCCCTTCAATAAAAAACGGATCCCCAAATAAAAAACGGACCCCCAAATAAAAAACGAATTCCCCCCAAATAAAAAACTGGCACCCCACCCCAAATAAATAACGGAGCCCAAATAAATATTGGATCACCAAATAAAAAACGGACACCCAAATAAAAAACGGATACCCAAATAAAAAATGGACCCCTAAATATAAAACGGAGACCCAAATAAAAAACGGATCCCCCAAATAGAAAACGGATCCACCCCAAAAGACGGACATCAAAATAAAAGAAGGATCCCCATATAAAAAACGGACCCCCCAAAAAAAATATCAAAAACGGATTTCCAAATAAAAAACAGATCCCCCACCCCAAATAAAAAACGGATCGATGCCCAAATAAAAAACGGGACCCACAATAAAAAACGGATCCCACCATATAAACGGATAACCATATAAAAAACGGACCCCACCAAAATAAAAAACGGATCCCCCACAAATAAAAAACGGACACCCAAATAAAAAAATGATTTCCCCCAAATAAATAACGGACCCCCTCCCAAATAAAAAACGGAGCCCCAAATAAAAAACGGATTCACCCCAAATAAAAAACGTGCCCCCCAACCCAAATAAATAACGGAGCCCAAATAAAAAATGGATCCCTAATTAAAAAATCGACACCCAAATAAAAACGGATCCCCAAATAAAAAAAGGACAGCCAAATAAAAAACGGACCCCCCAAATAAAAAACGAACCCCCAAATAAAAAAATTGACCCCTAAATAAAAAACGGACACCCAAATAAAAAACGGGCACCCAAATAAAAAACGGACACCCAAATAAAAGACGGATCCCCATATAAATAAATGACCCCCCCCCCCCCCAATAAAATATGGATTTCCAAGTAAAAAACGGATCCCCACCCCAAATAAATAAAGGTTCGATGCCCAAATAAAAAACGGAACCCCCAAATAAAAAACGGATCGCCCAAAATAAAAAACGGATACCCATATAAAAAACGGACCCCCACCCCAAATAAAAAAGGGATCCCCCAATAAAAAACGGACCCCTCCCCCCAAAAAAAAAAATAAAAAACGGATACCCACCAATAGAAAACGGACCCCCAAATAAAAAACAGCTCCCTCCAAATAAAAAACCCATTCCCAAATAAAAAACGGTCCTCCACCCCAAATAAAAACGGATCGATCCCCAAATAAAAAACGTATCCCCAAATAAAAAACTGACCTCCAAATAAAAAAAATGGACCCCCCCCCAAATAAAAAACGGATCCCCAAATAAAAACGGATCCCCAAATAAAAGACGGATCCCCAAATAAAAACGGATCCCCAAATAAAAGACAAATCCCCATATAAAAACGGACCCCCCCCAAAAAAAAAAATCGGATTCCCAAAAAAAAACGGATCCCCAAATTAAAAACGGCCCCCCTCCCAAATAAAACACGGATTCCCCCAAATAAATAACGGAGCCCAAATAAAAATTGGATTCCCAAATAAAAAACGGACCCCGCTTCCCCAATTAAAAAAGGATACCCCCCCCCCCCCCCCCCCAATAAAAAACAGACCCCTAAATAAATAACGGACCCCTCCAAATAAAAATCAGATCCCTAAATAAAAAACGGACAGCCAAATCAAAAACGGATCCTCCCAAATAAAAAAC
The DNA here is from genome assembly GCA_964016885.1 of Eledone cirrhosa. Classification (NCBI taxonomy): domain Eukaryota; kingdom Metazoa; phylum Mollusca; class Cephalopoda; order Octopoda; family Eledonidae; genus Eledone; species Eledone cirrhosa. The sequence continues at coordinate 290,828,881 of OZ024740.1, forward strand.
GGATGCCAAATAAAAAACGGACACCTAAATAAAAGACGGGTCCCCATATAAAAAACGGAGCCCCACCCCTAATACAAAACGGATCCCCCAATAAAAAACGGATCCCCCACCCCAAATAAAAAACGGATCGATGCCCAAATGAAAAACGGACACCCCCAAATAAAAAACGGAACGCCCAAATAAAACGGTCCCCCCCCCCAATAAAAAACAGGTCCCCAAATAAAAAAGGGAACCTCTCACGAAATAAAAACGGACCTACCCCCTCCCCTAATAAAAAACGGATCGTCAAATAAGAAACAGATCCCCAAATAAAAAACGGATTCCCCCAAATAAAAAACGGATTCCCCCAAATAAAAAACGGATACACAAAATTAAAAACGGACCCCTCCCAAACAAAAAACGGACCGCCCCCCAATAGAAAACGGATCCCCAAATAATAAACGGCCCCCTCCTAATAAAAAACCCATTCCCAAAATAAAAAACGGTCCTCCACCCCAAATAAAAAACGGATCAATCCCCAAATAAAAAATGGATCCCCAAATAAAAAACGGATTCCCCCAAATAAAAAACGGATCCCCAAATTAAAAACGGACACCCTCCCAAATAAAAAACGGATCCCCCTTCAATAAAAAACGGATCCCCAAATAAAAAACGGACCCCCAAATAAAAAACGGATCCCCCCTCAATAAAAAACGGATCCCCAAATAAAAAACGGACCCCCAAATAAAAAACGAATTCCCCCCAAATAAAAAAACTGGCACCCCACCCCAAATAAATAACGGAGCCCGAATAAAAATTGGATCCCCAAATAAAAAACGGATCCCCAAATAAAAAACGGACACCCAAATCAAAAACGGACCCTCCAAATAAAAAATGGACCCCCAAATAAAAAAAATTGACCCCTAAATAAAAAACGTAGACCCAAATAAAAAACGGACACCCAAATAAAAACGGATCCCCCCAAATTAAAACGGATCCCCAAATAAAATACGGACACCCAAATAAAAGAAGGATCCCCATATAAAAAAAGACCGCCCCCCAAAAAAATATCAAAAACGGATTTCCAAATAAAAAACGGATCCCCCACCCCAAATAAAAAACGGATCAATGCCCAAATAAAAACGGGACGCCCCAATAAAAAACGGATTCCCCCAAATAAACGTATACCCATATAAAAAACGGACCCCACCCAAATAAAAAACGGATCCCCCCCACAAATAAAAAACGGACACCAAAATAAAAAACGGATTTCCCACAAATAAATAACGGACCCCTCCAAAATAAAAAATGGACCCCCAAATAAAAAACGGATTCTCCCCAAATAAAAACTGGCACCCCAACCCAAATAAATAACGGAGCCCAAATAAAGATTGGATCACCAAATAAAAAACGGACACCCAAATAAAAAACGGATACCCAAATAAAAAACGGATCCCCAAATAAAAAACGGACCCTCCATATAAAAAACGGACACCCAAATAAAAAAATGGACCCCTAAATATAAAACGGAGACCCAAATAAAAAACGGACACCCAAATAAAAAACGGATCCCCCCAAATAAAAAACGGATCCCCCCAAAAAAACGGACACCCAAATAAAAGAAGGATCCCCATATAAAAACGGACACCCCTAAAAAAATATCAAAAACGGATTTCCAAATAAAGAACGGATCCCCCACCCCAAATAAAAAACGGATCGATGCCCAAATAAAAAACGGGCCCCCCCCCCCCATAAAAAACGGATCCCCCAAATAAACATATACCCATATAAAAAACGGACCCCACCGAAATAAAAAACGGATCCCCCCCCACAATTATAAAACGGACACCCAAATAAAAAACGGATTTCCCCAAATAAATAACGGACCCCCTCCCAATTAAAAAACGGACCCCCAAATAAAAAACGGATTCCCCCCAAATAAAAAACGGGCCCGCCACCCCAAATAAATAAAGGAGCCCAAATAAAAAATGGATCCCCAAATAAAAAACGGACACCCAAATAAAAACGGATCCCCAAATAAAAACGGACACCCATATAAAAAACGGACCCTCCCTTCCCCAATTAAAAACGGACCCCCCCTCCTTCCCCAATAAAAAACGGCCCCCTCCAAATAAAAAACAGATCCCTAAATAAAAAACGGACACCCAAATAAAAAACGAATTCCCAAATAAAAAACGGATCCCCAATTAAAAAACGGACACCCAAATGAAAAATGGACGCCCAAATAAAACAAGCCCCCCCCCCCCCCACACACACACACACACACGCACACCAAATAAAAAACGGATCGCCAAATAAAAAAGGGACCCCGCCCCAATTAAAAAACGGACCCCCTCCCGAATAAAAAACGGATTCCCCCCAAATAAAAAACTGGCACCCCACCCCAAATAAATAACGGAGCACAAATAAAAATTGGATCCCCAAATAAAAAACGGACACCCAAATAAAAAACGGATCCCCAAATAAAAAACGGACACCCAAATAAAAAACGGACCCTCCAAATAAAAAATGTACCCCCAAATTAAAAAAATTGACCCCTAAATAAAAAACGGAGACCCAAATAAAAAACGGACACCCAAATAATAAAACGGATCCCCCCAAATAAATACGGATCCCCAAATAAAAAACGGACACCCAAATAAAAGAAGGATCCCCATATAAAAAAAGGACCGCCCACCAAAAAATATCAAAAACGGATTTCCAAATAAAAAACGGATCCCCCACCCCAAATAAAAAACGGATCGATGACCAAATAAAAAACGGGACGCCCCAATAAAAAACGGATTCCCCCAAATAAACGTATACCCATATAAAAAACGGACCCCCACCCAAATAAAAACGGATCCCCCCCCACAAATAAAAAACGGACACCAAAATAAAAAACGGATTTCCCACAAATAAATAACGGACCCCTCCAAAATAAAAAATGGACCCCCAAATAAAAAACGGATTCTCCCCAAATAAAAACTGGCACCCCAACCCAAATAAATAACGGAGCCCAAATAAAAATTGGATCACCAAATAAAAAACGGACACCCAAATAAAAATCGGATACCCAAATAAAAAACAGATCCCCAAATAAAAAACGGACCCTCCAAATAAAAAACGGATCCCCCCCCAAAAAACGGACACCCAAATAAAAACGGATCCCCAAATAAAAAACGGACCCCCAAATAAAAAACGGATTCCCCCAAATAAAAAACGGATCCCCAAATTAAAAACGGACCCCCTCCCAAATAAAAAACGGATTCCCCCCAAATAAAAAACTGGCACCCCACCCCAAATAAATAACGGAGCCCAAATAAAAATTGGATCCCCAAATAAAAAACGGACACCCAAATAAAAAACGGACCCTCCAAATAAAAAATGGACCCCCAAATAAAAAAAATTGACCCCTAAATAAAAAACGGAGACCCAAATAAAAAACTGACACCCAAATAAAAAACGGACCCTCCAAATAAAAAATGGGCCCCCAAATTAAAAAAATTGACCCCTAAATAAAAAACGGAGACCCAAATAAAAAACGGAGACCCAAATAAAAACGGACACCCAAATAAAAAACGGATCCCCCCAAATAAAAAACGGATCCCCCCCAAAAAAACGGACACCCAAATAAAAGAAGGATCCCCATATAAAAACGGACACCCCTAAAAAAAATATCAAAAACGGATTTCCAAATAAAAAACGGATCCCCCACCCCAAATAAAAAACGGATCGATGCCCAAATAAAAAACGGACACCAAATGAAAAATGGACGCCCAAATAAAACAACCCCCCCCCCCCCCCACACACACACACACACACACACACCAAATAAAAAACGGATCGCCAAATAAAAAACGGACCCCGCCCCAATTAAAAAACGGAACTCCCAAATAAAAACGGACAACCCCAAATAAAAAACGGATCCCCAAATAAAAAACGGATCCTCAAATAAAAACGGATCACCAAATAAAAAACGGACCCCCAAATAAAAAACGGATTCCCCCAAATAAAAAACGGATCCCCAAATTAAAAACGGACCCCCTCCCAAATAAAAAACGGATTCCCCCCAAATAAAAAACTGGCACCCCACCCCAAATAAATAACGGAGCCCAAATAAAAATTGGATCCCCAAATAAAAAACGGACACCCAAATAAAAAACGGATCCCCAAATAAAAAACGGACACCCAAATAAAAAACGGACCCTCCAAATAAAAAATGGACCCCCAAATAAAAAAAATTGACCCCTAAATAAAAAACGGAGACCCAAATAAAAAACGGACACCCAAATAAAAAACGGACCCTCCAAATAAAAAATGGGCCCCCAAATTAAAAAAATTGACCCCTAAATAAAAAACGGAGACCCAAATAAAAAACGGAGACCCAAATAAAAACGGACACCCAAATAAAAAACGGATCCCCCCAAATAGAAAACGGATCCCCCCAAAAAAAACGGACACCCAAATAAAAGAAGGATCCCCATATAAAGACGGACACCCCTAAAAAAAATATCAAAAACGGATTTCCAAATAAAAAACGGATCCCCCACCCCAAATAAAAAACGGATCGATGCCCAAATAAAAAACGGGGCCTCCCCATAAAAAACGGATCCCCCAAATAAACATATACCCATATAAAAAACGGACCCCACCGAAATAAAAAACGTATCCCCCCCACAAATAAAAAACGGACACCCAAATAAAAAACGGATTTCCCCCAAATAAATAACGGACCCCCTCCCAATTAAAAAACGGACCCCAAATAAAAAACGGATTCCCCCCAAATAAAATACGGGCCCCCCCACCCCAAATAAATAACGGAGCCCAAATAGAAAATGGATCCCCAAATAAAAAAACGACACCCAAATAAAAAATGGATCCCCAAATAAAAAACGGACACCTATATAAAAAACGGACCCCCCCTTCCCCAATTAAAAACGGACCCCCCCTCCTTCCCCAATAAAAAACGGCCCCTCCAAATAAAAAACAGATCTCTAAATAAAAAACGGACACCCAAATAAAAAACGAATTCCCAAATAAAAAACGGATCCCCAAATAAAAAACGGACACCAAATGAAAAATGGACGCCCAGATATAACCCCCCCCCCCACACACACACACACCAAATAAAAAACGGATCGCCAAATAAAAAACGGATTCCCCCAAATAAAAAACGGATCCCCAAATTAAAAACGGACCCCCTCCCAAATAAAAAACGGATTCCCCCCAAATAAAAAACTGGCACCCCACCCCAAATAAATAACGGAGCCCAAATAAAAATTGGATCCCCAAATAAAAAACGGACACCCAAATAAAAAACGGATCCCCAAATAAAAAACGGACACCCAAATAAAAAACGGACCCTCCAATTAAAAAATGGACCCCCAAATAAAAAAAATTGACCCCTAAATAAAAAACGGATACCCAAATAAAAGAAGGATCCCCATATAAAGACGGACACCCCTAAAAAAAATATCAAAAACGGATTTCCAAATAAAAAACGGATCCCCCACCCCAAATAAAAAACGGATCGATGCCCAAATAAAAAACGGGGCCTCCCCATAAAAAACGGATCCCCCAAATAAACATATACCCATATAAAAAACGGACCCCACCGAAATAAAAAACGGATCCCCCCCCACAAATATAAAATGGACACCCAAATAAAAAACGGATTTCCCCAAATAAATAACGGACCCCCTCCCAATTAAAAAGCGGACCCCCAAATAAAAAACGGATTCCCCCCAAATAAAAAACGGGCCCGCCACCCCAAATAAATAAAGGAGCCCAAATAAAAAATAGATCCCCAAATAAAAAACGGACACCCAAATAAAAACGGATCCCCAAATAAAAAACGGACACCCATATAAAAAACGGACCCTCCCTTCCCCAATTAAAAACGGACCCCCCTCCTTCCCCAATAAAAAACGGCCCCCTCCAAATAAAAAACAGATCCCTAAATAAAAAACGGACACCCAAATAAAAAACGAATTCCCAAATAAAAAACGGATCCCCAATTAAAAAACGGACACCCAAATGAAAAATGGACGCCCAAATAAAACAAGCCCCCCCCCCCACACACACACACACGCACACCAAATAAAAAACGAATCGCCAAATAAAAAAGGGACCCCGCCCCAATTAAAAAACGGACCCCCTCCCGAATAAAAAACGGATTCCCCCCAAATAAAAAATTGGCACCCCACCCCAAATAAATAACGGAGCACAAATAAAAATTGGATCCCCAAATAAAAAACGGACACCCAAATAAAAAACGGATCCCCAAATAAAAAACGGACACCCAAATAAAAAACGGACCCTCCAAATAAAAAATGTACCCCAAATTAAAAAAATTGACCCCTAAATAAAAAACGGAGACCCAAATAAAAAACGGACACCCAAATAATAAAACGGATCCCCCCAAATAAATACGTATCCCCAAATAAAAAACGGACACCCAAATAAAAGAAGGATCCCCATATAAAAAAAGGACCGCCCACCAAAAAATATCAAAAACGGATTTCCAAATAAAAAACGGATCCCCCACCCCAAATAAAAAACGGATCGATGACCAAATAAAAAACGGGACGCCCCAATAAAAAACGGATTCCCCCAAATAAACGTATACCCATATAAAAAACGGACCCCCACCCAAATAAAAACGGATCCCCCCCCCACAAATAAAAAACGGACACCAAAATAAAAAACGGATTTCCCACAAATAAATAACGGACCCCTCCAAAATAAAAAATGGACCCCCAAATAAAAAACGGATTCTCCCCAAATAAAAACTGGCACCCCAACCCAAATAAATAACGGAGCCCAAATAAAAATTGGATCACCAAATAAAAAACGGACACCCAAATAAAAATCGGATACCCAAATAAAAAACGGATCGATGCCCAAATAAAAAACGGACACCAAATGAAAAATGGACGCCCAAATAAAACAACCGCCCCCCCCCCCCACACACACACACACACACACCAAATAAAAAACGGATCGCCAAATAAAAAACGGACCCCGCCCCAATTAAAAAACGGAACTCCCAAATAAAAACGGACAACCCCAAATAAAAAACGGATCCCCAAATAAAAAACGGATCCTCAAATAAAAACGGATCCCCAAATAAAAAACGGACCCCCAAATAGAAAACGGATTCCCCCAAATAAAAAACGGATCCCCAAATTAAAAACGGACCCCCTCCCAAATAAAAAACGGATTCCCCCCAAATAAAAAACTGGCACCCCACCCCAAATAAATAACGGAGCCCAAATAAAAATTGGATCCCCAAATAAAAAACGGACACCCAAATAAAAAACGGATCCCCAAATAAAAAACGGACACCCAAATAAAAAACGGACCCTCCAAATAAAAAATGGGCCCCCAAATTAAAAAAATTGACCCCTAAATAAAAAACGGAGACCCAAATAAAAAACGGAGACCTAAATAAAAACGGACACCCAAATAAAAAACGGATCCCCCCAAATAGAAAACGGATCCCCCCCAAAAAAACGGACACCCAAATAAAAGAAGGATCCCCATATAAAGACGGACACCCCTAAAAAAAATATCAAAAACGGATTTCCAAATAAAAAACGGATCCCCCACCCCAAATAAAAAACGGATCGATGCCCAAATAAAAAACGGGGCCTCCCCATAAAAAACGGATCCCCCAAATAAACATATACCCATATAAAAAACGGACCCCACCGAAATAAAAAACGTATCCCCCCCACAAATAAAAAACGGACCCCACCCAAATAAAAAACGGATTTCCCCCAAATAAATAACGGACCCCCTCCCAATTAAAAAACGGACCCCCAAATAAAAAACGGATTCCCCCCAAATAAAATACGGGCCCCCCCACCCCAAATAAATAACGGAGCCCAAATAGAAAATGGATCCCCAAATAAAAAAACGACACCCAAATAAAAAATGGATCCCCAAATAAAAAACGGACACCTATATAAAAAACGGACCCCCCCTTCCCCAATTAAAAACGGACCCCCCCTCCTTCCCCAATAAAAAACGGCCCCTCCAAATAAAAAACAGATCTCTAAATAAAAAACGGACACCCAAATAAAAAACGAATTCCCAAATAAAAAACGGATCCCCAAATAAAAAACGGACACCAAATGAAATATGGACGCCCAGATATAACCCCCCCACACACACACACACACACACACACCAAATAAAAAACGGGACGCCCCAATGAAAAACGGATTCCCCCAAATAAACGTATACCCATATAAAAAACGGACCCCCACTCAAATAAAAACGGATCCCCCCCACAAATAAAAAACGGACACCAAAATGAAAAACGGATTTCCCACAAATAAATAACGGACCCCTCCAAAATAAAAAATGGACCCCCAAATAAAAAACGGATTCTCCCCAAATAAAAACTGGCACCCCAACCCAAATAAATAACGGAGCCCAAATAAAAATTGGTTCACAAAATAAAAAACGGACACCCAAATAAAAAACGGATACCCAAATAAAAAACGGATCCCCAAATAAAAAACGGAGCCCTCCAAATAAAAAACAGACACCCAAATAAAAAAATAGACCCCTAAATATAAAACGGAGACCCAAATAAAAAACGGACACCCAAATAAAAAACGGATCCGCCCAAATAAAAAACGGATCCCCCACAAAAAACGGACACCCAAATAAAAGAAGGATCCCCATATAAAAACGGACACCCCTAAAAAAAATATCAAAAACGGATTTCCAAATAAAAAACGGATCCCCCACCCCAAATAAAAAACGGATCGATGCCCAAGTAAAAAACGTGGCCTCCCCATAAAAAACGGATCCCCCAAATAAACATATACCCATATAAAAAACGGAGCCCACCGAAATAAAAAACGGATCCCCCCCACAAATAAAAAACGGACACCCAAATAAAAAAACGGATTTCCCCCAAATAAATAACGGACCCCCTCCCAATTAAAAAACGGACCCCCAAATAAAAACGGATTCCCCCCAAATAAAAAACGGGCCCCCCACCCCAAATAAATAACGGAGCCCAAATAAAAATGGATCCCCAAATAAAAAACCGACACCCAAATAAAAATGGATCCCCAAATAAAAAACGGACACCCATATAAAAAACGGACACCCCCCCTTCCCCAATTAAAAACGGAACCCCCTCCTTCCCCAATAAAAAACGGCCCCCTCCAAATAAAAAACAGATCTCTAAATAAAAAACGGACACCCAAATAAAAAACGAATTCCCAAATAAAAAACGGATCCCCAAATAAAAAACGGACACCAAATGAAAAATGGACGCCCAAATAAAACAACCCCCCCCCCCCCCCCACACACACACACACACACCAAATAAAAAACGGATCGCCAAATAAAAAACGGACCCCGCCCCAATTAAAAAACGGAACTCCCAAATAAAAACGGACAACCCCAAATAAAAAACGGATCCCCAAATAAAAAACGGATCCTCAAATAAAAACGGATCCCCAAATAAAAAACGGACCCCCAAATAAAAAACGGATTCCCCCAAATAAAAAACGGATCCCCAAATTAAAAACGGACCCCCTCCCAAATAAAAAACAGATTCCCCCCAAATAAAAAACTGGCACCCCACCCCAAATAAATAACGGATCCCCAAATAAAAAACGGACACCCAAATAAAAAACGGACCCTCCAAATAAAAAATGGACCCCCAAATAAAAAAAATTGACCCCTAAATAAAAAACGGAGACCCAAATCAGAAACGGACACCCAAATAAAAAACGGATCCCCCCAAATAAATACGGTTCCCCAAATAAAAAACGGACACCCAAATAAAAGAAGGATCCCCATATGAAAAAAGGACCGCCCACCAAAAAAATATCAACAACGGATTTCCAAATAAAAAACGGGTCCCCCACCCCAAGTAAAAAACGGATCGATGACCAAATAAAAAACGGGACGCCCCAATAAAAAACGGATTCCCCCAAATAAACGTATACCCATATAAAAAACGGACCCCACCCAAATAAAAACGTATCCCCCCCACAAATAAAAAACGGACACCAAAATAAAAAACGGATTTCCGACAAATAAATAATGGACCCCTCCAAAATAAAAAATGGACCCCCAAATAAAAAACGGATTCTACCCAAATAAAAACTGGCACCCCAACCCAAATAAATAACGGAGCCCAAATAAAAATTGGATCACCAAATAAAAAACGGACACCCAAATAAAAAACGGATCCCCCCAAATAAAAAACGGATCCCCCCCAAAAAAACGGACACCCAAATAAAAGAAGGATCCCCATATAAAAACGGACACCCCTAAAAAAAATATCAAAAACGGATTTCCAAATAAAAAACGGATCCCCCACCCCAAATAAAAAACGGATCGATGCCCAAATAAAAAACGGACACCAAATGAAAAATGGACGCCCAAATAAAACAACCCCCCCCCCCCACACACACACACACACACACACACACCAAATAAAAAACGGATCGCCAAATAAAAAACGGACCCCGCCCCAATTAAAAAACGGAACTCCCAAATAAAAACGGACAACCCCAAATAAAAAACGGATCCCCAAATAAAAAACGGATCCTCAAATAAAAACGGATCACCAAATAAAAAACGGACCCCCAAATAAAAAACGGATTCCCCCAAATAAAAAACGGATCCCCAAATTAAAAACGGACCCCCTCCCAATTAAAAAACGGACACCAAATAAAAAACGGATTCCCCCCAAATAAAATACGGGCCCCCCCACCCCAAATAAATAACGGAGCCCAAATAGAAAATGGATCCCCAAATAAAAAAACGACACCCAAATAAAAAATGGATCCCCAAATAAAAAACGGACACCTATATAAAAAACGGACCCCCCCTTCCCCAATTAAAAACGGACCCCCCCTCCTTCCCCAATAAAAAACGGCCCCTCCAAATAAAAAACAGATCTCTAAATAAAAAACGGACACCCAAATAAAAAACGAATTCCCAAATAAAAAACGGATCCCCAAATAAAAAACGGACACCAAATGAAAAATGGACGCCCAGATATAACCCCCCCCCCCACACACACACACACACCAAATAAAAAACGGATCGCCAAATAAAAAACGGATTCCCCCAAATAAAAAACGGATCCCCAAATTAAAAACGGACCCCCTCCCAAATAAAAAACGGATTCCCCCCAAATAAAAAACTGGCACCCCACCCCAAATAAATAACGGAGCCCAAATAAAAATTGGATCCCCAAATAAAAAACGGACACCCAAATAAAAAACGGATCCCCAAATAAAAAACGGACACCCAAATAAAAAACGGACCCTCCAATTAAAAAATGGACCCCCAAATAAAAAAAATTGACCCCTAAATAAAAAACGGATACCCAAATAAAAGAAGGATCCCCATATAAAGACGGACACCCCTAAAAAAAATATCAAAAACGGATTTCCAAATAAAAAACGGATCCCCCACCCCAAATAAAAAACGGATCGATGCCCAAATAAAAAACGGGGCCTCCCCATAAAAAACGGATCCCCCAAATAAACATATACCCATATAAAAAACGGACCCCACCGAAATAAAAAACGGATCCCCCCCCACAAATATAAAACGGACACCCAAATAAAAAACGGATTTCCCCAAATAAATAACGGACCCCCTCCCAATTAAAAAGCGGACCCCCAAATAAAAAACGGATTCCCCCCAAATAAAAAACGGGCCCGCCACCCCAAATAAATAAAGGAGCCCAAATAAAAAATAGATCCCCAAATAAAAAACGGACACCCAAATAAAAACGGATCCCCAAATAAAAAACGGACACCCATATAAAAAACGGACCCTCCCTTCCCCAATTAAAAACGGACCCCCCTCCTTCCCCAATAAAAAACGGCCCCCTCCAAATAAAAAACAGATCCCTAAATAAAAAACGGACACCCAAATAAAAAACGAATTCCCAAATAAAAAACGGATCCCCAATTAAAAAACGGACACCCAAATGAAAAATGGACGCCCAAATAAAACAAGCCCCCCCCCCCCACACACACACACACGCACACCAAATAAAAAACGAATCGCCAAATAAAAAAGGGACCCCGCCCCAATTAAAAAACGGACCCCCTCCCGAATAAAAAACGGATTCCCCCCAAATAAAAAATTGGCACCCCACCCCAAATAAATAACGGAGCACAAATAAAAATTGGATCCCCAAATAAAAAACGGACACCCAAATAAAAAACGGATCCCCAAATAAAAAACGGACACCCAAATAAAAAACGGACCCTCCAAATAAAAAATGTACCCCAAATTAAAAAAATTGACCCCTAAATAAAAAACGGAGACCCAAATAAAAAACGGACACCCAAATAATAAAACGGATCCCCCCAAATAAATACGTATCCCCAAATAAAAAACGGACACCCAAATAAAAGAAGGATCCCCATATAAAAAAAGGACCGCCCACCAAAAAATATCAAAAACGGATTTCCAAATAAAAAACGGATCCCCCACCCCAAATAAAAAACGGATCGATGACCAAATAAAAAACGGGACGCCCCAATAAAAAACGGATTCCCCCAAATAAACGTATACCCATATAAAAAACGGACCCCCACCCAAATAAAAACGGATCCCCCCCCCACAAATAAAAAACGGACACCAAAATAAAAAACGGATTTCCCACAAATAAATAACGGACCCCTCCAAAATAAAAAATGGACCCCCAAATAAAAAACGGATTCTCCCCAAATAAAAACTGGCACCCCAACCCAAATAAATAACGGAGCCCAAATAAAAATTGGATCACCAAATAAAAAACGGACACCCAAATAAAAATCGGATACCCAAATAAAAAACGGATCGATGCCCAAATAAAAAACGGACACCAAATGAAAAATGGACGCCCAAATAAAACAACCCCCCCCCCCCCACACACACACACACACCAAATAAAAAACGGATCGCCAAATAAAAAACGGACCCCGCCCCAATTAAAAAACGGAACTCCCAAATAAAAACGGACAACCCCAAATAAAAAACGGATCCCCAAATAAAAAACGGATCCTCAAATAAAAACGGATCCCCAAATAAAAAACGGACCCCCAAATAGAAAACGGATTCCCCCAAATAAAAAACGGATCCCCAAATTAAAAACGGACCCCCTCCCAAATAAAAAACGGATTCCCCCCAAATAAAAAACTGGCACCCCACCCCAAATAAATAACGGAGCCCAAATAAAAATTGGATCCCCAAATAAAAAACGGACACCCAAATAAAAAACGGATCCCCAAATAAAAAACGGACACCCAAATAAAAAACGGACCCTCCAAATAAAAAATGGGCCCCCAAATTAAAAAAATTGACCCCTAAATAAAAAACGGAGACCCAAATAAAAAACGGAGACCTAAATAAAAACGGACACCCAAATAAAAAACGGATCCCCCCAAATAGAAAACGGATCCCCCCCAAAAAAACGGACACCCAAATAAAAGAAGGATCCCCATATAAAGACGGACACCCCTAAAAAAAATATCAAAAACGGATTTCCAAATAAAAAACGGATCCCCCACCCCAAATAAAAAACGGATCGATGCCCAAATAAAAAACGGGGCCTCCCCATAAAAAACGGATCCCCCAAATAAACATATACCCATATAAAAAACGGACCCCACCGAAATAAAAAACGTATCCCCCCCACAAATAAAAAACGGACCCCACCCAAATAAAAAACGGATTTCCCCCAAATAAATAACGGACCCCCTCCCAATTAAAAAACGGACCCCCAAATAAAAAACGGATTCCCCCCAAATAAAATACGGGCCCCCCCACCCCAAATAAATAACGGAGCCCAAATAGAAAATGGATCCCCAAATAAAAAAACGACACCCAAATAAAAAATGGATCCCCAAATAAAAAACGGACACCTATATAAAAAACGGACCCCCCCTTCCCCAATTAAAAACGGACCCCCCCTCCTTCCCCAATAAAAAACGGCCCCTCCAAATAAAAAACAGATCTCTAAATAAAAAACGGACACCCAAATAAAAAACGAATTCCCAAATAAAAAACGGATCCCCAAATAAAAAACGGACACCAAATGAAATATGGACGCCCAGATATAACCCCCCCCACACACACACACACACACACACCAAATAAAAAACGGGACGCCCCAATGAAAAACGGATTCCCCCAAATAAACGTATACCCATATAAAAAACGGACCCCCACTCAAATAAAAACGGATCCCCCCCACAAATAAAAAACGGACACCAAAATGAAAAACGGATTTCCCACAAATAAATAACGGACCCCTCCAAAATAAAAAATGGACCCCCAAATAAAAAACGGATTCTCCCCAAATAAAAACTGGCACCCCAACCCAAATAAATAACGGAGCCCAAATAAAAATTGGTTCACAAAATAAAAAACGGACACCCAAATAAAAAACGGATACCCAAATAAAAAACGGATCCCCAAATAAAAAACGGAGCCCTCCAAATAAAAAACAGACACCCAAATAAAAAAATAGACCCCTAAATATAAAACGGAGACCCAAATAAAAAACGGACACCCAAATAAAAAACGGATCCGCCCAAATAAAAAACGGATCCCCCACAAAAAACGGACACCCAAATAAAAGAAGGATCCCCATATAAAAACGGACACCCCTAAAAAAAATATCAAAAACGGATTTCCAAATAAAAAACGGATCCCCCACCCCAAATAAAAAACGGATCGATGCCCAAGTAAAAAACGTGGCCTCCCCATAAAAAACGGATCCCCCAAATAAACATATACCCATATAAAAAACGGAGCCCACCGAAATAAAAAACGGATCCCCCCCACAAATAAAAAACGGACACCCAAATAAAAAACGGATTTCCCCCAAATAAATAACGGACCCCCTCCCAATTAAAAAACGGACCCCCAAATAAAAACGGATTCCCCCCAAATAAAAAACGGGCCCCCCACCCCAAATAAATAACGGAGCCCAAATAAAAATGGATCCCCAAATAAAAAACCGACACCCAAATAAAAATGGATCCCCAAATAAAAAACGGACACCCATATAAAAAACGGACACCCCCCCTTCCCCAATTAAAAACGGAACCCCCTCCTTCCCCAATAAAAAACGGCCCCCTCCAAATAAAAAACAGATCTCTAAATAAAAAACGGACACCCAAATAAAAAACGAATTCCCAAATAAAAAACGGATCCCCAAATAAAAAACGGACACCAAATGAAAAATGGACGCCCAAATAAAACAACCCCCCCCCCCCCCACACACACACACACCAAATAAAAAACGGATCGCCAAATAAAAAACGGACCCCGCCCCAATTAAAAAACGGAACTCCCAAATAAAAACGGACAACCCCAAATAAAAAACGGATCCCCAAATAAAAAACGGATCCTCAAATAAAAACGGATCCCCAAATAAAAAACGGACCCCCAAATAAAAAACGGATTCCCCCAAATAAAAAACGGATCCCCAAATTAAAAACGGACCCCCTCCCAAATAAAAAACAGATTCCCCCCAAATAAAAAACTGGCACCCCACCCCAAATAAATAACGGATCCCCAAATAAAAAACGGACACCCAAATAAAAAACGGACCCTCCAAATAAAAAATGGACCCCCAAATAAAAAAAATTGACCCCTAAATAAAAAACGGAGACCCAAATCAGAAACGGACACCCAAATAAAAAACGGATCCCCTCAAATAAATACGGTTCCCCAAATAAAAAACGGACACCCAAATAAAAGAAGGATCCCCATATGAAAAAAGGACCGCCCACCAAAAAAATATCAACAACGGATTTCCAAATAAAAAACGGGTCCCCCACCCCAAGTAAAAAACGGATCGATGACCAAATAAAAAACGGGACGCCCCAATAAAAAACGGATTCCCCCAAATAAACGTATACCCATATAAAAAACGGACCCCACCCAAATAAAAACGTATCCCCCCCACAAATAAAAAACGGACACCAAAATAAAAAACGGATTTCCGACAAATAAATAATGGACCCCTCCAAAATAAAAAATGGACCCCCAAATAAAAAACGGATTCTACCCAAATAAAAACTGGCACCCCAACCCAAATAAATAACGGAGCCCAAATAAAAATTGGATCACCAAATAAAAAACGGACACCCAAATAAATAACGGATACCCAAATAAAAAACGGATCCCCAAATAAAAAACGGACCCTCCAAATAAAAAATGGACCCCCAAATAAAAAAAGTTGACCCCTAAATAAAAAACGGAGACCCAAATAAAAAACGGACACCAAAATTAAAAACGGATCCCCCCAAATAAAAAACGGATTCCCCCCAAAAAACGGACACCCAAATAAAAGAAGGATCCCCATATAAAGACGGACACCCCTAAAAAAAATATCAAAAACGGATTTCCAAATAAAAAACGGATCCCCCACCCCAAATAAAAAACGGATCGATGCCCAAATAAAAAACGGGACCCCCAATAAAAAACGGATCCCCCCAAATAAACGGATACCCATATAAAAAACGGACCCCACCCAAATAAAAAACGGATCCCCCCCACAAATAAAAAACGGACACCCAAATAAAAGAAGGATCCCCATATGAAAAAAGGACCGCCCACCAAAAAAATATCAAAAACGGATTTCCAAATAAAAAACGGGTCCCCCACCCCAAATAAAAAACGGATCGATGACCAAATAAAAAACGGGACACCCAAATAAAAAACGGACCCTCCAAATAAAAAATGGACCCCCAAATTAAAAAAATTGACCCCTAAATAAAAAACGGAGACCCAAATAAAAAACGGACACCCAAAAAAAAACGGATCCCCCCAAATAAATACGGATCCCCAAATAAAAAACGGACACCCAAATAAAAGAAGGATCCCCATATAAAAAAAGGACCGCCCACCAAAAAAATATCAAAAACGGATTTCCAAATAAAAAACGGATCCCCCACCCCAAATAAAAAACGGATCGATGACCAAATAAAAAACGGGACGCCCCGATAAAAAACGGATTCCCCCAAATAAACGTATACCCATATAAAAAACGGACCCCCACCCAAATAAAAACGGATCCCCCCCACAAATAAAAAACGGACACCAAAATAAAAAACGGATTTCCCACAAATAAATAATGGACCCCTCCAAAATAAAAAATGGACCCCCAAATAAAAAACGGATTCTCCCCAAATAAAAACTGGCACCCCAACCCAAATAAATAACGGAGCCCAAATAAAAATTGGATCACCAAATAAAAAAAGGACACCCAAATAAAAAACGGATACCCAAATAAAAAACGGATCCCCAAATAAAAAACGGACCCTCCAAATAATAAACGGACACCCAAATAAAAAATGGACCCTAAATATAAAACGGAGACCCAAATAAAAAACGGACACCCAAATAAAAGAAGGATCCCCATATAAAAAAAGGACCGCCCACCAAAAAAATATCAAAAACGGATTTACAAATAAAAAACGGATCCCCCACCCCAAATAAAAGACGGATCGATGACCAAATAAAAAACGGGACGCCCCAATGAAAAACGGATTCCCCCATATAAACGTATACCCATATAAAAAACGGACCCCCACTCAAATAAAAACGGATCCCCCCCACAAATAAAAAACGGACACCAAAATGAAAAACGGATTTCCCACAAATAAATAACGAACCCCTCCAAAATAAAAAATGGACCCCCAAATAAAAAACGGATTCTCCCCAAATAAAAACTGGCACCCCAACCCAAATAAATAACGGAGCCCAAATAAAAATTGGATCACAAAATAAAAGACGGACACCCAAATAAAAAACGGATACCCAAATAAAAAACGGATCCCCAAATAAAAAACGGACCCTCCAAATAAAAAACGGACACCCAAATAAAAAAAATAGACCCCTAAATATAAAACGGAGACCCAAATAAAAAACGGACACCCAAATAAAAAACGGATCCCCCCAAATAAAAAACGGATCCCCCACAAAAAACGGACACCCAAATAAAAGAAGGATCCCCATATAAAAACGGACACCCCTAAAAAAAATATCAAAAACGGATTTCCAAATAAAAAACGGATCCCCCACCCCAAATAAAAAACGGATCGATGCCCAAATAAAAAACGGGGCCTCCCCATAAAAAACGGATCCCCCAAATAAACATATACCCATATAAAAAACGGATCCCACCGAAATAAAAAACGGATCCCCCCCACAAATAAAAAACGGACACCCAAATAAAAAACGGATTTCCCCCAAATAAATAACGGACCCCCTCCCAATTAAAAAACGGACCCCCAAATAAAAACGGATTCCCCCAAAATAAAAAACGGGCCCCCCACCCCAACTAAATAACGGAGCCCAAATAAAAAATGGATCCCCAAATAAAAAACCGACACCCAAATAAAGATGGATCCCCAAATAAAAAACGGACACACATATAAAAAACGGACCCCCCTTCCCCAATTAAAAACGGACCCCCCCTCCTTCCCCAATAAAAAACGGCCCCCTCCAAATAAAAAACAGACCTCTAAATAAAAAACGGACACCCAAATAAAAAACGAATTCCCAAATAAAAAACGGATCCCCAAATAAAAAACGGACACCAAATGAAAAATGGACGCCCAAATAAAACAACCCCCCCCCCACACACACACACACACCAAATAAAAAACGGATCGCCAAAAAAAAACGGACCCCGCCCCAATTAAAAAACGGAACTCCCAAATAAAAACGGACAACCCCAAATAAAAAACGGATCCCCAAATAAAAAACGGATCCTCAAATAAAAACGGATCCCCAAATAAAAAACGGACCCCCAAATAAAAAACGGATTCCCCCAAATAAAAAACGGATCCCCAAATTAAAAACGGACCCCCTCCCAAATAAAAAACAGATTCCCCCCAAATAAAAAACTGGCACCCCACCCCAAATAAATAACGGAGCCCAAATAAAAATTGGATCCCCAAATAAAAAACGGACACCCAAATAAAAAACGGATCCCCAAATAAAAAACGGACACCCAAATAAAAAACGGACCCTCCAAATAAAAAATGTACCCCCAAATAAAAAAAATTTACCCCTAAATAAAAAACGGAGACCCAAATCAAAAACGGACACCCAAATAAAAAACGGATCCCCCCAAATAAATACGGTTCCCCAAATAAAAAACGGACACCCAAATAAAAGAAGGATCCCCATATGAAAAAAGGACCGCCCACCAAAAAAATATCAAAAACGGATTTCCAAATAAAAAACGGGTCCCCCACCCCAAATAAAAAACGGATCGATGACCAAATAAAAAACGGGACGCCCCAATAAAAAACGGATTCCCCCAAATAAACGTATACCCATATAAAAAACGGACCCCACCCAAATAAAAACGGATCCCCCCCACAAATAAAAAACGGACACCAAAATAAAAAACGGATTTCCCACAAATAAATAACGGACCCCTCCAAAATAAAAAATGGACCCCCAAATAAAAAACGGATTCTCCCCAAATAAAAACTGGCACCCCAACCCAAATAAATAACGGAGCCCAAATAAAAATTGGATCACCAAATAAAAAACGGACACCCAAATAAATAACGGATACCCAAATAAAAAACGGATCCCCAAATAAAAAACGGACCCTCCAAATAAAAAATGGACCCCCAAATAAAAAAAGTTGACCCCTAAATAAAAAACGGAGACCCAAATAAAAACGGACACCAAAATTAAAAACGGATCCCCCCAAATAAAAAACGGATTCCCCCCAAAAAACGGACACCCAAATAAAAGAAGGATCCCCATATAAAGACGGACACCCCTAAAAAAAATATCAAAAACGGATTTCCAAATAAAAAACGGATCCCCCACCCCAAATAAAAAACGGATCGATGCCCAAATAAAAAACGGGACCCCCAATAAAAAACGGATCCCCCCAAATAAACGGATACCCATATAAAAAACGGACCCCACCCAAATAAAAAACGGATCCCCCCCACAAATAAAAAACGGACACCCAAATAAAAAACGGATTTCCCCCAAATAAATAACGGACCCTCTCCCAAATAAAAAACGGACCCCAAATAAAAAACCGATTCCCCCCAAATAAAAAACGGGCACCCCGTCCCAAATAAATAACGGAGCCCAAATAAAAAACGGATCCCCAAATAAAAAACGGACACCCAAATAAAATACGGATCCCCAAATAAAAAACGGACACCCAAATAAAAAACGGACACCCCCGAATAAAAAACGGACCCCTAAATAAAAAAATGGACCCCTAAATAAAAACGGACACCCAAATAAATAACGGACATCCAAATAAAAAACGGACACCCAAATAAGAGCCGGATCCCCATATAACAAATGGACCCCCCGCCGCCCCCCCTCCAAAAAAATGCGGATTTCCAAGTAAAAAACGGATCCCACCCAATAGAAAACGGACCCCAAATAAAAAACGGGCCCCTCCAAATAAAAAACCCATTCCCAAATAAAAAACGGTCTACACTCCAAATAAAAAACGGATCGATCCCCAAATAAAAAACGGACACCCAAATAAAAAACGGATTTCCCACAAATAAATAACGGACCCCTCCAAAATAAAAAATGGACACCCAAATAAAAAACGGATTCTCCCCAAATAAAAACTGGCACCCCAACCCAAATAAATAACGGAGCCCAAATAAAAATTGGATCACCAAATAAAAAACGGACACCCAAATAAATAACGGATACCCAAATAAAAAACGGATCCCCAAATAAAAAACGGACCCTCCAAATAAAAAACGGACACCCAAATAAAAAACGGATTCTCCCCAAATAAAAACTGGCACCCCAACCCAAATAAATAACGGAGCCCAAATAAAAATTGGATCACCAAATAAAAAACGGACACCCAAATAAAAAACGGACACCCAAATAAAAAACGGATCCCCCCAAATAAAAAACGGATCCCCCCCAAAATACGGACACCCAAATAAAAGAAGGGTCCCCATATAAAAACGGACACCCCTAAAAAAAATATCAAAAACGGATTTCCAAATAAAAAACGGATCCCCCACCCCAAATAAAAAACGGATCGATGCCCAAATAAAAAACGGGACCCCCAATAAAAAACGGATCCCCCCAAATAAACGGATACCCATATAAAAAACGGACCCCACCCAAATAAAAAACGGATCCCCCCACAAATAAAAAACGGACACCCAAATAAAAAACGGATTTCCCCCAAATAAATAACGGACCCTCTCCCAAATAAAAAACGGACCCCAAATAAATAACGGATTCCCCCCAAATAAAAAACGTGCACCCCACCCCAAATAAAAAAAGGTTCGATGCCCAAATAAAAAACAGAACACCCAAATAAAAAACGGATCGCCCAGAATAAAAAACGGATACCCATATTAAAAACGGACCCCCACCCCAAATAAAAAAGGGATCCCCCAATAAAAAACGGATCCCACCCAATAGAAAACGGACCCCCAAATAAAAAACGGGCCCCTCCAAATGAAAAACCCATTCCCAAATAAAAAACGGTCTCCACTCCAAATAAAAAACGGATCGATCCCCAAATAAAAAACGGACACCCAAATAAAAAACGGATCCCCCAAATAAAAAACGGATCCCCAAATAAAAATCGGACACCCGAATAAAAGAAGGATCCCCATATAATAAACGGACCGCCGCCCCAAAAAATATCAAAAACGGATTTCCAAATAAAAAACGGATCCCCCACCCCAAATAAAAAACGGGACCCCCCAATAAAAAACGTATCCCCCCAAATAAACGGATACCCATATAAAAAACGGACCCCACCGAAATAAAAAAACGGATCCCCCCCACAAATAAAAAACGGACACCAAAATAAAAAACGGATTTCCCCCAAATAAATAACGGACCCCTCCCAAATAAAAAACGGACCCCCAAATAAAAAACGGATTCCCCCCAAATAAAAAACGGGCCCCCACCCCAAATAAATAACGGAGCCCAAATAAAAAATGGATCCCCAAATAAAAAACGGACACCCAAATAAAAAAGGGATCCCCCAATAATAAACGCCCCTCCCCCCAATAAAAAACGGATCCCCCCAGATATAAAATGACCCCCAAATAAAAAACGGCCCCCTCCAAATAAAAAACCCATTCCCAAATAAAAAACAGATCGATCCCCAAATAAAAAACGGACACCCCAAATAAAAAACGGACCCCCAAATAAAAAAAATGGACCTCCCCGAATAATAAACGGATCCCCATATAAAAAGGGACCCCCCCAAAAAAAATTCGGATTCCCAAATAAAAAACGGATCCCCAAATTAAAAACGCCCCCCCCCCCCAAAAAAAAAAATAAAAAACGGATCCCCGCAGAAAAAACGGACACCCAAATAAAAACGGATCCTCAAATAAAAAAGTGATCCCCATATAAAAACGGATTCCCCCAAATAAAAAAAGGATCCCCAAATTAAAAACGGACCCCCTCCCAAATAAAAAACGGATCCCCAAATAAAAAACGGATTCCCCCAAATAAATAACGGAGCCCAAATAAAAATTGGATCCCCAAATAAAAAACGGACCAGCAAATAAAAAAGGAACCCCAAATAAAAAACGGACACCCATATAAAAAACGTACCCCCAACCCAAATAAAAAACGAATGCCCCCCAAAAAAAACGGACCCCGCTTCCCCAATTAAAAAAGGATATGCCCCCCCCTCCCCCCCCCCAATAAAAAACGGACCCCTAAATAAATAAAGGACCCCTCTAAATAAGAATCAGTTCCATAAATAAAAAACGGACCCTCCAAATAAAAAATTAACTCCCAAATAAAAAAAATAGACCCCTAAATAAAAAACGGAGACCCAAATCAAAAACGGACACCCAAATAAAAAACGGATCCCCCCAAATAAAAACGGATCCCCAAATAAACGTATACCCATATAATAAACGGACACCACCCAAATAAAAAACGGATCCCACCCACAAATAAAAAACGGACACCAAAATAAAAAACGGATTTCCCACAAATAAATAACGGACCCCTCCAAAATAAAAAATGAACCCCAAATAAAAAACGGATTCTCCCCAAATAAAAACTGGCACCCCAACCCAAATAAATAACGGAGCCCAAATAAAAATTGGATCACCAAATAAAAAACGGACACCCAAATAAAAACGGATACCCAAATAAAAAACGGATCCCCAAATAAAAAACGGACCCTTCAAATAAAAAACGGAGACCCAAATGAAAAAAATGGACCCCTAAATATAAAACGGAGACCCAAATAAAAAACGGACACCCAAATAAAAAACGGATCCCCCCAAATAAAAAACGGATCCCCCAAAAAAACGGACACCCAAATAAAAGAAGGATCCCCATATAAAAACGGACACCCCTAAAAAAAATATCAAAAACGGATTTCCAAATAAAAAACGGTTCCCCCACCCCAAATAAAAAACGGATCGATGCCCAAATAAAAAACGGGACCCCCCAATAAAAAACGGATCCCCCCAAATAAACGGATACCCATATAAAAAACGGATCCCACCCAAATAAAAAACGGATCCACCCCACAAATAAAAAACGGACACCCAAATAAAAAACGGATTTCCCCCAAATAAATAACAGACCCCCTCCCAAATAAAAAACGGACCCCCAAATAAAAAACGGATTCCCCCAAATAAAAAACGGGCCCCCCACCCCAAATAAATAACGTAGCCCAAATAAAAAATGGATCCCCAAATAAAAAACGTACACCCAAATAAAAAACGGATCCCCAAATAAAAAACGGACACCCATATAAAAAACGGACCCCCCCTTCCCCAATTAAAAACGGACCCCCCACCCACCCCCTTCCCCAATAAAAAACGGCCCCTCCAAATAAAAAACAGATCTCTAAATAAAAAACGGACACGCAAATAAAAAACGAATTCCCAAATAAAAAACGGATCCCCAAATAAAAAACGTACACCCAAATGAAAAATGGACGCCCAAATAAAACTCCCCCCCCCCCAGACACACATACACACACACCAAATAAAAAACGGATCGCCAAATAAAAAACGGACCCCGCCCCAATTAAAAAACGGAACTCCCAAATAAAAACGGACAACCTCAAATAAAAAACGGATTCTCAAATAAAAAACGTACCCCCAAATAAAAAACGGATTCCCCCAAATAAAAAACGGATCCCCAAATTAAAAACGGACCCCCTCCTAAATAAAAAACGGATTCCCCCCAAATAAAAAACTGGCACCCCACCCCAAATAAATAACGGAGCACAAATAAAAATTGGATCCCCAAATAAAAAACGCACACCCAAATAAAAAACGGATCCCCAAATAAAAAACGGACACCCAAATAAAAAAAGGACCCTCCAAATAAAAAATGGACCCCCAAATAAAAAAAGTTGACCCCTAAATAAAAAACG
The DNA here is from genome assembly GCA_964016885.1 of Eledone cirrhosa. NCBI lineage: Eukaryota > Metazoa > Mollusca > Cephalopoda > Octopoda > Eledonidae > Eledone > Eledone cirrhosa. The sequence goes on from OZ024740.1 coordinate 290,853,269, forward strand.
GAGACCCAAATAAAAACGGACACCCAAATAAAAAACGGATCCCCCCAAATAAAAACGGATCCCCAAATAAAAAACGGACACCCAAATAAAAGAAGGATCCCATATAAAAAAAAGGACCGCCCCCCAAAAAAATATCAAAAACGGATTTCCAAATAAAAAACGGAACCCCCACCCCAAATAAAAAACGTATCGATGCCCAAATAAAAAACGGGACGCCCCAATAAAATACGGATTCCCCCAAATAAACGTATACCCATATAAAAAACGGACCCCACCCAAGTAAAAAACGGATCCCCCCCCCACAAATAAAAAACGGACACCAAAATAAAAAACGGATTTCCCACAAATAAATAACGGACCCCTCCAAAATAAAAAATGGACCCCCAATAAAAAACGGATTCTCCCCAAATAAAAACTGGCACCCCAACCCAAATAACTAACGGAGCCCAAATAAAAATTGGATCACCAAATAAAAAACGGACACCCAAATAAAAAACGGATACCCAAATAAAAAACGGATCCCCAAATAAAAAACGGACCCTCCAAATAAAAAATGGACCCCCAAACAAAAAAATTGACGCCTAAATAAAAAACGGAGACCCAAATAAAAAACGGACACCCAAATAAAAAACGGATCACCCCAAATAAAAACGGATCCCCAAATAAAAAACGGACACCCAAATAAAAGAAGGATACCCATATAAAAAACGGACCGCCCCCCAAAAAATATCAAAAACGGATTTCCAAATAAAAAACGGATACCCCACCCCAAATAAAAAACGGGTCGATGCCCAAATAAAAAACGGGACGCCCCAATAAAAACGGATTCCCCCAAATAAAAGGATACCCATATAAAATTCGGACCCCACCCAAATAAAAAACGGATCCACCCCACAAATAAAAACGTACACCCAAATAAAAAACGGATTTCCCCCAAATAAATAACGGACCCTCTCCCAAATAAAAAACGGACCCCAAATAAAAAACGGATTCCCCCCAAATAAAAAACGGGCACCCCACCCCAAATAAATAACGGAGCCCAAATAAAAAACGGATCCCCAAATAAAAAACGGACACCCAAATAAAAAACGGATCCCAAATAAAAAAAGGACACCCAAATAAAAAACGGACACCCAAATAAGAGCCGGATCCCCATATAAAAAATGGACGCCCCGCTGCCCCCCCCCCCCCAAAAAAAATACGGATTTCCAAGTAAAAAACGGATCCCCCACCCCAAATAAAAAAAGGTTCGATGCCCAAATAAAAAACATAACCCCCAAATAAAAAACGTATCGCCCAGAATAAAAAACGTATCCCCCAATAAAAAACGGATCCCACCCAATAGAAAACGGACCCCAAATAAAAAACGGGCCCCTCCAAATAAAAAACCCATTCCCAAATAAAAAACGGTCTCCACTCCAAATAAAAAACGGATCGATCCCAAATAAAAAACGGACACCCAAATAAAAAACGGATCCCCCCAAATAAAAAACGGATCCCCAAATAAAAATCGGACACCCGAATAAAAGAAGGATCCCCATATAAAAAACGGACCGCCGCCCCAAAGAATATAAAAAACGGATTTCCAAATAAAAAACGGATCCCCCCACCCCAAATAAAAAACGGGACCCCCCAATTAAAAACGTATCCCCCCAAATAAACGGATACCCATATAAAAACGGACCCCACCGAAATAAAAAACGGATCCCCCCCACAAATAAAAAACGGACACCAAAATAAAAAACGGATTTCCCCCAAATAAATAACGGACCCCTCCCAAATAAAAAAACGGACCCATAAATAAAAAACGGATTCCCCCCAAATAAAAAACTGGCACCCCACCCCAAATAAATAACGGAGCCCAAATAAAAAATGGATCCCCAAATAAACGCCCCTCCCCCCAAATAAAAAAGGGATACCCCAATAATAAACGCCCCTCCCCCCAATAAAAAACGGATCCCCCAGATATAAAATGGACCGCCAAATAAAAAACGGCCCCTCCAAATAAAAAACCCATTCCCAAATAAAAAACGTATCGATCCCCAAATAAAAAACGGACACCCAAATAAAAAACGGACACCCCAAATAAAAAACGGACCCCCTAATAAAAAAAATGGACCTCCCCAAATAATAAACGGATCCCCATATAAAAAGGGACCCCCCCCCCAAAAAAAAATCGGATTCCCAAATAAAAGACGGATCCCCAAATTAAAAATGCCCCCCCCCCCCCCCCCCAAATAAAAAACAGATCCCCGTAAAAAAACGGACACCCAAATAAAAACGGATCCTCAAATAAAAAAGTGATCCCCATATAAAAACGGATTCCCCCAAATAAAAAAAGGATCCCCAAATTAAAAACGGACCCCCTCCCAAATAAAAAACGGATCCCCAAATAAAAAACGGATTCCCCCAAATAAATAACGGAGCCCAAATAAAAATTGGATCCCCAAATAAAAAACGGACCCGCAAATAAAAAAAGGAACCCCAAATAAAAAACGGACACCCATATAAAAAACGTACCCCCAACCCAAATAAAAAACGGATCCCCCCCAAAAAAACGGACACCCCCCCCCCCAATAAAAAACGGACCCCTAAATAAATAAAGGACCCCTCCAAATAAAAATCAGTTCCATAAATAAAAAACAGACCCTCCAAATAAAAAATGGACTCCCAAATAAAAAAATTGACCCCTAAAGAAAAAACGGAGACCCAAGTCAAAAACGTACACCCAAATAAAAAACGGATCCCCCCAAATAAAAACGGATCCCCAAATAAAAAACGGACACCCAAATAAAAGAAGGATCCCCATATAAAAAAGGACCGCCCCCCAAAAAAATATCAAAAACGGATTTCCAAATAAAAAACGGATCCCCCACCCCAAATAAAAAACGGTTGATGCCCAAATAAAAAACGAGACGCCCCAATAAAAAGCGGATTCCCCCAAATAAACGTATACCCATATAAAAAACGGACCCCACCCAAATAAAAAACGGATCCCACCCACAAATAAAAAACGGACACCAAAATAAAAAACGGATTTCCCACAAATAAATAACGGACCCCTCCAAAATAAAAAATGGACCCCCAAATAAAAAACGAATTCTCCCCAAATAAAAACTGGCACCCCAACCCAAATAAATAACGGAGCCCAAATAAAAATTGGATCACCAAATAAAAAACGGACACCCAAATAAAAAACGGATACCCAAATAAAAAACGGATCCCCAAATAAAAAACGGACCCTCCAAATAAAAAACGGACACCCAAATAAAAAAATGGACCCCTAAATATAAAACGGAGACCCAAATAAAAAACGGACACCCAAATAAAAAACGGATCCCCCCAAATAAAAAACGGATCCCCCCCAAAAAACGGACACCCAAATAAAAGAAGGATCCCCATATAAGAACGGACACCCCTAAAAAAATATCAAAAACGGATTTCCAAATAAAAAACGGTTCCCCCACCCCAAATAAAAAACGGATCGATGCCCAAATAAAAAACGGGACCCCCCAATAAAAAACGGATCCCCCCAAATAAACGGATACCCATATAAAAAACGGATCCCACCCAAATAAAAAACGGATCCCCCCCATAAATAAAAAACGGACACCCAAATAAAAAACGGATTTCCCCCAAATAAATAACAGACCCCCTCCCAAATAAAAAACGGACCCCCAAATAAAAAACGGATTCCCCCAAATAAAAAACGGGCCCCCCACCCCAAATAAATAACGTAGCCCAAATAAAAAATGGATCCCCAAATAAAAAACGTACACCCAAATAAAAAACGGATCCCCAAATAAAAAACGGACACCCATATAAAAAACGGACCCCCCCTTCCCCAATTAAAAACGGACCCCCCACCCACCCCCTTCCCCAATAAAAAACGGCCCCTCCAAATAAAAAACAGATCTCTAAATAAAAAACGGACACGCAAATAAAAAACGAATTCCCAAATAAAAAACGGATCCCCAAATAAAAAACGTACACCCAAATGAAAAATGGACGCCCAAATAAAACTCCCCCCCCCCCCCAGACACACATACACACACACCAAATAAAAAACGGATCGCCAAATAAAAAACGGACCCCGCCCCAATTAAAAAACGGAACTCCCAAATAAAAACGGACAACCTCAAATAAAAAACGGATTCTCAAATAAAAAACGGACCCCCAAATAAAAAACGGATTCCCCCAAATAAAAAACGGATCCCCAAATTAAAAACGGACCCCCTCCTAAATAAAAAACGGATTCCCCCCAAATAAAAAACTGGCACCCCACCCCAAATAAATAACGGAGCCCAAATAAAAATTGGATCCCCAAATAAAAAACGCACACCCAAATAAAAAACGGATCCCCAAATAAAAAACGGACACCCAAATAAAAAAAGGACCCTCCAAATAAAAAATGGACCCCCAAATAAAAAAAGTTGACCCCTAAATAAAAAACGGAGACCCAAATAAAAACGGACACCCAAATAAAAAACGGATCCCCCCAAATAAAAACGGATCCCCAAATAAAAAACGGACACCCAAATAAAAGAAGGATCCCATATAAAAAAAAGGACCGCCCCCCAAAAAAATATCAAAAACGGATTTCCAAATAAAAAACGGAACCCCCACCCCAAATAAAAAACGTATCGATGCCCAAATAAAAAACGGGACGCCCCAATAAAATACGGATTCCCCCAAATAAACGTATACCCATATAAAAAACGGACCCCACCCAAGTAAAAAACGGATCCCCCCCCCCCCCCACAAATAAAAAACGGACACCAAAATAAAAAACGGATTTCCCACAAATAAATAACGGACCCCTCCAAAATAAAAAATGTACCCCCCAATAAAAAACGGATTCTCCCCAAATAAAAACTGGCACCCCAACCCAAATAACTAACGGAGCCCAAATAAAAATTGGATCACCAAATAAAAAACGGACACCCAAATAAAAAACGGATACCCAAATAAAAAACGGATCCCCAAATAAAAAACGGACCCTCCAAATAAAAAATGGACCCCCAAACAAAAAAATTGACGCCTAAATAAAAAACGGAGACCCAAATAAAAAACGGACACCCAAATAAAAAACGGATCACCCCAAATAAAAACGGATCCCCAAATAAAAAACGGACACCCAAATAAAAGAAGGATCCCCATATAAAAAACGGACCGCCCCCCAAAAAATATCAAAAACGGATTTCCAAATAAAAAACGGATACCCCACCCCAAATAAAAAACGGGTCGATGCCCAAATAAAAAACGGGACGCCCCAATAAAAACGGATTCCCCCAAATAAAAGGATACCCATATAAAATTCGGACCCCACCCAAATAAAAAACGGATCCACCCCACAAATAAAAACGTACACCCAAATAAAAAACGGATTTCCCCCAAATAAATAACGGACCCTCTCCCAAATAAAAAACGGACCCCAAATAAAAAACGGATTCCCCCCAAATAAAAAACGGGCACCCCACCCCAAATAAATAACGGAGCCCAAATAAAAAACGGATCCCCAAATAAAAAACGGACACCCAAATAAAAAACGGATCCCAAATAAAAAAAGGACACCCAAATAAAAAACGGACACCCAAATAAGAGCCGGATCCCCATATAAAAAATGGACCCCCCGCTGCCCCCCCCCCCAAAAAAAATACGGATTTCCAAGTAAAAAACGGATCCCCCACCCCAAATAAAAAAAGGTTCGATGCCCAAATAAAAAACATAACCCCCAAATAAAAAACGGATCGCCCAGAATAAAAAACGTATCCCCCAATAAAAAACGGATCCCACCCAATAGAAAACGGACCCCAAATAAAAAACGGGCCCCTCCAAATAAAAAACCCATTCCCAAATAAAAAACGGTCTCCACTCCAAATAAAAAACGGATCGATCCCAAATAAAAAACGGACACCCAAATAAAAAACGGATCCCCCCAAATAAAAAACGGATCCCCAAATAAAAATCGGACACCCGAATAAAAGAAGGATCCCCATATAAAAAACGGACCGCCGCCCCAAAGAATATAAAAAACGGATTTCCAAATAAAAAACGGATCCCCCCACCCCAAATAAAAAACGGGACCCCCCAATTAAAAACGTATCCCCCCAAATAAACGGATACCCATATAAAAACGGACCCCACCGAAATAAAAAACGGATCCCCCCCACAAATAAAAAACGGACACCAAAATAAAAAACGGATTTCCCCCAAATAAATAACGGACCCCTCCCAAATAAAAAAACGGACCCCCAAATAAAAAACGGATTCCCCCCAAATAAAAAACTGGCACCCCACCCCAAATAAATAACGGAGCCCAAATAAAAAATGGATCCCCAAATAAACGCCCCTCCCCCCAAATAAAAAAGGGATCCCCCAATAATAAACGCCCCTCCCCCCAATAAAAAACGGATCCCCCAGATATAAAATGGACCGCCAAATAAAAAACGGCCCCCTCCAAATAAAAAACCCATTCCCAAATAAAAAACGTATCGATCCCCAAATAAAAAACGGACACCCAAATAAAAAACGGACACCCCAAATAAAAAACGGACCCCCTAATAAAAAAAATGGACCTCCCCAAATAATAAACGGATCCCCATATAAAAAGGGACCCCCCCCCAAAAAAAAATCGGATTCCCAAATAAAAGACGGATCCCCAAATTAAAAATGCCCCCCCCCCCCCAAATAAAAAACAGATCCCCGCAAAAAAAACGGACACCCAAATAAAAACGGATCCTCAAATAAAAAAGTGATCCCCATATAAAAACGGATTCCCCCAAATAAAAAAAGGATCCCCAAATTAAAAACGGACCCCCTCCCAAATGAAAAACGGATCCCCAAATAAAAAACGGATTCCCCCAAATAAATAACGGAGCCCAAATAAAAATTGGATCCCCAAATAAAAAACGGACCCGCAAATAAAAAAAGGAACCCCAAATAAAAAACGGACACCCATATAAAAAACGTACCCCCAACCCAAATAAAAAACGGATCCCCCCCAAAAAAACGGACCCCCCCCCCCCCCCCCCCCAATAAAAAACGGACCCCTAAATAAATAAAGGACCCCTCCAAATAAAAATCAGTTCCATAAATAAAAAACAGACCCTCCAAATAAAAAATGGACTCCCAAATAAAAAAATTGACCCCTAAAGAAAAAACGGAGACCCAAGTCAAAAACGTACACCCAAATAAAAAACGGATCCCCCCAAATAAAAACGGATCCCCAAATAAAAAACGGACACCCAAATAAAAGAAGGATCCCCATATAAAAAAGGACCGCCCCCCAAAAAAATATCAAAAACGGATTTCCAAATAAAAAACGGATCCCCCACCCCAAATAAAAAACGGTTGATGCCCAAATAAAAAACGAGACGCCCCAATAAAAAGCGGATTCCCCCAAATAAACGTATACCCATATAAAAAACGGACCCCACCCAAATAAAAAACGGATCCCACCCACAAATAAAAAACGGACACCAAAATAAAAAACGGATTTCCCACAAATAAATAACGGACCCCTCCAAAATAAAAAATGGACCCCCAAATAAAAAACGAATTCTCCCCAAATAAAAACTGGCACCCCAACCCAAATAAATAACGGAGCCCAAATAAAAATTGGATCACCAAATAAAAAACGGACACCCAAATAAAAAACGGATACCCAAATAAAAAACGGATCCCCAAATAAAAAACGGACCCTCCAAATAAAAAACGGACACCCAAATAAAAAAATGGACCCCTAAATATAAAACGGAGACCCAAATAAAAAACGGACACCCAAATAAAAAACGGATCCCCCCAAATAAAAAACGGATCCCCCCCAAAAAACGGACACCCAAATAAAAGAAGGATCCCCATATAAGAACGGACACCCCTAAAAAAAATATCAAAAACGGATTTCCAAATAAAAAACGGTTCCCCCACCCCAAATAAAAAACGGATCGATGCCCAAATAAAAAACGGGACCCCCCAATAAAAAACGGATCCCCCCAAATAAACGGATACCCATATAAAAAACGGATTTCCCCCAAATAAATAACAGAACCCCTCCCAAATAAAAAACGGACCCCCAAATAAAAAACAGATTCCCCCCAAATAAAAAACGGGCCCCCACCCCAAATAAATAACGGAGCCCAAATAAAAAATGGATCCCCAAATAAAAAACGGACACCCAAATAAAAAACGGATCCCCAAATAAAAAACGGATCCCCAAATAAAAAACGGACACCCATATTAAAAACGGACCCCCCTTCTCCAATTAAAAACGGACCCCCCCCCCCCTTCCCCAATAAAAAACGGCCCCTCCAAATAAAAAACAGATCCCTAAATAAAAAACGACAACCCAAATAGAAAACGAATTCCCAAATAAAAAACGGATCACCAAATAAAAAACGTACAGCCAAATGAAAAATGGACGCCCAAATAAAACACGTCCGCCCCACACTCACACACCAAATAAAAAACGGATCGCCAAATAAAAAACGGACCCCGCCCCAATTAAAAAACGGAACTCCCAAATAAAAACGGACAACCCCAAATAAAAAACGGATCCTCAAATAAAAAACGAACCCCCAAATAAAAAACGGATTCCCCCAAATAAAAAACGGATCCCCAAATTAAAAACGGACCCCCTCCCAAATAAAAAACGGATTCCCCCCAAATAAAAAACTGGCACCCCACCCCAAATAAATAACGGAGCCCAAATAAAAATTGGATCCCCAAATAAAAAACGCACACCCAAATAAAAAACGGATCCCCAAATAAAAAACGGACACACAAATAAAAAACGGACCCTCCAAATAAAAAATGGACCCCCAAATAAAAAAAGTTGACCCCTAAATAAAAAACGGAGACCCAAATAAAAAACGGACACCCAAATAAAAGAAGGATCCCATATAAAAAAAGGACCGCCCCCCAAACAAATAGCAAAAACGTATTTCCAAATAAAAAACGGAACCCCCACCCCAAATAAAAAACGGATCGATGCCCAAATAAAAAAGGGACGCCCCAATAAAATACGGATTCCCCCAAATAAAAACGGATCCCCAAATAAAAAACGGACACCCAAATAGAAGAAGGATCCCATATAAAAAAAGGACCGCCCCCCCAAAAAAATAGCAAAAACGGATTTCCAAATAAAAAACGTAACCCCCACCACAAATAAAAAACGGATCGATGCCCAAATAAAAAAAGGGACGCCCCAATAAAATACGGATTCCCCCAAATAAACGTATACCCATATAAAAAACGGACCCCACCCAAGTAAAAAACGGATTCCCCCACAAATAAAAAACGGACACCAAAATAAAAAACGGATTTCCCACAAATAAATAACGGACCCCTCCAAAATAAAAAATGGACCCCCAAATAAAAAACGGATTCTCCCCAAATAAAAACTGGCACCCCAACCCAAATAAATAACGGAGCCCAAATAAAAATTGGTCCACCAAATAAAAAACGGACACCCAAATGAAAAACGGATACCCAAATAAAAAACGGATCCCCAAATAAAATACGGACCCTCCAAATAAAAAATGGACCCCCAAACAAAAAAATGGACCCCTAAATATAAAACGGAGACCCAAATAAAAAACGGACACCCAAATAAAAAACGGATCCCCCCAAATAAAAAACGGATCCCCCCCAAAAAACGGACACCCAAATAAAAGAAAGATCCCCATATAAGAACGGACACCCCTAAAAAAAATATCAAAAACGGATTTCCAAATAAAAAACGGTTCCCCCACCCCAAATAAAAAACGGATCGATGCCCAAATAAAAAACGGGACCCCCCCAAAAAAAACGGATCCCCCCAAATAAACGGATACACATATAAAAAACGGACCCCACCCAAATAAAAAACGGATTTCCCCCAAATAAATAACAGACCCCCTCCCAAATAGAAAACGGACCCCCAAATAAAAAACAGATTCCCCCCAAATAAAAAACGGCCCCCCCCCCCCCCAAATAAATAACGGAGCCCAAATAAAAAATGGATCCCCAAATAAAAAACGGACACCCAAATAAAAAACGGATCCCCAAATAAAAAACGGACACCCATATAAAAAACGGACCCCCCTTCCCCAATTAAAAACGGACCCCCCCCCCCCTTCCCCAATAAAAAACGGCCCCTCCAAATAAAAAACACATCCCTAAATAAAAAACGACAACCCAAATAGAAAACGAATTCCCAAATAAAAAACGGATCCCCAAATAAAAAACGTACACCCAAATGAAAAATGGACGCCCAAATAAAACACGCCCCCCCCCCCCCCCCCACACTCACACACCAAATAAAAAACGGATCGCCAAATAAAAAACGGAACCCGCCCCAATTAAAAAACGGAACTCCCAAATAAAAACGGACAACCCCAAATAAAAAACGGATCCTCAAATAAAAAACGAACCCCCAAATAAAAAACGGATTCCCCCAAATAAAAAACGGATCCCCAAATTAAAAACGGACCCCCTCCCAAATAAAAAACGGATTCCCCCCAAATAAAAAACTGGCACCCCACCCCAAATAAATAACGGAGCCCAAATAAAAATTGGATCCCCAAATAAAAAACGCACACCCAAATAAAAAATGGATCCCCAAATAAAAAACGGACACACAAATAAAAAACGGACCCTCCAAATAAAAAATGGACCCCCAAATAAAAAAAGTTGACCCCTAAATAAAAAACGGAGACCCAAATAAAAAACGGACACCCAAATAAAAGAAGGATCCCATATAAAAAAAGGACCGCCCCCCAAAAAAATAGCAAAAACGGATTTCCAAATAAAAAACGGAACCCCCACCCCAAATAAAAAACGGATCGATGCCCAAATAAAAAAGGGACGCCCCAATAAAATACGGATTCCCCCAAATAAAAACGGATCCCCAAATAAAAACCGGACACCCAAATAAAAGAAGGATCCCATATAAAAAAAGGACCGCCCCCCCAAAAAAATAGCAAAAACGGATTTCCAAATAAAAAACGGAACCGCCACCCCAAATAAAAAACACATCGATGCCCAAATAAAAAAAGGGACGCCCCAATAAAATACGGATTCCCCCAAATAAACGTATACCCATATAAAAAACGGACCCCACCCAAGTAAAAAACGGATCCCCCCACAAATAAAAAACGGACACCAAAATAAAAAACGGATTTCCCACAAATAAATAACGTACCCCTCCAAAATAAAAAATGGACCCCCAAATAAAAAACGGATTCTCCCCAAATAAAAACTGGCACCCCAACCCAAATAAATAACGGAGCCCAAATAAAAATTGGTCCACCAAATAAAAAACGGACACCCAAATGAAAAACGGATACCCAAATAAAAAACGGATCCCCAAATAAAAAACGGACCCTCCAAATAAAAAATGGACCCCCAAACAAAAAGATTGACCCCTAAATAAAAAACGGACACCCAAATAAAAAACGGACACCCCAAATAAAAAACGGACCCCCAAATAAAAAAATGGACCTCCCCAAATAATAAACGGATCCCCATATAAAAAGGGACCCCCCCCAAAAAAAAATCGGATTCCCAAATAGAAAACGGATCCCCAAATTAAAAACGCCCCCCCCCCCCAAATAAAAACGGATCCCCGCAAAAAAAACGGACACCTAAATAAAAACGGATCCTCAAGTAAAAAAGTGATCCACATATAAAAACGGATTCCCCCAAATAAAAAAAGGATCCCCAAATTAAATACGGACCCCCTCTCAAATAAAAAACGGATCCCCAAATAAAAAACTGATTCCCCCAAATAAATAACGGAGCCCAAATAAAAATTGGATCCCCAAATAAAAAACGGACCCGCAAATAAAAAAAGGAACCCCATATAAAAAACGGACACCCATATAAAAAACGTACCCCCAACCCAAATAAAAAACGGATCCCCCCCAAAAAAACGGACCCTGCTTCCCCAATTAAAAAGGATACGCCCCCCCCACCCACCCCCACCCCCCAATAAAAAACGGACCCCTAAATAAATAAAGGACCCCTCCAAATAAAAATCAGTTCCATAAATAAAAAACGGACCCTCCAAATAAAAAATGGACTCCCAAATAAAAAAAATTGACCCCTAAATAAAAAACGGAGACCCAAATCAAAAACTGACACCCAAATAAAAAACGGATCCCCCCAAATAAAAACGGATCCCCAAATAAAAAACGGACACCCAAATAAAAGAAGGATCCCCATATAAAAAAGGACCGCCCCCCAAAAAAATATCAAAAACGGATTTCCAAATAAAAAACGGATCCCCCACCCCAAATAAAAAACGGTTGATGCCCTAATAAAAAACGAGACGCCCCAATAAAAAGCGGATTCCCCCAAATAAACGTATACCCATATAAAAAACGGACCCCACCCAAATAAAAAACGGATCCCACCCACAAATAAAAAACGGACACCAAAATAAAAAAAGGATTTCCCACAAATAAATAACGGACCCCTCCAAAATAAAAAATGGACCCCCAAATAAAAAACGAATTCTCCCCAAATAAAAACTGGCACCCCAACCCAAATAAATAACGGAGCCCAAATAATATTGGATCACCAAATAAAAAACGGACACCCAAATAAAAAACGGATACCCAAATAAAAATCGGATCCCCAAATAAAAAACGGACCCTCCAAATAAAAAACGGACACCCAAATAAAAAAATGGACCCCTAAATATAAAACGGAGACCCAAATAAAAAACGGACACCCAAATAAAAAACGGATCCCCCCAAATAAAAAACGGATCCCCCCCAAAAAAACGGACACCCAAATAAAAGAAGGATCCCCATATAAAAACGGACACCCCTAAAAAAAATATCAAAAACGGATTTCCAATTAAAAAACGGTTCCCCCACCCCAAATAAAAAACGGATCGATGCCCAAATAAAAAACGGTACCCCCCAATAAAAAACGGATCCCCCCCAAATAAACGGATACCCATATAAAAAACGGACCCCACCCAAATAAAAAACGGATTTCCCCCAAATAAATAACAGACCCCCTCCCAAATAAAAAACGGACCCCCAAATAAAAAACGGATTCCCCCCAAATAAAAAACGGGCCCCCCACCCCAAATAAATAACGGAGCCCAAATAAAAAATGGATCCCCAAATAAAAAACGGACACCCAAATAAAAAACGGATCCCCAAATAAAAAACGGACACCCATATAAAAAACGGACCCCCCCTTCCCCAATTAAAAACGGACCCCCCCCCTTCCCCAATAAAAAACGGCCCCTCCAAATAAAAAACAGATCCCTAAATAAAAAACGACAACCCAAATAAAAAACGAATTCCCAAATAAAAAACGGATCCCCAAATAAAAAACGTACACCCAGATGAAAAATGGACGCCCAAATAAAACACGCCCCCCCCCCTCACACTCACACACCAAATAAAAAACGGATCGCCAAATAAAAAACGGACCCCGCCCCAATTAAAAAAGGAACTCCCAAATAAAAACGGACAACCCCAAATAAAAAACGGATCCTCAAATAAAAAACGAACCCCCAAATAAAAAACGGATTCCCCCAAATAAAAAACGGATCCCCAAATTAAAAACGGACCCCCTCCCAAATAAAAAACGGATTCCCCCCAAATAAAAAACTGGCACCCCACCCCAAATAAATAACGGAGCCCAAATAAAAATTGGATCCCCAAACAAAAAACGCACACCCAAATAAAAAACGGATCCCCAAATAAAAAACGGACACCCAAATAAAAAACGGACCCTCCAAATAAAAAATAGACCCCCAAATAAAAAAAGTTGACCCCTAAATAAAAAACGAAGACCCAAATAAAAAACGGACACCCAAATAAAAAACGGATCCCGCCAAATAAAAACGGATCCGCAAATAAAATCGGACACCCAAATAAAAGAAGGATCCCATATAAAAAAAGGACCGCCCCCCAAAAAAATATCAAAAACGGATTTCCAAATAAAAAACGGAACCCCCACCCCAAATAAAAAACGGATCGATGTCCAAATAAAAAAAGGGACGCCCCAATAAAATACGGATTCCCCCAAATAAACGTATACCCATATAAAAAACGGACCCCACCCAAGTAAAAAACGGATCCCCCCACAAATAAAAAACGGACACCAAAATAAAAAACGGATTTCCCACAAATAAATAACGGACCCCTCCCAAATAAAAAACGGACACCCAAATAAAAAACGGATCCGCCCAAATGAAAAACGGATCCCCCCCAAAAAACGGACACCCAAATAAAAGAAGGATCCCCATATAAAAACGGACACCCCTAAAAAAATATCAAAAACGGATTTCCAAATAAAAAACGGTTCCCCCACCCTAAATAAAAAACGGATCGATGCCCAAATAAAAAACGGTACCCCCCAATAAAAAACGGATCCCCCCCAAATAAACGGATACCCATATAAAAAAAGGACCCCACCCAAATAAAAAACGGATTTCCCCCAAATAAATAACAGACCCCCTCCCAAATGAAAAACGGACCCCCAAATAAAAAACGGATTCCCCCCAAATAAAAAACGGGCCCCCCACCCCAAATAAATAACGGAGCCCAAATAAAAAATGGATCCCCAAATAAAAAACGGACACCCAAATAAAAAACGGATCCCCAAATAGAAAACGGACACCCATATAAAAAACGGACCCCCCCTTCCCCAATTAAAAACGGACCACACCCCCCCCCCCCCTTTCCCCAATAAAAAACGGCCCCTCCAAATAAAAAACAGATCCCTAAATAGAAAACGACAACCCAAATAAAAAACGAATTCCCAAATAAAAAACGGATCCCCAAATAAAAAACGTACACCCAGATGAAAAATGGACGCCCAAATAAAACACGCCCCCCCCCCCCCTCACACTCACACACCAAATAAAAAACGTATCGCCAAATAAAAAACGGACCCCGCCCCAATTAAAAAAGGAACTCCCAAATAAAAACGGACAACCCCAAATAAAAAACGGATCCTCAAATAAAAAACGAACCCCCAAATAAAAAACGGATTCCCCCAAATAAAAAACGGATCCCCAAATTAAAAACGGACCCCCTCCCAAATAAAAAACGGATTCCCCCCAAATAAAAAACTGGCACCCCACCCCAAATAAATAACGGAGCCCAAATAAAAATTGGATCCCCAAACAAAAAACGCACACCCAAATAAAAAACGGATCCCCAAATAAAAAACGGACACCCAAATAAAAAACGGACCCTCCAAATAAAAAATAGACCCCCAAATAAAAAAAGTTGACCCCTAAATAAAAAACGGAGACCCAAATAAAAAACGGACACCCAAATAAAAAACGGATCCCCCCAAATAAAAACGGATCCGCAAATAAAATCGGACACCCAAATAAAAGAAGGATCCCATATAAAAAAAGGACCGCCCCCCAAAAAAATATCAAAAACGGATTTCCAAATAAAAAACGGAACCCCCACCCCAAATAAAAAACACATCGATGCCCAAATAAAAAAAGGGACGCCCCAATAAAATACGGATTCCCCCAAATAAACGTATACCCATATAAAAAACGGACCCCACCCAAGTAAAAAACGGATCCCCCCACAAATAAAAAACGGACACCAAAATAAAAAACGGATTTCCCACAAATAAATAACGGACCCCTCCAAAATAAAAAATGGACCCCCAAATAAAAAACGGATTCTCCCCAAATAAAAACTGGCACCCCAACCCAAATAAATAACGGAGCCCAAATAAAAATTGGATCACCAAATAAATAACGGACACCCAAATGAAAAACGGATACCCAAATAAAAAACGGATCCCCAAATAAAAAACGGACCCTCCAAATAAAAAATGGACCCCAAACAAAAAAATTGACCCCTAAATAAAAAACGGACACCCAAATAAAAAACGGATCACCCCAAATAAAAACGGATCCCCAAATAAAAAACGGACACCCAAATAAAAGAAGGATCCCATATAAAAAAGGACCGCCCCCCAAAAAAATATCGAAAACGGATTTCCAAATAAAAAACGGAGCCCCCACCCCAAATAAAAAACGGATCGATGCCCAAATAAAAAAAGGGACGCCCCAATAAAATACGGATTCCCCCAAATAAACGTATACCCATATAAAAAACGGACCCCACCCAAGTAAAAAACGGGTCCCCCCACAAATAAAAAACGGACACCAAAATAAAAAACAGATTTCCCACAAATAAATAACGGACCCCTCCAAAATAAAAAATGGACCCCCAAATAAAAAACGGATTCTCCCCAAATAAAAACTGGCACCCCAACCCAAATAAACAACGGAGCCCAAATAAATATTGGATCACCAAATAAAAAACGGACACCCAAATGAAAAACGGATACCCAAATAAAAAACGGATCCCCAAATAAAAAACGGACCCTCCAAATAAAAAATGGACCCCCAAACAAAAAAATTGACCCCTAAATAAAAAACGGACACCCAAATAAAAAACGGATCACCCCAAATAAAAACAGATCCCCAAATAAAAAACGGACACCCAAATAAAAGAAGGATCCCCATATAAAAAACGGACCGCCCCCCAAAAAAATATCAAAAACGGATTTCCAAATAAAAAACGGATCCCCCACCCCAAATAAAAAACGGGTCGATGCCCAAATAAAAAACGGGACGCCCCAATAAAAAACGGATACCCCCAAATAAACGGATACCCATATAAAATTCGGACCCCACCCAAATAAAAAACGGATCCACCCCACAAATAAAAAACGGACACCAAAATAAAAAACGGATTTCCCCCAAATAAAAAACGGATCACCAAATTTAAAACGGACTCCCTCCCAAATAAAAAACGGATTCTCCCCAAATAAAAATCTGGCACCCCACCCCAAATAAATAACGGAGCCTAAATAAAAATTGGATCACCAAATAAAAAACGGACATCCAAATATAAAACGGATACCCAAATAAAAAACGGATCCCCAATTAAAAAACGGACCCTCCAAATAAAAAACAGATCCCCAAATAAAAAACGATCACCCATATAAAAAACGGACCCCCACACCAAATAAAAAACGGACCCCCCTTCTCCAATTAAAAACGGACCCCCCCCCTTCCCCAATAAAAAATGGCCCCCTCCAAATAAAAAACAGATCCCTAAATAAAAAATGGACACCCAAATAAAAATCGAATTCCCAAATAAAAAACGGATTCCCAAATAAAAAACGGACACCCAAATGAAAAATGGACCCCCAAATAAAAAAAGCCCCCCCCCCCCCCCCCCCCACACACACACACACCAAATAAAAAACGGATCGACAAATAAAAAACGGACCCCACCCCAATTAAAAAACGGTACTCCCAAATTAAGACGGCCAACCCCAAATAAAAAACGGATCCCCAAATAAAAAACGGATCCTCAATTAAAAACGGATCGCCAAATAAAAAACGGACCCCCAAATAAAAAACGGATTCCCCCAAATAAAAAACGGATCCCCAAATTAAAAACGGACCCCCTCCCAAATAAAAAACTGATTCCCCCCAAATAAAAAACTGGCACCCCACCCCAAATAAAAAACGGATCGATGCCCAAATAAATAACGGAACGCCCCAATAAAAAACGGATTCCCCCAAATAAACGGATACCCATATAAAAAACGGACCCCACCCAAATAAAAAACGGATCCCCCCACAAATAAAAAACGGACACCAAAATAAAAAACGGATTTCCCCCAAATAAATAACGGACCCCTCCCAAATAAAAAACGGACCCCCAAATAAAAAACGGATTCTCCCCAAATAAAAAACTGGCACCCCACCCCAAATAAATAACGGAGCCCAAATAAAAATTGGATCACCAAATAAAAAACGGACACCCAAATATAAAACGGATACCCAAATAAAAAACGGATTCCCAAATAAAAAACGGACCCTCCAAATTAAAAACGGATCCCCAAATAAAAAATGGACACCCATATAAAAAACGTACCCCCACCCCAAATAAAAAACGGACCCCCCTACCCCAATTAAAAACGGACCCCCCCCCCTTCCCCAATAAAAAATGGCCCCCTCCAAATAAAAAACATATCCCTAAATATAAAACGGACACCCAAATAAAAAACGAATTCCCAAATAAAAAACGGATCCCGAAATAAAAAAGGACACCCAAATGAAAAATGGACCCCCAAATAAAACAAGCCCCCCCCCCCCACACACACACACACACCAAATAAAAAACGGATCGCCAAATAAAAAACGGACCCCACCCCAATTAAAAAACGAAAACCCAAATAAAAACGGACAACCCCAAATAAAAAACGGATCCCCAAATAAATAACGGATGTCAAATAAAAACGGATCCCCAAATAAAAAACGAACCCCCAAATAAAAAACGGATTCCCCCAAATAAGAGACGGATACCCCAATAAAAAACGGACGCCCAGCCCTATAAAAGACGGCCCCCTCCAAATAAAAAACAGATCCCTAAAAATATACGGACACCAAAATAAAAAACGGTTTCCCAAATAAAAAACGGAACCTCCATCCCAAATAAAGAACGGATTGATCCCCAAATAAAAAACGTATCCCCAAATAAAAAACGGACACCCAAATAAAAAACGGACCCCCAAAATAAGAAACGGAACCCCCACCAAATAAAAAACAGAACCCCTCCTAAATAAAATATGGATCCCCAAATAGAAAGCCAACACACATAAAAAACGGATCGATGCACAAATAAAAAACGGAAACCCCCAAATAAAAAACGGGACCCCCCAATAAAAAACAGATCGCCCCAAATAAACGGATACCCATATAAAAAACGGAACCCATTCCCAAATAAAAAACGGTCCTCCACCCCAAATAAAAAATGGATCGATCCCCAAATAAAAAATGGGTCCCCAAATAAAAAACGGACGCCCAAATAAAAAACGGACCCCCCAAATAAAAAAAGGACCCCCAAATTAAAAAAATGAACCCCGCCTCCAAATAAAAAAACGGCGCCCCAAATAAAAACGGACCCCCCCCCAAAAAAAAATAATCGGATTCCCAAATAAAAAATGGATCCCCAAATTAAAAACGGCCCCCCTCCCAAATAACCCTCCCCCCCCAATAAAAAACGGATCCCCCCCAAAAAAAACGGACACCCAAATAAAAACGTATCCTCAAATGAAAAACGGATCCCCAAATAAAAAACGGATTCCCCCAAATAAATAACGGAGCCCAAATAAAAATTGGATAAAAAAATAAAAAACGGACCCCGCTTCCCCAATTGAAAAAGGATACCCCCCCCCCCCCCAAATAAAAAACGGACCCCTAAATAAATAACGGACCCCTCCAAATAAAAATCAGATCCCTAAATAAAAAACGGACACCCAAATAAAAACGACCCCCCCCCCGCCAAGTAAAAAACGGAGCCCCAAATAAAAAATGGACCCTTAAATAAAAAACGGACACCCAAATAAAAAACGGACACCCAAATAAAAAACGGACACCCAAATAAAAGCCGGATCCCCATATAAAAAATGGACCCGCACCCAAAAAAAAAAATAAAAAACGGATTTCCAAGTAAAAAACGGGTCCCTCACCCCAAATAAAAAAAGGTTCGATGCCCAAATAAAAAACGGAACCCCCAAATAAAAAACGGATCGCCCAAAATGAAAAACGGATACCCATATAAAAAAGGACCCCCACCCCAAATAAAAAAGCGATCCTCCAATAAAAAACGGACCCCCCCCCCCCCCAATAAAAAACGGATCCCCCCCAATAGAAAACGGACCCCCAAATAAAAACGGCCCCCTCCAAATAAAAAACCCATTCCAAAATAAAAAACGGTCCTCCACCCCAAATAAAAACGGATCGATCCCATATAAAAATGGATCCCCAAATAAAAAACGGACACCCAAATAAAAAACGGACCCCCCAAATAAAAACCGGAACCCCAAATAAAAAGAATGGACCCCCCAAATAAAAACGGATCCCCAAATAAAAACGGATCCCCAAATAAAAGACGGATCCCCATATAAAAACGGACCCCCCCCAAAAAAAAAATCGGATTCCCAAATAAAAAAATAGTCCCCAAATTAAAAACGGCCCCCCTCCCAAATAACCCCCCCCCCTCCCAAAAAAAAAACGGATCCCACCCCAAGAAAAACGGACATCCAAATAAAAACGAATCCTCAAATAAAAAACGTATCCCCAAATAAAAAACGGATTCCCCCTAATAAATAACGGAGCCCAAATAAAAATTGGATCCCCAAATAAAAAACGGACCCCTAAATAACTAACGGAACCCTCCAAATAAAAATCAGATCCCTAAATAAAAAACGTACAGCCTAATCAAAAACGGATCCCCCCAAATAAAAAACGGATCCCCAAATAAAAACCGACACCCAAATAAAAGACGGTTCCCTATATAAAAAACGAAGCCCCACCCCTAATGAAAAACGGATCCCCCAATAAAAACGGATCCACCACCCCAAATAAAAAACGGATCGATGCCCAAATGAAAAACGGAACACCCAAATAAAAAAAGGACACCCCCAAATAAAAAACGGACACACACTCAAATAAAAAACGAACCCCCAAATAAAAAACGGATCCCCACCAAATAAAAAACGAACCCCAAATAAAAAACGGAACGCCCAAATAAAAAACGTACCCCCCCCCCAATAAAAAACAGGTCCCCAAATAAAAAACGAACCCCTAAATAAAAAACGGATTTCCCCAAATAAAAAACGGAACTCCCAAATAAAAAACGGTTCCCCAAATAAAAAACGGACACCCTAGTAAAAAACGGATTGCCCCCAAATAAAAAACGGACCCCCTCCCAATTAAAAACTGATCCCCCAATAAAAGAACGGAACCTCCCCCCAAATAAAAGCGGAACTCCTAATAAAAAACGGATCCCCAAATAAAAAACAGATCCCCAAAAAAAAACGGATTCCCCCAAATAAAAAACGGATACAAAAAATTAAAAACGCACCCCCTCCCAAATAAAAAACGGGCCCCCAAATAAAAAACGGATTCCCCCAAATAAAAATTGGATTCTCAAATAAAAAACGGACCCCCAAATAAAAAACGGATCTCCAAATAAAAAGCGGACACCCATATAAAAAACGGACCCCCACCCCAAATAAAAAACGGACCCCCCTTCCCCAATTAAAAACGGACCCCCCGTCCTTCCCCAATAAAAAACGGCCCACTCCGAATAAAAAACAGATCCCTAAATAAAAAAGGACACCCAAATAAAAAACGAATTCCCAAATAAAAAACGGATCCCCAAATAAAAAACGGACACCCAAATGAAAAATGGACCCCCAAATAAAAAAAAGCCAGGCCCCCCCCGCCCCACACACACACACACACCAAGTAAAAAACGGATCGCCAAATAAAAAACGGACCCCACCCCAATTAAAAAACGGAACTCCCAAATTAAGACGGACAACCCCAAATAAAAAACCGATCCCCAAATAAATAACGGAGCCCAAATAAAAATTGGATCACCAAATAAAAAATGGACACCCAAATATAAAACGGATACCCAAATAAAAATCGGATCCCCAAATAAAAACGGACCCTCCAAATAAAAAAAGGTTTCCCAAATAAAAAATGGCCCCCTCCAAATAAAAATCAGATCCCTAAATAAAAAACGGACACCCAAATAAAAAACGAATTCCCAAATTAAAGACGGATCCCCAAATAAAAAACGGACACCCAAATGAAAAATGGACCCCCAAATAAAACAAGCCCCCCCCCCCCCACACACACACACCAAATAAAAAACGGATCGCCAAATAAAGAACGGACTCCACCCCAATTAAAAAACGGAAACTCCCAAATAAAAACGGACAACCCCAAATAAAAAAAAAATCCCCAAATAAAAAACGGATCCTCAAATAAAAACGGATCCCCAAATAAAAAACGAACCCCCAAATAAAAAACGGATTCCCCCAAATAAAAAACGGATCCCCAAATTAAAAACGGACCCCCTCCCAAATAAAAAACGGATTCCCCCCAAATAAAAAAACTGGCACCCTACCCCAAATAAATAACGGAGCCCAAATAAAAATTGGATCCCCAAATAAAAAACGGACACCCAAATAAAAAACGGATCCCCAGATAAAAAACGGACACCCAAATAAAAAACGGACCCTCCAAATAAAAAACGGAACTCCCAAATAAAAAACGGTTCCCCAAATAAAAAACGGACACCCTAGTAAAAAACGGATTGCCCCCAAATAAAAAACGGACCCCCTCCCAATTAAAAACTGATCCCCCAATAAAAGAACGGAACCTCGCCCCAAATAAAAGCGGAACTCCTAATAAAAAACGGATCCCCAAATAAAAAACAGATCCCCAAAAAAAAACGGATTCCCCCAAATAAAAAACGGATACAAAAAATTAAAAACGCACCCCCTCCCAAATAAAAAACGGGCCCCCAAATAAAAAACGGATTCCCCCAAATAAAAATTGGATTCTCAAATAAAAAACGGACCCCCAAATAAAAAACGGATCCCCAAATAAAAAGCGGACACCCATATAAAAAACGGACCCCCACCCCAAATAAAAAACGGACCCCCCTTCCCCAATTAAAAACGGACCCCCCGTCCTTCCCCAATAAAAAACGGCCCACTCCGAATAAAAAACAGATCCCTAAATAAAAAAGGACACCCAAATAAAAAACGAATTCCCAAATAAAAAACGGATCCCCAAATAAAAAACGGACACCCAAATGAAAAATGGACCCCCAAATAAAAAAAAATCCCCCCCACCCCCCACCCCCCCACACACACACACCAAATAAAAAACGAATCGCCAAATAAAAAACGGACCCAGCCCAATTAAAAAACGAAACTCCCAAATAAAGACGGACAACCCCAAATAAAAAACGGACCCTCCAAATAAAAAACGGATCCCCAAATAAAAAACGGACCCCCCCTTCCCCAATTAAAAACGGACCTCCCCCTTTCCCCAATAAAAAATGGCGCCCTCCAAATAAAAAACCGATCCCTAAATAAAAAACGGACACCCAAATAAAAAACAAATTCCCAAATAAAAAACGGATCCCCAAATAAAAGACCGGACACCCAAATGAAAAATGGACCCCCAAATAAAAAAAAGCCCCCCCCCCCCCACACACACACACACCAAGTAAAAAACGGATCGCCAAATAAAAAACGGACCCCACCCCAATTAAAAAACGGAACTCCCAAATTAAGACGGACAACCCCAAATAAAAAATCGATCCCCAAATAAATAACGGAGCCCAAATAAAAATTGGATCACCAAATAAAAAATGGACACCCAAATATAAAACGGATACCCAAATAAAAAACGGATCCCCAAATAAAAAACGGACCCTCCAAATAAAAAAAGGTTTCCCAAATAAAAAATGGACACCCATATAAAAAACGGACCCCCACTCCAAATAAAAAACGGACCCCCCACCCCTTCCCCAACTAAAAACGGACCCCCCCCTTCCCCAATAAAAAATGGCCCCCTCCAAATAAAAATCAGATCCCTAAATAAAAAACGGACACCCAAATAAAAAACGAATTCCCAAATTAAAGACGGATCCCCAAATAAAAAACGGACACCCAAATGAAAAATGGACCCCCAAATAAAACAAGCCCCCCCCCCCCCCACACACACACACACCAAATAAAAAACGGATCGCCAAATAAAGAACGGACTCCACCCCAATTAAAAAACGGAAACTCCCAAATAAAAACGGACAACCCCAAATAAAAAAAAAATCCCCAAATAAAAAACGGATCCTCAAATAAAAACGGATCCCCAAATAAAAAACGAACCCCAAATAAAAAACGGATTCCCCCAAATAAAAAACGGATCCCCAAATTAAAAACGGACCCCCTCCCAAATAAAAAACGGATTCCCCCCAAATAAAAAAACTGGCACCCTACCCCAAATAAATAACGGAGCCCAAATAAAAATTGGATCCCCAAATAAAAAACGGACACCCAAATAAAAAACGGATCCCCAGATAAAAAACGGACACCCAAATAAAAAACGGACCCTCCAAATAAAAAATGGACCCCCAAATAAAAAATTGACCGCTAAATAAAAAACAGAGACCCAAATAAAAAACGGACACCCAAATAAAAAACGAATCGCCCCAAATAAAAACGGATCCCCAAATAAAAAACGGACACCCAAATAAAAGAAGGATCCCCATATAAAAAACGGACCGCCCCCAAAAAAAAATATCAAAAACGGATTTCCAAATAAAAAACGAATCCCCCACCCGAAATAAAAAATGGATCGATGCCCAAATAAAAAACGGGACCCCCCAATAAAAAACGGATTCCCCCAAATAAACGGATACCCATATAAAAAACGGACCCCACCCAAATAAAAAACGGATCCCCCCCCCCCCCACAAATAAAAAACGGACACCAAAATAAAAAACAGATTTCCCCCAAATAAATAACGGACCCCTCCCAAATAAAAAAACGAACCCCCAAATAAAAAACGGATTCTCCCCAAATAAAAAACGGACCCCCCCCTTCCCCAATTAAAAATGGATCCTCCCACAAATAAAAAACGGACACCAAAATAAAAAACGGATTACCCCCAAATAAAAAACATGCCCCCCACCCCAAATAAATAACGGAGCCCAAATAAAAAATGGATCCCCAAATAAATAACGGACCCCTCCCAAATAAAAAACGGACCCCCAAATAAAAAACGGATTACCCCCAAATAAAAAACGGAAACGCAAATAAAAGCCGGATCCCCACATAAAAAATGGACCCCCCCCCCAAAAAAAAAGATACGGATTTCCAAGTAAAAAACGGATCCCCCACCCCAAATAAAAAAAGGTTTGATGCCCAAATAAAAAACGGAACCCCCAAATAAAAAACGGATCGCCCAGAATAAAAAACGGATACCCATATTAAAAACGGACCCCCACCCCAAATGTAAAAGGGATCCCCCAATAATAAACGGACCCCCCCCAATAAAAAACTGATCCCCCCCCAATAGAAAACGGACCCCCAAATAAAAAACGGCCCCCTCCGAATAAAAAATCCATTCCCAAATAAAAAACGGTCCTCCACTCCAAATAAAAAACGGATCAATCCCCAAATAAAAAACGGACACCCAAATAAAAAACCGATCCCCAAATAAAAAACGGATCCTCAAATAAAAACGGATCCCCAAATAAAAAACGAACCCCCAAATAAAAAACGGATTCCCCCAAATAAAAAACGGATCACCAAATTTAAAACGGACCCCCTCCCAAATAAAAAACGGATTCCCCCCAAATAAAAAACTGGCACCCCACCCCAAATAAATAACGGAGCCCAAATAAAAATTGGATCCCCAAATAAAAAACGGACACCCAAATAAAAAACGGACACCCAAATAAAAAACGGACCCTCCAAATAAAAAATGGACCCCCAAATAAAATAAATTGACCCCTAAATAAAAAACGGAGACCCAAATAAAAAACGGACACCCAAATAAAAAACGGATCCCCAAATAAAAAACGGATCCCCAAATAAAAAACGGACACCCAAATAAAAGAAGGATCCCCATATAAAAAACGAACCGCCACCCCAAAAAATATCAAAAACGGATTTACGAATAAAAAACGGATCCCCCACCCCAAATAAAAAACGGATCGATGCCCAAATAAAAAACGGGACCCCCCAATAAAAAACGGATCCCCCCAAATAAACGGATACCCATATAAAAAACGAACCCCACCCAAATAAAAAACGGATCCCCCCACAAATAAAAAACGGACACCAAAATAAAAAACGGATTACCCCCAAATAAAAAACATGCCCCCCACCCCAAATAAATAACGGAGCCCAAATAAAAAATGGATCCCCAAATAAATAACGGACCCCTCCCAAATAAAAAACGGACCCCCAAATAAAAAACGGATTACCCCCAAATAAAAAACGTGCCCCCCACCCCAAATAAATAACGGAGCCCAAATAAAAAATGGATCCCCAAATAAAAAACGGATCCACAAATAAAAAACGGACACCCAAATAAAAAACGGAAACCCAAATAAAAGCCGGATCCCCACATAAAAAATGGACCCCCCCCAAAAAAAAAAGATACGGATTTCCAAGTAAAAAACGGATCCCCCACCCCAAATAAAAAAAGGTTTGATGCCCAAATAAAAAACGGAACCCCCAAATAAAAAACGGATCGCCCAGAATAAAAACGGATACCCATATTAAAAACGTACCCCCACCCCAAATAAAAGAGGGATCCCCCAATAAAAAACGGACCCCCCCCCCCCCAATAAAAAACTGATCCCGCCCAATAGAAAACGGACCCCCAAATAAAAAACGGCCCCCTCCAAATAAAAAATCCATTCCCAAATAAAAAACGGTTCTCCGCTCCAAATAAAAAACGGATCAATCCCCAATTAAAAAACGGACACCCAAATAAAAAACGGACACCCCAAATAAAAAACGGACCCCCAAATAAAAAAAATGGACCTCCCCAAATAAAAAACGGATTCCCAAATAAAAAACGGATCCCCAAATTAAAAAGCCCCCCTCCCCATAAAAAACGGATCCCCCAAAAAAAACGGACACCCAAATAAAAACGGATCCTCAAATAAAAAACTGATCCCCAAATAAAAACGGATTCCCCCAAATAAAAAAAGAATCCCCAAATTAAAAACGGACCCCCTCCCAAATAAAAAACGGATCCCCAAATAAAAAACGGATTCCCCCCAAATAAATAACGTAGCCCAAATAAAAATTGGATCCCCAAATAAAAAACAGACCCCCAAATAAAAAAAGGAACCCCAAATAAAAAACGGACACCCATATAAAAAACGGACCCCCACCCCAAATAAAAAACGGATCCCCCCAAAAAACGAACCCCGCTTCCCCAATTAAAAAAGGATACGCCCCCCCCCCCCCCCCCCAATAAAAAACGGAGCCCTAAATACATAACGGAACACTCCAAATAAAGATCAGTTCCCTAAATAAAAAACGGACACACAAATAAAAAACTGATTCCAAAATAAAAAAGGACACCCAAATTAAAAACAGACCCCACCTATAACACCCCCCCCTTAACCACCACGACACACACACACACACACACACACACCAAATAAAAAACGGGTCGCCAAATAAAAAACGGACCCCACCCCAATTAAAAAACGGAACTCCCAAATAAAAACGGACACCCCCAAATAAAAAACGGATACCCAAATAAAAAACGGATCCTCAAATAAAAAACGGATCCCCAAATAAAAAACGGACCCCCAATTAAAAAACGGATTCCTCCAAATAAAAAACGGATCACCAAATTAAAAACGGATCCTCTCCCAAATAAAAAACGGACCCACCCCCCCAAATAAAAAACGGATCCCCAAATAAAAAACGGACACCCAAATAAAAAACGGACCCCCCAAATAAAAAACGGAGCCCCCACCAAATAAAAAACAGACCCCCTCCTAAATAAAATATGGATCCCCAAATAGAAAGCCAACACACATAAAAAACGGATCGATGCCCAAATAAAAAACGGAACCCCCAAATAAAAAACGGATTCCCCCAAATAAAAAACGGATCCCGAAATTAAAAACGGACCCCCTCCCAAATAAAAAACGGATCCCCCCCCAATAAAAAACGGACCCCCAAATAAAAAATGGATTCCCCCCAAATAAAAACTGGCACCCCACCCCAAATAAATAACGGAGCCCAAATAAAAATTGGATCCCCAAATAAAAAACGGACACCCAAATAAAAAACGGATCCCCAAATAAAAAACGGACACCCAAATAAAAGACGGACCATCCAAATAAAAAATGGACCCCCAAATAAAAAAATTGACCCCTAAATAAAAAACGGAGACCCAAATAAAAAACGGACACCCAAATAAAAAACGGATCCCCCCAAATAAAAAACGGATCCCCAAATAAAAAACAGACACCCAAATAAAAGAAGGATCCCCATATAAAAAACGGACCGCCCCCCAAAAAATATCAAAAACGGATTTCCAAATAAAAAACGGATCCCCCACCCCAAATAAAAAACGGATAGATGCCCAAATAAAAAACGGGACCCCCAATAAAAAACAGATCCCCCCAAATAAACAGATACCCATATAAAAAACGGACCCCACCCAAATAAAAAACGGATCCCCCCACAAATAAAAAACGGACACCAAAATAAAAAACGTATTTCCCCCAAATAAATAACGGACCCCTCCCAAATAAAAAACGGACTCCCAAATAAAAAACGGATTCCCCCAGATAAAAAACGGGCCCCCCACACCAAATAAATAACGGAGCCCAAATAAAAAAATGGATCCCCAAATAAAAAAGGATCCCCAAATAAAAAACGGACACCCAAATAAAAAACGGATCCCCAAATAAAAGCCGGATCCCCATATAAAAAATGGACCCCCCGCACCCCTCCCCAAAAATACGGATTTCCAAGTAAAAAACGGATCCCCCACCCCAAATAAAAAAAGGTTTGATGCCCAAATAAAAAACGGAACAAGCAAATAAAAAACGGATCCCCCAGAATAAAAAACGGATACCCATATTAAAAACGGACCCCCACCCCAAATAAAAAAAGGGATCCCCCAATAAAAAACGGACCACCCCCCCAATAAAAAACGGATCCCCCCAATAGAAAACGGACCCCCAAATAAAAAACGGCCCCCTCCAAATAAAAAACCCATTCCCAAATAAAAACGGATCGATCCCCAAATAAAAAACGGACACCCAAATAAAAAACGGACACCCCAAATAAAAAACGGACCCCCAAATAAAAAAATGGACCTCCCCAAATAGAAAACGGATCCCCAAATAAAAACGTATCCCCAAATATTAGACGGATCCCCATATAAAATCGGACCCCCCCGCCTAAAAAAATCGGATTCCCAAATAAAAACGGATCCCCAAATTAAAAACGCCCCCCCCCCCACCCAAATAAAAAACGGATCCCTCCCCAAAAAATACGGTCACCCAAATAAAAACGGATCCTCAAATAAAAAATGATCCCCAAATAAAAAACGGATTCCCCCAAATAAAAAAAGGTTCCCCAAAATAAAAACGGACCCCCTCCCAAATAAAAAACGGATCGCCAAATAAAAAACGGATTTCCCCAAATAAATAACGGAGCTCAAATAAAAATTGGATCCCCAAATAAAAAACGGACCCCCAAATAAAAAAAGGAACCCCAAATAAAAAACGGACACCCATATAAAAAACGGACCCCCACCCCAAATAAAAAACGGATCCCCCCAAAAAATCGGACGCCGCTTCCCCAATTAAAAAAGGATACGCCACCCCCTCCCCCAATAAAAAACGGACCCCTAAATACATAACGGAACACTCCAAATAAAAATCAGTTCCCTAAATAAAAACGGACACACAAATAAAAAACTGATTCCAAAATAAAAAAGCCGATCCCCAAATAAAAAAAGGACACCCAAATTAAAAACAGACCCCCACCTATAACCCCCCCCCCCTCAACCACCACGACACACACACACACACACACACACCAAATAAAAAACAGATCGCCAAATAAAAAACGGACCCCACACCAATTAAAAAACGGAACTCCCAAATAAAAACGGACACCCCCAAATAAAAAACGGATACCCAAATAAAAAACGGATCCCCAAATAAAAAACGGACACCCAAATAAAAAACAGACCCCCCAAATAAAAAACGGAGCCCCACCAAATAAAAAACAGACCCCCTCCTAAATAAAATATGGATCCCCAAATAGAAAGCCAACACACATAAAAAACGGATCGATGCCCAAATAAAAAACGGAACACCCAAATAAAAAACGGATTCCACCAAATAAAAAACGGATACCCAAATTAAAAACGGACCCCCTCCGAAATAAAAAACGGATCCCCCCCCCCCAATAAAAAACGGACCCCCAAATAAAAAACGGATTCCCCCCAAATAAAAAACTGGTACCCCACCCCAAATAAATAACGGAGCCCAAATAAAAATTGGATCCCCAAATAAAAAACGGACACCCAAATAAAAAACGGATCCCCAAATAAAAAACGGACACCCAAATAAAAAACGGACCTTCCAAATAAAAAATGGACACCCAAATAAAAAAAATTGACCCCTAAATAAAAAAAGGAGACCCAAATAAAAAACGGACACCCAAATAAAAAACGGATCCCCCCAAATAAAAAACGGATCCCCAAATAAAAAACGGACACCCGAATAAAAGAAGGATCCCCATATAAAAAACGGACCCCCCCCCCCCCAAAAAAAATATCAAAAACGGATTTCCAAATAAAAAACGGATCCCCCACCCCAAATAAAAAACGGGACCCCCAATAAAAAACGGATCCCCCCAAATAAACGGATACCCATATAAAAAACGGACCCCCACAAATAAAAACCGACACCAAAATAAAAAACGGATTTCCCCTAAATAAATAACGGACCCTTCCCAAATAAAAAACGGACCCCCAAATAAAAAACGGGTTCCCCCAAATAAAAAACGGGCCCCCCACCCCAAATAAATAACGGAGCCCAAATAAAAAATGGATCCCCAAATAAAAACGGACACCCAAATAAAAAAGGGATCCCCCAATAAAAAACGGACCCCCCCCCCAATAAAAAACGGATCCACCCCGATATAAAATGGACCCCCAAATAAAAAACGGCCCCTTCCAAATAAAAAACCCATTCCCAAATAAAAAAAACGGATCGATCCCCAAATAAAAAACGGACACCCAAATAAAAAACGGACACCCCAAATAAAAAACGGACCCCCAAATAAAAAAATGGACCTCCCCAAATAAAAAACGGATCCCCAAATAAAAACGGATCCCCAAATAAAAGACGGATCCCCATATAAAAACGGACCCCCCCCTAAAAAACGGACACCCAAATAAAAACGGATTCCCCCAAATAAAAAAAGGATCCCCAAATTAAAAACGGACCCCTTCCCAAATAAAAAACGGATCCCCAAATAAAAAACGGATTCCCCTAAATAAATAACGGAGCCCAAATAAAAATTGGATCCCCAAATAAAAAACGGACCCCCAAATAAAAAAAGGAACCCCAAATAAAAACGGACACCCATATAAAAAACGGACCCCCACCCCAAATAAAAAACGGATCCCCCCCAAAAAGACGGACCCCGCTTCCCCAATTAAAAAAGGATACGCACCCCCCCCCCCCCCCCAATAAAAAACGGACCCCTAAATAAATAAAGGACCCCTCCAAATAAAAATCAGTTCCCTAAATAAAAAACGGGCACTCAAATAAAAAGCTGATTCCAAAATAAAAAAACCGATCCCCAAATAAAAAAAGGACACCCAAATTAAAAACAGACCCCACCTATAACCCCCCCCCCTCAAACACCACGAAACACACACACACACACACACCAAATAAAAAACGGATCGCCAATTAAAAAACGGACCCCACCCCAATTAAAAAACGGAACTCCCAAATAAAAACGGACACCCCCAAATAAATAACGGATACCCAAATAAAAAACGGATCCCCAAATAAAAAACGGACACCCAAATAAAAAACGGACCCCCCAAATAAAAAACGGAGCCCCACCAAATAAAAAACAGACCCACTCCTAAATAAAATATTCATCCCCAAATAGAAAGCCAACACACATAAAAAACGGATAGATGCCCAAATAAAAAACGGAACCCCCAAATAAAAAACGGATTCCCCCAAATAAAAAAGGGATCCCCAAATTAAAAACGGACCCCCTCCCAAATAAAAAACGGACCCCCCCTATAAAAAACGGACCCCCAAATAAAAAACGGATTCCCCCCAAATAAAAAACTGGCACCCCACCCCAAATAAATAACGGAGCCCAAATAAAAATTGGATGCCCAAATAAAAAACGGACACCCAAATAAAAAGCGGATCCCCAAATAAAAAACGGACACCCAAATAAAAAACGGACCTTCCAAATAAAAAATGGACCCCCAAATAAAAAAATTGACCCCTAAATAAAAAACGGAGACCCAAATAAAAAACGGACACCCAAATAAAAAACGGATCCAGCCAAATGAAAAACGGATCCCCAAATAAAAAACGGACACCCGAATAAAAGAAGGATTCCCCCAAATAAAAAACGGACCGCCCCCCCAAAAAAAT
This sequence comes from Eledone cirrhosa, assembly GCA_964016885.1. NCBI lineage: Eukaryota > Metazoa > Mollusca > Cephalopoda > Octopoda > Eledonidae > Eledone > Eledone cirrhosa. The sequence goes on from OZ024740.1 coordinate 290,885,344, forward strand.
ATCAAAAACGGATTTCCAAATAAAAAACGGATCCCCCACCCCAAATAAAAAACGGGACAACCCAATAAAAAACGGATCCCCCCAAATAAACGGATACCCATATAAAAAAAGACCCCACCCAAATAAAAAACGGATCCCCCCACAAATAAAAACGGACACCAAAATAAAAAACGGATTTCCCCTAAATAAATAACGGACCCCTCCCAAATAAAAAACGGACCCCCAAATAATAAACGGATTCCCCCAAATAAATAACGGAGCCCAAATAAAAAATGGATCCCCAAATAAAAAATGGACACCCAAATAAAAAAGGGATCCCCCAATAAAAAACGGACCCCCCCCAATAAAAAACGGATCCCCCCCGATATAAAATTTACCCCCAAATAAAAAACGGCCCCCTCCAAATAAAAAACCCATTCCCAAATTAAAAAAACGGATCGATCCCCAAATAAAAAACGGATACCCAAATAAAAAACGGACACCCCAAATAAAAAACGGACCCCCAAATAAGAAAATGGACCTCCCCAAATAAAAAACGGATCCCCAAATAAAAACGGATCCTCAAATATAAAACTGATACCCATATAAAAAATGGATTCCCCCAAATAAAAAAAGGATCCCCAAATTAAAAACGGACCCCCTCCAAAATAAAAAACGGATCCCCAAATAAAAAACGGATTCCCCCAAATAAATAACGGAGCCCAAATAAAAATTGGATCCCCAAATAAAAAACGGACCCCCAAATAAAAAAAGGAACCCCAAATAAAAAACGGACACCCATATAAAAAACGGACCCCCACCCCAAATAAAAAACGGATCCCCCCCCAAAAAAAACGGACCCCGCTTCCCCAATTAAAAAAAGGAAACCCCCCCCCAATAAAAAACGGACCCTAAATAAATAAAGGACCCCTCCAAATAAAAATCAGTTCCCTAAATAAAAAACGGACACTCAAATAAAAAACTGATTCCAAAATAAAAAAAACGAATCCCCAAATAAAAAAAGGACACCCAAATTAAAAACAGACCCGACCTATAACCCCCCCTCCCCCCTCAACCACCACGAAACACACACACACACACACACCAAATAAAAAACGGATCGCCAAATAAAAAACGGACCCCACCCCAATTAAAAAATGGAACTCTCAAATAAAAACGGACACCCCCAAATAAAAAACGGATACCCAAATAAAAAACGGATCCTCAAATAAAAAATGGATCCCCAATTAAAAAACAGACCCCCAATTAAAAAACATATTCCCCCAAATAAAAAACGGATCCCCAAATTAAAAACGGATTCTCTCCCAAATAAAAAACGGACCCACCCCCAAATAGAAAACGGATCCCCAAATAAAAAACGGACACCAAATAAAAAACGGATCCCCCCAAATAAGAAACGGATACAAAATAAAAAACGGACGCCCCGCCCTATAAAAAACGGCCCCCTCCAAATAAAAAACAGATGCCTAAAAATAAACGGACACCCAAATAAAAAACGGATTCCCAAATAAAAAACGGAACCTCCACCCCAAATAAAGAACGGATTGATCCCCAAATAAAAAACGGATCCCCAAATAAAAAACGGAGCCCCCACCAAATAAAAAACAGACGCCCTCCTAAATAAAATATGGATCCCCAAATAGAAAGCCAACACACATAAAAAACGGATCGATGTCCAAATAAAAACGGAACGCCCAAATAAAAACGGATTCCCCCAAATAAAAAACGGATCCCCAAATTAAAAACGGACCCCCTCCCAAATAAAAAACGGATCCCCCCCCCAATAAAAAACTGGCACACACCCCCACCCCCCACCTCCACCCCCCAAATAAATAACGGAGCCCAAATAAAAATTGGATCCCAAAATAAAAAACGGACACCCAAATAAAAAACGGATCCCCAAATAAAAAACGGACACCCAAATAAAAGACGGACCTTCCAAATAAAAAATGGACCCCCAAATAAAAAAATTGACCCCTAAATAAAGAACGGAGACCCAAATAAAAAACGGACACCCAAATAAAAAACGGATCCCCCCAAATAAATAACGGATCCCCAAATAAAAAACGGACACCCAAATAAAAGAAGGATCCCCATATAAAAAACGGACCGCCCCCCCAAAAAATATTAAAAACGGATTTCCAAATAAAAAACGGATCCCCCACCCCAAATAAAAAACGGATCGATGCCCAAATAAAAAACGGGACCCCCAATAAAAAACGGATCCCCCCAAATAAACGGATACCCATATAAGAAACGGACCCCACCCAAATAAAAAACGAATCCCCCCCACAAATAAAAAACGGACACCAAAATAAAAAACGGATTTCCCCCAAATAAATAACGGACCCCTCCCAAATAAAAAACGGACCCCCAAATAAAAAACGGATTCCCCCCAAATAAAAAACGGGCCCCCCACCCCAAATAAATAACGGAGCCCAAATAAAAAATGGATCCCCAAATAAAAAACGGACACCCAAATAAAAAACGGATCCCCAAATAAAAAACAGACACCCAAATAAAAAACGGACCCCCCCCCCCCCCGAATAAAAAAAGGGCCCCCAGATAAAAAATGGACCCCTAAATAAAAAACGGACACCCAAATAAAAAACGGACACCCAAATAAAAAACGGACACCCAAATAAAAGCCGGATCCCCATATAAAAAATGGACCCTCCCCCCCCCCAAAAAAAATACGGATTTCCAAGTAAAAAACAGAACCCCCACCCCAAATAAAAGAAGGTTCGATGCCCAAATAAAAAACGGAACCCGCAAATAAAAAACGGATCGCCCAGAATAAAAAACGGATACCCATATTAAAAACGGACCCCCACCCCAAATAAAAAAGGGATCCCCCAATAAAAACGGACCCCCCCCCCAATAAAAAACGGATCCCCCCCCAATAGAAAACAGACCCTCAAATAAAAAACGGCCCCCTCCAAATAAAAAACCCATTCCCAAATAAAAAACAGTCCTCCACTCCAAATAAAAAACGGATCGATCCCCAAATAAAAAACGGACACCCAAATAAAAAACGGACCCCCAAATAAAAAATGGACCCCCCTCAAATAAAAAACGGATCCCCAAATAAATAACGGAGCCCAAATAAAAATTGGATCCCCAAATAAAAAATGGACCCCCAAATCAAAAAAAGGAACCCCAAATAAAAAGCGGACCCCCACCCCAAATAAAAAACGGATCCCCCCAAAGAACGGACCCCGCTTCCCCAATTAAAAAAGGATACGCCCCACCGAAAAAAAAAATAAAAAACGGACACCTAAATAAATAACGGACCCCTCCAAAAAAAAATCAGATCCCTAAATAAAAACGGACACACAAATAAAAAAACTGATTCCAAAATAAAAAACGGATACCCAAATAAAAAACGGACACTAAATGAAAAACAGACCCCACCTATAACCCCCCCCCCCCAACCACCACGACACACACACACACACACACACACCAAATAAAAAAGGGATCGCCAAATAAAAAACGGACCCCACCCCAATTAAAAAACGGAACTCCCAAATAAAAACGGACACCCCCAAATAAAAAACGGATACCCAAATAAAAAACGGATCCTCAAATAAAAAACGGATCCCCAAATAAAAAACGGACCCCCAATTAAAAAACGGATTCCCCCAAATAAAAAACGGATCCCCAAATTAAAAACGGATCCTCTCCCAAATAAAAAACGGACCCACCCCCCAAATAAAAAACGGACCCCAAATAAAAAGCGGACACCAAATTAAAAAATGGATCCCCAAATAAAAAACGGACACCCAAATAAAAAACGGATCCCCCCAAATAAGAAACGGATACCCCAATAAAAAACGGACGCCCCGCCCTATAAAAAACGGCCCCCTCTAAATAAAAAACAGATCCCTAAAAATAAACGGACACCCAAATAAAAAACGGATTCCCAAATAAAAAACGGATCCCCCCCCAAAAAACGGACACCTAAATAAAAACGGATCCTCAAATAAAAAACGGATTCCCCCAAATAAAAATTGGATCCCCAAATAAAAAACGGACCCCCAAATAAAAAAAGGAACCCCAAATAAAAAGCGGACACCCATATAAAAACGGACCCCCACCCCAAATAAAAAACGGATCCCCAAAAAAAACGGACCCCGCTTCCCCAATTAAAAAAGGATACGCCCCACCCAAAAAATAAAAAACGGACCCCTAAATAAATAACGGACCCCTCCAAATAAAAATCAGATGCCTAAATAAAAACGGACACACAAATAAAAAACTGATTCCAAAATAAAAAAACGGAACCCCAAATAAAAAACGGACACCAAATAAAAAACAGACCCCCAAAATAAAAACGGACCCCCAAATAAAAAATGGACCCCTAAATAAAAAACGGAAACCCAAATAAAAAACGGACACCCAAATAAAAACGGATCCCCCCAAATAAAAGAAGGATCCCCATCAACCTAGCATTGGAGCAAACTTCCTTTGGGCTCACTCACTGCTGGCCGATAATCAGGGGAGACGACTATTATATACAAATGCTTAGATAACATTATAAATTGCTCGTCGAGGTTAACTTTACCTTTCATCCTTATGGGGTCGACAAAATAAAGTACCAGTAATGTAGTGGTAATTGCTGGCCTTGTACCAAAAGTAGAAACACTGAAAAATTGCTCGCGATTTATTCAGAAAGATATATTCTTTTAATGTTACAATAATGTTCTTCTGAACGAATTTCGAGCAATTTATAATGTTATTTACGCATTTACAATGTTATTTATGTATATATGTAAAACATATTTGCAATATTACCCTTCTGTAAATTAATACAATTGTAAAGGCGATATCCAATTTTAGTGGACTAAATGCTGCTTTCGTGCTGTAGTTGCTGTTTACTTCAATGTATGAGGCTATTCCAACAAATTTACATTCCCCTTTTTTTAGCCGTTAAAAGAAATATAGATTTATTTATTGTTTTTGGTTTTTTTTGCGATTTATTTGCCACTGGGGCATAGATTTCTTTATTTGCCACGGGGGAAGTTTTTACAAAAATCAAGTCCAAACATTTAACGAGTGATTAAAAAGGAATATAAAAAATTAAGTCCTCAATAGAGAGGCAGCCTTTTGGGGTCACACACACCCCCGTAGAAAGTGTGCGACTTTTCTGCCAGGGAGCACAGAGAGAGGGGGTGCTCCCTTCTTCTCTTACCTGTACAAGCCGATATAGAGAGATGGCCCACTTACACGGGCCATTATTGCTACTTTCACCCATCTTTCATGGAATTGGCTGGGACTGAGTGCCTTTCTCTCCACCTTGATCCTTCTTTCGAAGTGGTATCGGAAGAAGAGGACCATTTGTTGGCCGGCGACATATCCCCACAGATCGGCAAAAAAATCAAACAAACAAACAAAAACGTGGCAAATAAAGAAATCTATGCCCCAGTGGCAAATAAATCGCAAAAAAAAAAAACAATAAATAAATCTATATTTCTTTTAACGGCTAAAAAAAAAAGGGAATGTAAATTTGTTGGAATAGCCTCATACATTGAAGTAAACAGCAACTACAGCAAGTAAGCGGCATTTAGGCCGCTAAAATTGGATATCGCCTTTACAATTGTATTAATTTACAGAAGGGTAATATTGCAAATATGTTTTACATATATACATAAATAACATTGTAAATGCGTAAATAACATTATAAATTGCTCGAAATTCGTTCGGAAGAACATTATTGTAACATTAAAAGAATATATCTTTCTGAATAAAATGTTTCTACTTTTGGCACAAGGCCAGCAATTACACACTACATTACTGGTACTTTATTTTGTCGACCCCATAAGGATGAAAGGTAAAGTTAACCTCGACGAGCAATTTATAATGTTATCTAAGCATTTGTATATACGAGTCGTCTCCCCTGATTATCGGCCAGCAGTGAGTGAGCCCAAAGGAAGTTTGCTCCAATGCTAGGTTGATGGGCATCAGCGACGGTGATATTACTGTGAATCTCTGTGGAGGAAGAGAGAACGGTATCTGTAAGCTTTGGTTGTAGAATCATTGGCAGCTGCCACTGGCTCCCCTCTCTATAACGGAGGTCGTTTGCAGATGCCGAGATGACACTGACTTCTACTGTGTAGATTAAGAATCTGACTGGAGATCTGATCATAGACATACAGGACAGTTGATCATGTTTGCCGACCACGAGGGTGTTTATTGGTGGTTGGTCCTAGAGTTTCTCCCGGAGTCGATGATCAAGAGCTATTGAAGTTACATGGTTACTTGGTATCCTTTGCTTCAAATTTCTGTGCAATCCTATTGTCTGCAGAGAGAATTCAACTGGCCAAAATTGCGTTGTACCTGTAATTCTATGTGTCATATTGAATCTCCCTGAGAACTATGTAATGCATGTCTGTGGTGTTCATGAACAATCTGTTCCATTGATCAAATCAACTAAAACACTTGTCGGAACTGACAGGGGTCCAAATTCTCATACTTAGTGTATCTAGAACTAGATTATCTATTATGCCCTTCCTTTATTAAGCTTGTAGGGTGTGATTTAGGGAAAATATAGCCGCTGTTTTTATCTGATTTGATAGTAAAAACAGCTGCTAACTCTTGACAGGAAATCCAGTCTCATTTATAGAATTCCAACAATGCTAGGCTGATGGTTTGCTTAAGGATGGACTCTGATAAATAAAGCAATTAAAATTCCTAAGCAATGCATTCCCCACAAGTTGTCACAGTTGCTATTTAGCACATTTTTAACAAAAAACAAAACAAACAAATGTACGAATGAAATGTGCAATATCCTTATAAAATAACTTAAATAACACACACATACATATATATATATATATACATATTTCAAAGCACCAAGCTGGTATCTGGAAGATACAGTGTTCAATTCCTCGTAGCAGCTGATGTCAACTTCCTTTTCTGTCTATGGACAATAGCACCAATGTTAATCTATATGATGCTGTATGTCCATAATTCTCATCAGGGAAAAAAATGAACATTGGTCAGTCCAAAATCATTTGTCCAACCATTTGTCAGAAGCTGGTTACCTAGCCACATTTCATCCACCTTCATCTCAAGGATGAAGCCATTGACCACTTGAAAGGTTGTCACCAAGGTGACTAAGGAGTCTCATCTACTCTGGTTTTGAAATCAGAGTGATCCTTCTCCTAGACAGGCAACCAACCAATGCTAATGGGCTCTCTTTACCTGAATTTAGAAAATTTCATGAATAAAACTATGATGAAAGGTTTTAATATAAGAATAAACATTAAAAAATGAGCAGTTTTGTATTATAAATACAAGGCAGTTCCAGTCAGTTTGGTATCAAAAAGGTTGAGATACTTAAGAATTCTTATGTGATGCAGCCACATAGGTGTGGACCATAATAACGACATAGCCTGATGTTATCAACACTCAAATGTATTAGTAACATTTTACTGTAATCTGTTGATCACTTACTAGAGGCAGCAGTAGTTTAAAACCTAACAGTTCAGAGATATTATTATGGCTAGCTTGTTAGAATTTTAACCTTTAGCAATAGCATTATACTGATTGTTTAGGCAACTTACTGAATATATACTGACCCTTGTTGAACTCCCATCCACATGAAAGATTCATCACTGTTCTCATTTTAACCTACATTTTGCTAAACACACTCCTGTACATGGCTTGTACAGCTCTCACAAGCCATTCAGCTACCCTTAGCTGACTACACTCCTGTACATGGCTTATACAGCCCTCACAAGACAGTCAACTATTCCTAGCTGTCTGAGAGCTCACCAGATTATAGAGTATGGGAGTCTGTCCAAGCCCTTTTCATCAATAAATAAGTGTAGAGGCTTATTTTTAGCTAAGTACTTCTGCATTTGTCTCCACGGGAAGATATTATTAGTAGTCCTCACTGACATAAAACGTAACAGCATCTTATGAAGATTAATTTTAACCATAATCAATTTTATTGTCACCTTTTCTGTAACTTTCATAACCCTAAAAATTTGATGCCTCTTTTATCCATATAGTAGTTGAAAATGATGCTCCTATGCATTCATTGGGTATGATGTATTTCTACACTACCGCATGTACTATATGAGTGACTAGTTTCTCTTTGATAATCACCAAATGTCTAGCTGAATTTCCTACCTCAATTTCTTTAATCACCTTATCTACAATACTGTTGTCAATTGAGTTTACTTGGGGTACACCCTCACTCTCCTATTTGTTTTTCACATTCAACAACCTCTCATTACAACACTTCCAAGCTTCCTTCTTTCTGGCATCAGTAACATTAAGTGAGCTACTCTTGTTTTATACACACTTCTCTTCCATGACATCTTGGCTTTCTCTTCTAGACTGTCTTGCAATTAGAAACATTTCATGCTGTAGAATAATGGCAAACCTCTTTCTTTTTACATCTTCTCTTGATAGATAGGCCTGGACCCTAACATCTCTTCAAGCTACCTGATATTGTTCCCTGTTACCTCTCACCTTCCAGACTTTCCAAGCTTCTTCCTTATCTTTTATGGCCCAATCTTTCACCTGGCTAATACTTCATCCTATCTACAGATCTCATCTGTGGTTCTCAGTAGGTTGTCTCATAGGAGTTCCTAGATGTCCTCTATGTTATAAGTAACTAGCTCCTCATCCTCCTTGTCAAAAACTACCTCCAGTATATTTCTAAACCTTTGGCTATTTGAAGGCTCTTTAAGCCTCCATATCTTTCTTTTCTATGCCATCTTAGTCTTCTGTATGTTTCTAGCTGGTAATCTAAACTTACTAATCCCTAACCTATGTTAAGAGGTGTATCCTTCCTTAGGGAAACTTTTACTATTTACAACCATCTACCTATCATGTTTTCTAGTGAGAATAAAGTCTATCTAGCTTGTGTGTTTGTCTGATTTGTAGGTGATCAAATAGCCGATTGGTTTCCTGAAGTTTATGTTACAGATTGTCAAGTCATTTGCATCACACTTCTTGAGTGCTTTGTCAATTTTAAAGAAGGTAGTGCAACTATTAGACAAGCCTAGATATATCAAAACAAACAAACAAATATTTGTTCAGTAAAAACAAATCAAAATTCAAGATAGAATTCAAATATATAATTGAATTTTTTAAAAAAAATCTTACATGAGTGATAAGAGTTTGAATTACGTTTAATTGCAAACAATAGAATATGTTTTTTCAACAAAGATATTCAGTGAAAATTATTCTGTTGTTTAATTTTAATATAAAAATATATTTTAAAGAAAAAAATTTGATTTACCTCGAAAATTGAGTAAATAAGCTTTACTCAATCAGAGTGTACAGAAATATTTACACATTTATTGTTTGAATTAAAAAAAGTTTATGAGTAGCATATTTGTTTGTTTTAAATATTACATCTCAGCCATTTTATTTATGTGTAAGCAAAATCAAACATTCAAAGTCTTGAAACGATTACCAACTATTTTCTATATACCAAATTTCTGTAGAGAAGTGATGTAGACAAATAACTCTTTATTTTACAAAACCTTTTCTCTTTTCCCAACTCAATGTGAGGATTCTCTTCTGTTGTCAACTTTGGGCAATTTTTCTTTCATTTCATTTACTGAATTGAGCTGTTATAACAGCTTTACTATATATTGAACTATAAAACAGCTTTACTATACATTGAGCTGTTAAAACAGTTTTGTTATATATTGAGCAATTATAATAGTTTTGCTATAAATGAGCTTTTATAATAATTTTGCTCTACATTTCACATCCAACTTTGAAATTAACACAAACAAATCTTAGTCCACACGATTTTATTATCTTTAGTTTTTGCCATTAATTACTTCTAAATTACTAATTACTCTCTAAATCTAAATTCAGAGTAATCCGAATCTGGGTTTGACTCTCAGCATGATATAAGATAGTCCAACCCATACAAAAACGAATATAAAAGGATGATAATGCCCTAAATCTTATTTGCTCCTTAACTCTTTTCTAATTCTATTTCTGTCATAATTATCATCATCTAATAACTTCAATTTCACTGAGAAATGTAGACTGTAATATTTCAGGCCTTGTCCTTCACATGAGAGCGAGGGAAAAGAAAAAATAGTGATGCTATCGTTTAGTTTGAATATATTGAGAAACTCATGCTAAAAATGGAATGAACATGTGAGAGGAATTTCTCCAAACCATTTAGGATCTGCCAATCCCTGCCCACAAGGAAAGCAGTCACAAAATGATGATGCTTGTAGATTTCAATTAATTTTTAAAATATTTACAAATAGAGAAAGATTTTATAAATAAGGTAACTTTTCCATTAATTAGCTGATATTTTGAGAATAACTTAACAAAAGAGTCTCTTTAAATCAGGTTTTATATCATAGAATCAGGCAGATTGGTACAGAAAAAATTAAACAATTGGCACCAAGAGTTTGTAGAAAAAATAAGTTGGATTAAATGTTTTATAGTACTTAGTTTTGTTTTTTCTTGTTCTAACTGCGAATCTTACATTGACTGATCTCACTTTTTATTCTAGAAACTATTTCTATTGAAAATACTCCTTCCTCTGGTTTTGTACCTGACAGATAGAGATTATAATAATGATTTTCAGGCAATCGATACTGGTTTTGTTTTTTGTTACAATTTACACCTATGTAGGTTTAGCTAACCTCCTAAGAGGTTGCATATCATAGGAATTTTCTTAGATGTTTTAATGATAGGGGCTCCAGACACATCATCATCATTTTTATGTTAGCTTTTCTATGCTTGCATAAAAAGGACAGGTTTTCTCCAGTACAGCTTTTCTCTATCATTATGCTCCTTTGACATCTCCTCTGTGATCATTCTAAGATCAGCTTTATAATTCTACCTCATCTGCAGTTTTTGTCCACTTGAAACTCCTGACACTTCTTCACCTTATGATCATCATCCATATCAACACAATCTTCTCTCCTGCACGTTACACCTGATTCCCTTTATGCCTACCATGTCTTCATTTTTTCCAGTGACAAGAAGAGGGATTTGAATTCAGAATACACAGAGCTAGACAGGTATTTTATTTATGAAACCTGAAAGGATGAAAGGCAAAGTTGATCTCAGCAGGATATGAACTCAGAGCACAAGGAGCCAATGTTTAATGACAGCCAATTTGCAACTTCAGTGATAGTTCTAGCATCACCTCATTATACTTACTAATATATAGATTTTCTGATAAGGAATAGTGAATGGAGAGATGTGTGGATTAATAGAGCTATACTAAATGATAGTAAAAAAAAAACTGGAAATAGCAATAGAAATTCTATTCCATACATTGAGATTGGTTGATAAATGAAAATGAAAAGGATCAGATTCTATTTACAAAAGTGAATGCTGTATGAATATATGAAAAAAATGTTTTTTATTGGTTTGGTTTGGCCAGTGAGACTGACATAGTTAATGTTCTTTTTAAAGCGTTTCTTAAACAGGCTGCAGTAAAAACATGTGCAATGAGGGAATTTCCAAAGGACTGACACTGTAGTGAGGAAGAACTGGGTGTAGTGCTTAGTACAGGTTCTGGGTTTGGGAGACAGTAAGGATGATAAGAGTTGAGTGGGTCAGCATTGCCTGAGTGGAGATAGCATGAGACCAGCAAGCTTTTAAGAGCAAAGTTCACTGTAGTAGTGGTAGAAAAAGTAGAGAGGAGGACAATATAAGTATGGACCAGAAGTTGGATTGTGTTAGTATGTGACTTCATACCAATCAGTTTGATGGCCTTTCCTTGGTTACAAAAGAAAAAGAGTAAACAAACATCAAGAAGATTTGTAACCAGAATGGAAGAGAATAAGATAATATTTACAGAGTGAAAGATAATAGAAGAGTTCAGACAACAAAATGTTGCTGATTAGAAAATATACAAATCGATCACTGGATAGGAAATCAATTAAAGCTAGATTAATTTGTAATGTTAACTTGTCATCATTATTGGCAGTATCAGTAGAGGGTCGGACGCCATGCTTTGCAGCAAAGAGTTACGGCCCTTTATGGTATGAGTTCAAATCCCGCCGAGGTTAACTTTGCCTTTCATCCTTACGGGGTCGATAAAATAAAGCACCAGTAATACACTGGGATAATTGCTGGTCTTGTGCCAAAAGTATAAACAATTATCATCTGAATGTTGTATGTATATAGTGGAGTAGTTAGAAGTTCTAAGAACATACAAATGTCTTATCCTGCCTTAACAGAGACAATCTCTATTGTAGAAAAAAAAAAAGAAAAAAAAAGTAGGATGTATTGGATAATGTAGCCCTCAACACAGAAAATATGACTGGATGGTCATAGGTCTGCTTCATTAGAGCTGACCTAAGACTAAACAAGTAAAAAAGGGTAAAGACCCCCTTCGATCACGAATGACCATGGAATTTGCACCTAGAAAGTTTCCCCTCCAAGGCACAAGTCTGGGCAAGGTTATTTGTGGAAGACCAGCAGTTGCTCATGCTTACCAGCCTCCCCTCTCCATGCCACTGATGTTGTCCAAGGTAAAGGCAATGGCCGATGCAGCTTGGCACCAGTGACGTCGCAACTACAGCTGAGTAAACTGGAGCAACATGAAATAAAGTGTCTTGTTCGAGGACACAACGCATCACCCGGTCCGAGAATCGAACTCACAACCTTCCAATTGCAAGCCCAAAGCTCTAACCACTAAGCCATGCACCTTCATAGTGCCAGGTAAGTCCTTAATATTTTAGTACCTTATTAGACATGAATTTAGAAATAGTATTTCTAAATTGTCATCAGTGGTGTAGGCAATGCTGTGTGGTTAAGAAGTTCACTTGGTAACCATGTGGTGCTAAGTTCAATCCCTCGCACAGCACCTCAACAGATTAACCAATGCTGTATGAGCAAAATTTGGTTGATGGAAACTATGCAGAAGCCTGTTGTGTGCAGTACATATATGTAATGTGAGTGTGTGTGTGTGTATGCCAATATACATTGATAAAAAGAGTAAGCATTGACAATAATATCGATACCTGTGCCTTTGAACTAAAATACTGTTATATTTGTTGTGCTTTTAGTTACACTAACACTGTCACTCTGTCAATTGTAAATACCCATACACAAGTATCTAACTCATTAGAAACCTATAACCAATAATATTGCTGCTCAAAAATGTATGATATAAAATATAATACTCAGATAGCTGACGTCATCCATAAAAACAGAATGATAACAGTCTATCTGAGGAAGGAACCCTGTGAGTTGAGGTGGCTGTTGCAGCATGTGTCCGAGGAAATGTCTTTGCTATTTTGTCCACAGGGCACAACCAAAACACCACTCTGACCTAGGGTCTAGAGTCTGTCACCCTCTCCCCTTCCCCATTTCCTTCTTCCTTAGTCTAATAGTCCTTGCTCTTCCCCTCCTAATCTTCCCATTTATGACATTTATAGTCCTTCCCAATGTTGTTTTCTTTTTCTGTATGTTTAACCAATTCATAGTTATACTAATTGCTGTAAACTAGAAATGAAATATCTTATTGAATACTCAGAGATAGAAGCATATTTATTCCTTGTGGCAGGCAAAAAATAAAATAATAAAAATGGGCTGAAGACAACAATATGCAATTTAATGCAGGTAAGTTTCAAGCTCTCCGCTATCAACCCACAAACATAGGACCACCACAACAACGGTACACTGGACTCAAAATCAATATGGGACCTGGGTATTGACATGAACAATGATGCATTGTTTCATGCATACATTATCAAAATATCAGCAATGTGCAGATGACTGGTGGATTAGATTCAGAGGACTTTCAAGATAAGAGACCCGGAAATCATGTTGGCCCTCTGGAGAACTTTCGTCCTCAGCCAACTAGACTATTGTTCTCAGCAGTGATAGTCTCACAGTGTCAAACAACCAACAAAACTTGGAGCAATCCAATGAAGCTACACCAAGATGATTGCCTCAAAGAAAGAGATGAGCTACTGGGAAAGGGTGACAAAACTAAAGCTTTATTCCCTGGAGCGGAGATGGGAGAGATACGCAGTGACATACATATGGAAGGCCCTGGAAGGGTTAGCAGCAAACTTTGGCATTAAAGGCAGGATAAGCCCACAAACAGGACACCATTGTGTAATGCCAAAGGTCCCATCAAGAATAAGGACAACATACTGTAATAGCCTAGGGTTCAAGGGACCCCAGCATTATAATAAGCTGCCAACAAATCTGAGAGATCTACGTGGTATGCATGTAGATGTTTTCAAGAAACATTTCAACATTCTACTGACCAAGATCCAAGATGAACCCACAGCACGAGACAAAGTGGAAATAAGGGTGACAGCAACAAACTCCCAATTGCATCAATGGCCAACCAAGGAAGGCTGGCTATAGAAAGTGTAGCATCAATGGCGGTGTCCCAGCATGGCCGCAGCCTATCAGCTGGAACAGAGTAAATGTTGCTGTCATATGTTTGAAGATATATTTGGTCCTTTGTTCCAAGATTTGTTTTTACATGGAACAGAAAAAATGCTATTTCTCATCTATGTCACTTTTTATCTTCTTTGAAGTTTACTCTCAGACCTTTTGATTCCAAATTCAGTTTCCACAATCAGAGTTTATTTTATAGGTTTCAGCTATATGGACCAAACCATCTGCATAGAGAAGTTCCTATGGGCAGCCTATTTTAAACTCCTCAGTTATGGTCTGAAGAACTATGATGAACAGCAGTGGGCTAAGTACTGAACCTTGATGAACTCCTACATGTACCTTGAATTCCTCACTAAGCTCATTTCCTACTCTCACTTTACTGACAGCTCCTCTGTACATAGCTTGCACTGCTCTCACAAGCCATTCTTCTACACCTAATTTCCTTAAGGACCACCAAATAATAGATCGAGGTACTCTGTCAAAGGCCTTCTCTAGATCAACAAAAGCTAAACAGGGGCTTATTTTGGTCTAGGAACTTCTCTTGTACTTGCCTCACTAAGAAGAGGACATCTGTAGTACTTTTCCCAGACATGTAACCAAACTGCATCTCATCTATTTTGACTCTTTCCTTAATTAGCTGCACTATAACTCTGTCAATTTCATAACTTGGTCCATTAGTTTTATTCCTCTGTAGTTGCTCCTTTCTAGAGCATCACTTTTGCCCTTGTAGCAATTTATGATTGTCCTGCTGCACCAGTCATTGGGTATGAATTCATCATGTATTACTTCATTTACTGTATGGGTTACTACCTCTCCTGATGGTCCTGCAGCTTTACGATTCTTCATCTCCTTGATTTACCTTTGACTCTAAAACTATCAACTTTAATAGCTGGTCCTCCGTTTGGGTAAGTTGGGGTAGTTTCTCTTCCTCCCATTCATTCCCTACATTCATCCATCTCTCATAGTAACATTTCCAGGCCTCTTTCTTTCGGGTATCACGGGTGCTAAGTGCACCAGCGTTATTTCTAACACATTTTCCCCCAACATCTTGATTTACACTAATACACTGCTTTGCAATACGGAACCCTTCAGGTCTCTGATCCTCACATTTCAAGACATTGGCAAATTTACTTTCTTCAGCCTCTCTCCAAGCTGTGTATTTCCATTGCCTAGTTTCTTTCATAGCTACTTGGTACCAGTCTCTGCTACCCCCATTTTCCCAGTGTTCAACTATATATATATATATATATATATGCTATCGCCGTATTTTGACTAAAGAAATTAAAGAAATTATTTAGCCTGATAGTGGGGTTAAGAACCCTCGGAGAAATGGAAAAAGATGAGTATTGACGTACATGGGAGTAGAACCCACATATTTGGTTATCCGGACCACTGTGCTACCATTTACACCAACACATCACCCGTCTTTTTCCATTCAAATTAGAAGCTATAAACTTAGCGACTATAATGTCAAGTAAGAATATTTTCGAAACAGCGAGTGGGTTTGAAATTATTAGAAATGTTAGCTGTCGCTGTATTTTGACTAAAGAAATTAAAGAAATTATTTAGCCTGATAAAGAAATGGAAAAAGATGAGTATTGACGTACATGGGAGTCGAACCCACATCTTTGGTTATCCGGACCACTGTGCTACTATTTGAATACATAATGAATTCATACCCAATGACTGGTGCAGCAGGACAATCATAATTTGAATGGAAAAAGACGGGTGATGTGTTGGTGTAAATGGTATCACAGTGGTCCGGATAACCAAAGATGTGGGTTCGACTCCCATGTACGTCAATACTCATCTTTTTCCATTTCTCCGAGGGTTCTTAACCCCACTATCAGGTTAAATAATTTCTTTAATTTCTTTAGTCAAAATACGACGATAGCTTACATTTCTAATAATTTCAAACCCACTCGCTGTTTCGAAAATATTCTTACTTGATATATATATATATGTGTGTGTGTGTATATAGTTGAACAAATAAAACACAGAGATGCAACAATTCAAAATACAAAGTCTTACTAAGATCATGCTTGGGAGGTAGTGGAGGAGGGTTCTACATGTCAAACGGAAGTCCATCTTTAGGAAATGGAGAGGGAGAGAACAAGTAGGTACATGAAAGTTTGAAAAAGATTGTTACATACATACATGCATGCATGCATGCATGTATGTATGTATGTATGCATGCATGTATGTATGTAGAGAGAGAGAGATAGAAAGCGAATCAATCCTAATTCTAGAATGGTCCTTTTTTATTGACCTTGAAAGGATGAAAGGCAAAAAATTTGACCTAGGTGGGATTTGAACTCAGAGAGCAAAGAGCTAAAAAATTCTATTTGTCGTACTAGCGACTCTGCTAATTTGCCACCTCTACACAATAATAAGTGTATAACATTTCAGATAAGAAAGGGTAAACTGTACAAAAATTATCTACCTAATTAAGTTCTCCCAATTACTCAACTATATTTAAAACTAGCTGAGGTACCTGGTAATACCCAGGAGCGGGGGTATTCCCAGTTCCCATTAAAATGCCTAATGACCAAAAATGAAATCAAAATGTAGGACAGATAATCAAAAGCAAAGACAAATTCATTTACGAAACAATAATACAAACAAATTGTCGGGGAGAAGTGTGTCCTTAATGATGATGGTGTACTTGCCATCACTGACGCTGATAAGAAGGTAGCTTGGAAGTGTCACTACGAAAGGCTACTAAATGAGGAGAATAAATGGGAGAAAGACAGTCTACCACATCGATCCAATAGAGGGACCAGCAGTGTTAGTCGAAGGTAGTATAATAAGTAAGGCAATCAAAGATATGAAGACGGGTAAGGCGGCTGGGCCTTCGGAAATAGTTGCTGAAATGCTGAAAGCTTCTGGAACGGTGGGACACACTATGGTCACCCGGATAGTAAACCAAGTCATACAGAATGGGGTTGTTCTGAAGGACTGGCATAGCAGCATCATCATTAACTGCTACAAGGGTAAAGGAGATGCCCTAGATAGGAGTAACTATAGAGGCATTAAATTAATCGACCAGGTCATGAAGGTCACAGAAAAAGTAATAGCGCAACTAATCAGAGAGCAAATTGATCTAGATGAAATGCAGTTCGGGTTTGTGTCAGGTAAAAGTACCACAGACGCTCTTTTCATTGTACGACAACTACAGGAGAAGTACCTAGCTAAAAGTAAACCCCTATACTTAGCCTTTGTCGACCTGGAGAAAGCCTTCGACAGAGTTCCCCGTTCCATTATCTGGTGGGCTCTTAGAAAACTAGGTGTTGATGAATGGCTTGTGAGAGCTATACAAGCCATGTATAAAGAAACAGTCAGCAAGGTTAGAATTAACAACGAATATAGTGAAGAGTTTAGCGTAAAAGTTGGTGTTCATCAGGGCTCCGTTCTTAGCCCCCTACTATTTATTATTGCCCTTCAGGCTATAACAGTGGAGTTCAAGAGCGGCTGCCCATGGGAACTCCTATACGCAGATGATCTAGAGCTCGTAACTGAATCAATGGCTGAACTAGAGAAGAAATTCTAAACATGGAAGCATGGCCTAGAATCAAAAGGCCTTAAAATTAACCTGTCTAAGACTAAAGTTCTAGTTTGTAGGAAGGAAAATAGGGCACCGGTCCCATCCGGGAAATGGCCATGCTCAGTGTGTAGGAAAGGAGTAGGTGGAAACTCCATTTTATGTCCCAAATGCAAAGTATGGGTGCATAAAAGATGTAGTGGGATCACAGGTAAGCTAACTAAGAACATAGATTTTATATGTGGCCGGTGCTCTGGTGCAATAAGTAGCAGCAAGTGCCCACAGAATACTAGCTCATTCCATTGCACAGATGGTTCTATAGAAATAGTGGACACCTTCCGTTACTTGGGTGACAAAATCAGCAGTGGTGGAGGGTGCTCTGAAAGTACACTAGCTAGAGTCAGAACTGGATGGAAAAAGTTCAGAGAGCTTATACCACTATTAGCCGCTAAAGGGTTCTCTCTAAGAATAAAAGGCAGGCTCTATGATGCCTGCATACGAACAGCAATGTTACATGGCAGTGAGACCTGGGCATTGTGTGCAGAGGATATACGCAGACTGGAGAGGAACGAAGTTTGCATGCTCCGCTGGATGTGTAATAGTAATATACGTGAACGGCAAAGCATAAACGAACTAAGGTAAAAATTAGAAATAAGAGGGATCAGATGTTGTTTACTCGAGAGAAGACTACGTTGGTATGGTCACATGATGCGCAAGAAAGACGACAGCTGTATAAAAAAGTGCAGGGCGATAAAAATAGACGGTAGCCACGGAGTAGGCAGACCCAGAAAAACCTGGGACAACTGATAAATTCCGACCTCACACACTTACACCTCTCCAAGACAATGTCACTGGACCGAGATCTTTGGCGCTACACAGTAATACAGAAGACCCACCTTACCTAAGTACAAAGTGAAACCTACTATAGTCAGTAGGCACCTCTAACAAAAATACACCTCCATCCCACTACCCCCACCCCATCCACACCACCCCTTTCAATGTAAAGTTATGTTGGTACCACAACATCCAGTCCAAAACAAATGAGGTCATGTAGGTGTCACGACAAAAAAACACACAGTCCACGCTGTAATGTGGCCGTGTAGGTAACACGGTAAAAACCTCCCAGTCCACACTGTAAACGTGGTTGGTGTTAGGAAGGGCATCCAGCCGTAGAAAACCCGCCAGACAGTCCTATGCGAGCAAGACAACCACTCTTGCCTCAAGTGGGAAAACTCCCGTCCAAACCCATGCAAGCGTGGAAGATGGACGTTAAACGATGATGATGATGATGATGATGATGAAATATTGTTGATTGCATTGGTCAGGTGAAAAAATGTTTGTCAGAAGTTGAGTGTTGCTATAAGGAAAAAATAGAACATAGAGTGTCTTAATATTATTGAAATTTGCTGAAATTTTGTGAATAGGCATCATATCTTGTCATCTACCTATGGTTTAAATTTCATATAAATCGAAGGGAAAATCCACTTTTTTACCAAAAGATTTAATCTCAAAAACCACGTCTTATACACAGAACATAACAACAATATCTACTTGAGGCACAAGGCCAGTAATTTTTTGGAGAGGGTGGGGAGGAGTTTATTAAATTGACTCCAGTATTTGACTGGTACTTTATTTTATTGATCCCGAAAGGATGAAAGGCAAAGTTGAACCCAGACTGTAAAACAGCCAGAACAAATGCTGCAGTGGCATTTTATCTTAGACTTTAATGACTCAGCCAAGCCCCCTCCCCACCAAATATAATAACAATGCATGCATGTATGGTCCCGTAACTCCTGAGGGAGTAGCTGGGGCACCATATTGACATACAGTGTTTCTTGAGCATTTCTAAACCTGACGGAGTCCATCTCTTTCCAGGTCTGAATACAGCAGATTTCTTCCAGAGAAGGATAGAGAGAGTGAAAAAGGAAGTGAGAAAGAGATATAGAGGAAGAATCGACCCCAGTACTAGACGGCACTTTTTTTTTATCGACCTTGAAAGGATGAAAGGTAAAGTTGACCTCAGCGGGATTTGAACTCAGAGAACAGAGAACCAAAACAAACACCTCAAAGCATTCTATCTGACATTCTAATGACCTAATATAAAAATAACACCATTTTAATGACCCAGCCAACCCACCACCGAATATTATAACAATAACAACACTTTAATGACTCAGCCAACCCACCCCGCCACAAAATATTATAACAATAACAACAACAATAATAATATATATATATACTACACAAAAGCCATATATAATTATAGCTGTATATTTAAATAGATATAAAATAATAATAATAATGAAATTATTGTGTTCAGTGCTCAGGTGTACTACAACTCATCAAAGGTGCATGTATAGTATATAGAATAATGTACAAATGCATAGTTTGGGATGTTTTAATACATAATCAACATCAATACTATATGCATTACTAACTATCTTATTTTATATTCTATTCTTACTTCTCAGTCTTTTTTTCTTTTTATATTAAAAACATCAATTTACTACTGTAAATAAACATGTTTAATGGAAAAGTTTTTTTTTTAGATATTTATATATATATATGGCGGTTCCCCAGCACGGTCTCAGCCTTGTCGGCTGGAACAGGTAGTAGAGTAATAGGTGGTAGATATGGATGAAAGTATTTGTAAATATATAGTAATCAGTGTTTAATGTAGCACAAAATAACTCATAGGGCTCTTTTATGTTTGAAATAATTTTTTTAATACCAGGTTTGTTAAAAATCATTAAACTCTTTCATTTACCATATTTCTAATGTAAGATACTGTCTATGTCATTAACCCTTTCCTTACCATATTTCTAATGTAAGATACTATGTCATTAACCCTTTCATTACCATATTACTAATGAAAGATACTATGTCATTAACCCTTTCATTAACGTATTTCTAAGAATAGACACTGTCTATATCATTAACCCTTTTATTATCATATTTCTAATGAAAGACAGTTTATGTCATTAACCCTTTCATTACCATATTTCTAATGAAAGACACTGTTTATGTCATTAACCCTTTCATTACCATATTTCTAATGAAAGACACTGTCTATATCATTAACCCTTTCATTACTATATTTCTAATGAAAGACACTGTCTATATCATTAACCCTTTCATTACCATATTTCTAATGAAAGACACTGTTTATGTCATTAACCCTTTCACTACTATATTTCTAATGAAAGACACTGTTTATGTCATTAACCCTTTCATTACCATATTTCTAATGAAAGACACTGTCTATGTCATTAACCCTTTCATTATCATATTTCTAAGGAAAGACACTGTCTATATCATTAACCCTTTCATTATCATATTTCTAAGGAAAGACACTGTCTATATCATTAACCCTTTCATTATCATATTTCTAATGAAAGACAGTCTATATCATTAACCCTTTCATTGCCATATTTCTAATGAAAGACACTGTCTATGCCATTAACCCCTTCATTACCATAATTCTAATGAAAGACACAGTCTATGATTTTTAAATAATTTTGAAAATAATTAAGAATTTGGAAGGATCCAGTAAAACAAATACTATTTTCTTATTATCAAGTATGTGTTTGGAACATAACTTAACAAATGTTCTTACATAAAATTATGATGGTGGGAGGAGAGGGTCAGATAAATATATACATTTAAAAATATACAGATTTGTATTGGTTTCAGGCAGTTTGGTATTAAAAAAATTAAATAATACTATAATGTTTTTCTCTCCAAAAGTGGTAGTTGCTGGTACCAGGAAAAAAAAAAAATAATAACCAGCTCACTCTGTAGTGGATGTGCTGGTACCACAAAAAAAAAAAAAAAAAAAAGACAAAAACAAAAAAACAACTAGTCCACTCTTTACAGTGGAAGTGCTGGTACCACAAAAAAAGCACCTAATCTACTCGGTCAGGTGGTAGTGGTGGTGCCATGTGAAAACGTGCCCAGTACATGCCATAAAGTGATTGGCATTAGGAAGAGTATCTTGCCATAGAAGTTATGCCAAAATGGAATATAAGAACAAGACAGTCATCTGACCTGTCTAGCCTCAGAATGTAACAACCTGTCTAACCCATGCAAGTATGGTAAATAGAGGTTAAATGATGATGATGATTTTCTTCAAAATAATAATTGTTTCTACTTTTGGCACAAGGCCAGCAATTACCCAGTGCATTACTGGTACTTTATTTTATTGACCCTGTAAAGATGAAAGGCAAAGTTAACCTCAGCAGGATTTGAACTCAGAATGGCAAGGGCCGTAACTCTATGCATCAAAAGCATGGTGTCCGACTCTCTACCGATACTGCCAATCCACATCATTGTCTTCAACAAAATATAGAAAGTAGATAGAGTAATTATTAGAAACTTTTCTTCCTATAACAACTATATACATGTATTTTTCATATACAATCATTGCAGGAAGCAATGTTTGAATGAAGTGTTGCTCACTACTTGAGTTCAATTGGATCATTCTTCATCTTGTTTATATGTATGACAGATAAATCAGCCACTAATTTATCAAAACTGAAAAAAACAACAAAAAGAAATTAATTTAACGACCAATTTACAATACTGATGAAGAAATAATTAATATCAAATTCAAAGTATAATATAATTTCTAATTTAAGCAGAGGACCAACAATTTTGTTGGGGGATGAAAGGTAAAGTAGACCGTGTGATTTGATCTCAGAACATAAAGAGCTGGAACAAATATCTTAAAACTTTAATGACTAATCACAATAGCGATGGAGATAATTGATTTATAACAAAGTCATTAAGTAAAATCTGAAGCTTATATTATAACAACAAATTTACAATTAGGTTACAGCTATTTCTTGGGAAGGATAGCATAATTTTGAAAAGACTGGAAATGATGGAAATATTTTTATTACATGGTATGATGTTTTTCAGTATTTTTAAGTAAGGAATGTGGCTGCTTGGCTTACTACAAATAGCTCCCACCTCCCAAAGGATACATTGAATATTGTAGTCTGTTTGAATAAAAGGTGAGATAGCCATGGTTGGAATTCTTTTCATCATAAACCAGCTCAATCAGAGTTGACAGGTTAAACATCAACATAACACATCTGTACCTTCTCTTTACTATTTCTTTTCCTTCAGAATTACACTACCATTATGAAATTGTCTCCAAAATTCTTCTGCAGAACTACAGACCTCTCAAATTCCCTTTTCATCTATTATTCCAGCAGACATTAGGCTATGGCACTGGCCGATCTGACAGGTCAGTAGCTTTGTTTAAGTAGTGACATGGTATGTGATGACCTGTCCAAGCCTTGCTAGCAAGGAAAAAGGATGTTAAATGATGCTCAAACTGAAGATCATCAGCATCATTTTAAGTCACTTTTTCAATGCTGGCATGGGCTGGACAGGTTTTCCAGCTTCTCACTGCAGTCTATTATCTGGCATGGGCTGGACAGGTTGCCCAGCTTCTTACTGCAGTCTACTATTTTGCATGGGTTGGACAGGTTTTCCAGCTTCTCACTGCAGTCCATTATTTGGCATGAGCTGGACAGGTTGCTCAGCTTCTCACTGCAGTCTATTATCTGGCATGGGTTGGACAGGTTTCCCAGCTTCTCACTGTAGTCTATTATCTGGCATGGGCTGGACAGGTTACCCAGCTTCTCACTGCAGTACTTCATTATCTAACATTCACAGCAACAGAGAGCAGTTATCATTGTTGTTGTTTATGTCACATTATTTTAGCTGGGTTTTCATGGCTGGATGTTCTTCCAATCACCAACCAGTTTACAACATGGACTGAGTGCATTTTATTATGATCAACTGTATTGACCCCACCAGATCCTGAAGGCCCACAAATGAGTCAAGTCTTCTTGAATCAGGGTTTATTTTAAAGAAATTTTAGAACTCTACAAATCTTTGAGGTATGTGACATAAACCAGTGTTTGATATTCTCTGAGTCTGAGAAACATTTGTAAACATCTTATGAGTGTTTTAAGTATTTTAACCATCATTTACCATACAACCACAAGTAGTATTTGACACAAAATGTAAACCTTTTTGTACAAAATTAGATTTAGAACTACACAAGCAGGTGTCAATTGTACAATAAAATAACCAACCACTATCTTGAATCTATCCCAGCCATAAGTAGGTGTCTCCAAAATAGATTTCTGCAGCTGTAAGTCTTAACATCAGTATTATAGAAGGAATCATCAACTGTTCTTGAACTGAGAAGGTATAGAATAACACTTCAAATGAAGGCTTGTTTAGGTAGAGAACAGAAATGTAAACATATATAATACTTACTTATCATGAAGTAATAAGTTATCATTAATGAGTGTCCTTGACTCTACAGAGTTTCCTGATGAATATGATGGGTGACATTCTTGTACTGGGGAATGGATATTCAGTTCATCATTGGATCCCTAAAAATATTAGGAAAACAATATAAAAATATTTCTCAAATAAAAACTTTGTTCAAAGAATGCTATCATTTTTCATGACTATTATTTATATATATAAATGTGTGTGTATCCCAGGTTCAATCAGGGGTAATATAGCCACTTAATGAAAACCCTTTGTTTGCTTAGAATAGACGTTCCTTGAAAATTAGGAGTGCCTGTCAGTGTGTATGTGTTTGTCTATAGGTGAATTTACTTTGCCTTTGTATCACTATGTATTTTTCTCTAAATATAGTTTTTTTAAAGAATCTCCATTCTTTAAATCCAATGACCTCCACCCATTCCAATCACCACCTTCCCTTACCACCAGAAAATGTATAAATACCACTATATCACATTGACAATCGGTTTTCCTGATGATTTCCTTCGAATAAAATAGTTCTAGTCCTGTAGAAGCCATTTCTATATTAAATATATATACATATATATGTGTGTGTGTGTATGTATGTATATATATATATATGTGTGTGTGTGTATACACACACATATATATATATATATATATACATTATATAATAAACAACACAATATAATTTTTCCATTACCCAAGGTCTCACAAAATTAGATGATTCTAACAGAAACGCCTAGTTCGTCAGATGAACTATCTATGTTATGGCTATAAGATTTGAAATGAAATCTATTACAAATCAAAGTGAGGCTGAATTAAAATAACGGAAAAAATACATGTACACACAGAATCAGATATACATACATGCACATATACATAAAATTGAAAATAAAAATAAAGTAAAAATTAACGATAAGGATAAATTTATCTTTTTATTGAGATACAGGTATATGGGAAATTAAATACACAAGTAATATTTTACAAGCATGAAAAGTAATGTAAATATATATATATTGTATCTATAGTAATATATATTTGTACTTGTATGGATGCAAAGAAGTTTTATACTGCTTTTAAAACTGCTAATGCTTACACTTTGTGGTTGCTTTTAAATGTACTCCCGTTTTGCACAGTTACATTTTTTAAATATGATGTGAGTCTAATCTGTAACATGAAATTACTTTTTGCATGTTTTCATGTTGATGCTTATACCAATATTTGTATTCCTGAAGACCAGCAGACTAATGCCCAATATATATTGAGGTATGGCCAGCTGTTATACATTGAAACGTACGTAGAGTAAAATTATGATACAAGTCTAAACTGGTTATTCGCTCTCAATTTATCAAATGTTGAGCTCTGCAGTCTGTGGCCTAACAGTCTTTAGCAGAATCTACAGAGGTTAAAAACTCCCTCAGCCTTTTTTGGTTACTGCTGGACCAAGGATACTGATTAGCATTGAGCTTCTATAATCTTTACCAGGATTAAATTGGTAAATTCCAATATAACCCAACATATATATATGTATATATTTATATTGTTTTAAGTAATATATATATATTATTTTAAGTATCACATTGAAGCTGAAGCTGCAATAGGGCAAGACCAGTTGAATTATCTGAGGGAGTCCTTAAGCCCTCAATGATGCAAGAAATGAATTAATTCCTTCATCAGAGTGAATACATTAAGTTATATGAGGGAAACACCATGAATAATATATAGACTGGGTATGTGGAATTATAGTATATAACAACAACAGTAACAAATACCAAAATAGAAACAAATAAAAAAAAATATATATATGCAGCTGACAGATGACAGAAAAAAGTATTCAATAATGAAGTAGAGTTTAACTATTACTTTATTATGGCTAAGTAGTGAGTGTTGTTACTCTGGAGTTTCACCTGGACACTTACAGGATCATCAGACAAGATGTCCTATTTGATGAGTCTTCTCAACCCTTTGTATAGTAGGTTTGTTTCATCCTGGGCACATGGGAAGGTGGGTTTACTGCTGTACAGCATGATGCCAGAGATCTCGATCCTGTGTCATCTCCTTTGTAGGGTTTAACTGGGCAAAGTCAGCTTTTATCAGTTCATCCCAAGCTTTCCTAGGTCTTCCTCTTTCATGGTTTCTGTTCACTTTGAGTGCCCTTCACCTTTTTATACAGCTGTCATCTTCCATACACTTCCACAATATCCAAACCACGACAATATCTTCTCCTGTACACTGCATCTGATTCCTCTTATGCCTAGTTTCTCTCTCAATTCACTGACCTTTGTTGTTCATGCACACTGCTATTAAACATCCATTAGAGCATGTAAGCTTCATTTCTTTCCAATCTTCGTAGATCCTCTGCACATATTGTCTAGGTCTCACTTCTATGCAACATTGCTGTTCGTACAAGCTTCATACAATCTGCCTTTCATTTTGATGAAAAAAACCTTTTGTAGCTAGCAGCAGTAGTAGCTCCCTGTTGGTAAACACCCACAAAATTGTTAACCATCTTGCCAACAACAACCCTGAGTACCTTTTTGATTTCCATGTGTGTAACACACGTGGACATGCCCACAAAGTCAGAAAACAACACAGTTCCCATGACTTTCGGAAACATTTTTTCACGCTCATAGTTGCTGAAGCATGGAACAAACTACCTGCATCAGTTGTTAGCTGTCGTGACACTGCATCCTTTAAAACCTCCATGCTTCCCGAGATTCGCCAACACTACACCTAATATTCCCCCTCCATACACATACACACATGTATATCATGACTCATACACTATTCACTTCCCTGACATTTGTATATTATTCTATGTACTATACATACACCTTTGACGAGTTGTAGTGCACCTGAGCACTTTACACAATAATTTCATTATTATTATTATTATTATTCTCATGCTGGTTACTATATTTTCAGAGTAATCACCTCCATTGCTAATTTGATCTCCTAGGTAACAGAAACTATCAACTACTTCTATGGAGCCTTCTGGACATTTAAAGGAGCTTGTGTCTTGTGAGCTCTTACTACTTACTGCTCCTGTGCATCGACCACATATAAAACCTACATTTTTTGCTAGCCTGCCTGAGATCCTACTACATCTTTTGTGTACTCATAGTTTGCATTTGGAACATAGGATGGAATTCTACCCACTCTTTTCCTGTACACTGGGAATCTAGACCCTGTTTTCCTTTCTACATACTAGGGCAATGAGAGTGATTTACTGACAAGATGCAATACTTACAGTATCTTCTATTATTTTCCAGATACGAGATATAGTCTCTTCTTGTAAAGAATCAAGGCGCTGATCTTTTTCCTTAAGTTGATTTGTTGTTTCCAGAAATTTTATCCAAGAGGAATGCAAAGACCTAAAGAAATGGAAATATAGGGATTAGAATTTGGAAGAGCCTACATTTAATTCCGAAGTTCTATAATTCCCAAACTATTAATCTTATCTTCAGATTCTATATATTTACTATTTATGTATTTATTATGGCTAGATCTGTTGAATCTTGAAACATTACCACTGTTTCACTCAGTGGCATATAAATTAGCTGCATCCAGGCATATAAATTAGCTGCATCCAGGCATATAAATTAGCTGCATCCAACCTAGGAAACTTTATCTTTGAATGGTAGTAACACTGTCCCCAAGCCTAGAGCTTCATCAAACTAGTTAAGCAACTAAGAGTACATTGGGTTTGTCCTAATTAGAGGCAAGTTGCATTGGGTGACCGTGTCTCACTCATATAGGACTGTTTCTGGCCGTTTTTTTTTTACACCTGGATGCCCTTCCTAATGCCAACCACACGAATGACTGTATAAGTGTGCTGAGAGAAAACCTATGTATCAGAGTTGGTCACTGTACAAGAGAGAATACTGTGATGTATATGAAGAATATTAGTTGAGTGAAAAAGTATCAAACAGTGCAAATAAACGGAGTCTGCAGAAGATGAAGAGAGAGGAAAACAGAGGCAGAAGTAGGGAAGAACAATCTCAGGATGAGCTTATACTATATTTTATACAACATAAGACAAAAAACAAACAACATCAGTTGAACCTTTTATTTCTTATTCACATTTATTAACTCTCTTAACATATTCCTAAGAAAATTTGGTACAATCATGATTGGTAATCAAAGTCAGCCCAATATTGTTTAAATTATTAACATTAAATAATTTATTAAGAAATGTGAGTAATGAATATAACAATAACCTGATGTCATTTGTTTTTGTCTTTGCCATGTTATCTATAGAAAAGTATGTAGTTTTAAATATATATAAAACTCAAAATTGAAAGATATATGTAACGTTCAAATTTTGTTCCTGCTTACTTTTATATATCATCATCATCATCATCATCGTGTAACGTCCATTTTCCATGCTAGCATGGGTCTGGACAGGAATTGTCCCACTTGAAGCAAGATTGGTTGTCTTGCTCAGGACTGTCTGGCGCGTTTTCTACGGCTGGGTGCCCTTCCCAACACCAACCACGTTTACAGTGTGTACTGGGAGGTTTTTACCGTGTTACCTACACGGCCACATTACAGCGTGGACTATGTTTTTTTGTCGTGACACCTACACAACCTCATTTGTTTCGGACTGGATGTTGTGGTACCAACATAACTTCACATTTAGGGGGGGGGGGGGGGTATTTTGTTAGAGGTGCCTACTGACTGTAGGTTTTGCTTTGTACTTAGGCAAGGTGGGTCTTCTGTATAACTGTGTAGCGCCAAAGATCTCGGTTCAGTCTTGGAGAGGTGTAAGTGTATGAGGTCGGAATTTATCAAATCGACCCACGTTTTTCTGGATCTGCCTACTCCCTGGCTACCGTCTATTTTTATTGCCCTGCACTTTTTTATACAGATGTCGTCTTTCATGCGCATCACGTGACCGTACCAACGTAGTCTTCTCTCGAGTAAACAACATCTGATCCCTCTTATTCCTAATTTCTCCCTTAGTTCGTTTATGCTTTGCCGTTCACGCATATTACTATTACACATCCAGCGGAGCATGCAAGCTTCGTTTCTCTCCAGTCTGCGTATATCCTCTGCACACAATGCCCAGGTCTAACTGCCATGTAACATTGCTGTTCGTATGCAGGCATCATACAGCCTGCCTTTCATTTTTAGAGAGAACCCTTTAGAGGCCAATAGTGGTATAAGCTCTCTGAACTTTTTCCATCCCGTTCTGACTCTAGCTACTGTACTTTCAGAGCACCCTCCCCCACTGTTGATTTTGTCACCCAGATAACGGAAGCTGTCCACTATTTCTATAGAACCATCTGTGCAATGGAATGAGCTAGTATTCTGTGGGCACTTGCTGCTACTTATTGCACCAGAGCACCGGCCACATATAAAATCTATATTCTTAGTTAGCTTACCTGTGATCCCACTACATCTTTTATGCACCCATACTTTGCATTTGGGACATAAAATGGAGTTTCTGCCTACTCCTTTCCTACACACTGAGCATGGCCATTTCCCGGATGGGACCGGTGCCCTATTTTACTTCCTACAAACTAGAACTTTAGTCTTAGACAAGTTAACTTTAAGGCCTTTTGATTCTAGGACATGCTTCCATGTTTGAATTTCTTCTCTAGTTCAGCCATTGATTCAGCTATGAGCATTAGATCATCTGCATATAGGAGTTCCCATGGGCAGCCGGTCTTGAACTTCTCTGTTATAGCCTGAAGGGCAATAATAAATAGTAGGGGGCTAAGGACGGAGCCCTGATGAACACCAACTTTTACGCTAAACTCTTCACTATATTCCTTGTTAATTCGAACCTTGCTGACTGTTTCTTTATACATGGCTTGTATAGCTCTCACAAGCCATTCATCAACACCTAGTTTTCTAAGGGCCCACCAGATAATCGAGAGGGGTACTCTGTCAAAGGCTTTCTCCAAGTCAACAAAGGCTAAGTATAGGGGTTTACTTTTAACTAGGTACTTCTCCTGTAGTTGTCGTACAATGAAGAGAGCGTCTATTGTACTTTTACCTGACACAAACCCGAACTGCATTTCGTCTAGATCAATTCACTCTCTGATTAGTTGCGCTATTACTTTTTCTGTGACCTTCATGACCTGGTCAATTAATTTAATGCCTCTATAGTTTCCCCTATCTAGGGCATCACCTTTACCCTTGTAGCAGTTAATGATGATGCTGCTGCGCCAGTCCTTCGGAACAACCCCATTCTGTATGACTTGGTTTACTATCCGAGTGACCATAGTGCTTTCAGCATTTCAGCAACTATTTCCGAAGGCCTGGCCGCCTTGCCTGTCTTCATGTCTTTGATCGCCTTACTTATTATACTACCTTCAACTTGCACTGCTGGTCCCTCTATTGGGTCGATGTGGGGCAGACTGTCTTTCTCCCAATTATTCTCTTCATTTAGTAGCCTTATATATATATATATATATATATATATATATATATATATGATGGACTCTTCCCTTGTATATGGGGATTCATGTCTTCTCAGTTCAATTTTTATGGTTATGTTTTAAATAACACTTTTGTCTAGCTGCTGATTCACACATCAAGCTGAATTTAGTGCAGACAACAGGATTTTGAGTGGAACAGGAAGGAATGTTTGATTGGATCTTGGTCTTAGATCTAAGATCACAAAGATGGACCAGACAAGATATATATATATATATATATATATATATAGGAACAAGTATCCCACTCTACTACCCTAAGTATTGAGTACTTTGGTGCGTTATGGTACATCTGGTTCCTTACCACAATTCCTTTGTTATATATAAGATGGGCTTTGTTACAGTTTCAGTCTACCAAATTTTCTCACAAGACATTGGTTGGCCTGGAACTATAGTAGACGACACATGCCATAGTTGCTATAGTGGGACTTAACCCCAAACTTCTTAACTACACAACCATGTCTGGACCAATTCTTTAAAGTCAGATATGTATACTTGTTTTATTTCAGTTTTACTTATCTAAACTGGAATTGAATATTTAGAAACAATATAAATCCTCTGGAATTTTCCTTATAAGTGAGATGTTAGATGAATTCACTTACATGCGATAAGAATGGCATTCTTCACATAAATCTTCAGATTGTCTGATACAGCTTTCCAATAGGCGTCTCACACTATCTTCTACAATACATAAACAAAAAAGAAAAGAATAAAGGTATGTAAGAAAAATTATCACAATCTGGAATATTTCTTAAATATGATGATTTCTGGCATAAGAACAATGCTAGAAATTTGAGGGAGAAAACACAATTATAGCACCCAAAATGAAGATGAGAGGAAAAACTGACTGTTATAATGGGGTGTTACACCTGTTAGTATATCTGTATGAATGAAGGTAAAACCAAAGTATTCCCCAGACGTAATTTTGAACTACCAACGAGATCACTACAATGAGGCTCCATATACGCAGTCTACTGACAGTTCACTTCAGTTATTATTTATAGACATTTTGCCTAGTCCACTTTTAGTTATGTAGGAGTGTTGAGGGTTTTTCCCTACAACATTGACTTTGGCAGAATTTGAAATGGGAAAGTAAAGAGGCGTAAAGAAATTTTAGGTATGGTGCCCAGGCATTCCCTGCATCAGTCTATTGATTCAGCAACTGTATATCATGCTTTCTTATAAATGGACACCCCACTCTCAAAACAAAAACAAACAAACAAACAAACATGTTACACACTTTATTTCAAAGGTGCTCTGAACGTTCAGAAGTGTAGCAGAACAGTCAAGAACCAAAAGAGCAGAGAATTACAACATTAACATCATCATCATCATCAACAGTTAACATCTGTTCTCTTTGCTTGCAAGGATTGGATAAATTGTCACAAACCAAGTCAGTACTCAAGCAAAGTTACTGACCCCACAGATGCATTGCAGGACTGCATCTCATTTAGATACATTCCTACACTCTACCAAGTACTCAGACAGGCTGGGGAGTCACGTCTCACTTACATATGACCCCACACTCTACCAAGTACTCAGACAGGCTGGGGACTCACGTCTCACTTACATACGACCCCGCACTCTACCAAGTACTCAAACAAGCTGGCGACTCACGTCTCACTTACATACGACCCCACACCCTACCAAGTACTCAGACAGGCTGGAGACTCACGTGTCACTTACATATGACCCCACACTCTACCAAGTACTCAGACAGGCTGGGACTCACGTCTCACTTACATATGGCCCCACACTCTACCAATTACTCAGACAGGCTGGGACTCACGTCTCACTTACATATGACCCCACACTCTACCAAGTACATGTTATTGAAGCACTAGCATTAGGAAAGTTGTCATGTCTTTGACACAGTTGCTCCTGACCCTTTGTTTGGTAGGTTTTCTGCAGTTGGATGTCCTTCCTATCATCAACCACTTTACAGCATGTACTGGGTGTACTTTTATCATGTACTTTTATCAAGTAGTTCACCAGCACTAGGGAAAGTGTCATGTCCTTGACATGACTGAAGGGTGTTCCCAACTCTTAATGTATGATTATGTGTTGGCTCTATTGAAGATTATAAGATTAAGGCTGTATTCAAACCTTATTATTACAGATATAGGTGCAAGCATAGCTGGTGATATTTGGTAGATGGAAACTGTGTAGAAACACATCATGTTTGTGGAAGGTCGTATGGGTAGAGTCTTCATTCACAACTTCCAGAGGGTCCTATCAGAAACAACTTTCTCCAATTGAACTTAAAAATTTGGTGCTATGATTGAGTTTTCTTTTTCAGGTTTATAGTGATAAAGGTATTGATGATAATGTTGATTAAGAGAGTGATAATGTTGTTCTAATGATAATGTTGATAAAGAGAGTGATAATGTTATTGATAATGTTGATGATGAAAGTGATAATGTTGTTAATGATAATGTTGATGAAGAGAGTGATAATGTTGTTATTTAGAGTCTACGACACCATTGAAGCTGTTTTTTTAACACAATGCTTTGATGTTATTGGGAGATAAATATAGCTTTGACGAGTAGAATAACTATAGTTTGGTAGTTTTGCAATTCTGGTTCAAAAGTTATGAACGTTTTTCGATTTTGAGAGAAAATTAGAGAAACCAGGGTCATAAGTAGAGTAGTTTATCATTTATTGAAGTTATCTTCATCCCTACAGCCTGAAGTATCACTTTCACCATCACTGACTTCATCTTCGGACTCTTTATCGTCTTCAATGGCTCTAATATGATCGTAAAGCTTGTTCAGATAAGAATTAGCCTTGTTAATGCATCCTTGGACTGTTTTGTTCTCCAGATTCTGAAATGATGCATACAGTCATGCCAGCACTTGCTTGAAGGTGGTATTTGTGATGTACTGTCTTCCCATTTCTCCCTTGACAATGACCCATATGAGCTCAATCGGCTGCAAATCAGAATGATGTGGTGGAGAAAAGATGACCTCATGACTTCTTACTCTTGCCATGGAAAAAAAAAAAACTGGAAAGATGTGTAGTTCCTTTTGGTGTCATCTTCTGCTCCAAAATTAATTCTCCAGTCTCAACAAATTTGGTCCAGATTTCGCTGAAGAGTCTAATACTTCAACCAAGGACATTCACAGTACGGTTCGTGGCATCTCCATTCTTCTTCATTCACCCAGGTCTTTTATTACTGTGCAGCATGAGATGTTCATGATGAAATTTGGCTTGTACAGGGAGAATATCCAGCTTCTCCTTCTAGGTAGATTTTTTTCTCATGAATCTCTCCACACATTCGAGAAATGCTTTATCCACATCCTTATGCTTCTTCTTGGAAGTGTAAGAAACAACATTTCCCTATCTTTTGTTTTTTCACAGCTTCAAAACACGATCTTCAACTTGGTCTTTTTCTTCATTTTTTCCATAACTTTTGATCTGGAGGCGAGAGAAAAATAATTAATGGCGCAAAAGAAAGATCCCAAGCTCTATTTAGTGATATAATGGGTTTAAACTAGCAGTAAAAACTGACTGAGTAAAACACAAAATAGGCTTCAGTTTAGCTTTGATTGAGAAGCTTTATGATCAAAAGGATTCCAACCATAAACATTGTCTTTTTTCCAGGCGTTCTGAATTACATTATTCAATGTATACTTTTTTTTAAGACAATAGGGTTATCTGAGGGAGATTTGGTTGCTATTTCTAGCAGGTGGGGCAAGATTCTCTAGTTGACTCAGCAGCGTTGAAGATAAAGTAGCTAGAAAATAATAAAAGTAATTATTTCAGCTTATATATTATGACATTTTTGTTTAAAAAGTTATCTTAGTCTTAGCAAGAATAAGTTTTAAAATTTTGCTAACACCTTTTATTCAGAAGTTTCCATACTTACGTATTTCTTCAAATGAAGAGTCGGCAGTAATTTTCGTATACTTCAAATCCTCAATTCTGATGTTGAAAAGAGGAAAATTTCAAGTTTAATGAGAGAATACACAAGATCTTTATGTTAACTAAAAGATTGCTTTAGAATTTATACCATTTTAAAAATATTATAAAACATTATATTTAAATAAATAAACACTGTTGTCTCTGATCAAGACGAAGCAGGAGTGTCTTTGAATTCATATAAAAATGAGAAATCTCATCACTAGAACAGCTGTTAAAACAGCCAAATGCTGTCAATAACAGGGATGGGTAAAAATGCTTCAGAGGACAGAGAACCATAGCCAGTGGTCAGCAGAGAGACAATCCATAAGGTGGGTGACAGGCAGATGAAATATATAAAAGATCGAAAGAGGAGGAGCACAAGGACAAGTGTTGGCACTTAGAAGTGACTGGAAGAAGTTAATAAAGAAAGGTAATAAGATGAGTTTTCTCATTTTTATATGAATAACATTATATTTGTTTTTATAGTTACATATACTTTAACCCTTTAGTATTTAAATTGACCATATCTAACCAGAATTCTCTCATGTCTTTCTGTTCAAACCGGCCATAACTAGCTACTCATACTGATGTTAAGGTATTGTTCTCAAAATAAATAATATCAAAATTTCATAGATTTGATATTATGTGAGATGATTATGTAAGATAAAGCCTTTACCATGAAAATATAATAGTAAATATAGAGTTAAACCAACTTTGGCTATCTCAAGTCAAAATTTGTATGATATTATATTCCTTCACCCCATGCAATGTAGTTTACACCCACTTCAGAACAATGTACTTTCACACAAACCTCACAACCAATTTCCCTAGCAACCGACTTGTCAATGAGATGATGTTACTCAGACTAGAAAGCTTCTAGTAAGTCTTAGCATTGGGCGTGTACAGGTAGGAGTGACAGTACCAATACTTTGTTATATAAGTACTAGTACCGTCATAATCTCATATATTTAATGGATATCATGGTGGAAGAGAGTAGTTACATGTATCACAGTGGAGCAGTTAAACTAGATATCATGGTAGAAGAGAGTAGTTACATGTATCACAGTGGAAGTAGTTAAACTAGATATCATGGTGGAAGAGAGTAGTTACATGTATCACAGTGGAAGTAGTTAAACTAGATATCATGGTAGAAGAGAGTAGTTACATGTATCACAGTGAAGTAGTTAAACTAGATATCATGGTGGAAGAGAGTAGTTACATGTAACACAGTGAAGTAGTTAAACTAGATATCATGGTGGAAGAGAGTAGTTACATGTATCACAGTGGAAGTAGTTAAACTAGATATCATGGTGGAAGAGAGTAGTTACATGTATCACAGTGAAGTAGTTAAACTAGATATCATGGTGGAAGAGAGTAGTTACATGTATCACAGTGGAAGTAGTTAAACTAGATATCATGGTAGAAGAGAGTAGTTACATGTATCACAGTGGAGTAGTTAAACTAGATATCATGGTGGAAGAGAGTAGTTACATGTATCACAGTGAAGTAGTTAAACTAGATATCATGGTAGAAGAGAGTAGTTACATGTATCACAGTGGAAGTAGTTAAACTAGATATCATGGTGGAAGAGAGTAGTTACATGTATCACAGTGGAAGTAGTTAAACTAGATATCATGGTAGAAGAGAGTAGTTACATGTATCACAGTGGAGTAGTTAAACTAGATATCATGGTGGAAGAGAGTAGTTACATGTATCACAGTGAAGTAGTTAAACTAGATATCATGGTAGAAGAGAGTAGTTACATGTATCACAGTGGAGTAGTTAAACTAGATATCATGGTGGAAGAGAGTAGTTACATGTATCACAGTGAAGTAGTTAAACTAGATATCATGGTGGAAGAGAGTAGTTACATGTATCACAGTGGAAGTAGTTAAACTAGATATCATGGTAGAAGAGAGTAGTTACATGTATCACAGTGAAGCAGTTAAACTAGATATCATGGTGGAAGAGAGTAGTTACATGTATCACAGTGGAAGTAGTTAAACTAGATATCATGGTGGAAGAGAGTAGTTACATGTATCACAGTGAAGTAGTTAAACTAGATATCATGGTAGAAGAGAGTAGTTACATGTATCACAGTGAAGTAGTTAAACTAGATATCATGGTGGAAGAGAGTAGTTACATGTATCACAGTGGAAGAAGTTAAACTAGATATCATGGTGGAAGAGAGTAGTTACATGTATCACAGTGAAGTAGTTAAACTAGATATCATGGTAGAAGAGAGTAGTTACATGTATCACAGTGGAGCAGTTAAACTAGATATCATGGGGGAAGAGAGTAGTTACATGTATCACAGTGAAGTAGTTAAACTAGATATCATAGTGGAAGAGAGTAGTTACATGTATCACAGTGGAAGTAGTTAAACTAGATATCATGGTGGAAGAGAGTAGTTACATGTATCACAGTGAAGTAGTTAAACTAGATATCATGGTGGAAGAGAGTAGTTACATGTATCACAGTGAAGTAGTTAAACTAGATATCATGGTAGAAGAGAGTAGTTACATGTATCACAGTGAAGTAGTTAAACTAGATATCATAGTGGAAGAGAGTAGTTACATGTATCACAGTGGAGCAGTTAAACTAGATATCATAGTGGAAGAGAGTAGTTACATGTATCACAGTGGAGCAGTTAAACTAGATATCATGGTGGAAGAGAGTAGTTACATGTATCATAGTCGAAGTAGTTACACTAGATATCATGGTGGAAGAGAGTAGTTACATGTATCACAGTGGAGCAGTTAAACTAGATATCATAGTGGAAGAGAGTAGTTACATGTATCACAGTGAAGTAGTTAAACTAGATATCATGGTGGAAGAGAGTAGTTACATGTATCACAGTGGAAGTAGTTAAACTAGATATCATAGTAGAAGAGAGTAGTTACATATATCACAGTGAAGTAGTTAAACTAGATATCATGGTGGAAGAGAGTAGTTACATGTATCACAGTGAAGCAGTTAAACTAGATATCATGGTGGAAGAGAGTAGTTACATGTATCACAGTGGAGCAATTAAACTAGATATCATAGTGGAAGAGAGTAGTTACATGTATCACAGTGAAGCAGTTAAACTAGATATCATGGTGGAAGAGAGTAGTTACATGTATCACAGTGAAGTAGTTAAACTAGATATCATGGTGGAAGAGAGTAGTTACATGTATCACAGTGAAGCAGTTAAACTAGATATCATAGTGGAAGAGAGTAGTTACATGTATCACAGTGAAGTAGTTAAACTAGATATCATGGTGGAAGAGAGTAGTTACATGTATCACAGTAAAGTAGTTAAACTAGATATCATGGTGGAAGAGAGTAGTTACATGTATCACAGTGGAGCAGTTAAACTAGATATCATGGTGGAAGAGAGTAGTTACATGTATCACAGTGGAAGTAGTTAAACTAGATATCATGGTGGAAGAGAGTAGTTACATGTATCACAGTGGAAGAAGTTAAACTAGATATCATGGTGGAAGAGAGTAGTTACATGTATCACAGTGAAGTAGTTAAACTAGATATCATGGTAGAAGAGAGTAGTTACATGTATCACAGTGAAGTAGTTAAACTAGATATCATGGTGGAAGAGAGTAGTTACATGTATCACAGTGAAGTAGTTAAACTAGATATCATGGTGGAAGAGAGTAGTTACATGTATCACAGTGGAAGAAGTTAAACTAGATATCATGGTGGAAGAGAGTAGTTACATGTATCACAGTGGAAGAAGTTAAACTAGATATCATGGTGGAAGAGAGTAGTTACATGTATCACAGTGAAGTAGTTAAACTAGATATCATGGTAGAAGAGAGTAGTTACATGTATCACAGTGAAGTAGTTAAACTAGATATCATGGTGGAAGAGAGTAGTTACATGTATCACAGTGAAGTAGTTAAACTAGATATCATGGTGGAAGAGAGTAGTTACATGTATCACAGTGGAAGAAGTTAAACTAGATATCATGGTGGAAGAGAGTAGTTACATGTATCACAGTGAAGTAGTTAAACTAGATATCATGGTAGAAGAGAGTAGTTACATGTATCACAGTGGAGCAGTTAAACTAGATATCATGGGGGAAGAGAGTAGTTACATGTATCACAGTGAAGTAGTTAAACTAGATATCATAGTGGAAGAGAGTAGTTACATGTATCACAGTGGAAGTAGTTAAACTAGATATCATGGTGGAAGAGAGTAGTTACATGTATCACAGTGGAGCAGTTAAACTAGATATCATATTGGAAGAGAGTAGTTACATGTATCACAGTGGAGCAGTTAAACTAGATATCATGGTGGAAGAGAGTAGTTACATGTATCATAGTCGAAGTAGTTACACTAGATATCATGGTGGAAGAGAGTAGTTACATGTATCACAGTGGAGCAGTTAAACTAGATATCATAGTGGAAGAGAGTAGTTACATGTATCACAGTGAAGTAGTTAAACTAGATATCATGGTGGAAGAGAGTAGTTACATGTATCACAGTGGAAGTAGTTAAACTAGATATCATAGTGGAAGAGAGTAGTTACATGTATCACAGTGAAGTAGTTAAACTAGATATCATGGTGGAAGAGAGTAGTTACATGTATCACAGTGAAGTAGTTAAACTAGATATCATAGTGGAAGAGAGTAGTTACATGTATCACAGTGGAAGTAGTTAAACTAGATATCATAGTGGAAGAGAGTAGTTACATGTATCACAGTGAAGTAGTTAAACTAGATATCATGGTGGAAGAGAGTAGTTACATGTATCACAGTGAAGTAGTTAAACTAGATATCATAGTGGAAGAGAGTAGTTACATGTATCACAGTGGAGCAGTTAAACTAGATATCATAGTGGAAGAGAGTAGTTACATGTATCACAGTGAAGCAGTTAAACTAGATATCATGGTGGAAGAGAGTAGTTACATGTATCACAGTGAAGTAGTTAAACTAGATATCATGGTGGAAGAGAGTAGTTACATGTATCACAGTGGAAGTAGTTAAACTAGATATCATGGTGGAAGAGAGTAGTTACATGTATCACAGTGGAGCAGTTAAACTAGATATCATGGTGGAAGAGAGTAGTTACATGTTTCACAGTGGAAGTAGTTAAACTAGATATCATAGTGGAAGAGAGTAGTTACATGTATCACAGTGAAGTAGTTAAACTAGATATCATGGTGGAAGAGAGTAGTTACATGTATCACAGTGGAAGTAGTTAAACTAGATATCATGGTGGAAGAGAGTAGTTACATGTATCACAGTGGAAGTAGTTAAACTAGATATCATGGTGGAAGAGAGTAGTTACATGTATCACAGTGAAGTAGTTAAACTAGATGAACCATATTTAACACAAAGGGTTTTCTGTACTCAGTTGTTAATATATGGAACAAACTTGTGGAAGTTACAATTGGAACAATCTGAGAAGACATTTTTAAATACCAGGCAAACTATTAGCTAAATATTTTTCCTGCTTGTGGCATTCCCGCCTGTGGCATTTGGGGAAACTTGTTTGCTGATAATGAAGTTCTAATCATCATTGGCAGTTTGTCTTACCAAGGTATCACCTAATGCCTGCAAGTGTGCTTGGTTATTCCATCACCTTAGCCTTGCTTCCACCCACGGCAATG
Source organism: Eledone cirrhosa (assembly GCA_964016885.1). Classification (NCBI taxonomy): domain Eukaryota; kingdom Metazoa; phylum Mollusca; class Cephalopoda; order Octopoda; family Eledonidae; genus Eledone; species Eledone cirrhosa. The sequence goes on from OZ024740.1 coordinate 290,925,518, forward strand.
TTGCAAATATGTTGGCTTGCCTTAAAAAATTATTAGAGGAAGGCTCCAGTGCTCCTTGTTGTGATGTGTGATTGAGTGTATAGGTCTTCCCTTTTTTCTTCGTTATTATCCCCCCCCCCCTTTCTTCCTTATTATCCTTCCACTTTTTCTTCTTTTTTTTTCGTACTATATATATATATATAATTTCATCATCATCATTTCATTTTACGTCCGCTTTTTCCCTGCTTGCAAGGGTGGGACGGGAACTGATGCTGGCTTCATTTCTACAGCTGGATGCCCTTCCTAACACCAACCTCATTTACAGTGAGTGCTGGGTGCTTTTTTGCCGAGGCACCTCCACGACCACTTTGCAGTGGAATGATAGGGACCCCAGTCCTATCATCTCATTTCTACAGCTGAGTAAACTGGAGCAATGTGAAATAAAGTGTCTTGCTCAAGGAAACAACACATCACCCGGTCTGAGAATTGAACTCACAACCTTTCGATTGCAAGGCCAATGCTCTAACCACTAAGCCATGTGCCTCCTATATATATATAAATAATTGTTTCTACTTTTGGCACAAGGCCAGCAATTACCCAGCGCATTACTGGTACTTTATTTTATCGACCCCGTAAGGATGAAAGGCAAAGTTAACCTCGGCGGGATTTGAACTCAGAATGGCAAGGACCGTATCTTTATGCGTCAAAGCATGGTGTCCGACCCTCTACCGATACTGCCAATCCACATAAATAATATTGACACATTTATTGATATATAAATAAATTCTTTAACTTTTGTGTGCTATAGTTTCATGTGAAATCACTGATACAATATTATCAGTGTATTCTAATCTCAAATCTATCAAATAACAGTAAGAACTGTAAAAAAAAACTTACATATTTTGTAAAGCTTGAAATTTCTCATTAAAAGTAGATGTGTTTATATTATTTGAAGCAAATTCATCGGCTTTTATTTCAATATTTTGAACCTGTAATGCACAAATTAAAAAAAGGAAATATGATTAAAATGTAAAAGTGTATGAAAAATACATATATAATAGAGTTGCAACAATATTTAGAATACATTTGACACAAGTATTATCTTAGGATATAAACTGCTAATGTTAATGATTGAAATATTGTCCAGTAAGACATAGAAAGCTTAGTAACACAACCACTAAACAACTGTAATAATGTGGAGCTGCTGAAAGGGACTGCCGGAAATTGAGGGACGTCTTACCAGAAGCGAAGGATGAGTGACGTCACATCAGGTTTCAGGAATCTAATCACTGCCTTTTTTTTGTTAGGTTGTGACCTAGTGAGGACGTGTTTATGAAAGTGAGCGAGAGAACTTCTGTCATCCTCAGGCGGACGTAAGTCATGTGGACGTCTGCGCAGTGGACAGTGGATGATTCGGTCTGGATTTAAGTGGAGACTCAAGGTAGGTCTGTTCGCTTCCCATCACAAATAATATGCCATGTGTGTTAGTATATCTGACCAAACTTACCTCATAATGTGGATGACTCATCTGATCCATGCAAGCAAAAAAAATAAGATGTTAAACGGCGATGATGATATCTATCTCTGTCTTTAACTCTTTCAAATTTACACACACTCATACACAATGCATTTCCTATATTAGACAGTTTGATACAATAAATCATTCACTTTTCAATCTCAATGTCCTGTGTTCTAACCCTATCTTTGTTCATATCAATAGTCATTTCTCCAAATTGCTCATACATTTAATCCTGTATGTCATCTTTACATATATACTGAATATTTATGTAATATCGCTAGGAGCACTGAGAAACCTCTTAAATGATTTTTTAAGCAAGCCAGCACGCTCGCAGCGTTACCTCAAGTGATGGCTAGGCTGATGCGTTGGAACAACCAAGCTCGCTCGTGAGATTCACCAGTTATCTCTGCTAAGCGAGCCACCAGTGAAGATAGGAATCTCACAGTCAACCAGCCCGATTCCCCTGAACGTCTCGAATGCCACAGGCTGGAAAATGTAGTTGACCGACAGATCACAGTATTTTATGTAATTATATCCTAGAAATGAATTATCAATATATGTAATACTAATCATGGATTGCAAAATTTAACGCTATTACCATCATTAAATTAGAACACTACTGACTAAAGCGATATTAAAATTGATGTACCTAAATTGTACATCACTGCAGGCTTAAGAAAGTACATTGCTTGATTGACAACCTGTTGCTTATAGATTTATTTTTACTGATAGTAGGTAAAACAAAGATATTGATATCTAATAAAGATAAACATAACACATAGAGTGGTGGATTAACAGAATAGAATAGACAAGCAGATTTAATAAACATATACATATGGTATGGTGGAATAGCAGAATTCTAAGTGCATCAGACAAAATGCCTTGCAGGATTTGTTCCAATTCTTTATGTTATGTATTGAAACCAAACTGCAGTCTGCATTGTTAGTGTTGGACAAAATGCTTTGTGGCATTTGTTCTGGTTTTTATGTTCTGAATTTGCCAACAACACTTTTGCTAAGCTGTATCAGGTCTAGCCTTTCCCATGGATAATCATCATCATCATCATCGTTTAACGTCCATGTTCCACACTTGCATGGGTTTGGACGGGAGTTTTCCCACTTGAGGCAAGAGTGGTTGTCTTGCTCGCATAGGACTGTCTGGTGGGTTTTCTACAGCTGGATGCCCTTCCTAACACCAACCACATTTACAGTGTGGGACTGGGAGGTTTTTACCGTGTTGCCTACACGGCCACATTACAGCGTGGACTGTGTGTTTTTTTGTCGTGACACCTACACGATCTCATTTGTTTCAGCCTGGATGTTGTGGCACCAACATAACTTTACATTGAAGGGGGCGGTGTGGATGGGACGGGGGTGGTGGGACGGGGGTGTATTTTGTTAGAGATGCCTACTGACTGTAGTAGGTTTTACTTTGTATTTAGGTAAGGCGGGTCTTCTCTATTACTGAGTACCGCCAAAGATCTCGGTCCAGTGACATTGTCTTGGAGAGGTGCAAATGTGTGAGGTCGGAATTTATCAGGTCGTCCCAGGTTTTTCTGGGTCTGCCTCCTCCGTGGCTACCGTCTATCTTTATTGCCCTGCACTTTTTTATACAGCTGTCGTCTTTCATGCGCATCACGTGACCATACCAACGTACGTAGCCTTCTCTCGAGTAAACAACATCTGATCCCTCTTATTTCTAATGTTTCCCTTAGTTCGTTTATGCTTTGCCGTTCGCGTATATTACTATTACACATCCAGTGGAGCATGCAAGCTTCGTTCCTCTCTAGTCTGCGTATATCCTCTGCACACAATGCCCAGGTCTCACTGCCATGCAACATTGCTGTTCGTATGCAGGCATCATACAGCCTGCCTTTCATTTTTAGGGAGAACCCTTTAGCGGCTAATAGTGGTATAAGCTCTCTGAACTTTTTCCATCCAGTTCTGACTCTAGCTACTGTACTTTCAGAGCACCCTCCGCCACTGCTGATTTTGTCACCCAGGTAACGGAAGCTGTCCACTATTTCTATAGAACCCTCTGCGCAATTGAAAGAGCTAGTATTTTGTGGGCACTTGCTGCTACTTATTGCACCAGAGCACCGGCCACATGTAAAATCTGTGTTTTTAGTTAGCTTACCTGTGATCCCACTACACCTTTTATGCACCCATATTTTGCATTTGGGACATAAAATGGAGTTTCTACCTACGCCTTTCCTACACACTGAGCATGGCCATTTCTCGGAAGGGACCGGCGCCTTATTTTCTTTCCTACAAATCTAGAACTTTAGTCTTAGCCAGGTTAATTTTAAGGCCTTTTGATTCTAGGCCGTGCTTCCATGTTTGGAATTTCTCTAGCTCGGCCATTGATTCAGCTATGAGCGTTAGATCATCTGCGTATAGGAGTTCCCATGGGCAGTCGGTCTTGAACTCCACTGTTATAGCCTGAAGGGCAATAATAAATAGTAGGGGGCTAAGAACAGAGCCCTGATGAACACCAACTTTTACGCTAAACTCTTCACTATATTCGTTGTTAATTCTAACCTTGCTGACTGTTTCTTTATACATGGCTTGTATAGCTCTCACAAGCCATTCATCAACACCTAGTTTTCTAAGAGCCCACCAGATAATGGAACGGGGAACTCTGTCGAAGGCTTTCTCCAGGCCGACAAAAGCTAAATATAGGGGTTTACTTTTAGCTAGGTACTTCTCCTGTAGTTGTCGTACAATGAAAAGAGCGTCTGTGGTACTTTTGCCTGATACAAACCCGAACTGCATTTCATCTAGATCAATTCTCTCTCTGATTAGTTGCGCTATTACTTTTTCCGTGACCTTCATGACCTGGTCGATTAATTTAATGCCTCTATAGTTACTCCTATCTAGGGCGTCTCCTTTACCCTTGTAGCAGTTAATGATGATGCTGCTACGCCAGTCCTTCGGAACAACCCCATTCTGTATGACTTGGTTTACTATCCGGGTGACCATGGTGTGTCCTACCGTTCCAGAGGCTTTCAGCATCTCAGCAACTATTTCCAAAGGCCCAGCTGCCTTACCTGTCTTCATATCTTTGATTGCCTTACTTATTATACTACCTTCGACTAACACTGCTGGTCCCTCTATTGGGTCGATGTGGGGGAGACTGTCTTTCTCCCATTTATTCTCCTCATTTAGTAGCCTTTCGTAGTGACACTTCTAAGCTACCTTCTTATCAGCGTCAGTGATGGCAAGTACGCCATCATCATTAACTACACACTTCTCCCCAACAATATCACGGTTTTCCTTGACACATTGCCTAGCAATCCTGAACACCTCACGTTTTTGGTCCTCGCGTTGTAGAACATGCTTGAACTTTCTTTCCTCTGCTTCCCTTCTTGCGAAGTACACTTGTCTCCTAGCTTCCCTCCTGGCCACTTGATAGTCTTCTCTACTTCCCCCATCCCGCCATACTTTCCAAGCCTGCTTTTTGGCCTTAATTGACTCCTCCACCTTACTGTTCCACCACCATGTTACTCTCCTCCTGCCTACAGGCCTGCTCCAGCCACAGTCTTCGTCTGCCGCCATCAGCAGGTTTGCTTTCAGGAATTCCCACTGTTCCTCTATATTGTACGACTCTAATTGCTCTTCCTTACTGTCGAAAGCATCAAGTAATATGCTTTTAAATTTATTTCTAGCTGTAGGGTCCTTTAGCTTCCATATTTTTCTCCTGAGGATAATCCTCTTCTGCTGTCTAGTACGTCTCGTCCTGACTATGAGGTCGCTAATTATCAGTCTATGTTGGGAGGTGCATTCTTCATGGGGGAGGGATTTAGTGTTTACAACAGACACTCTGTCACGTCTTCTGGTAAGGATATAATCTACCTGGCTGGTATGTTCCCCTGGTCTGTAGGTGATCAAGTGATTGTCTCGTTTTTTGAAGTTAGTGTTACAGATAGTTAGGTTAACATCATGCTAAGCTGTATCAGCCTTAGCTTTTCCCTTGGATAACATCAGTGGTATGGAGAAGGGAAATTTACTGATTTTTCATTAAGAAAATATCTTATCTATGTCTGCACCCTGGAGAGGAAATTTTTAGGTGTAGATATAGTGTTTCCCTTAACTAAGAGAGGCCTTAAGTATAACAGATGAAATATCAAAGAAAAGACAAAGTTAACTTTGTCATCACAAGAAAAACATGTTTTGTATCTTATGGTAAATTCATGTCTGACAAATTGAAAACAATAAAATTTACTTACAAAACTTTTAATTTCCTCCAATTCTGATTCCATTTCTCTCCAGTTATTTATAGCACTATTAAACGTTTCTATGGGAGAAATAACACATGTATTATTAATATCTTGTTTAATTAAAGATGTGAGATTCACTGATGAAAGAGAAATTTGATTTTAAAAATCCAATAAAATAATGTATCTAGAATTTATATTGGTAAATCATCAGCACCATTATTTAATATCTGCTTTTCCAGGTTGGCATGAGTTGGACAGATTGTCACTGACAAAGTCAGTACTTAATTGAGGCTTCAGGCCCCTCAGACAAGCCAGAGCCCCATATCTTGCTTACATATGTTCCAACATTTTACAGAGTGTACTGGGTTGATTTTATTGTGGCACTGCTGGCACTAGAGGAGTTGTCATGCCCTAGACACAACTGAAGAGTCCTCTCAACCCTTTCTTTAGCATGGTTTCTACAGCTGGATACCCTTCTTGATGTTAACCACTTTACAGAATGTACTGGGTACATTTTATTATGGTACCAGCACTATGGAGGCTGTTGCACCCTCGAAATTTAACCAACTATTAAAGCTCTGACATCTGGCAACTGACTAGGTAGGCACCCACAAAATTAATAACCATCTTGCCAACAACAACCGTGATTACCATTTTGAATTCCATGTGTCTAACACCCGTGGACATGCTTACAAAATCAGAAAACAGCACAGCTCCCATGACTTTTGGGAACATTTTCTCACACTCAGAGTTGCTGAAGCATGGAACAAATTACCTACATCAGTTGTTAGCTGTCGGGACACTACATCCTATAAAACTTCCATGCTTCCTGACATTCACCAACACTATACCTGATATTCCCCTGTCATACACATGCACGCATGTATCTGTGTGTATATTATGACTATTACACTGTTCACTTTCCTGACATTTGTACATTATTCTATGTTCTATACATACACCTTTGATGCATTGTAGTGCACTTGAACACTGTACACAATAATTTTCAATATCATTATTATATATTATACTATTATTGAGCAAGATAGCAAGAAGGAAGTTTTGCTGAGACAATGAAGGTGAATATAGCTTAAATTTCATCACCATCAACATTGATTTTACATTTACTTTTCCTAGCTTGCATGGGTTGGGATGAGATATTTTGAGACAAGTTTTCTTATATTGAATATTATTCCTGCTGCCAAATCATACCTATTTTGTTTTAATTTTGGTATAAATCACTAATGTTGATCCAACAGCTATGTTGCAGGATGTACTGTTTATGGGAGGTGTAAACAATATCACAGCTACCACTGACAGGCCATTTCTGGTGACTGACAAACAACACATACACACAACTATATATATATACATACACCTCTATATATACACATACCTATATATATATACAGGGTGTGGACGATATTTGTTCGCAATTTTCAACTGTTAATTTTATGCAAATTTTTTTACTTCCGTTGTCACTCTTGTCTTCATAAAAACAGTGACTATATTTCCATTATTTATTTTCAGAATAATTTTCATATTTTCAAGGGCGGTGGATTGGCAGTATCGGTAGAGGGTCGGACGCCATGCTTTCCAGCACAGTTACGTCCCTTTACGATCTGAGTTCAAATCCCGCCGAGGTTGACTTTGCATTTCAGCCTTACGGGGTCGATAAAATAAAGTACCAGTAATGCACTGGGTAATTGCTGGCCTTGTGCCTAACGTAGAAACAATTATTTATTTTCAGAATAATTGATTATGAATAATTTTGAACCTCCAAATTTGTGGAAGAGAGTACAATAACTAGGGTAAGAACGGGATGGAAGAAGTTTAGGGAACTACTACCACTGCTAGCTGCAAAAGGCTTCTCCCTCAGAATGAAAGGCAGACTGTATGATGCGTGTATCCGAACAGCGATGTTGCATGGTAGTGAGACCTGGGCGCTGAAGGTGGAAGACTTACGTAGATTAGAGAGAAACGAAGCCTGCATGCTCCGATGGATGTGTAACAGTAATATACGTGAACGACAAAGCATAAATGAATTGAGAGAGAGACTGAGCATAAGAGGAATCAAATGCTGCGTGCAGGAGAGGCGGTTATGCTGGTATGGACATGTGATGCGTATGAAGGATGACAGCTGCATAAAAAGGTGCAGAGCACTAGAAGTTGATGGAAACCGCGGAGTGGGGAGACCCAAGATGACTTGGGATGAGGTGATAAAAGCCGACCTTACCCAACTACACCTCTCAAAGTCAATGACACACGACCGTGACTTCTGGCGTCACGCAGTAATACAGGGTACCCGACCTCCCATGGGTACATGCTGAAGCATATAAACAATATGCCCCCCCCCCCCCCCACCGCAAGGTGGTCGTGGAGGTGCCACGGCAAAAAAGCACCCAGCCCACACTGTAAAGTGGACGTGTAGGCGCCACGAAAAAGCACCCAGCACTCACTGTAAATGAGGTTGGTGTTAGGAAGGGCATCCAGCTGTAGAAATCAAGCCAGATCAGTTCCTGTATGAGCAAGGCATGGTCAGCCGACCAGACACTGCCCACAACAGGACAACCCGTCTAACCCATGCTAGCGTGGAAGAACGGACGTAAAACGGTGATGATGATGATGATGATGATGACACAGAGTTCTTCTTGGAATCTGCGCCGGGAGGACAAATAAGGAAATTTCAGACTTTCTCAGCGTCAGCAGGAGAATGGTGGAAAAGGTCAGAAAGGAATTGGAAGATTCAGGATTCGACTACGAAGCAACATCAGAGAGGAAAACACATGATCGACGATCTGACGCCTTAAGAACGCCCGAGTTCGTCGCTGAAGTTCAGGATATCATCAACAATGAACCTAGCAAGTCGATGCATGCCATTGCAAGGGAGAAAGGCGTGGATGAAAAGCTCATTAGGCTGGTGTTACATGAAGACATTCGCTATGTTTCATACAAGATGAGGAAAGGACAATTTCTGTCAAAGGTGATGCAAGAAAAGTGAAACACCAACTGGAGCCAGACATGCTGTGGTTTTTCTCCGACGAGAAAAACTTCTGCCAAGACCAGAAGATCAACTCCCAGAACAACAGGTGGCTCACTGTCTCATCCATAGACATGCCCAGAGCATGCAGACAAAGTTTCCAGCGACAACATTGTCAAGGTGACGTCATGCCACCTCACTTCTTCCCTGAGGGCCTCAAGCTGAACACCGATGGCTACATCCGTGTTCTGAGTGAGGTAGTAAAGCCCTGGATCGACCAGGTAGCTGCAGGTAGGCCATAGGTGTGGCAGCAAGACTCAGCGCCCTGCCATACCAGCCGAAAGACCCAAGCCTAGCTGTCAGAGAACTTCGTCGACCACACTTCACCTGACATCTGGCCTCCCAGCTCGCCTGACTGCAACCCCCTCGACTTCTTTGTGTGGGGTGCAGTGGAACGAGACACCAACAGATCTAGCTGCAATATGAAAGACGATCTGAAGGCCAGGATCACAAGTGCCTTTAGGGGTCTAAGGGGGACAGTGACGAAGGCCTGTAGCCGGTTCCGAGGCCGCCTTGAGGCCGTCATCAAAGCCAATGGCGGGTTTATCGTGTGAGATCGAAAGAACAAGTCATGAAGACAAACTGACCCAAGTTTGATAAATATATCTTAAAAAATAAAACTACTGTCTTATTTTTTCCCATACAGTAATCTTGCGAACAAATATCGTCCGCACCCTGTATATATATATATATATACACACAACATTATATATCTATATATATTCACATTATATATGTATACTAGCAGAATGGCCCGGCGGTGCTCGGGATTTGCTCTAGGGTTCTTATATATTTGATATATATTTATCCTTATCGAGCCTCGTGAAATAAATACGTTTGTTTATATTTTGTTATTGTGTATGCAAAAATATCTGTACACGAATATATAATTATATGTATATATATATTGAAATAACAGATTAAAGTTTAAGCAAAGAATCGCTGCTTTCACACTTTATTTCCCATTGCTCCAGTTTACTCAGCTGTAGAAATGAGATGGACTGGGGTCCATATCATTCCACTGGAAAGTGGTCGTGGAGGTGCCACGGCAAAAAAGCACCCAGCCCACACTGTAAAGTGGACGTGTAGGCGCCACGGAAAAAAAGCACCCAGCACTCACTGTAAATGAGGTTGGTGTTAGGAAGGGCATCTAGCTGTAGAAATCAAGCCAGAATCAGTTCCTGTCCCACCCTTGCAAGCAGGGAAAAGCGGACGTAAAATGATGATGATGATGATGTATAGACTGCATACCCACAATACCCACCTCACTCCATACATACACCTCACCATTTCTCTTCACATCTGCTGTGTTACACCTCCCTCATGCTGCACTAAACACTTTCCCAATCCATCTTCTTCTGAAACACTACCCTGTAGAAATTCCTCTCTAGAGTTTTCTGCAGACATTGACCAATAAATGTACAGACATAACATCAACTATACTTATTTCACTGGTCTGGGAGGGTCAGCTCCCTCTTCTTTCTCTGACTAGATTATAAAAAGTAAAAAGTGATGGATTGAAAATTAACATCAAGACATATTTGTACATTGAGACAACTTGATAATTTGCAAGACCTCAATAAAGTGGGCCATTATAATCAGTGATTGGCTGAGGAGATTGAGAAGAGAGAGGTTAAAGCAAAGTTTGGAACTGCGAAGACTTTTGCAAATAATTTTGAGAAAACAGCCCTGTAAAGTTTACAGAGAAAATCAACTAAGATGTCCCTAACTGGTTTCTCAACCACCTAGAAATAGAAGCCAAATTTCAAATTATACCCTACAATCATGAAACAAGGAAGGAAGGACACCACTGACTGTTGTGTTGCTCAAGCACAGTTGACCATTATCTAAACCACAACAACAACAACAACGTCAACTGTCTCTAAGTCAAAAAGCTATAATTCAAATAATGAACCACAAAAATCCTGCCCAACTTTTGCCAGCAGGTAAAGCAGGTGTTAAATGATGATGATTAAAAAACAAACAAACAAAAGAAAAAATAAATACAGTGTAATACATACGTGGTGATTTTAACTGTAAAGTTTCCAAATTTATTTTATGCAACTGGACACTGGAAAAAATAGTTAAATCTAGTTTAGTAAAACACACATACATATGCAAATACGCTCCATCAGGCATCTACCATACTCTGAACGCCTTGCTTCCCTGGGCATGGACACATTGAAGCTCCGACACCTGGCAACTGACTTGGTAAACGCCCACAAAATTGTTAACCATCTTGCCAACAACAACCCTGAGTACCTTTTTGATTTCCATGTGTCTAACACACGTGGACATGTTCACAAAGTCAGAAAACAGCACAGTTCCCATGACGTTCGGAAACACTTTTTCACGCCCAGAGTTGCTGAAGCATGGAACAAACTACCTGCATCAGTTGTTAGCTGTCAAGACACTGCATCCTTTAAAACCTCCATCCTTCATGAAATTTGCCAACACTACACCTAATATTCCCTCTCCACACACATACACACATGTATATCATGACTCATACACTATTCACTTCCCTGACATTTGTATATTATTCTATGTACTATACATGGACCTTTGATGAGTTGTAGTGCACCTGAGAACTTTACACAATAATTTCATTATTATTATTATTATAATATATCTTGGCAGTCATAAACACTTGGTATCAAGGTCATAAAAATTTTCGTTGACCCTTCTGATGTCTGACAGATGGTGGTGAAGTGATGGTTGTTTTTTTCTTTTTCTTTTATCTCCATCATATATTTTTGTGCATTATATTTATAAGGTTTCTAGCAATAATTAGTTGTATATATTATGTGTTTATATTTTCATTCTCTAAGAAGTATTTATGTACTATACATTATACACTAGATATACTATATATTATACACCAGATATACTATACATTATACACCAGATATACTATATATTATACACTAGATATACTATATATTATACACTAGATATACTATACATTATACACCAGATATACTATACATTATACACCAGATATACTATACATTATACACTAGATATACTATATATTATACACCAGATATACTAAATATTATACACCAGATATACTATATATTATACACTAGATATACTATATATTATACACCAGATATACTATATATTATACACTAGATATACTATATATTATACACCAGATATACTATATATTATACACTAGATATACTATATATTATACACCAGATATATTATATATTATACACTAGATATACTATATATTATACACTAGATATACTATATATTATACACTAGATATACTATATATTATACACTAGATATACTAAATATTATACACACCAGATATACTATACATTATGCACTAGATATACTATATATTATACACTGGATATACTATATATTATACACCAGATATACTATATATTATACACCAGATATACTATATATTATACACTAGATATACTTTATATTATACACCAGATATACTATACATTATACACTAGATATACTATATATTATACACTGGATATACTATATATTATACACCAGATATACTATATATTATACACTAGATATACTAAATATTATACACCAGATATACTATATATTATACACTAGATATACTATATATTATACACTACATATACTAAATATTATACACTAGATATACTATATATTATACACCAGATATACTATACATTATACACCAGATATACTATATATTATACACCAGATATACTATATATTATACACCAGATATACTATATATTATACACCAGATATACTATATATTATACACCAGATATACTATACATTATACACTAGATATACTATATATTATACACTAGATATACTATATATTATACACTAGATATACTATATATTATACACCAGATATACTATACATTATACACCAGATATACTATACATTATACACTAGATATACTATACATTATACACTAGATATACTATATATTATACACCAGATATACTTTATATTATACACTAGATATACTATATATTATACACTAGATATACTATACATTATACACCAGATATACTATACATTATACACCAGATATACTATACATTATACACTAGATATACTATATATTATACACTAGATATACTATACATTATACACTAGATATACTATACATTATACACTAGATATACTATACATTATACACTAGATATACTATATATTATACACCAGATATACTAAATATTATACACCAGATATACTATACATTATACACTAGATATACTATATATTATACACCAGATATACTAAATATTATACACCAGATATACTATACATTATACACTAGATATACTATATATTATACACCAGATATACTATATATTATACACCAGATATACTATATATTATACACCAGATATACTAAATATTATACACCAGATATACTATACATTATACACTAGATATACTATATATTATACACTAGATATACTATATATTATACACCAGATATACTATATATTATACACTAGATATACTATACATTATACACTAGATATACTATACATTATACACTAGATATACTATATATTATACACTAGATATACTATATATTATACACTAGATACAGTATACATTATGCACTAGATATACTATATATTATACACTGGATATACTATATATTATACACCAGATATACTAAATATTATACACCAGATATACTATATATTATACACCAGATATACTATATATTATACACCAGATATACTAAATATTATACACTAGATATACTATATATTATACACTGGATATACTATATATTATACGCTAGATATACTATATATTATACACTAGATACACTATATATTATACACTAGATATACTATACATTATACACTAGATATACTATACATTATACACTAGATATACTATATATTATACACCAGATATACTAAATATTAGACACCAGATATACTATATATTATACACTAGATATACTATATATTATACACTAGATATACTATACATTATACACTAGATATACTATATATTATACACCAGATATACTAAATATTATACACCAGATATACTATACATTATACACTAGATATACTATATATTATACACTAGATATACTATACATTATGCACTAGATATACTATATATTATACACTGGATATACTATATATTATACACTAGATATACTATTATACACACAGGATATACTATATATTATACACCAGATATACTATACATTATACACTAGATATACTATACATTATGCACTAGATATACTATATATTATACACCAGATATACTATACATTATGCACTAGATATACTATATATTATACACCAGATATACTATATATTATACACCAGATATACTATATATTATACACACCAGATATACTATATATTATACACCAGATATACTATATATTATACACCAGATATACTATACATTATACACTAGATATACTATATATTATACACTAGATATACTATATATTATACACACCAGATATACTATATATTATACACCAGATATACTATATATTATACACCAGATATACTATATATTATACACTAGATATACTATATATTATACACTAGATATACTTTATATTATACACCAGATATACTATATATTATACACTAGATATACTATATATTATACACCAGATATACTATATATTATACACAAGATATACTATATATTATACACTAGATATACTATATATTATACACCAGATATACTATACATTATACACTAGATATACTATATATTATACACTAGATATACTATATATTATACACCAGATATACTATATATTATACGCTAGATATACTATACATTATACACTAGATATACTATACATTATACACTAGATATACTATATATTATACACTAGATATACTATACATTATACACTAGATATACTATATATTATACACTAGATATACTATATATTATACACCAGATATACTAAATATTATACACTAGATATACTATATATTATACACCATATATACTATATATTATACACTAGATATACTATATATTATACACCAGATATACTATATATTATACACTAGATATACTATACATTATACACTAGATATACTATATATTATACACCAGATATACTATACATTATACACTAGATATACTATATATTATACACCAGATATACTATACATTATGCACTAGATATACTATATATTATACACCAGATATACTATATATTATACACCAGATATACTAAATATTATACACCAGATATACTATATATTATACACTAGATATACTATATATTATACACTAGATATACTATACATTATACACTAGATATACTATATATTATACACCAGATATACTAAATATTATACACCAGATATACTATACATTATACACTAGATATACTATATATTATACACTAGATATACTATACATTATGCACTAGATATACTATATATTATACACCAGATATACTAAATATTATACACCAGATATACTATATATTATACACTAGATATACTATATATTATACACTAGATATACTATACATTATACACTAGATATACTATATATTATACACCAGATATACTAAATATTATACACCAGATATACTATACATTATACACTAGATATACTAGATATTATACACTAGATATACTATACATTATGCACTAGATATACTATATATTATACACTGGATATACTATATATTATACACTAGATATACTATTATACACACAGGATATACTATATATTATACACCAGATATACTATACATTATACACTAGATATACTATACATTATGCACTAGATATACTATATATTATACACCAGATATACTATATATTATACACCAGATATACTATACATTATGCACTAGATATACTATATATTATACACCAGATATACTATATATTATACACCAGATATACTATATATTATACACACCAGATATACTATATATTATACACCAGATATACTATATATTATACACCAGATATACTATACATTATACACTAGATATACTATATATTATACACTAGATATACTATATATTATACACACCAGATATACTATATATTATACACCAGATATACTATATATTATACACCAGATATACTATATATTATACACTAGATATACTATATATTATACACTAGATATACTTTATATTATACACCAGATATACGATATATTATACACTAGATATACTATATATTATACACCAGATATACTATATATTATACACAAGATATACTATATATTATACACTAGATATACTATATATTATACACCAGATATACTATATATTATACGCTAGATATACTATACATTATACACTAGATATACTATACATTATACACTAGATATACTATATATTATACACTAGATATACTATACATTATACACTAGATATACTATATATTATACACTAGATATACTATATATTATACACCAGATATACTAAATATTATACACTAGATATACTATATATTATACACCATATATACTATATATTATACACTAGATATCCTATATATTATACACCAGATATACTATATATTATACACTAGATATACTATACATTATACACTAGATATACTATATATTATACACCAGATGTACTATACATTATACACTAGATATACTATATATTATACACCAGATATACTATACATTATGCACTAGATATACTATATATTATACACCAGATATACTATAATATATTTTATACACCAGATATACTAAATATTATACACCAGATATACTATATATTATACACTAGATATACTATATATTATACACTAGATATACTATACATTATACACTAGATATACTATATATTATACACCAGATATACTAAATATTATACACCAGATATACTATACATTATACACTAGATATACTATATATTATACACTAGATATACTATACATTATGCACTAGATATACTATATATTATACACTGGATATACTATATATTATACACTAGATATACTATTATACACACAGGATATACTATATATTATACACCAGATATACTATACATTATACACTAGATATACTATACATTATGCACTAGATATACTATATATTATACACCAGATATACTATACATTATGCACTAGATATACTATATATTATACACCAGATATACTATATATTATACACCAGATATACTATATTTATACACCAGATATACTATATATTATACACTGGATATACTATATATTATACACTAGATATACTATATATTATACACACCAGATATACTATATATTATACACACCAGATATACTATATATTATACACCAGATATACTATATATTATACACCAGATATACTATACATTATACACTAGATATACTATATATTATACACTAGATATACTATATATTATACACACCAGATATACTATATATTATACACCAGATATACTATATATTATACACCAGATATACTATATATTATACACTAGATATACTATATATTATACACTAGATATACTTTATATTATACACCAGATATACTATATATTATACACTAGATATACTATATATTATACACCAGATATACTATATATTATACACAAGATATACTATATATTATACACTAGATATACTATATATTATACACCAGATATACTATACATTATACACTAGATATACTATACATTATACACTAGATATACTATATATTATACACTAGATATACTATATATTATACACCAGATATACTATATATTATACGCTAGTTATACTATACATTATACACTAGATATACTATACATTATACACTAGATATACTATATATTATACACTAGATATACTATACATTATACACTAGATATACTATACATTATACACTAGATATACTATATATTATACACTAGATATATTATACATTATACACTAGATATACTATATATTATACACTAGATATACTATATATTATACACCAGATATACTAAATATTATACACTAGATATACTATATATTATACACCATATATACTATATATTATACACTAGATATACTATATATTATACACCAGATATACTATATATTATACACTAGATATACTATACATTATACACTAGATATACTATATATTATACACCAGATATACTATACATTATACACTAGATATACTATATATTATACACCAGATATACTATACATTATGCACTAGATATACTATATATTATACACCAGATATACTATATATTATACACCAGATATACTATATATTATACACCAGATATACTATATATTATACACCAGATATACTATATATTATACACTAGATATACTATACATTATACACTAGATATACTATATATTATACACCAGATATACTATATATTATACACTAGATATACTATACATTATACACTAGATATACTATATATTATACACTAGATATACTATATATTATACACTAGATATACTATACATTATACACTAGATATACTATATATTATACACACCAGATATACTATATATTATACACCAGATATACTATACATTATGCACCAGATATACTATACATTATACACTAGATATACTATATATTATACACAAGATATACTATATATTATACACTAGATATACTATATATTATACACCAGATATACTATATATTATACACACCAGATATACTATACATTATACACTAGATATACTATATATTATACACTAGATATACTATATATTATACACTAGATATACTATATATTATACACAAGATATACTATATATTATACACAAGATATACTATATATTATACACTAGATATACTATATATTATACACTAGATATACTATATATTATACACTAGATATACTATATATTATACACTAGATATACTATATATTATACACAAGATATACTATATATTATACACAAGATATACTATATATTATACACTAGATATACTATATATTATACACTAGATATACTATATATTATACACCAGATATACTATACATTATGCACCAGATATACTATACATTATACACTAGATATACTATATATTATACACAAGATATACTATATATTATACACCAGATATACTATACATTATGCACCAGATATACTATACATTATACACTAGATATACTATATATTATACACAAGATATACTATATATTATACACCAGATATACTATATATTATACACTAGATATACTATATATTATACACTAGATATACTATATATTACACACTAGATATACTATACATTATACACTAGATATACTAAATATTATACACTAGATATACTATATATTATACACCAGATATACTATATATTATACACTAGATATACTATATATTATACACTAGATATACTATACATTATACACTAGATATACTATATATTATACACTAGATATACTATATATTATACACTAGATATACTATACATTATACACTAGATATACTATATATTATACACTAGATATACTATATATTATACACTAGATATATTATATATTATACACCAGATATACTATATATTAAACACCAGATATACTAAATATTATACACTAGATATACTATATATTATACACCAGATATACTATATATTATACACACCATCATCATCATCATCATCATCAGGTTTAGCGTCCGTGTTCCACGCTTGCATGGGTTTGGACGGGGGTTTTCCCACTTGAGGCAAGAGTGGTTGTCTTGCTCGCATAGGACTGTCTGGCGGGTTTTCTACAGTTGGATGCCCTTCCTAACACCAACCACATTTACAGTGTGGGGCTGGGAGGTTTTTACCGTGTTGCCTACACGGCCACATTACAGCGTGGACTGTCTGGCGGGTTTTCTACAGCTGGATGCCCTTCCTAACACCAACCACATTTACAGTGTGGGGCTGGGAGGTTTTTACCGTGTTGCCTACACGGCCACATTTACAGCGTGGACTGTTTTTTTTTTTGTCGTGACACCTACACGATCTCATTTGTTTCGGCCTGGACTATATATTATACACCAGATATACTATATATTATACACTGGATATACTATATATTATACACTAGATATACTATATATTATACACCAGATATACTATACATTATACACCAGATATACTATATATTATACACTAGATATACTATATATTATACACCAGATATACTTTATATTATACACTAGATATACTATATATTATACACTAGATACACTATATATTATACACCAGATATACTATATATTATACACTAGATATACTATACATTATACACTAGATATACTATATATTATACACCAGATATACTATATATTATACACTATATATAATATATATTATACACCAGATATACTATGTATTATACACTAGATATACTATATATTATACACCAGATATACTATATATTATACACTAGATATACTATATATTATACACAAGATATACTATACATTATACACTAGATGTACTATATATTATACACCAGATATACTATATATTATAAACTAGATATACAATATATTATACACTAGATATACTATATATTACACACTAGATATACTATACATTATACACCAGATATACTATATATTATACGCTAGATATACTATATATTATACACCAGATATACTATATATTATACACTAGATATACTATATATTATACACCAGATATACTATATATTATACACTAGATATACTATATATTATACACCAGATATACTATATATTATACACCAGATATACTATATATTATACACTAGATATACTATACATTATACACTAGATATACTATATATTATACACCAGATATACTATATATTATACACTAGATATACTATATATTATACACTAGATATACTATATATTATACACTAGATATACTATATATTATACACTAGATATACTATATATTATACACTAGATACACTATATATTATACACCAGATATACTATATATTATACACCAGATATACTATACATTATACACTAGATATACTATATATTATACACTAGATATACTATATATTATACACTAGATATACTATATATTATACACTAGATATACTATATATTATACACTAGATATACTATACATTATACACTAGATATACTATATATTATACACTGGATATACTATATATTATACACTAGATATACTATATATTATACACTAGATATACTATACATTATACACTAGATATACTATATATTATACACCAGATATACTATATATTATACACTAGATATACTATATATTATACACCAGATATACTATATTATTATACACTAGATATACTATATATTACACACTAGATATACTATACATTATGCACTAGATATACTATATATTATACACTAGATATACTATATATTATACACTAGATATACTATATATTATACACTAGATATACTATATATTATACACACCAGATATACTATACATTATACACTAGATATACTTTATATTATACACCAGATATACTATATATTATACACTAGATATACTATATATTATACACTAGATATACTATATATTATACACCAGATATACTATATATTATACACTAGATATACTATATATTATACACTAGATATACTATATATTATACACTAGATATACTATATATTATACACTAGAAATACTATATATTATACACCAGATATACTATACATTATACACCAGATATACTATATATTATACACTAGATATACTATATATTATACACTAGATATACTATACATTATACACCAGATATACTATATATTATACACTAGATATACTATATATTATACACTAGATATATTATATATTATACACTAGATATACTATACATTATACACTAGATATACTATATATTATACACCAGATATACTATACATTATACACCAGATATACTATACATTATGCACTAGATATACTATATATTATGCACTAGATATACTATACGTTATGCACTAGATATACTATATATTATACACTAGATATACTATATATTATACACTAGATATACTATATATTATACACCAGATATACTATATATTATACACCAGATATACTATATATTATACACTAGATATACTATATATTATACACTAGATATACTATATATTATACACTAGATATACTATACATTATACACTAGATATACTATATATTATACACTAGATATACTATATATTATACACAAGATATACTATATATTATACACACCAGATATACTATATATTATACACCAGATATACTATATATTATACACTAGATATACTATATATTATACACTGGATATACTATATATTATACACTAGATATACTATATATTATACACTAGATATACTATACATTATACACTAGATATACTATATATTATACACTAGATACAGTATATATTATACACTAGATATACTATATATTATACACTAGATATACTATATATTATACACCAGATATACTATATATTATACACTAGATATACTATATATTATACACTAGATATACTATATATTATACACTAGATATACTATATATTATACACTAGATACAGTATATATTATACACTAGATATACTATATATTATACACTAGATATACTATATATTATACACCAGATATACTATATATTATACACTAGATATACTATATATTATACACTAGATATACTATATATTATACACTAGATATACTATATATTATACACTAGATATACTATGCATTATACACTAGATATACTATACATTATATACTAGATATACTATACATTATACACTAGATATACTATATATTATACACTAGATATACTATACATTATACACTAGATATACTATATATTATACACTAGATATACTATACATTATACACTAGATATACTATATATTATACACTAGATATACTATACATTATACACTAGATATACTATATATTATAAACTAGATATACTATATATTATACACCAGATGTACTATATATTATACACTAGATATACTATATATTATACACTAGATATACTATATATTATACACTAGATATACTATATATTATACACTAGATATACTATATATTATACACCATATATACTATATATTATACACTAGATATACTATATATTATACACCAGATATACTATATATTATACACCAGATATACTTTATATTATACACCAGATATACTATATATTATACACTAGATATACTATATATTATACACACTAGATATACTATATATTATACACTAGATATACTATATATTATACACTAGATATACTATATATTATACACTAGATATACTATATATTATACACCAGATATACTATATATTATACACAAGATACAGTAAATATTATACACCAGATATACTATATATTATACACACCAGATATACTATATATTATACACCATATATACTATATATTATACACCAGATATACTTTATATTATACACACTAGATATACTATATATTATACACTAGATATACTATATATTATACACTAGATATACTATATATTATACACTAGATATACTATATATTATACACCAGATATACTATATATTATACACAAGATACAGTATATATTATACACCAGATATACTATATATTATACACACCAGATATACTATATATTATACACCATATATACTATATATTATACACCAGATATACTTTATATTATACACCAGATATACTATATATTATACACTAGATATACTATATATTATACACTAGATATACTATATATTATACACCAGATATACTATATATTATACACTAGATATACTATATATTATACACTTGATATACTATATATTACACACTAGATATACTATATATTATACACCATAAATACTATATATTATTTGTGTTTATATTTTCATTCTGTAAGAAGTATTCATTAAGTATTATATATATTATAAATGTGTCTATCTCATTCTGTAAACATTGTATTTTTATATTCATAGAAAAGTAATAATTGTTTCTACTTTTGGTACAAGGCCAGCAATTACCCCTGTGCATTACTGGTACTTTATTTTATCAACCCTGTAAGGATGAAAGGCAAAGTTAACCTTGACGGGATTTAGACTCTGACCATAAAGGGCCGTAACTATATGCTGCAAAGCGTGGCATCTGACCCCCTACTGATACTGCCAATCCACCGCCCTAGAAAAGTAATAATGGTGATGTATTTTGGTGATAATAAAAAGGTTCTGATCAAGGTCATAAATATTATTTAGAAAGAAAACAATAAGATTACCTTTTAGCTAGAAATTCAGCCTTTATGGAAAGTTGAGATCTGATATCATTCGGATGTTTTTTAGATGTTAAAATTTGTTCATAATCAAGTGCTAAAGCTTTCCTGGATAGAATGAGCAGAAGTTAAATTTAATATAACAACACAAAAGCCAATACATTGTAGTAAATTAATAAATATAGTTTTAAAACAATTACATTATTATTTAAAAGATATTCCACTGAAGCAAGTAGAGAAGTTCAAGTATCTTGGGGCCGTGTTCACGAGTAATGGAAGGTAGGAGGCAGAATTAAGTGCAAGAATTGCAAGAGCTGGTGCATTACTGCACTAGCTTCAGCATTCAGTAATCAGAAGAAGGGAGGTACGCATAAAAGCCAAAATTGCTATCTTCAATTCTGTATTTGTGCCAACCCTTACCTATGGTCTTGAATCTTGGGTAATGACCGAAAGAATACAATTGCAAATACAAGCAGACGAAATGGGGTTCCTCTGAAGGGTCTTTAGAGTAACGTTATTCAACAGAGTGCATAACTTGGAGATCAGAGAGTCACTCCCGGTAGAGCCGCTACTTTTCCGAATCGAGAGATCACAGCTCCGATACTATGGACATGTGGTTAGAATGTCTCAGGAAAGAATCGCTGGATAGATTATATGGGCAAAACCAACCAGCAGGAGACCCAGGGGTAGACCCTGGGCAAGATGGTTGGATAATGTCCATGAGCTTGGCTGGTCTTGCTTGGGAATCCAGCCAGATCAATTGGAGATGGTTGCTTCTGACAGGACCTGCTGGAAGGAGTGTTTGAGGACTCTGCCTCCATGACCTTCTCAGGAATAAGTGGGTGAAGAAGAAGATATTAAACAGTGTCATTCCTTGAAATATGTATTCATCAGAACCAACAGCACTTAGTTGCTTAACAAAAAGTATGAACTGGAGGAAGAAAACCCATGGTATATGTTGAAGGACTTGGGAATAAAGGATTGCTACTAAGAGCATTCACTCTTATTTCTAACCAGTTGGTGTTAGGAAGGGCATCCAGTCATAGAAAACCTGCCAGACAATCTTATACGGGCAAGACAACCAATCTTGCTTCTAGTGGGACAATTCCCATCTAAACCCATGCTAGCATGGAAGATAGACGTTAAACGATGATGATGATGATGATGATGATGTGGGTGCTCTTGTTGAAACCACTAAAGAAATGCTAATAAGGTATTTCGGTGAACTCCAGGAAATATATAATGTATGGTAGGTGAGTTCAGACTCAACTGCTGGGATCCTACCTGTGTGATGTGTGGGTAACCCTAAATGTTTTAAAGTTTTATATCATGTCTTGTGTTGATTATTGTTTTCTAATAATTTTATATGTATTTCATGTTTTATCAAATTAATCTGTCTACTTCGTTTATTTATAACTCCGTCTGTCCAGCTCCACATGTACTGTATCCCATATGTCTATAATGTCTACTGTATTCTATGTGATAACTCCATCTGTCCAGCTCCACATGTACTGTCTCCCATATGTCTATAATGTCTACTGTATTCTATGTGATAACTCCATCTGTCCAGCTCCACATGTACTGTATCCCATATGTCTATAACGTCTACTGTATTCTATGTGATAACTCCATCTGTCCAGCTCCACATGTACTGTATCCCATATGTCTATAATGTCTACTATATTCTATGTGATAACTCCGTCTGTCCAGCTCCACATGTACTGTATCCCATATGTCTATAATGTCTACTGTATTCTATGTGATAACACCATCTGTCCAGCTCTACATGTACTGTATCCCATATGTCTATAATGTCTACTGTATTCTATGTGATAACTCCGTCTGTCCAGCTCCACATGTACTGTATCCCATATGTCTATAATGTCTACTGTATTCTATGTGATAACTCCATCTGTCCAGCTCCACATGTACTGTAACCTGTATGTCTATAATGTCTACTGTATTCTATGTGATAACTCCATCTGTCCAGCTCCACATGTACTGTATGCCATATGTCTATAATGTCTACTGTATTCTATGTGATAACTCCGTCTGTCCAGCTCCACATGTACTGTAACATGTATGTCTATAATGTCTATTGTATTCTATGTGATAACTCCATCTGTCCAGCTCCACATGTACTGTCTCCCATATGTCTATAATGTCTACTGTATTCTATGTGATAACTCCATCTGTCCAGCTCCACATGTACTGTATCCCATATGTCTATAATGTCTACTGTATTCTATGTGATAACTCCATCTGTCCAGCTCCACATGTACTGTATCCCATATGTCTATAATGTCTACTATATTCTATGTGATAACTCCGTCTGTCCAGCTCCACATGTACTGTATACCATATGTCTATAATGTCTACTGTATTCTATGTGATAACTCCAGCTGTCCAGCTCCACATATACTGTATCCCATATGTCTATAATGTCTACTATATTCTATGTGATAACTCCGTCTGTCCAGCTCTACATGTACTGTATCCCATATGTCTATAATGTCTTCTGTATTCTATGTGATAACTCCAGCTGTCCAGCTCCACATGTACTGTATCCCATATGTCTATAATGTCTATTGTATTCTATGTGATAACTCCAGCTGTCCAGCTCCACATGTACTGTATCCCATATGTCTATAATGTCTACTGTATTCTATGTGATAACTCCATCTGTCCAGCTCCACATGTACTGTATCCCATATGTCTATAATATCTACTATATTCTATGTGATAACTCCATCTGTCCAGCTCCACATGTACTGTAACCCATATGTCTATAATGTCTACTGTATTCTATGTGATAACTCCATCTGTCCAGCTCCACATGTACTGTATCCCATATGTCTATAATGTCTACTGTATTCTATGTGATAACTCCATCTGTCCAGCTCCACATGTACTGTATCCCATATGTCTATAATGTCTACTATATTCTATGTGATAACTCCGTCTGTCCAGCTCCACATGTACTGTATCCCATATGTCTATAATGTCTACTGTATTCTATGTGATAACTCCATCTGTCCAGCTCCACATGTACTGTATCCCATATGTCTATAATGTCTACTATATTCTATGTGATAACTCCATCTGTCCAGCTCCACATGTATATAATGTCTACTGTATTCTATGTGATAACTCCGTCTGTCCAGCTCCACATGTACTGTATCCCATATGTCTATAATGTCTACTGTATTCTATGTGATAACTCCATCTGTCCAGCTCCACATGTACTGTATCCCATATGTCTATAATGTCTACTGTATTCTATGTGATAACTCCATCTGTCCAGCTCCACATGTACTGTATCCCATATGTCTATAATGTCTACTGTATTCTATGTGATAACTCCGTCTGTCCAGCTCCACATGTACTGTCTCCCATATGTCTATAATGTCTACTGTATTCTATGTGATAACTCCATCTGTCCAGCTCCACATGTACTGTATCCCATATGTCTATAATGTCTACTGTATTCTATGTGATAACTCCATCTGTCCAGCTCCACATGTACCGTATCCCATATGTCTATAATGTCTACTATATTCTATGTGATAACACCATCTGTCCAGCTCCACATGTACTGTATCCCATGTCTATAATGTCTACTGTATTCTATGTGATAACTCCATCTGTCCAGCTCCACATGTACTGTAACCTGTATGTCTATAATGTCTATTGTATTCTATGTGATAACTCCGTCTGTCCAGCTCCACATGTACTGTATCCCATATGTCTATAATGTCTACTGTATTCTATGTGATAACTCTATCTGTCCAGCTCCACATGTACTGTATCCAAGATGTCTATAATGTCTACTGTATTCTATGTGATAACTCCGTCTGTCCAGCTCCACATGTACTGTATCCCATATGTCTATAATGTCTACTGTATTCTATGTGATAACTCCATCTGTCCAGCTCCACATGTACTGTATCCCATATGTCTATAATGTCTACTGTATTCTATGTGATAACTCCATCTGTCCAGCTCCACATGTACTGTATCCCATATGTCTATAATGTCTACTATATTCTATGTGATAACTCCGTCTGTCCAGCTCCACATGTACTGTATACCATATGTCTACAATGTCTACTGTATTCTATGTGATAACTCCAGCTGTCCAGCTCCACATGTACTGTATCCCATATGTCTATAATGTCTACTATATTCTATGTGATAACTCCGTCTGTCCAGCTCCACATGTACTGTATCCCATATGTCTATAATGTCTTCTGTATTCTATGTGATAACTCCAGCTGTCCAGCTGCACATGTACTGTATCCCATATGTCTATAATGTCTATTGTATTCTATGTGATAACTCCAGCTGTCCAGCTCCACATGTACTGTATCCCATATGTCTATAATGTCTACTGTATTCTATGTGATAACTCCATCTGTCCAGCTCCACATGTACTGTATCCCATATGTCTATAATATCTACTATATTCTATGTGATAACTCCGTCTGTCCAGCTCCACATGTACTGTATCCCATATGTCTATAATGTCTACTGTATTCTATGTGATAACTCCATCTGTCCATCTCCACATGTACTGTATCCCATATGTCTATAATGTCTACTATATTCTATGTGATAACACCATCCGTCCAGCTCTACATGTACTGTATCCCATGTCTATAATGTCTACTGTATTCTATGTGATAACTCCATCTGTCCATCTCCACATGTACTGTATCCCATATGTCTATAATGTCTACTATATTCTATGTGATAACACCATCCGTCCAGCTCTACATGTACTGTATCCCATGTCTATAATGTCTACTGTATTCTATGTGATAACTCCATCTGTCCAGCTCCACATGTACTGTATCCCATATGTCTATAATGTCTACTATATTCTATGTGATAACACCATCTGTCCAGCTCCACATGTACTGTATCCCATATGTCTATAATGTCTACTATATTCTATGTGATAACTCCATCTGTCCAGCTCCACATGTACTGTATCCCATATGTCTATAATGTCTACTATATTCTATGTGATAACACCATCCGTCCAGCTCTACATGTACTGTATCCCATATGTCTATAATGTCTACTATATTCTATGTGATAACTCCGTCTGTCCAGCTCCACATGTACTGTATCCCATATGTCTATAATGTCTACTGTATTCTATGTAATAACTCCAGCTGTCCAGCTCCACATGTACTGTATCCCATATGTCTATAATGTCTACTATATTCTATGTGATAACACTGTCTGTCCAGCTCCACATGTACTGTATCCCATATGTCTATAATGTCTACTATATTCTATGTGATAACACCATCCGTCCAGCTCCACATGTACTGTATCCCATATGTCTATAATGTCTACTGTATTCTATGTAATAACTCCAGCTGTCCAGCTCCACATGTACTGTATCCCATATGTCTATAATGTCTACTATATTCTATGTGATAACACTGTCTGTCCAGCTCCACATGTACTGTATCCCATATGTCTATAATGTCTACTATATTCTATGTGATAACACTGTCTGTCCAGCTCCACATGTACTGTATCCCATATGTCTACAATGTCTACTGTATTCTATGTGATAACTCAATCTGTCCATCTCCACATGTACTGTATCCCATATGTCTATAATGTCTACTGTATTCTATGTGATAACTCCAGCTGTCCAGCTCCACATGTACTGTATCCCATATGTCTATAATGTCTATTGTATTCTATGTGATAACTCCGTCTGTCCAGCTCCACATGTACTGTATCCCATATGTCTATAATGTCTATTGTATTCTATGTGATAACTCCATCTGTCCAGCTCCACATGTACTGTATCCCATATGTCTATAATGTCTTCTGTATTCTATGTGATAACACCATCTGTCCAGTTCCACATGTACTGTATCCCATATGTCTATAATGTCTACTGTATTCTATGTGATAACTCTATCTGTCCAGCTCCACATGTACTGTATCCCATATGTCTATAATGTCTACTATATTCTATGTGATAACTCCATCTGTCCAGCTCCACATGTACTGTATCCCATATGTCTATAATGTCTACTGTATTCTATGTGATAACTCCGTCTGTCCAGCTCCACATGTACTGTCTCCCATATGTCTATAATGTCTACTGTATTCTATGTGATAACACTGTCTGTCCAGCTCCACATGTACTGTATCCCATATGTCTATAATGTCTACTATATTCTATGTGATAACACTGTCTGTCCAGCTCCACATGTACTGTCTCCCATATGTCTATAATGTCTACTGTATTCTATGTGATAACTCCATCTGTCCAGCTCCACATGTACTGTATGCCATATGTCTATAATGTCTACTGTATTCTATGTGATAACTCCATCTGTCCATCTCCACATGTACTGTATCCCATATGTCTATAATGTCTACTGTATTCTATGTGATAACTCCAGCTGTCCAGCTCCACATGTACTGTATCCCATATGTCTATAATGTCAATTGTATTCTATGTGATAACTCCGTCTGTCCAGCTCCACATGTACTGTATCCCATATGTCTATAATGTCTATTGTATTCTATGTGATAACTCCGTCTGTCCAGCTCCACATGTACTGTATCCCATATGTCTATAATGTCTTCTGTATTCTATGTGATAACACCATCTGTCCAGCTCCACATGTACTGTATCCCATATGTCTATAATGTCTACTGTTTTCTATGTGATAACTCTATCTGTCCAGCTCCACATGTACTGTATCCCATATGTCTATAATGTCTACTATATTCTATGTGATAACTCCATCTGTCCAGCTCCACATGTACTGTATCCCATATGTCTATAATGTCTACTGTATTCTATGTGATAACTCCGTCTGTCCAGCTCCACATGTACTGTCTCCCATATGCCTATAATGTCTACTGTATTCTATGTGATAACACTGTCTGTCCAGCTCCACATGTACTGTATCCCATATGTCTATAATGTCTACTATATTCTATGTGATAACACTGTCTGTCCAGCTCCACATGTACTGTCTCCCATATGTCTATAATGTCTACTGTATTCTATGTGATAACTCCATCTGTCCAGCTCCACATGTACTGTATCCCATATGTCTATAATGTCTACTGTATTCTATGTGATAACTCCATCTGTCCATCTCCACATGTACTGTATCCCATATGTCTATAATGTCTACTGTATTCTATGTGATAACTCCAGCTGTCCAGCTCCACATGTACTGTATCCCATATGTCTATAATGTCTACTGTATTCTATGTGATAACTCCAGCTGTCCAGCTCCACATGTACTGTATCCCATATGTCTATAATGTCTATTGTATTCTATGTGATAACTCCGTCTGTCCCGCTCCACATGTACTGTATCCCATATGTCTATAATGTCTACTATATTCTATGTGATAACTCAATCTGTCCATCTCCACATGTACTGTATCCCATATGTCTATAATGTCTACTGTATTCTATGTGATAACTCCAGCTGTCCAGCTCCACATGTACTGTATCGCATATGTCTATAATGTCTACTGTATTCTATGTGATAACTCCAGCTGTCCAGCTCCACATGTACTGTATCCCATATGTCTATAATGTCTATTGTATTCTATGTGATAACTCCGTCTGTCCAGCTCCACATGTACTGTATCCCATATGTCTATAATGTCTATTGTATTCTATGTGATAACTCCGTCTGTCCAGCTCCACATGTACTGTATCCCATATGTCTATAATGTCTACTGTATTCTATGTGATAACTCTATCTGTCCAGCTCCACATGTACTGTATCCAAGATGTCTATAATGTCTACTGTATTCTATGTGATAACTCCGTCTGTCCAGCTCCACATGTACTGTATCCCATATGTCTATAATGTCTACTGTATTCTATGTGATAACTCTATCTGTCCAGCTCCACATGTACTGTATCCAAGATGTCTATAATGTCTACTGTATTCTATGTGATAACTCCGTCTGTCCAGCTCCACATGTACTGTATCCCATATGTCTATAATGTCTACTGTATTCTATGTGATAACTCCGTCTGTCCAGCTCCACATGTACTGTCTCCCATATGTCTATAATGTCTACTGTATTCTATGTGATAACTCCATCTGTCCAGCTCCACATGTACTGTATCCCATATGTCTATAATGTCTACTATATTCTATGTGATAACTCCGTCTGTCCAGCTCCACATGTACTGTATACCATATGTCTACAATGTCTACTGTATTCTATGTGATAACTCCAGCTGTCCAGCTCCACATGTACTGTATCCCATATGTCTATAATGTCTACTGTATTCTATGTGATAACTCCATCTGTCCAGCTCCACATGTACTGTATCCCATATGTCTATAATATCTACTATATTCTATGTGATAACTCCATCTGTCCAGCTCCACATGTACTGTAACCCATATGTCTATAATGTCTACTGTATTCTATGTGATAACTCCATCTGTCCATCTCCACATGTACTGCATCCCATATGTCTATAATGTCTACTGTATTCTATGTGATAACTCCATCTGTCCAGCTCCACATGTACTGTATCCCATATGTCTATAATGTCTACTATATTCTATGTGATAACACCATCTGTCCAGCTCCACATGTACTGTATCCCATATGTCTATAATGTCTACTATATTCTATGTGATAACTCCATCTGTCCAGCTCCACATGTACTGTATCCCATATGTCTATAATGTCTACTGTATTCTATGTAATAACTCCAGCTGTCCAGCTCCACATGTACTGTATCCCATATGTCTATAATGTCTACTGTATTCTATGTGATAACACTGTCTGTCCAGCTCCACATGTACTGTATCCCATATGTCTATAATGTCTATTGTATTCTATGTGATAACTCAATCTGTCCATCTCCACATGTACTGTATCCCATATGTCTATAATGTCTACTGTATTCTATGTGATAACTCCAGCTGTCCAGCTCCACATGTACTGTATCCCATATGTCTATAATGTCTATTGTATTCTATGTGATAACTCCGTCTGTCCCGCTCCACATGTACTGTATCCCATATGTCTATAATGTCTATTGTATTCTATGTGATAACTCCGTCTGTCCAGCTCCACATGTACTGTATCCCATATGTCTATAATGTCTACTGTATTCTATGTGATAACTCTATCTGTCCAGCTCCACATGTACTGTATCCCATATGTCTATAATGTCTACTATATTCTATGTGATAACACTGTCTGTCCAGCTCCACATCTACTGTATCCCATATGTCTATAATGTCTACTGTATTCTATGTGATAACTCCATCTGTCCAGCTCCACATGTACTGTATCCCATATGTCTATAATGTCTACTGTATTCTATGTGATAACACCATCTGTCCAGCTCCACATGTACTGTATCCCATATGTCTATAATGTCTACTGTATTCTATGTGATAACTCCGTCTGTCCAGCTCCACATGTACTGTATCCCATATGTCTATAATGTCTATTGTATTCTATGTGATAACTCCATCTGTCCAGCTCCACATGTACTGTATCCCATATGTCTATGTCTACTATATTCTATGTGATAACTCCGTCTGTCCAGCTCCACATGTACTGTATCCCATATGTCTATAATGTCTACTGTATTCTATGTGATAACTCCGTCTGTCCAGCTCCACATGTACTGTATCCCATATGTCTATAAGGTCTACTGTATTCTATGTGATAACTCCGTCTGTCCAGCTCCACATGTACTGTATCCCATATGTCTATAATGTCTACTATATTCTATGTGATAACTCCATCTGTCCAGCTCCACATGTACTGTATCCCATATGTCTATAATGTCTATTGTATTCTATGTGATAACTCCGTCTGTCCAGCTCCACATGTACTGTATCCCATATGTCTATAATGTCTACTGTATTCTATGTGATAACTCCGTCTGTCCAGCTCCACATGTACTGTATCCCATATATCTATAATGTCTACTGTATTCTATGTGATAACTCAGTCTGTCCAGCTCCACATGTACTGTATCCCATATGTCTATAATGTCTACTGTATTCTATGTGATAACTCCATCTGTCCAGCTCCACATGTACTGTATCCCATATGTCTATAATGTCTACTGTATTCTATGTGATAACTCAGTCTGTCCAGCTCCACATGTACTGTATCCCATATGTCTATAATGTCTACTGTATTCTATGTGATAACTCCGTCTGTCCAGCTCCACATGTACTGTATCCCATATGTCTATAATGTCTACTGTATTCTATGTGATAACTCCGTCTGTCCAGCTCCACATGTACTGTATCCAAGATGTCTATAATGTCTACTGTATTCTATGTGATAACACCATCTGTCCAGCTCCACATGTACTGTATCCCATATGTCTCTAATGTCTACTGTATTCTATGTGATAACTCCATCTGTCCAGCTCCACATGTACTGTATCCCATATGTCTATAATGTCTATTGTATTCTATGTGATAACTCCGTCTGTCCAGCTCCACATGTACTGTATCCCATATGTCTATAATGTCTACTATATTCTATGTGATAACACCATCTGTCCAGCTCCACATGTACTGTATCCCATATGTCTCTAATGTCTACTGTATTCTATGTGATAACTCCATCTGTCCAGCTCCACATGTACTGTATCCCATATGTCTATAATGTCTACTGTATTCTATGTGATAACTCCGTCTGTCCAGCTCCACATGTACTGTATCCCATATGTCTATAATGTCTACTGTATTCTATGTGATAACTCCGTCTGTCCAGCTCCACATGTACTGTATCCCATATGTCTATAATGTCTACTATATTCTATGTGATAACACCATCTGTCCAGCTCCACATGTACTGTATCCCATATGTCTCTAATGTCTACTGTATTCTATGTGATAACTCCATCTGTCCAGCTCCACATGTACTGTATCCCATATGTCTATAATGTCTACTGTATTCTATGTGATAACTCCGTCTGTCCAGCTCCACATGTACTGTATCCCATATGTCTATAATGTCTACTGTATTCTATGTGATAACTCCGTCTGTCCAGCTCCACATGTACTGTATCCCATATGTCTATAATGTCTACTGTATTCTATGTGATAACTCCGTCTGTCCAGCTCCACATGTACTGTATCCCATATGTCTATAATGTTTACTGTATTCTATGTGATAACACCATCTGCCCAGCTCCACATGTACTGTATCCCATATGTCTATAATGTCTACTGTATTCTATGTGATAACTCCAGCTGTCCAGCTCCACATGTACTGTATCCCATATGTCTATAATGTCTACTATATTCTATGTGATAACACCATCTGTCCAGCTCCACATGTACTGTATCCCATATGTCTATAATGTCTACTGTATTCTATGTGATAACTCCGTCTGTCCAGCTCCACATGTACTGTATCCCATATGTCTATAATGTCTACTGTATTCTATGATAACTCCATCTGTCCAGCTCCACATGTACTGTATCCCATATGTCTATAATGTCTTCTGTATTCTATGTGATAACACCATCTGTCCAGCTCCACATGTACTGTATCCCATATGTCTATAATGTCTACTGTATTCTATGTGATAACTCCGTCTGTCCAGCTCCACATGTACTGTATCCCATATGTCTATAATGTCTACTGTATTCTATGATAACTCCATCTGTCCAGCTCCACATGTACTGTATCCCATATGTCTATAATGTCTACTGTATTCTATGTGATAACTCCGTCTGTCCAGCTCCACATGTACTGTATCCCATATGTCTATAATGTCTACTGTATTCTATGATAACTCCATCTGTCCAGCTCCACATGTACTGTATCCCATATGTCTATAATGTCTACTGTATTCTATGTGATAACTCCATCTGTCCAGCTCCACATGTACTGTATCCCATATGTCTATAATGTCTACTGTATTCTATGTGATAACTCCATCTGTCCAGCTCCACATGTACTGTAACATGTATGTCTATAATGTCTACTGTATTCTATGTGATAACTCCGTCTGTCCAGCTCCACATGTACTGTAGACCATATGTCTATAATGTCTACTGTATTCTATGTGATAACTCCGTCTGTCCAGCTCCACATGTACTGTATCCCATATGTCTATAATGTCTATTGTATTCTATGTGATAACTCCATCTGTCCAGCTCCACATGTACTGTATCCCATATGTCTATAATGTCTACTGTATTCTATGTGATAACTCCATCTGTCCAGCTCCACATGTACTGTATCCCATATGTCTATAATGTCTACTGTATTCTATGTGATAACACCATCTGTCCAGCTCTACATGTACTGTATCCCATATGTCTATAATGTCTACTGTATTCTATGTGAAAAATCTTGTGGCTAATAAAAAAAAAATCATTATTATTTAAGTAGGTAGAATTCATAGAATTGTGTATTTGCCAGATCTTGAATTCTGAGAGCAAAATGCTGAACCTCACAAGGGAGATGATGAAGGAAATGGAGGCTGTGCTGGAAAAGACCCATCCAACCCAGCAAGTATAGAGAAGCAGATGTAAAATGATGACCATACATAGATGGATGAATGGATGGATGGATAGATAGAAAAATATATAGATAGATAGATATATAACTTGACATACACCACAGCAAAGATGGCAAGTCTTCTCTGTTGCTATATATGTAACATACAAAGATATATAATAAACTTAGAAAATTAACATAAAGACAAGACAATGAACGAAAACAAGGTAAAACGAAAAACAATTTCTTAAAGGGGAAATCCTGAAAATATTTTGTTTTGAAAATAAAAATACGAATGAAAAACACAGAACTCTAGGGTCATCAGCTGTTGAGATGGACTTTGGCAGTTTCGACATGTACTGCTGGTTACCCAGGGTCACGGGGTCTGACAAACAACTCAAAGCGCTGTTCGTGGAGTAAAAGCTAAGACAAAACAATAACATATAGCAATTAAGCCATAACAACATGTCATCATCATCATCATCATTTAACTTCCATCTTCCACGCTAGGATGGGTTAGACGATTTTGTTCCATTTGATGCGAGAAAGGTTGGGAGACCGTGTCTCGCTCGCATGGAAGCATCTCTAGCAGGTTTTTTTTTACAGCTGGATGCCCTTCCTAATTCCAACAACATTTACAGTGTGGACTGGGAACCTTTTTACCGTGTCTCCTACACGGTCACTTTACAGTGTGGACTGTTGTGTCATCGACACAGTGGACGAAACGGAAGAGGGAGGATGCGGTAGGGTGTGGGTGTGTTCATTGGGTTAAGAGGTGCCTACTGACTCTAGGTTTGTATGCAATGGCAGTTGGGTCTTCTATACAACTGCATGGCGCCAAAGGTCTCAATCCAGTGTCATTGTCTTAGAGAGGTGTAGGTGGGCAAGGTCAGTTTTTATCACCTCATCCCAGGTTTTTCTTGGTCTACCCACTCCGCAGCTTCCATCAATTTTCATTGCCCTGCACTTTTTGATACAGCTGTCATCCTTCATACGCCTCCCATGTCCATACCAACGCAATCTCCTCTCCAGAACACATTTGATACCTCTTATGCTTAGTCTCCCTCTTTACTTATACTTCGCCTTTTGTGCACATTACTATTACACATCCATCGGAGCATGCAAGCTTCATTTCTTTCTAATCTACGCAGGTCGTCACCACACAATGCCCAGGTCTCACTACCATGTAATATCGCTGTTCGTATACATACATCATACAATCTGCCTTTCATTTTTAGAGAAAAAACCCTTGTGGCCATAGGGGTATACATAGAATTTTAGCAAAGATGGCCAACTTTCTCTGTTGCTCTGTATGTATACAAGAAGATGTAGATCACAGTGAGACACTCTAAGATACATGCAACCCATGCTGGCATGAAAAAACAGATGTAAAATGATGATAATGACGATGATGAGTACATTTTTAACAATAAAGTTTACCTGCTAGCTGCTATACTCTGTATAATATATTCAGATTTTTCTTTTAATTTCTCACAGAAATAAGCTGCTTCAGCAAATAGTCTCCTTGGCTCCTGCAACATCATACAATAAATTCAGGAATAGTAAGTATCATCATCATCATCGTTTAACGTCCATTTGCCACGCTAGCATGGGTTAGACGGTAAGTATATATATATATATATATATATATATATATATGTGTGTTATCATAGAAACAATTAGTTAACAAATTTTGTAATTTTCTCTCATATAAAAATATATAAATAATTTGAAAATGTAGTTTGGTGTCTAGGGTTGCTTATTTATCTGGCAGGAGCGCTATGGTTGTATTGTTATCTGTCACCTGCAACCTGTTCTCAGACAGAACAATTAAAGTGCTCGAATGTAGTAATGCCTTTGGGGAGGATGAAATTTGACAAGAGATGCTAAAAGCCTTAAATAGAGAATGTCTTCTTCTCTAGCTGACTCCTGTGAGTTGGGTTGCCTGGATCTCTGTAAAGGCACCAAAGCAGTGGCAATCGGGAGTGATAATCCTAATTTTCAAAAAGGGAAACAAAACAGATTGCTTTGATTATAGAGGAATCTCCTGGTTAAGCCTCCCTGGCAAATTCTATGCTAAGTGTTTGGCAAAGAGATGTAGGGATATTGTCAAGTTCAAGCTTGCTGATGAACAATATGGTTTTTGCCCCAAATGCAGCACAACTGTGACAGGTTTTTGAGAAACCATGGATGTATTGCCAAGAGGTGTATACTTGTTTCATGGATCACCAAAAACACATGGCTGCATTCCACAGGACTTGTGGAAGAGTTGATGGACAACTTCTTGCTGCTTTGAAGTTCCTAGTATTTGAAGTTCCTAGTGTTCGGAGAAATGGTGCTGTTGAAACTATTCAATGGGGGTATCAAATGTCACCAAGTGTGCATACTGTCACCCCTCCTGTTCATAATCTTCATGAACAGCATTGACATGCGTTGCTGTATTGGAAGAAGTATCAAGACTGATGGGTGTAGGATCAGTCGGCTGGAATTTACAGACAACATGGTATAACTTAACTCATCAGAAGGTGATCTCCAGCATACACTGGATAGGTTTGCTTAAATATCTAGAGAAGAAACGGAAGACAATGAGAAAAGAAATGAATTTCATGAACACGAAGAACTCAGTCTGACATTAAAAGATATTTGCTAAAGTCTGAGAACTCCAGGATAGGTTAGTATCATTCTAGTCATTTATTAAAGTACCGAGAACTCCAGGATAGGTTAGTGTCATTCTAGTCATTTGTCAACTGGTCAGGAACCTCCCCTGAACACTGTGAGCACCCAGTCTATCTAGGTGTAACACTGGACAGATGTCTCTCTTTTAAGATTCACATCGAGAAGACCAATTACAAAGCAAATGCGAGGGACAACATCATCCACAAGCTCACTGGCACAACCTGGGTGCAAACCAACAGACTCTGAAGTCAACTGCACTAGCTCTCAGCTGCCGAGTATGCATGCCCAGTATGGGAGTGAGGTGTCCATACCTATAAGCTAGATCCTGCCCTCAATGCTAGTTGCCGCCTCATCACAGGCTGCCTGAAATCTACATCTACGGACCATCTGTATATCCTGGCAGGTATAGCCCCACCAGAGATACGATGAAGTGTAGCAAGCAAGAAAGAGCATCAACAACAGACTACTGATCAAAAACATCCTCTCTTTGGCCATGTGCCAGCCAAAAGCTGCCTTAAATCCAGGAATAGTTTCCTAAAGAACGTCACACCCCTTGGAACATCAAGCATAAGTAGTGAAAGAGTCACTTACTGGGAAGAAAAACTTAACAACCTCCCATCTATAACAACAATGGAGCTTAAGGTGAGCAAGACACTGAGAAAGCAGAGCAATGTGTTCAGCTGTGGTGGAACCACATCTAGCCAAGCTTTGTAGCCGACACTCTTGTGGAAACGATATGAAAAAGAAGTCATCTGTCTGACTAATCCAAACAAATAGAGCAAGAAAATTGTATTTGAAAAGTACTTACATAATTGTTCATTCTACTATCTCCACAGCCCAGAATTATTTGCACAGTTTCTGGTTTTGGATGGATATTGCAATCTGGTTTTCCATTTAGATATCTCTTATCAAGAAGAAAAAGTGATATCTCTTCATCCTAAAAAATAATAAAAATAAAGATAAAATGCTTAATTCCTTTTTAGAAACAGGAAACCACTTTAAATTAACCACATGGCTATACCATAACTTCTTTACCACAAGATTATACCATAACTTTTTCACCACATGGCTATACCTTAACTTCTTCACCACATGGCTATACTTTAACTTTTTAACCACATGGCTATAACTTAATTTCTTCACCACATGGCTATACCAGCATTTAACTTCTTCATTTCTTTTGCTCAACATGGAGCATTAGTTGATTTTCCTTGTTTCTGTCGCAGTTTTGATTAATAGAGATAAGGTTGCTAGCCTCGTGCTCCATCCCTCCTCCCTTCTCAACACAGGTTAAATACCAACCTAATATTTCAAAGTAACTGTGGGGGTGCTTGTAACCTTGGATAAAAGCCCGTTTCAGGTACTGTCAACTAGAGCCAACTGTGCCCGCAACTCAACTGAGCCTGGGACTCAATTGAGATTGGGATTCAAATTACTTTCGTCTATTTTCAAAGAGTAATCTTAACTTTGTTTTTTTTTCTTTTAATTTCAATAAAATAATGAAACAAAAGTAAAAGACATTAATGAATTACATTCTTGGAGAGGAAGTCTTTTGCAGGTTTATGCCTATCAATAACATGGCCATCTCTCATGATGATAATTTGATGAATCAAAGGGACATCTGCTTCTATAGATATTATATTTTGTATCGCTTCAATTGTTTGATTTGGCTCCAACATATAGCACAGCAAATTGTTTTTTGAAACATGGTAAATGCGTAGTATCTGGAAATATATATATATATTCAAGTTATTTTATGTTTAAATGAAGAATGTCTGAAGAGAAAAACCCCCATCTAATATTAACATTATCACCACAAATGTTTTATACACTTCTATTTGAAACTGAATTTGTGTAAAACCATTATTAGCAACAATGAATTTCTGAATGAATTAATTGCTGCTTTGATTTTCAAAGAATCTTCTTTTATTGCCAAGAATCAACTGTATTGAAGCAGTATTTAGCAAATTATGAATTTTTGAAGTTTGTTAATTTAAAGTAAGCTGCTTCAACCTAACGCTTTTTTACTATGAAAATAGTAAAAATTGGAAATTGTGACATTGATATTTTTAGATACATGAAATCAATAGAGGAGAGCATATAAGTCTCTAAGAATACATAATCACAACACTCAGATGATATGGTATCTATGAACAAACATGTATTTAAGCCACTTGAAACCACCTCTGGGTCTATCATGAACTGTTGTTTATATTTATCTAAAAGTCTTCCATCATAATTTCACGTAAAAACCTTTGATAAGATATATTCCAAACACCAGCTTAATAATGAAAAATTTAGTTATAACACTAAATCTCTCTTCTTCTTTGCCCACTTATTCCTGAGAGGGTCCTCAAACATGCCTTCCAGTGGGTCTTGTCAGAAGCAACTATCTCCAATTGATCCAGCTGGATCCCCAAGTGAGACCAGCTAAGCTCATGGATGTTATCTAACCATCTTGCTCAGGGTTTACCCCTGGGTCTCCTGCTGGTTGGTTTTGCCTGTAAAATCTGTCCAAATCCCTCCAAATTGATTATTTGAAAATCACAGGCAATGTCTTTTATAAGAAATATGGTAATGAAAAGGTTAATGACATAGACAGTGTTTTTCATTAGAAATATGTTAATGAAAGGGTTAATTGCATAGAGAGTGTCTTTCATTTGAAAAATGGTAATGAAAGGGTTAATGACATAGACAGTGTCTTTCATTAAAAATATAGTAATGAAAGGGTTAAAATAAACAGTAATTTCAAAGCTGATGCTCATTTATAAAGAAAATCAAATTTTTCATCTTTCCTTTTTTTTGGTAATATTCTCACAGTGAAGGAGTAAGGTAATGATTATGGTTTCAAAGCAACTGCAGATGTTTCTTTCTATTTTCTAGCAAAATACTTAATACAATATCTATTTTATATATATTTACTTAACCATTTATTTGATATCACTTCAGTAAGTAATGGTGAGGCTACATTGGGTTAATCAGGTTTGATAAAGTGAAGACGTTTGGAGATTTCTCTTGTAATTTTCAGAAAAATTGTTAAAAAATATTGTCACTGACTAATATTATCTTTGTCTCACTTCATATTATATTCTACTTTTATAATGCTCCATGCATAAAATATGCTAACAGCTACTTACTACAGTTTATTTAGCCATCACAGATAGATATGACATCATCTAGATAGGTTACTTAACAGAGATTAACATCCTATAAACCAGGAAAATAATTTAATTCTTTACCTTCCTGTATGATCACAGATCAATAAATATAAACAACATAGAGAATAAGGGGTTTAACAAACCCTAGCATACAAAATTTATAGATGCTTACCATAGCTTCTAATATTTTGTCTAATTGCTGGAAGCACCATTTCTTATC
Organism: Eledone cirrhosa; assembly: GCA_964016885.1. Classification (NCBI taxonomy): domain Eukaryota; kingdom Metazoa; phylum Mollusca; class Cephalopoda; order Octopoda; family Eledonidae; genus Eledone; species Eledone cirrhosa. Next base: position 290,968,057 of record OZ024740.1, read on the forward strand.
AGATGTTTCCTTACCGTCATTGCCACGGGCATCAGCATCCCACATGAGCATTGTTTTCAACCACCTCTCAAAGCTTTGTTTTAGAGGACTGTTAAATAATAGATATACTGTTGAATTTTATCAATTTCACATTAAAAGAATTGTATAAAACTGTACAAAATTAACAGAAAGATTTAAAATAGTTTTGGTGGTAAAACTGGAGAGAGTCTAAGCATAAGATTGTACAATATTAGCTACAGTCAAGCATATATATATATGGAAAAGGTAAACAGAAATAACAACACAATCGGTACAGTATATGGAAGGTATATATTAGGTTAACGCTTGATATAGCAGGAAGATAGTCTTAACGTTTCGGACGCTAGTCCTTCATCAGGAGAAAGAATGAGAAATAAAATAGATTAAGGGGGACGGGCGGGATGGAATTGGAAAAATTGTCTTTAGATAAAAATAATAGGTCAATTCATGTTGACATCTCTTGCAAAACTGTTGGTGCTGGCGTTCTGTGTATGATTTGTTTTTTTAGAAAAGTGGATATATATAAATATATATATGTTCGCAATCGTGAGGTTGTGAGTTCGGTTCCCGGACCCGGCGATGCGTTATGTCCTTGAGCAAGACACTTTATTTCACGTTGCTCCTTCTACCTGGAGTTGCAACCGATAAATAGTATTAGCAACTAGAAAGACCAACGGAAACATTGTTCCTTCGGCCCGATTTGACGAAAGTCGATCGAAATAAAACAAAATATAGAGAGAGAGAGAGAAATAGCTTCTACAGGACTAGAACCGTTTCATTCGAGGGAACTCATCAGGAAATTATTTCCCTCGAATGAAACAGTTCTAGTCATGTAGAAGCCATTTCTATATTAAATTTTGTATCATCATCATCATCATCACAGTTTTACGTCCGTTCTTCCATGCTAGCATGGGTTAGACAGGTTGTCCTGTTGTGGGCAGTGTCTGGTCGGCTGACCATGCCTTGGTCATACAGGAACTGATTTTGGCTTGATTTCTACAGATGGATGCCCTTCCTAACACCAACCTCATTTACAGTGAGTGCTGGGTGCTTTTTTCCATGGCGCCTACATGTCCACTTTACAGTGTGGGCTGGGTGCTTTTTTGCCGTGGCACCTCCACGACCACTTTGCAGTGGGAGGGTGTGGGGGCATATTGTCTATATGCTTCAGCTTCGGCTTGTACCCATGGGAGGTCAGGTACTCTGTATTACTGTGTGACGCCAGAGGTCACGGTCGTGTGTCATCGCCTTTAAGAGGTGTAATTGGGCAAGGTCGGCTTTTATCACCTCATCCCAGGTTTTCTTGGGTCTCCCCACTCAGTGGTTTCCATTGACTTCTAGTGCTCTGCACCTTTTATGCAGCTGTCATCCTTCAAACGCATCATATGTCCATACCAACACAACCGCCTCTCCTGCACACAGCATTTGATTCCTCTTATGCTCAGTCTCTCTCTCAATTCATTTATGCTTTGCCGCTCACGTATATTACTATTACACATCCATCGGAGCATGCAAGCTTCGTTTCTTTCTAATCTACATAAGTCTTCCACCTTCAGCGCCCAGGTCTCACTACCATGTAACATTGCTGTTCGTATACACGCATCATACAGTCTGCCTTTCATTTTGAGGGAAAAGCCTTTTGCAGCTAGCAGTGGCAGTAGCTCCCTGAACTTCTTCCATCCCGTTCTTACCCTAGTATATTTTTACCCTTTGTATATACTCTACTAATGTATTGAGTACCTTACTTACTGTGGTTACCCCCAAATGAACCCGGGACTCATGCATATATATATGAGTGATAGATTATTTTCAAACTTACCTGCAAAGATTAATACACTTTGGAAGTTCTGAAGAGAAATGAATATTTCCATCAGGCATAGACTGTACAGATATATGGTCATCTGCTTTCTTTAAAACTTCTTCATACCTATAAAATATTGAAAACAAATTTTAAAAACATATGTATGTTCAAATTTAACCCTTTAGAATTTACATTTCTCTATATTTACTATTATATTTTCATGGTAAAGGCTTTACCTCACATAATATCAAATCTTTGAGATTTTGATGTTATTTATTTTGAGAACAATACCTTAATGTTAGTATGAGTGGCTGGTTACAACCAATTTGAACAGAAAGAGGTCAGAGAATTCTGGCTGGATATGGCTAGTTTAAATGCTAAAGGGTTAAGAAAAATGTAGGATTTGAGAAAATTAGTGATGGACTGCGTTAGCAAATAATGAGTCATTAACATCACAATTTTACGTCAGCTTTTCCATTCTAGAATATGTTGGATGAGACTTTATGAGGCAGTGTTTTTCTGGCTAGATATCCTTCCAGACACCACTCCACACTTTATATTAAATATAGTATATATCACTGATGTTCATTGAATCACTACTCTGGAATATATTGTTTATGATTGACATAAACAAATATCACCGCTTGCATTTAAATGGTATCTGTATGAAGGTATTTGTGGAAATTGCTCCTGTCTTCCCTCATACACAAAGATATGCACAAACACACACATATATACACACAATGGAATTCCTTACAAGGTATTGATTGGCCTGGGGCTATAATTAAAGGTGCTTTCCCAAATTGTCATACAGTGGGATTGAACCTGAAGCCATGTGGTTCTGAAGAGAACTTCTTAACCACACAGCCATATTTGTTACTATATAAGTATAAGTCACTTAAAAGAGGAATAGGCAGGTTTGCCATTTAACTTGCTAGAACTCTCATAACTTCACAAGGAAGATACAATAGACAGATATCCATTTGTTTACTTCACATAGGTATAAAGTGCATGGTTTTTAGGAGTGTATTAGAATCTTGGTGTATATCATTAGGTGTAGTGATGATGAGGATACCTGCTAGGAAGTGCTAGTGGAAGGGTGACATGGGGATATGTCAGGTCACATTGTATTCTGTTGGTAAAGTCTTCACCAACACAGCATAGTGCCAGCACTCGCAGTCCTTTTCCATCTCTATTGAGGTTTAGTTTCTAGAGGTTGGTCTTCACTACATCATCCCAAGTCTTCCTGGTTCTGCCTTTTCCATGGGTCCCAGCCACTGGGGTTTCTCTGCATTTTTTATACAGCTGTTATCTTCCATGTGCATCACACATCCATACCAACAGTCTTCTCTCTTGTGTCACATTTTCCCCTCAGTTTTCTTATGCTGTACCATTCATGCACATTAACATTATACATCCATCAGAGCATACTTGATTCATTTCTTTCTAGCCTCTGCAGCTCTTCTGTGGTCAAAGCCCATGTTTCACTACCATGTAACACATGCAGTTCACACACACGGATCATACAGTTTACCCTTCACTCTAAGAGATAAGCCCTTTGTTGTCAGCAGAGGTAACAACACTCTGAACTTCTAGCCTGTTCTTATCTGAGCTATTATACTTTCAGAGCATCCTCTCCCACAGCTAATTTGGTTACTTAGGTAACAAAAGCTGTCAACAACTTCTAAGGGGCTTCCCTGGCAACTGAAGTATTCATTTCACATGTGCTCTTAGAGCCTACTTCTCCTGACTTAGTCTGTGACAACTCATCCAGCCCTTGCTAGCAGAGAAAACAGATATTAAATAATAATGAGGATATATATATATATATATCATCATCATTTTACATCAGTTTTTCCCTGCTTGCAAGGGTGGGACGGGTCCTCTACAGCACAGCATCTCTCCATTTGTCATGGCCTTCGTCATCTCCTCTGTGAGCTTCAGTGATCTGAGATCAGCTCTCACCACCTCCACCCATGCTTTCTATGGTCTTCTTCTACTGTGTCTTCCTTCCACAGGGATTACTTGCCACTTCTTCACCCAGTGGTCATCATCCATGTTCATCACATGGTGATACGAATGTAGTCTTCTCTCCTGCACACTACAGTTTATTCCATTTATACACAGTTTCTCTCTCAACTCGTTCATGCTTGGTCGTTCAGACACATTGACATTGCACATCCATTGGAGCATGCTTGCTTCATTATATATATAATGTACTTGTCATAATACTGACCATTTAACTGGTGAATAAGAAGGAAGGAATGGTCTGTAACCAGTGATGACTTCAAATATAACAGTCCCTAAAGACCAGTAATCAGCAGTATGAGTATATTGTTCTTTCCGATAAACCTCTGGAGCCTGAAATTGAAACAGAAAGGCTGGTGATAATCTCTGGAAGTATACTGAATTGTTAATGATATTTCAATACTTTAGTTATCTCAGTACTTTAGATATAGACAATTTTTATACAATAAATCCAGCAATCTTTACATATATTTACAGTCAAATATAATTATATGTGAGGTCAAAAAGATGTACCAGTCTAGTCCTGGGGTTGATTCTTCCTGTATATATCTTTCTCACTTCCATTCTCTTACTCTCTCTATCCTGGAAGAAATCTGCAATATTCAAACCTGGAGAGGATTGGGCTCCACAAGATTTTAAAATGCCCTAGAAATGCTGTATTAACATACAGCGCCCTAATGACTCCTTTGGGAGTTGCAGGACCATGCATGCTATGCATAATTATATGTGCAGTCTCTTTTCCAATATATGTGTGTAGAAATACAAATATATATGTATTTAAATGTACTTGAGAAATATACATAGAATTTTATGATACAACAAAAATATTTAGAAAATATCTTGAGAATAAGATAAAAATATTGCAAAAATAATGATGAAGTTAATTAGCAGGCAAATAATTAATAAACTATAATTATATAATAGACACTATCACCTTTACCATAGTTACCACACAAACTTGAGCTTAAAAAGTTAAATTTGTATTTATTAAATCTACTATTAGAATGTCTCAGGAAAGAATTACTGGATAGATTTTACGGGCAAAACCAACCGGCAGGAGACCCAGGGGTAGACCCCGAGCAAGATGGTTCGATAACATCCATGAACTCGACTGGTCTCGCTTGGGGATCCAGCTGGATCAGTTGTTTCTGACAGGACCTACTGGAAGGAGAGTTTGAGGACTCTGCCCCCACAACACTCTCGGGAATAAGTGGGTGAAGAAGTCTACTTTTTATTCCATCTTACTCATCATCATCATCATTTTATGTTTGCTTTTCCATGCTTGGATGGGTCTTTGCCAGCACAGTCTCCCTCTACTTGTAGTCCTTCCTTATCTCCTCTGTGAACTTCAGCAATTTGAGATACTCTTACAACTTTGCCCAGGTATTTCTTGGTCTACCTCTACTGCAGCTTCCTTCCATTGGGATTTCTTGGCACTTCTTCACCCAACAATTATCATCCATATGCATCACAGCCCAGTCGTCTTTCTTGCACACTACATTTGATTCCTCATCTAACTAATCTAAGCAAGAAAAGTAAACTGTTTCCTTCTCTCTCTCTATCACCCACTGAACTCTTTGATCATCTTACATTCTACTAGACATAAGAGCTGGATTCCATTGAATTACACACTACCATCTAGAAAATGGAAGAACACATAGGATAATGCAGTCAGATACACAATGCACAAGAGAAGGATGAAGGTGGATGGGCATGGAAGGAATGCTTTTGATCATAGATCTGTTCTGACTGCAACAGCAACTTACATTATTTACCAAGCTCATCAACCAAACACTTTAATTATTTACAATGCAAGAGAAAGCATCCAAATCTCCCTCAAATCACATCCTGTTGTCTTACAAAATGGAAAGAAGTATTGGATAATGTAGTTCTTGATACACTATGTCTAGGAAAAACACAGGATAGTCATGGCTGGAATACTTTAAGCCATATGTTTGGTTAATTTATGGTTGGACGAAATCTAACAACAACAATCTACAATAATGTTGTCCAGAGACTCGAATATTTACAATAACACAGAGGTCTTCTTATCTACTCACATACACTCAGTTGGTGTATTAAATACATAGTTTTTCTCCAACTAAACCTCATAAAGGAGCTGACTGGTGATATGCAATAACACAAAAGACCCACCTTCCTCTACAAGCACTGCAACACAAAAAGTAAATACAGTGATGGTGATCAAACAGAAACAAGATAGGATTTGAGAGGACATTTCAATCAAGATGAGTATATAACCTCTCTGGTTCTTATAGCTACATCTGTGGAAGAGCTAAAGAAAGAAATTCCGATCATGGAAACAGAATATAGAATCAAAATGACTCAAAGTAAACCCAACAAAGACCAAAGGACTCTAATTCTATAAGGGAAGTTGTGTTTGATATCTAGTAAAGGAGTAGGTAGGAACTCTAAATAATGTAACATATGGGTACACAAGAGGTGTAGTGGAATTATAGGTAGGAACTCTACACAATCTAACATATGGATTACACAAGAGTATAGAGGAATTATAGGCAGGCTAATAGAAAAGACTTTGTATGTGGCAGATGTACAGGGTAGTTAATAGTAAGAGCCCAGTGAAATAAACTTTTTCCAGTCCCAGGAAGGTACCATAAAAGTAGTTGATAGCTCCTGTTACTTAGGTAATCTAATTAGCTGTGAATGAGGTTGCTCTAAAGGCACGGTAGCTAGAATAAGAAAGGATGGAAAACGTTCAAGGAGCTATTATCTCTGCTGACAAGAAAAAGATGTTGCATAGCAGTGAATGCAGATGATATGCAAAAGCTCAAGTGAAAAATGTGAGCATGCTTCGATGGATGTGTGATATTAATGTCCATAGACTGCAAATAATGGATGAGAATCAAATGTAGAATCAAATGCAAGAGAGAAACTACCCTTGTATGGACATGTGATACATAAGGATGCTGATTGTTGGGTAAATAAGTGCCAGAAAGAAGCTACTGTAGAGGAAGACAAGTGAGTACAAATATCAAAATGTTGAACCTCACAGAGATGGCAAAAGAACACAAGAGGAAGGAGGCTGTACTGGAAAGGACCAGTCTAACCCATGTTAGCAAGGTAAAACCAATGTAGAAGGATGATGATAATAATGATTTCTGATTGAGGTACAAGGCCAACAATTTTGGGGGAGGGGAAAGTCAATTAAATCGATCCCAGTGCATGACTGGTACTTCATTTTATCGACCTTGTAAGAATGAAAGGTAAAGCTCACCTCACCCTGATGTTAATGATATAACTACCAACCCATGTGCAAAGATTGGTTGATAGACTGCTTTACTGATTAGCTTACTCTTGGGTCTCGAATAATCGCCCCACCCCCCTGCTTATCAATTTTTCAGATTTTGCACACCCCCCACGTTTATATTTATATACTTGCACCCCCCCACGTTTATATTTATATTTATATATATTTGTAAATAACCTAACAATCTGTAACAAAATAACCTAACAATCTGTAACACTAACTTCAAAAAACAAGACAATCACTTGATCACCTACAGATCAGGGGAACATACCAGCCAGGTAGATTATATCCTTACCAGAAGACGTGACAGAGTGACTGTTGTAAACACTAAATCCCTCCCCCATGAAGAATGCACCTCCCAACATAGACTGATAATTAGCGACCTCATAGTCAGGACGAGACGTACTCGACAGCAGAAGAGGACTATCCTCAGGAGAAAAATATGGAAGCTAAAGGACCCCACAGCCAGAAATAAATTTCAAAGCATATTACTTGATGCTTTCGACAGTAAGGAAGAGCATTTAGAGTCGGACAATATAGAGGGACAGTGGGAATTCCTGAAAGCAAACCTGCTGATGGCGGCAGACGAAGTCTGTGGCCGGAGCAGGCCTATAGGCAGGAGGAGAGTAACATGGTGGTGGAACAGTAAGGTGGAGGAGTCGATTAAGACCAAAAAGCAGGCTTGGAAAGTATGGCGGGATGGGGGAAGTAGAGAAGACTATCAAGTGGCCAGGAGGGAAGCTAGGAGACAAGTGTACTTCGCAAGAAGGGAAGCAGAGGAAAGAAAGTTCAAGCATGTTCTACAACGCGAGGACCAAAAACGTGAGGTGTTCAGGATTGCTAGGCAATGTGTCAAGGAAAACCGTGATATTGTTGGGGAGAAGTGTGTACTAAATGATGATGGCGTACTCGCCATCACTGACGCTGATAAGAAGGTCGCTTGGAAGTGTCACTACGAGAGGCTACTAAATGAGGAGAATAAATGGGAGAAGGATAGTCTCCCCCAGATCGATCCAATAGAGGGACCAGCAGTGTTAGTTGAAGGTAGTATAATAAGTAAGGCAATCAAAGATATGAAGACGGGTAAGGCGGCTGGGCCTTCGGAAATAGTTGCTGAGATGCTGAAGGCCTCTGGAACGGTGAGACACATCATGGTCACCCAGATAGTAAACCAAGTCATACAGAATGGGGTTGTTCCGAAGGACTGGCGTAGCAGCATCATCATTAACTGTTACAAGGGTAAAGGAGACGCCCTAGATAGGAGTAACTATAGAGGCATTAAATTAATCGACCAGGTCATGAAGGTCACGGAAAAAGTAATAGTGCAACTAATCAGAGAGAGAATCGATCAAGATGAAATGCAGTTCGGGTTTGTGTCATGGCTTGTGAGAGCTATACAAGCCATGTATAAAGAAACAGTGAGCAAAGTTAGAATTAACAACGAATATAGTGAAGAGTTTAGCGTAAAAGTTGGTGTCCATCAGGGCTCTGTTCTTAGCCTCCTACTATTTATTATTGCCCTTCAGGCTATAACAGAGGAGTTCAAGACCGGCTGCCCATGGGAACTCCTATACGCAGATGATCTAACGCTCATAGCTGAATCAATGGCCGAGCTAGAGAAGAAATTCCAAACATGGAAGCACAGCCTAGAATCAAAAGGCCTTAAAATTAACCTGGCTAAGACTAAAGTTCTAGTTTGTAGGAAAGAAAATAAGGCGCCGGTCCCTTCTGGGAAATGGCCATGCTCAGTGTGTAGGAAAGGCGTAGGCAGAAACTCCATTTTATGTCCCAAATGCAAAGTATGGGTGCATAAACGATGTAGTGGGATCACAGGTAAGCTAACGAAGAACACAGATTTTACATGTGGCCGGTGCTCTGGTGCAATAAGTAGCAGCAAGTGCCCACAAAATACTAGCTCTTTCAATTGCGCAGAGGGTTCTATAGAAATAGTGGACAGCTTCCGTTACCTGGGTGACAAAATCAGCAGTGGCGGAGGGTGCTCTGAAAGTACAGTAGCTAGAGTCAGAACTGGATGGAAAAAGTTCAGAGAGCTTATACCACTATTAGCCGCTAAAGGGTTCTCCCTAAAAATGAAAGGCAGGTTGTATGATGCCTGCATACGAACAGCAATGTTGCATGGCAGTGAGACCTGGGCATTGTGTGCAGAGGATATACGCAGACTAGAGAGGAACGAAGCTTGCATGCTCCGCTGGATGTGTAATAGTAATATACGCGAACGGCAAAGCATAAACGAACTAAGGAAAAAATTAGAAATAAGAGGGATCAGATGTTGTTTACTCGAGAGAAGGCTACGTTGGTATGGTCACGTGATGCGCATGAAAGACGACAGCTGTATAGCAAAGTGCAGGGCAATAAAGATAGACGGTAGCCACGGAGTAGGCAGACCCAGAAAAACCTGGGACGAGCTGATAAATTCCGACCTCACACACTTACACCTCTCCAAAACAATGTCACTGGACTGAGACCTTTGGCGGTACTCAGTAATAGAGAAGACCCGCCTTACCTAAATACAAAGTAAAACCTACTACAGTCAGTAGGCATCTCTAACAAAATACACCCCCGTGGTTGGTGTTAGGAAGGGCATCCAAGTGTAGAAAACCCGCCAGACAGTCCTATGTGAGCAAGACAACCACTCTTGCCTCAAGTGGGAAAACTCCCGTCCAAACCCATGCAAGCGTGGAACATGGACGTTAAACGATGATGATGATGATGATGATGACTCATGCATATGCACACGCACACACATATACACATACGCATCAGTGTATGGAAAAAAATTCCAGTAAAATAAATAGGATGGATTGGGATCTCAATATGTAAACTAAACAACTAATTCTGGTTTTAAAAAAGAAAATCAATGGAGACAACCTAGACAAATTACCGACCTCCCCACTTATTCCAACCTTCTCACTTATTCTAACACTGCCACCCTATTTGGGACTTGAGAGTACTCCAAATTATGGAAACAGAGCTTTTCAATGTTAACACTATAATTCTTACTTAATTCATTATCTTTCACACAAGAACATATAAGTAATACTTACTAAATATTTAAGTGTTCCGACAAATGACTTACATATACTCCCTTGATTAAGATCTTTAGCATATCCAAGGTCTATTAATTTATAAACAATCTGTAAAATAAGAAAAAAAATTAATGTTATAAAAATACAAATTCCTGAAATTTGTGTTGACAAACAATAAAAAACAGATTGTTTCCTAAGATATTTACAATATATATATATATATTGTTAATTAAGACAAAAAAAAGTTAGTATTAACGATGAGAAATATGAGGTATAGTGTGTTGAAAAATTATTAAGAACTTATCTGTATATATATATATATATATATATAAAGACGAAGTTTTCTGTATGTGCGTGGACAATTTTTAATGAGGGCTCATATATTCTAAACCATTCATGCGATTTCTTTGAAATTTTTTACAGAGCTTCTCCTTGCACAAAACCTGTACATGATCTACAAAGGCTTTCAAAAATCGATATTGGGGCCTTTGGAAACATTAAAAAAGTTTCGGTTATTTGTGTGAATTTTCGTGATTAAGACTAGTTATCTTTAAGTAAGACAAGAGTTATCTTTCGTAATTTGGCTCATTCGGATTTTAATTTACTCTTTGTACTTGAAACAAAAGGTACGCTTCCTTGAGACTAACAATATCATTTCGTATATTTCACAACCACCAATTTCTAATAGATTACTAAGTTAAGTTATAGATTTGACATTGTATAATCTATCGTTTCAAGCTTGATGTTCACACATTAAGTGATGTCATAACTTTTACAATAATATACTTTGTACATAATAGTGTCTATTATTCACTTCACTTCTCTATTTCATGATGCGCTTTTACTGTTGTCAAAAACATTTATACCTAGACTGGATTTCTGTTGTTACATGGTATAACGGATGACACCGAGCTCACATATTAATTATTTCACTGGAATAGTGCCTAAGGTTTTCATGTTTACATAAAGTACGTTTTTCTTCTATGTATTCAAATTTACTTTGTTTAGTTTAATGAGCTACATCGAAAGCTACTTGAACCGTCCAAAGGACGGGTAATTTAGCTAGTAATAAATAAAAGTAAAATAAGGAACCAAATAATACAACGATGTAGCTTGGCTGAATGAGGTTTCAGGTTCAAATCCACTTGGCATCTTGGGAAAATATTGTTTACTATAGTCGCAGGTTAACCCAAGACCCATGAGCGAAGGTGGATAGAGGGGAAATTATTTGGCAACCCACCGATTGGACTGTACCTGTAATTCAAAGGGAAAGCATTGTTACATACTGTGTTATACTGAATCTCCCTGAGAATTACGTTATGGGTACACATGGTTGTGGAATGCTCAGCCACTTACAATATAATACAAGATGGACTGTCCCTGTAATTCAAAGGGCCAGCATTGTTTCACACTGTGATACAGAATCTACATGATAATTAGCTTATGGATACATATATTGATGACTGCCACAATGATATTCTGAGAAGTCAGTCTCAACATGCATGTGAGTAGGAGCAATCTAACATCAATCCAGTTATTGAAGAAGAAATTGTGGCTTCAAGACTTGAATGTCCTCATCATTCCCCAAAGATTTGAAAAGCTCTGATGAAACTTGATATTTAAAGCACCAGTGAATACTATGAAGTTATTATTGCTACTTGCAGTTCTGGTGCATTATGCTATACCTTGGTTAAAGACTAGCAGCCAACTATTTGCAATAAAAACAAATATGTTTACACTTGGGCTTTGAATATGGAAGCTGAACACCAAAACAATTTGATTATCAAACAATAGTTTGAAAGCAAGAGCAGGCACACTTGCGCTAATTTAAATAAGACTAAAAGTAATTTATTGTATCACAAGTAAGAACTGTACTGAAATGGTTAAAAATACACTCCACAGCCTCAACTATCAACAAACGGTCTACTAGAAAATGTGATTTTATTTAGCAAATAAAACCAGTTTTTACAAATATCAGTAGGAAATATTTTGTTACCAGAGGGATCACTGAACATCTAATATGGCATATATATGTTTTTAATTTCACAAATATACTGAAACATGCCAAGCAATATGATCATTTAACCTACAAGAAATGGCAGCTCAAACTCCTTTAACTAACACTGTATTGTCTTAAATAACAAAATGACACATTATATAATGTTGTGCTAAATAATCACTAAAACGATGGACCGTTGATCACAGGTCTCCTCAATCAGAGTTGACATCAGACTAAACAAAAGCCGCAGTTGTAAACTTCAGCTAAAATATCCTCTAAGCAGTTGCTTGATCTGCTAGAAGCAGCAGCTAAATCTTGAATCAAACCATACTGCCTTAAGTAACGAAAGGAGACATTAGATAATGTAGTGCTATATAACCTTTAAACAAAATAAATCATTATAACAGGATTGCCTTTGATACTAATCTGCTTGATGAGTATTGGACATGGAGATAAAAATTAAGAAAATGAATAATTAGAATGTCTTTGGACAACAACTAATATTGGCAGTAGATATTTATTGCTAAACACAAAACATGTTGCTGCACCCACACACATTACTTCGTTCCTATTTAGCAATGGGATCAGCAGCTACTTCAGTTATCTGAAGGCTTTCTTGTTATTTATTTTGTTGATTTTAAGCAAGTTTGTGTTATCAGTTTAGTAAATAAAAGTGAGAATGAGTCAGAGAAAGACTTAAGAAGTTATTTATATTACAACTTACACACATACATAAAATTATAACACTTATAGAATAGTTAATGGATAGTAGCATAGACACAATCATGAATTTGAGAATATAATTTATTAATTCTTTGAGTTACTAAAAAATATACTGGTATATCTTTTACTATCTACATTTTGGGAGCCAAAGAAATTTTGGTATGGTTTACTTTAGTTTGTGAAGCACAGTTCCAGACAAAGTAGATAAAGAAAATTTGATCAAAACATCTCTTTTATTTTGTATTGTCAGTAAAATGTGAATAGGAAATATAATGTTGGAAATAGAACAGTAAAATAAGAATGACAAAAAAGACATAAGTTTTGACCCTATATATATTTCATATTTCAAGTTTAGAACTAAATAAGATGACTGCTTTTAGTACACAAATACAGAATAAAGACTTCAAGATTCTAAAAAATTTTCATTGGGCATGAGATTGAAATTAAACAATGGAAGTTTCCATAGTTTAAACAAATTTATATTAACAACAGATTTGAGTTTTATGGAGCTAACATTTCCACACATGGTCAGATACACAACAAAGAATAGTTCATAGGAATTAAGATGCTCTGATTTTCCTTTCATTTGTCATTTGAAAATAACCTTGAAATATTATGAAATATAGGGTAAACACTATTGTTTTGTATTGCCATTCTTGCTTTACTCTACATTAATTCCACCATTTTATTTCTTATTTGCATTATACCAGCTTTCCCAATACATTCTTAATCTTTAGCCTGCTGATTTTTTTTTAATGAATTGCTTCCCTTGACACTGCATTATGTATTAAAGGGAGATTACTCTATCAGTGACATAAGGCGCCTAGAGTACCCAGAAGATTAATTACATATCTAAGAATACTTCATATAAACTACACCATTCTTTAAAAGAAATGCAAAAATTAACAAGTAATACAAAGGTCAATCAAATATCAAAAATAACATTGTCACTCAAAGAATTAAACTTACAATTATTTGAAAGATTTTGTCATCAACAAAAGTTATAAGATATTATCAACATAGAAGTCTCACCTCATCATTTATTTTCTGAAGAACAATATTTTCTGGTTTTAAGTCACGGTGAACAATTTGTTTTGTATGAAGATATGAAACAGCAGCAGCAATATCATTAGTGAAATGCAACACATTTGCCTCACTAAATCCACAGTAGGACATTTGCAGCACCTTATATTATAAATCATTAAATGTTAATTAACATTAAATAATTTTCCAATAAACTATAATCATAATTTATGCAAGTAATATTTGAAGCAAAGTAAAGAAAATTATTCTAGAATTATTCTGGAAACTTCCAAGTAATATTTCACAAATGAATGTATTACAAATGACTGCCTTTAGTACAAAAACAAAGACATAAAGATTTAAAAAATAGTCATTTGACATGAGGCTGAAGTTATACTGTGAAAATTCAGTCCACCTTCCTGCGCCCAAATTTTTTTAACCCCTATCAGGGCTTAATTTCAGTTCAAATACAACAAATTAGACTTTCTATCTATTCTGTCATTCTCAAAGACTTCTAAAGTGGTTCCATTCCTCATCAAAATAAATAAGCTTTATCTCATGGTCATGTGGTTAAGGATTTTGTACTATAACTATGTGGTTTGGTTTGACAATGCAACATGATGGGTATTTTTTACCATAAACTTATGGTTTAGTTTGACAATGTGGCATGATGGGTAAGTGTCTTTTACCATAAACTTGGTACCCATGTAGTTGACCCAACCTTAGAAAGGAGGACAGCCTAGTACCCATGTCATAGAATCTTCCTTAGATAGGGGAGACAGCCTGGTATCCATGTGGTAGACCCCTCTTTAGACAGTGGAGACAGCCTAGTACCCATGTCATAGACACTTCTTTAGATAGGGGGTACAGCCTGGTACCTATGAGTAGACCCCTCTTTAAACAGGGGGGACAGCTTGGTACCCATGTAGTAGACTCTTCCTTAGATAGTGGGGGCAGCCTAGTCCCTATGCAGTAGACCCCTCTTTAGACAGGGGGACAACCTGATACCCATGTAGTAGATCTCTCCTTAGATATGTGGGGACAGCCTGGTGCCTATGAAGTAAACTCGTCCTTCATGTCACTGAAATAAACCAACCATGTTGGTAAGTGCCGATACACATAGTTTCAGTGTCATTACAGGAGTTGCCAGCATGTTGCTGATTATAGTCTGCCTTAGGGACTCCGACTCCGTACTTTCCCTCAGGGTTGACTCTCAAAGCCTTTTCCATAGTGGATATAGCTGCATGGCAGTGGGTATTTTAAATCAGTGTTTTTCTTTCACTAATATGGGCTATCGGCTTAGGTTGATAAGCCCTAGATTTAAGGTGCCAGTAACCTTCCTTTCATATTAGTGGAAATAGTTTCACCAGGCTTGGAAGTTGAGACACATGTGAAGGCCAGAGATGGACTTGACTGTCAGTGGCTATCTGAGACATGCAGCTTGAGAGTATTTTGTAGAACAGTGAGAGTTCATCCTCACTCTCCACATGGCATAATATTAATTATCTAATCATTATCACATCAAACTAGGATTTAATCACTCTGCTTTACATTCCTCTCTCTTTTTTACTCTTTAGAAATACAATGCTATTGATCCATTAAACTCTATCTTCCTTCTTCCTGTTCTATTATATTAGTATTGTGTCATTAGAATAATGAAAGTGGAAAGAAATTTGGAAAAAAATTCTTTTTATTACTCATTTATGAGTAACAACACTACATCTGATATCACCCCTCCATACACATGCACACATATATATTATGACTCACATACTGTTTGTACATTACTCTATGTACTATACATGCACCTTTAATAAGTTGTAGTACACCTGAACACTGTACACAATAATTTCATTATCGTTATTATCATTATCAGAAGCCTAAAAATGGAGGAAACAAAGAGAGAGGGTGGGGGGAGGCTAAAGATCAACACAGTCTAATATGATGGAATTGTAGAAATTACTGTGTACAGATTTTACATTGTGTAATGACAGTTGTGGTGCTAGAGATTACTGTGTACCAAACTTTTACACTGTGTAATGATAGTAATGGTAGTAGAGATTACTGTGTACAAATTTTACACTGTGTAATGACAGTTGTGGTGGTAGAGATTACTGTGTACCAATCTTTTACACTGTGTAATGACAGTAGTGGTAGTAGAGATTACTGTGTACAAATTTTACACTGTGTAATGACAGTTGTGGTGCTAGAGATTACTGTGTACCAAACTTTTACACTGTGTAATGGCAGTAGTGGTAGTAGAGATTACTGTGTACAAATTTTACACTGTGTAATGACAGTTGTGGTGGTAGAGATTACTGTGTACCAATCTTTTACACTGTGTAATGACAGTAGTGGTAGTAGAGATTACTGTGTACAAATTTTACACTGTGTAATGACAGTTGTGGTGCTAGAGATTACTGTGTACCAAACTTTTACACTGTGTAATGGCAGTAGTGGTAGTAGAGATTACTGTGTACAAATTTTACACTGTGTAATGACAGTTGTGGTGGTAGAGATTACTGTGTACCAAACTTTTACACTGTGTAATGACAGTAGTGGTAGTAGAGATTACTGTGTACAAATTTTACACTGTGTAATGACAGTTGTGGTGCTAGAGATTACTGTGTACCAAACTTTTACACTGTGTAATGACAGTAGTGGTAGTAGAGATTACTGTGTACAAATTTTACACTGTGTAATGGCAGTAGTGGTGGTAGAGATTACTGTGTACCAATCTTTTACACTGTGTAATGACAGTAGTGGTGGCAGAGATTACTGTGTACCAATCTTTTACACTGTGTAATGATAGTAATGGTAGTAGAGATTACTGTGTACACATTTTACACTGTGTAATGACAGTTGTGGTGGTAGAGATTACTGTGTACCAATCTTTTACACTGTGTAATGACAGTAGTGGTGACAGAGCTTACTGTGTACCAATCTTTTACACTGTGTAATGATAGTAATGGTAGTAGAGATTACTGTGTACACATTTTACACTGTGTAATGACAGTTGTGGTGGTAGAGATTACTGTGTACCAATCTTTTACACTGTGTAATGATAGTAATGGTGCTAGAGAGAAACATTCCTTTTAGTATTTGTTTAACAAACAAAAATTGAAGTCTGTTCCAAGCCGAGAGGTTCATCAGACCAATGCTTATCCTGGTTCCATTGCCATTAAATAACTTCTTCTTGTATGATATATGTACTATGGTTAGAAAGATAGATCAAGATTGGTGTGCCAGACTAAGGCATCATCTCTCTTGTCATATGATATATGTACATTGGTTAGAAAGACATAGAGATTGGTGAGCCAGACTAAAGTGTCATCTCTCTTGTAATGTGATATATGTACAATGGTTAGAAAGATAGTTTGAGATTGGTGAGCCAGACTAAGGCATCATTTGTAGTATTATAGATTGCCTGCAGGTTTGGGATTGCCCCCTCAAACATTTTCCTGGTGGCCTGGAGGTAATATGTTAAATAAGTGATTACATAAGACTTCCCCTAGCTACTGCTGAGTATACTGGAGTAACATGGAGTTTAGGTGTTTCGCTCAAGAATACAATACTCCAGCTGGTCCAAGAACCAAACCCATGACATTATGATTGTCAGTCCAACACCCTAACCACTAGGCCACATACCTTGAGTATTTCTTAAGCAAGTACATAAATAAACAACTTAATTACCTTTCTAAGGTTTCCTAATGAGCAATATTCCATGGCCAAAATGGGATATATTCTTTCAAGTTTTTTCAGTTCATCAGGAGTTTCTCTCACATCAATAACGTTTCTGTGGCTCAGTTTTTTCATGATGTCTATTTCTTGCTGCCATCTCATCAGAACCCTTTGCTTACATTCTTGTGGAACTTGGATTTGTTTCAAGGCAAGTTGCTCACCCTAAGTAAAAAAAAAACAAAGGGGAAAAAAGAGAGAAATTAGAGCAAGTGATATTGACATTGAATAAAAAAAGGATCTATTTGAGATAGATATGTTTCTTTATTAGCCACAGGGGCACAAAAGAAGGGGACAAATACAAAGGGGGAATTTTACATACAATAAAAACTTGTAAAATATTATCACAAATGCAATTTAAAAAATTAGTCGATTTTCCCCAATAGGGGGAGACAGTTCATATGGGTAACACATACCCCAGAAAAAATGTGCAACCCTCATCTCCAGGAGTACGAAGAGTTTGTACTCCCTTCCTCTCCTCCTCCTTTTCCTCAACCTACAGGCTGATATAGAGAGAAGGCCCATTCACTCGGGCCATTCTCGCCACTTTCACCCACCTTTCATAAAACTTGCTGGGGTACAGCACCTCTCTCTCCATCCTGATTCTTCTTCCAAAGTGGTATTTGAAAAAAAGAATCAGTTGTTGGCCGGAGAGAAAGGTGTCTGACCTCAGCCCTTTCAACCTTGTCCACCATTTGAGATAGATAGAGAGAGAGACTTTTCAGGGTTTTTGAGACTAGTGGAAAGAAAGGAAGTTTCCAAAACTAGCAATTTTTTCAACATGCTGACACATGTGTATATATGTGTGTGTGTGTATGTGCATATGCATACATTTATATGTATGAGTATATAAATATAAATGCGCAAACACAAACACACAAAAATACACTCACCGACATACATTCACACAAACACATATATTTACACAAACAAACATATACACTCACACACAGCATAGCAAAAGGAACACCAGCCACTATTTTGCTATAGTTTTTTTGTCCATCCTCTTCCTTCTTTTTACATACACATACATTCACACAAAGACAGACACACATTGTGTGATGGACGGAAGTCACTCAAATTTATATATAGATTGGAAAAAGTTTATTTCACTGGAGCTCTCTTACTACTTGCTACTGATGTGAATCTCCCATATACAAAGTCTTCCTTTTCGTTTTATACGTTAATAACTTTGCCAATTTCCTGTCTCAGTTCTATTAGCTAATGATATAATGTATACAAGGTTAATATAATGTAGTGACACATAACATTTGCTAGGGGGGGGGGATTCTGCATTGAAGAACATAGTTAAGTGTGGGTTAATATAATGTAGTAACACAAACATTTGCCAGGGGTGTCTTCTGCATTGAAGAACATAGTTAAGAGTGGGTTAATATAATGTAGTGACACATAAGCATTTGCCAAGGGGTGTCTTCTGCATTGAAGAACATAGTTAAGTGTCGCTTATTTAATTTGTTTCTACTTTAGACACAAGGCCAGCAATTTTGGGGAGCAGGGAAAGTCGATTAAATCGATCCCAGTGCATTAATAGTACTTTATTTTATTGACCCCGTAAGGATGAAAGACAAAGCTAACCTCAGCGGGATTTGAACTCAGAACGAAAAGAGCCATAACTCTGTGCCAAAAAGCATATTCTCCGATGCTCTAGTAGTGACACATAAACACTTACTAGAGGGTGCCGTCTGCATTGAAGAACATAGTTAAGTGTCAGTTAATACAATGTAGTGACACAGAAACATTTGCCAGGGGTTGTCTTCTGCATTGAAGATTATAATTAAGTGTTGGTTAATATAATGTAGTGAGCTGGAAATTATTCTTAATCAATTGAAACTATAATTATAATCTATACTGTAAGAGCTGTGTCTGTCAGTTCATCCATCATGTTTTCTATAAAGAGATAAGGAAATAATACTCCACCTTTCACTCAGTTCACCTCCCCCTCTCTCTAACTAACTAAAACGTCATGTGTGAACAAATGAAAAGAATATGGAATTTTTTTTGGTTGTTTGTGTGTGTGTGTATGTCCTTCAACATATAAACAAGGCAGCACATTAAAAAAAAAAGACTTTCACTATAATGACAGGTGGTTGTTGTTTTGTTGCTATTGAGAGAGAAATACAGAGAGAGAGAGAGAGTGTGTATATGTGAAAGATAGATAGAATTAAAATTTATTTCAATAAATAAATAACAGGTTATTGTTGTTATTGAGAGAGAAATACAATGAGAGAGAGAGTGTGTGTGTCTGTGAATTAAATTGACTAAAAATTCAATGGAGATATGTAGATGGAGTTAGTATGGCCGTCGATATCCATGATGACAACTTCAAATATATTTTGGTTTTATTAGCATAGTCTTCTTCTTTGTCCATTTTGAAAAGGATTTTTATGAACACTAATAACTTTTCTTCCCATTACGGGTATAATTTCACACAATTAAATTGTTTTTCTGGCACATTACATTAAGTATATTATACACCACTTAATTATATGACCTTTATGCAGAAGATATTTTAAATTGTCTAATTAATCAATCAATTATTGTTTCAACATAATTATCTCTTTTCAGTTATTTTGTGGTCTGGTAACTATTTGTTAGACTATGCTTTGCTAAGGAGGTCTAATAAGACTGAAACATGTTCAGAGTTGTTGCCATAACAAAGATCAGATTCTTCCATCCACACTACTCCAACTTGCATATCTTCAGTTAATTTTTAGTGAAATTAAATTTCAGAGTTCTCTTCATTAACAGTGACAACATTTCTTATTATTTTGAGTATAACTTTAACATGATCAACATTTTACATCTGCTTTCTATGCTGGTGTGGATTGGACATGTAGAGAATTCCAGTCAGTTCTTGTTCGAAGTTACCACACGCTAAGATGGCTTCGCGACCATGATATGCTTGTATGTTCCAATTTTAGCATGGTTTCTACAGCAGAACACACTTCTTAAAACCAACCATTTTACAGAATGTACTGGAAACATTTCATCATGGCTCCAGCACTAAAGAGATTGTTATGTCTTCAACAAAGCTAAACTTTCTTCTCCATCCAACATTGTCTCCACTCATGTACTGAGTGCATTTTATTATCACAACAAAATTAGAGAAATTGTTTTGTCCACTGCAATGCAATAGAGACCTCTCAACTTCATTATTGTAAAGCAAACATGACCGAGAGGGTGATTTGAAAGGGAGTTATGACTAAGTTTTGAAAGAGGAGAAAATATTATTTGAGTGTCAAGAATTGATTCAATATTTTTTCCAGCTTACTATATGATGTATGTTAGCCCACACTTAATTATAAATCAGTAAAGTGGAAGGATGCAGATTATATTCAAATCCTTAATCTCTTAATTTGTCAGGGCTTGGTGGCTCCAATCTAATTCAACTGCATCTCATTGTACCAATGTTTCTGTTTCTGGTTACATATTTTTGGTCTGTTTCTAAGTTGTTCACAAAAGATAACATGTAATTTATTATCCAAATGACCACTATTTAATATAACTGAAAATTGCTTCCTTATGAAACTTCCTCCTATCTATGTGTTCCTAGTTATAAAATGATCTAAACCTTTTCAATTTTAATAAGGGCACCAGTCTCCCACATCCACTCTACTCTTCAATGGGAATAGGAGACTCCTAGAAGAAAAGAATAATAAAAAGAACAACATACATTTTATAAAAGTTATACATACAGTTTTGTTATTTTCCCATAGTTCCACGAAGCCATAAGAACCCTTTCCAATGATGCTCAATTTCCTCCATCCATTTACAGACTCTAAAGAAAATAAAACATAAATTATTAATGAATAAATGTACTATATATGAATTATTGCTTTTATGAATGAATTACATAATTACATAAATACATTTAGACACATGCCCTTCCTCGCCAATACACACAATGAACACACTTAGCAATATCAAACCATCCTGTGAGCATTCCTTTGTAACATTATATGTGATGAAGATGACTTGGCTGGAAGGTTACTGTCACCAGCAACAAAAGTTAAGGATATATGAATATAAATAATAATAATAATGAAATTATTGTGTACAGTGCTCAGGTGCACTACAACTCATCAAAGGTGCATGTATAGTACATAGAATAATGTACAAATGTCAGGAAAATGAATGAACAGTGTATGTATGAGTCATGATTTACATATGTGCGTGTGGATGGAGGGGGGAGGGATATCAGGTATAGTGGTGGCGAATTTCAGGAAGCATGGAAGTTTTAAAGGATGCAGTTTCTCGACAGCTAACAACCGATGCAGGTAGTTCGTTCCATGCTTCAGCAACTCTGAGCATGAAAAAATGTTTCCAAAAGTCATGGGAGCTGTGCTGTTTTCTGACTTTGTAGGCATGCCCACGTGTGTTAGACACATGGAGATCAAAAAGGTGCTCAGGGTTGTTGTTGGCAAGATGGTTAATAATTTTGTGGGTGTTTACCAAGTCAGTTGCCAAATGTCAGAGCTTCAATGTATCCATGCCCAGGGAAGCAAGGCGTTCAGAGTATGGTAGATGCCTGATGGAGGGTATTCGCTTGGTTGTACGTCCCTGAACAGTTTCCAGGAGGTCAATGTTCTGAGCAAGATAGGGGTTCCAGACTGGTGATGCAAATTCTAAGTGTGGCCGCACCATAGCTATATACAGTTTTAAACAAATAGCTGGAGAGCAGCTGACAAAGGTCTTGCTGAGTGATGCTAAGACACCCTCGGGTTTCTTGACAATTTGAGAGATGTGCTTCGTCCAACGCAAATCGCTGCTGACAGTAATGCCCAGGTCACGTTCACAAGAAGACTTCTTGATATAAGTGTTGTGGAGGGAGTATGTGGACGCTGGGTTTTTACTCCCAAAATGCATGGTGGTACACTTGTCCACAGCCAGCTTGAGTTACCAGTCTGTGATCCATTGCTGCATTGTGTCCAGGTCTGATTGCAGGAAAGATCTATAGTGTTCAGGATCTGTCCATTTTATCTCAAGGTACAGCTTGATGTCATCTGCATAATTCAGTACTGTGGTATTCTTTAAGTTGGAATCTATGTCATTAATATATGCAACAAACAAAAGGGTACACTAGATGACATCTCATATGGTGTGGAATACTGTCCTAGAACTGTGACTACCTCTCTTTGACTGAGATCATCCTTCACACCCATTGCAGAGAGTTTTGCCACAAGTCTTTTGTGTGGCACAGAATTAAAAGCTTTAGCAAAGTCAAGGTAAACAACATCCACCCATGAGCCGCCATCAGTGATCTGGGTGATGTCTTCAAGAAACTTGATAAGTTGATCACAACAGCTAGAGTTAGGGATAAATCCAAATTGCGAGGGCCAGAAAAGACTGTGAGAATTCCAGAAGTTCCAAAGTGTTTCTCTGACATAGGATTCCATCAGTTTGGCAATGCAACTAGTAAGACTGACTGGACGATAGTTGACAGGCGACATGCGGTCACCCTTTTTGAACAGAGGAATGACACTGGCAGTTTTCGACTGATCCGGAGTAGAACCATATATGTTTGCATTTGTAAATATATTTTAGCTGTTGAAGTGACATCCAAATGAGTATCCTCCACTACTAACTAACTTGCCCTCCGCATCAAGGTCCCGGCCAACAGGATGAAGAATGCATTGTCCCAGAGGACGGTGAGGGAGTCGCGCTGAAACAGCCACTCTACCTCGCGGGGCTCACACCTGCGGGTAGTCAACTCCGCCCAATAGCAGTGAGTAGGGATGAGGTACGGTGGCCAAGAATGACAGAAGTCTCTACTGTTACAGACTCTATCACAAACCTATCAGAAAGCAGTCGATACTTGGACAGTTTGCCCTCTTCAGCCTGACTGGCAGCGGAGCCTGCGGTGGGAGTCGAACACATCAGGTTGTCACTTGAGTAGATGTCACAGCATGTGGCATCTAAGATGAGGGGCCTACCCCGCGGAATGGCAAGATTGTCATGCTGTCTGGCCTTTTGCCGTCCCCACCAACAACTGTTTAGAAATTTAGGAAACCAATAACTCTGTGTGAGCCTGAAAATAAACTGTCTGAGGAAGAGCAAAGAAGCAGATACCACATTCTGGAGTCAAAATTTCTTGTATTTATAAGGAATGGGTTCTCAGAAACATTTCCCTCTAAACGAAGGCAGTAAATCAGATAGTGACATGTGGACCCAAAGGAATTGGTTTCCAAGTTAGGACAGTGTGTGTTGTTAGGCCATTATTTGATTGACCTCATCGATGTTTCGCCACACACACACATAAAAAAATCAGTAAATATAAAACATATTTTATTCAGTTCTATAAATAGCATTACAAATTGTTCACAATTCTTTCAGAATGAAAATATAAAGACATATATTAAATACAATTAACTGGATACCAAACAACTTCTGATTCTATGATTTAAAAATGATAATTTTAAAGTGTTTATATTATCTAAACACCTATCATAATTGTATGTAAAAACCTTTATTATATTTCAAACACCAACTCAATAATGAGAACGTTAGCTTACTACATCCCAGCAAATTCATAATTATTTTCTAAATTATTCGAAACATATAGACAGTGTCTTTTAATAGAAATATGGTAAGGAAAGGGTTTGCCGCAGTTGTTGTTTACGCCAGGTTAACACTGGCAGAACATTTTTATAACCAGAGGCTTTCCAGCCATGACTATGACATCTTTTTTTTTAAGACGATAAGACGTAATTTCAAGGAAATGTGGCTGCCATTGTTAGCAGGTTGAGCGGCTGTTATTAATTAGTTCTGGTCAAGTTCTATTATCGAAAGTGTTCCAACAATGCACACCCCGTAATTCTGTATAAGAAGAGACATTGTTGCCAAATGTTTACTTCTTCAATTAAAACAATGTGGTATCATTATAGCGAGGTTTATATGGCTATTTCTAGCAGTTCGATCAATCGCTTAAAAACTTCATCGATGTATTTTATATTTGTGATTACTTAATGAAACTATTTATAATACTTGTTTCTATGTTAGGCACAAGGCTAGCAATTACATAGAGCATTAATACTAACCTTCCATTTGAACGTCTTCTATTTGAACGTCCGGCATTGATTATAATCCGTTTGATGACTGTGACAAGTTTAGTATCCGGAAATAAAGGAATATCAGAATACTAAAATAGAGATGAAAAATGTGTTGTTTACAGATATATAAAGAGAATATAAAACAAAAGAAGAATCATCTAAGAAGTAAATTATTTCCGATTATTAAGTAATCTTGTTTGTCAATATTATGTTAAATAAAGCCAACTTTACGTTTTATGCTTCAATAAAATAACAGTGAAAGCGCCTATACTCAGCTCCAATATTAAAGGCTGTTTTGTCTTTCTAAGAAATCACTATTGCCCTCACATCATAATCGAAATGTCAAATATGTTGTTAAACTTCACGTCAGATCTTTTTAGGGAGATTTCACGGCTACTTTTAACAGGTCGACCGACTTCTGGATATTGTTAAGATCCAGATCAACAGTGATTCAATAGACTTCAAATCTAAACTGAAAGTGTTTTTCTAGAGCCTCGAATATTTTTATGATGGTAAAATGATATTTAGTAGCTATTTTTAGCATGTGGAGTAATCATGTAGAAACCTCAATTTTTGCTGGTTAATAGATGAGATAAAATTGACAGACGTAAACATTCCATAATCTTAGTCATTTTCAAAATTTATTTTAAAAATCGCGGGTAGGGTGATAGTATGTAAAACGTAGTTTAAGATGTTAAAAATAAATTGTTGCATACCCCCCCCCCCCCCCCCATTCTTATTTCCAATTTACGAAATATATGAGATCCTTATGCTAATGTGAGAAATTAATTTTAGAAAAACATTAACTATTCTAAATGTTTATAGATATATTTACCTTAACTTACAAATTTATATATATATATAATATAGAGAATTTTTTTCTTTTTTTTTTCCTTTCCTTTTTCTTTCTTTTTTCTCTTTTTATTAGTAATATTATGTTGACGGGTATTCTTTAATAATGATAAAATATATATGATCTGAACTGAAAAAGCTAGGCTATATTTCTTACGAAAGATCTCTTGTTTCAAGTAATGAATCACAAGAGTAATGGAAAAATGGACACAATTTTCGAGAAATGAGTGAGCAAATTAGATAGCGAGAAAAAAATAATTATAATTTTTCCCTGGGTACTGAAGAAAAAATATAACAAAAAACAAACAAACAATGTCTTTCATAAATATAATTGGAAGATACGTTACCTCACACAAACTGGAAATTAATAATATTAATAGTAAATATTGGTTTACGAAGGTAGTTAAAAAGAATCGGTACAGCTCCAGCCGTCGCTTACTCACTTAATGATATGATAAGGTTTGTATGTTAGAAATACTCAGAGCGCACATGTAAGTTAATTAGATAAACGAGTACGTGATTGTAATAATATATTTGTGCCAAAAGTAGAAACAATTATAAACCTGTAATGGTAATACTAGAAAGGGGCATAACTCTAATGTTTTTTTAGAATGTTTTGTCTGCTTAACAAGTAGAAAAAAAGTCTTTGACTTTCTGTATATCTGATTGTTGGTTAATTTTTTTTTTTTTTTTTGTAGTTTAACCACTTAAATGCTCAGCATAAATATTCACACTTATCTATTTTGAGTATGTGTGTGACGTCCGAACGAGTATCCTCCACCTCCAACTATCTTGCCCTCCGCCTGTCGGTCCCAGTAGCTGACAGGATGGAGAATACATTGGCCCTCCAGAGGACGGCGAGGGAAACACGCAGAAACAGCTACCCCACCTCGCGGGGCTTGCACCAGTGGGCGGCCAACTCCGCTCCAATAGCAATGAGTAGGGATGTGGTCGGGGGGCCCAAAACGCCAGAGGTCTCCACTGCTACAGGTTTGATAAGAAGCCACATCACCATGTAGGGCTCGCACATGCGGGCAGCCAACTCCATTCTGATAGCAATGAGAAGGGGTGTGGTCGGAGAGATGGGGGGGGGGGGCAAAAAGTCTCCACAGCTACAGGCTACACCACAAACCTACCAGAGAGCGGCCAATACTTGGACAGTTGGCCCTCTTCGGCTTGGTGGGCAGCAGAGCCTGGGCTGGTAGCCAAACTCACCGGATTGCCACTAGTTGTTGGTTGAAATTATAGCGTATTGGTGTAAATTATAGCGTGTCATCAGTCTTTCAGAGACAATTAAAAGCAAGATAGCTAAATACCGAGACTTGAACGACCGCTTCCTTTTCGGGCTTGTCACTGTCGAGACCTTGGATGTCCTAGAGTCTCAAACGGCCATTTTCCTCCGCAATGAGCATATCTCGCCTGAGGAAGGATCCAATAATTTAGACTGGCTGATGCAGTTGGTATCACTGGCTGTTCTCTGTGGCATCACCTTTGCCATTTTGTGTGTGGGGGTGCAGCTGAAACATATGGCCTAGAATGGAGTGTAAAAACTGCTGCTCCCTTCCTCTTTTTCTTACTTTCCCTATTAAAATGTTCCTTCTTTTTTTTCCTTCGCTTTTACACTTCGTTTTTAATATACAAATGTAGATGAATAGTAAATTTCTTTCTTTTATTTTTAATAAATCCTAATTTCCATTGTTAGAGGCATGGGTGATTGAACTTCTGTCTGTTATGGAGTTAAAATTAGAAAAAGATTTTTAATAGAATACCTCTTCCTTTTCAATTAGTTTCCACTATCACTAAATTAATATATAAAAAGTAATCAATGTGCAAAGCAAATGCTGAAATTAATATAAATATTTGTTAATTAATAATGGGATTAACTTATTCATTTTATTGTGGATTTTATTAATGCTCTCATATTTTTTCTTTCTTTTTTTCAAAAATGGTCTTTGGACCTTTACGTTTTGAACAGCATTTATTCAAAATGTACAAAATTACTTAATTAAAAAAAAAGAATAATCAGAAACTAATTTCAGTCAGGGTGTAGTGAATGCAATCAGTCTGATTTGAACTTTTGTTCCCAAGCTGGTCAAGTAGGTCCCATAGTTATTGGCACCATAGTTATTCAGTTCCTTTGTTCATGACTAGTGTTACCAGCTTGTCTGGGGAAATGGCCAACTGGAGGTCATCTGTAGTTTGTCAAGAGATAACTAGCTTCATAAAATTATTATGCTCTATTCTGTCCTGTTGAAGTAGACAATACACATCAGTTTCTTCAAGCAAACAGTGCAGTGTAATTGTCAATCAGATATTCACTTTGGCCCTCTCAGCTAGCAGGCTGATGCAGCTATATACCCATTCAACTTCAACAAGGTAAGTCCCATCCATCTTTTCAGACTATCCACACACTCATACACATCACATCAGACAATTCGAGTGTGAATATCTTTGTTTTTCCTATATTATCACCATAACTTTGTAGCAAGTTATTAAGTAATAAAATTTATTAAAGTAACAGGTCTTGTTTAAGTTTTCACTCACTACATCATTTCACACAGCGTTTTATATAGGACATGTCAACTTATACCTACACCTATCAAGCCAAGGTTTACTGCTACAAAAATTCCTGCCTCATCACAATGAACAACAAACTAATTCCAACCTACAAGGGAATATTATGGTTGCAGTGTCTTTTTTTTTGGGGGGGGGGGTACCCTGCTTGTTAATTTTTCAGATTCCTCTCCCCACTCCTCAAATTAAATTTTACTAATCTATCTCTGGCAAAATTTTATTTTAAGTGGTATCATTCCTGCGACAATTAACTTTCTTTAGACATTAAAAATCATTATACATGACTAAAATAGAACATTACAAGAAATCCCATCTCCTTATAATATATAACCAGCAATTTCTCTGTCTGTCTGTCCGACGGTGGAAACACGTGCGCGCGTGCGAATGTTTTTTGCGCACGCGTAGAGAGAGAGTGAGAGTGAAAGAAAGAGACAGACTACGAGATGGGGATAGCGGGAGGGAGAGAGGGAGAGAGAGAGAGTGAATAGACGCTAAAACACGTGCGCGCGTGCGAATGTTTTTTTGCGCACGCGTAGAGACAGAGCGAGAGTGAAAGAAAGAGACAGACTACAAGAGGGGGATAGCGGGAGGGAGAGAGGGGGGAATTGAGGAGTGCTACAGAAACATATATACATTTCTGTGTGTGTGTAATATATATATATATACATACACAGAAATATATATATATACACACAGAAATATATATACATTTCTGTGTGTGTAATATATATATATACTAGCAGAAAACCGCCCATCCGGGTGGTTTTGTGCTAGTCTATATGTATAAAACTGAGGTTGTCTGTCTGTCTGTCTACTAAAATGGTCGGCACACATCTCCTCTTAAACCGTACGTTCAAATTTCAGTGAAATTGCTGCTACACTTATAGAGGAAGGTCCGGCGGAGACATCGGTCAAAAAATCTTTCAAATCGACCCACGCCAAGTGCAAAAATTGAATTTGTAATGTATTGATTTTTCAGTTCAAATGTATAAATAGAGATGAGAGACGAGTTATTTCCCTTTTATGGCGTCATTTATCAATTTATGTTACGTATAAACGACGCGGTGGACCGAGAAGAACAATTTCATGCAAAGATAAGACCAAGCTTATGGTGTAAATGGAGTCGTTAGACTAATATTCTATTTAAAATAACCGAATGATTTCCAGCCCCGGAGTTAAGAATGATGTAAATAAAATTGTAAACGAAAATGACACGTTATTAAAATAGTTGTTTCTACTTTTATAATAATAATAATGAAATTATTGTGTACAGTGCTCAGGTGCACTACAACTCATCAAAGGTGCATGTATAGTACATAGAATAATGTACAAATGTCAGGAAAATAAACAGTGTATTTTGGCACAAGGCCAGCAATTAAACAGTACATTACTGGTACTTTATTTTATCGACCCCGTAAGGATGAAAGGCAAAGTTAACCTCGACAGGATTTTAACTTTGCCTTAACATAGCAAAAGTAAAAGTGAAGATTTAGACCAGTACATAAGTATGCGCCGACGAACATACATATACATATACATACGCACACACAAATACATACACACACACGTGTGCGCGTGTGTGTAAACCTTATGCATTTCTACAGTATTTTCACCAAACTTAAGACATGGGTTACTTATGTACTCCTATATTGATTATAGGGCCTCCTATAATCCAGATATTGATTATAGGGCCTCCTTGGAGTCGACTGAAGCACTGCAGTGCAATGCAAAAAAACGTCATAACTTCTGGAGTTCGCAACCGATTTTCACAAAACTTGACACATGGGCTACGTTTGTTTTACAGATGAATGTGAACTCTCAGAATTGGCACATATTGAGTAGGGGACCGCTGGGGGCAGGAACCCTCTTTTGGAAAAAGCCGATGATTTTGTAAAAGTATAGTTTTCGAAGCAGCACTGAAGTATGACATAAATGGTATACATAACTGCTATTTAATACCCGAGCAACGCCGGGTACCTCTGCTAGTCTATATATATAAAACTGAGGATGTCTGTATGTGTGTGTGTGTGTATGTGAGTTTGAATCCCTAAAACTCGAGAACCACCCAACCGACTGTTTTTAAACTTTACACATGTAATACTTATGTTTCAGGGAGTGTTCTGAGCAAAAACAATTTCAAATTTTCAATGCCCTAGGGACCACATTAGGCGATTTAGTGATCTCGCTCTATAATTCTTAGTCTTTCTCTTTTTAGATAGATACATACATATAACGTCGCTCCCTTATAATATGTCTGTATGTCTAGCTGTCTGCATTACGTCACTTCCCTGAGGATGTTTGTGTGTGTGTGTGTCAGTTTGAATCCCTAAAACTTGAGAAGTACCCAACCGATTTTTTTCAAACTTTACATGTGTATTACTTATGTTTCAGGGAGTGTTATGCACATAAAATTCAACTTTTTGATCTCCTAGGGCCCGCATTAGGTTAAAAACTGCGTTTTTTAAGCTTTTTAAGGGTTTTTCGAGGCGTTACATCAGACCGATTTCCTTGAAATTGTAACTATGTATTAGTCAGTCTCTTCTTCATATCGTGAGCAAAGAAATTCCAACTTTTTTATGGCCTAGGGCCCGCATTAGGTGAAAATCTTCATTTTTTCAGCTTTTTAGGACTTTTTGGCCGATTTTCCCGAAATTTCTAGCCGATTTTCCCGACTTTCTAGCCGACTTTCTAGCCGACTTTCTAGCCGACTTTCTAGCCGACTTTCTAGCCGATTTTCCCGAAATTTCAAGGCATATTATGCACATAAAAAAAATTCATTTTCTTGATCCCCTAGGGCCTGCATTAGGTGAAAACCTGCATTTTTCCTGCTTCATCGAGGAAAATCTTAAAGATTATCCAGTCATCAGAGTATTCGGTTTATTTTCTTTACATATTGTCCAAGTATGCAGTTTTTCCACGATTAGGTCTGTTGGTGGCCCGCCTTCCAAAATACCTTATCCCGTGCAACGCCGGGTACCACTGCTAGTACATTATAAAATGAATAGGATGGGTTGGGGTATCAATATGTAAACTAAACAACTAATTCTGGTTTTAAAAAAAAGGAGACAACGTGAAAAAATTACTGATTTTCAACGTCCCTGCTTAATTCCCCCACCCCGTTTTTTCCAAACCCCCTATTATTTGAGACTTGAGTGCATATATTTCGTTTGTATTTCAAGTGTAGAAATAAATATATTTCGTTTACATCTCATCCTTTGTCACAGGCCTTCATACTCCCGGTAAGGCTCCAGCCCCACAATATATTTATACATGGAACAAAAAGTACTGCAGTTGTAAGTTCCCTAATTCTAATAAATTTCTAATAAAAAATATATTCAATTAATTTTATTTATTATTGTTACTATTTCTTTTTGCAGATTCTTAATCTCTCATGTTCCAAACATATAAATCCAAAGACTTAAAAAAAGAACCCTAGAAAAAAGTTAGAGGAGAGTATAGCAAGTTTCTCATGGGATGTGAAACTTTAGCAGAAAAATCTTTAAAATAAGATTTTTGGTTGAGTAGTAGCTTGTTGGTTACGGAAAGGATCCTTAAAGAAGATTAGGTTATAAGTCTGTGTGTTTATGTTTTTTAGTCCACGTGGAAGTATCAGACCAGAGAGCACAATGAGGAAATATAACCAAGGTTTATTTTTCTCCGTAAATTATTACAAGTACTAGTAGAGTAAAAAGCTGCTGGCATGCCGCATAAGTAAGTTGAACAAAAAAATGTGCTTCTTCTAAGAAAATCCAGAACGTAGTTATGTGAGTCCACTCAGGACGAATTCTGGAAGTCAAAAGAGGCGCAAATTCCCTTGCTGGGTAGAAGTTGCTGCTTGGTATTCCTACGTTGCAGACTTAAAGGCCTGACAACTGACCAAGCCTGACCTAATTATTCCACCGCGATAAGGTAGTGCCATTGCTTACTACAAAACTTTAACTTTAGATTCATTCCTAAATGTTTTAAATATGAATCATCATCTTTCTCAAAGTTGGCTACATGCTAAAGTTGAATTCATCATTGGAATTAGAACTCACTAAAAACACATCAATCATTCATTTCCTTAGCTGACAAATCAACAAACTGGAATTCAATTGTCAACAACTATAACCTCATCTCTAGACTGTCAAGCAAGTCTAATTTTCCAAATGCCTATGGTCACAGATGACTAATTCAATCTGACAGGTGGGAATTTCCTTTCTTGCTAAAATATGGCTCAAGTTTCAGAACAAATTCTTCAACAAAACAAATTACTGAATACCATGTACACATCTATAACATGTCAGTCCAACACCACAGACAACAACTGTTGGACATTGGCTACTGTCAACTTTCTGTACAATACAACTACATCTATAACATGTTAGTCCAATATAAACTACAACTGATCAAAATTCACTCCTGTGAACTTTCCTGTTTACTCGATCGATTGTGATAAATTCCATTACAATTTTTAGTCTATATAAATACAATTATAGGTAGCAAATTGGCAGAGTCATTACTACATTGGATAGGATTCTTTGTGGTATTCATTTCAGCTCTCTGTTATCTGAGTTCAAATCCCACTGAGGTCAACATTGCCTTTCATCCTTTCAAAGTTAATATAAAAATAACCAGTTCAGTTCTAGGTCACCCTGGACCTGCCAGTTTTGTGGGCTTCTTTGGCTTGAGGTAGTCTCAAGTTGCAGATAACTAGATGGTGATCAGTTGACAGCTCAGACCCTCTCTTAACATGAACATCCAGCACAGAATCAAAGAGATCAGAGACAATTACAAAATCAATTATTGATTTCTATCCCTGATTCCCCTTATACCATGTATATTTATGGAAGTCTCTGTGCTGGAAGAAGGTGTTTATAATAGAGAGTCCATTGCTAGAACAGAAATCTAGTAAGGCCTCTCCATTTGTATTTAGATCAGGGTCACCATTCCTTCCAATCATTCCTTTTCATGTCAGGTGGTCAGTGCCAACATGTGCATTGAAGTCTCCCATCAAGATATATGACTTAGTCTTAACTACATCTAATGCTACAGTGACTTCCTCAAGGAAGGATCTGTATTTGGACTCCTTGTTTGGTGCATAAACTTGCACCACCCACATTGACCTATCTTTCAGCCTAAACTTCAAGATGCAAATCCTCCTTCCTAACATGATCTGGTCCATAACACATTCTGATAGTCGGGGGCTTGTAAGTATCCCCACTCTCGCCTGTGCAGTCCTTTTTGGTGCCTCACTTGAATAGTGGAGTTTCCATCATCCATCCAACTCTACAGTATCAGAGCCATAGAACTTTGTTGGGGAAGTCCTGGCTATATCTAGCCAGTAGCAACTAGCCTCCTCCACTAGTTCCTGCTCCTTACCTGTGATATTCCAGGTTTCAACTGTTAAGGTTTGCTCCCTTCTGGATCCTCTTTGGGATCTTGGAATACACAATCTTTGTGCGTCCATCCCATGTGTCCCAGGACTGGTTTCCAGCCATTGCCAGTTTTTGCAGCATGAAATGGAGACTGTAATATATTTTTCGAACAGGCCCCTTTATCTAAGGCCTGAATCTACCCCATGTTAACCCATGTGAAGGACGATGCGGTATGGTTCTTCTTTGTTTGTCTCATCATATTGCAGCTTTAGTTTCGGTGGTTTTATTCATGCCAGTCACCAATCTGGTTCTTTGTCAAACCCGCGAAGACTAAGCTTCTTTAGAGGTGGCCTTTACTTGCCCCATAGCTACATCACTGGGTTGTGAGAGTTTTCTTGGGAGTTACAGGTGTCACCCATTGCTCCATCTCCCCTAGTTGCTTACCACTGTTGGTCTGGGGTTGATATTTGTCCAGCAGTTGCCTGCTTATATCGCAACAAGTCATCAATCATATCTGGTGGCTGTATCGCTATCTGTCACCTGTGACCCATTCTCTAGCCCGAAAGAATATAATTGTGAATACAAGGGGCTGAAATGGGGTTTCTCTGAAGGGTCTTTGGAGTAACGTTACTCAATAGAATGCATAGCTCAGAGATCAGAGGCTCACTCCAGGTAGAGCCGCTACTTCTCCGAATTGAGAGATCACAGTTCCAATACTATGGGCATGTAGTTAGAATTTCTTAGAAAAGAATCGCTGGACAAATTTTACGGGCAAAATCACCCAGCAGGAGACCCAGGGGTAGACCCTGAGCAAAATGGTTGGATAACATCCATGAACTTCGCTGCTCTTGCTCGAGGATCCAACCAGATCAGTTGGAGACAGTTGCTTCTGACATGACCTCTGGCAGTAGTGTTTGAGGACTCTGCCCTCACGACCCTCTGAGGAATAAGTGGGTGAAGAAGAAGAAGAAGAAGAAGAAGAAGAAGAAGAAGAAGAAGAAGAAGAAGAAGAAGAAGAAGAAAAAGAAGAAGAAGAAGGAGGAGGGCGGGAAGAATTTTGATCAATTCTCAAGGTCCCATTTACTTTCTGCAAGTGCCATATTCTTAAAGGACTGCATTAATTCTTTGCCAGTGGCCAATATCAGTGACCTATTCTGTCTGGTTAAACTCTGTATTTCTATTGCACTCACAGTTGGAGCTGATGTTTGCGGGAGATTTAACTATCAATGTGGAAAGCCCCTTGCCTCTATGGGTCTTCATGTATTGTCTTAGCATCTAGATGCAGATTGCTTCACTCATCATACCAAGTTGAGACTAATAATCAAATAAGCCCTAGCCAGAGTCAATATCTCTTCAATTCGGGGCCAGCTGGAATGTCTAGGGTTGGTGGGAAAGGGCCAGATGGTCTTCCTCTTTACCCTAGGGTTACTGGTAAATGCCTCATTTGGGACACCATTATCACTGAATCTTTTGTTCATTTTCACATCTCGGATTCTAAAATATCAGGAATTATTGACAAATAATTTTTTTCTGTCTGTGGCATTTGAGTAATTAGGAGGAGCTGAGTCACTGACAATGAAATTCTTGTCACTGTTTATGGCTTACCTGACTAATGTATCAGGTGATGCTTGGTTATTCCAGCACCTTAGCCTGGCTATCACCAGTCGCAATGCTTTGAGTGCTTTGCTTGCTTCAAGAATGATTAGAAGGAAACTCCAGCACACTTTGAAGAATGTTTGTGTGTGCTTGTCTTCTTCAGCTATTTTTCCTGCTTTTTTTTTTGTTGTTTGTTTGTTTTTTCTCTGGTTACTTTCTTTCTGCAAATTGTTAATGTTTGATAATTTATGCAAATAAAATAAAATTTTACGTACTGCTTTCACTGTAGAACATTCCTTTAATAAGCTCCTGATTTTGGCACCATTCAACAATGTCACTCTATTGATCAATGCTGAGCAACAATGATAACCAGGTACAGCTGTAACCATTCTCACCAAGCAGCAACCTATTTTGTTTAATGACTTATTGAAAGACTGTTATCTGTTCTCAACTTTGGTCTCCTCTCCTTTCACTCTTTCTCTCATACCTCCACCATATCCATAATAAACCATTTTATTTTCCTCTCCATTTCACAAATCATTGTTCTATTATCCTTCCTAAGTTAGAATAAAAATAAAAATCAATATAAAAAAAAATGATAAAATTTATAAAAGACTATTATAACATATCTCCTTGTTTGAAGCTTAGTCAGCCTTGTGGTCCCAGCAGACGGAATAGAGAAGATGTTGCCCCAGAGGATGGTAAGGAAGATGCACTGGAATAGCCACATGGGGTTTGTTCTTGCTGGTAGCCAACTCTCCCCAATAACAGAGAGTAGGGATGTGGTCCAGAGGCCAAAAACACTTAAGTTAAATGTCATCCATCCATGTTTATTTGACTCAACCTTATCTAACCAATATTGGCTCTACATGTTAGAAATAAATATGTATTATTTTGGCAGTGTGTGGAAAGTGCAATATAGCAAGAGAGAGGCTTGTAATGGTCTGAGAACACTAACTGGTGTTATTTATCCACAAGTGTGTGGATTTTATTCTATTCACCATGTGCAGTATGTGGAAGAATCCTTGGTCAAATTAGTTAAAGTGTAGCCTTGATAGAAGTTTAGCAAGTAGGATAGATGCTATTCCTGATATGTCAAGTGATGAAACAATTCACCAATTATATAAAGAAGTAAGTTCGGTGTGATCAATATATGTTTCTCCTAATGAAATCTTTCGATTTTGACAAATCAAGAGAAGGTAAGAGGCAGATGTCTCAAATGGGATGTTATAGTCAGTGACTCTTTTGCTCCCATATCAGAGATGCTGTGGTAAATGTGAGGGTCATTGCTTCTGTTGCCAAATGGTATAAAATCCCCAAATACCAGGAACTATCAACAATTATTTTTTCCAAACTGTAAAGTTTGAGACGTTTGATGGAGTTGGGCCGCTGACAGGCAACAGTAATGGTTGTTAATATATACATGTGTCCAGCCAGCAGTAAAGGGTTTCTCCCTGCATACGAAAGGACGGTTATATGATGCCTGTGTGAGATGTGCAATGCTGCATGGTAGTGAGACATGAGCAGCAACTGCAGACGATATACGACAGCTGCAGAGAAATGGGACTGCGGAAAGCGGCGTCGGCCTACGCCGACGACGTGACAGTAATGGTGTCGAGCGCCTCGCAAATCGAGGAAGTCGGCACCTTACTAAAGGAATACGAAAGTCTCACAGGAGCGAAGCTGAACCGGGACAAGTCCATCGGTTTGCAACTCGGATCGTGGAGAGGCAGACCGATGCCTTCCGATGGCGTCGTCGGACGCTGGACGGAAGGACCGGTAAAGCTGCTCGGGGTCTGGTTTGGTCCGGACCTCCAGGTGGAGAAGAACTGGAACGAAGTGACGGCCAAGGTGTTTGCACTCACCCAGAAGTGGGCCGAGTGCAAACTATCCTTGAAAGGTCGAGCGGAGGTGGCGAACACTTTTATAGCGTCCGCCATCTACTACCGCTTGACCGTCGTGCCTTGTCCAGCCAAAACGCTCGCCAAAATGGAGCGCGCGCTCTTCCGATTCCTTTGGAAGAGGCGGGCTCCTTTGGTGAGAAGATCCATCTGCTGCCAACACCCTTCTAACGGAGGGCTGGGGATGCCGTGGTTGACGATGCGCAAACACGCGCTCAGGCTGCGGCATCTCTACGAATTCCTCACCGGACAACCGGTGTGGGCCCCGTTCGTGAGGCGAGCCTTCCCACGACTCGTCTCGCTGACCGAGCTGCAGTCCTGGGTCAAGCAGAGACCGAGGAAAATGGGCGACTGGCACATCAAATGTGCTCAGGCGCTCACAGCCCTCTGGCAGGCGGACCCGGCGATCAGTGGAGACTCCACTTCATCATTCTATAGAGGGTTGGTCCGCAGCAAGTGCGACGACGCGCTCGGTGAAACTCTAGGCGTAGAGGAAGATGAACTGGCCAGTCTGTTCGGTAGGACCTTCCGCCCGGGACCGATGGACAACTTCCAAAAGTCCCTGGCCTGGCAGTGCTACCGAGGAGCTCTACCAGTTCGCGACAAGCTCTACAGACATGGGCGCCCGGGCAGGGACCCTGCAAAAAAGATCTGTCCGAGGTGCGTGCGAGACGAAGAAACCGTCGCGCACGCATTCATACACTGCCCGGGCGTCACTGACCTGTGGGGCTATGTAGAACGACTATTGTCGCGGGTGGGACCAATCCAGTTGACCACCGAGTCCATTGTCATGATCAAACCGCCACCCTCCTTCAAAAACGAAGGAGAGGCGGTTTTCCTTTGTGTGATAGCTATGGCGAAAGAGGTTGTATGGTGGACAAGGTTGAAAGGGCTGAGGTCAGACACCTTTCTCTCCGGCCAACAACTGATTCTTTTTTTCAAATACCACTTTGGAAGAAGAATCAGGATGGAGAGAGAGGTGCTGTACCCCAGCAAGTTTTATGAAAGGTGGGTGAAAGTGGCGAGAATGGCTCGAGTGAATGGGCCTTCTCTCTATATCAGCCTGTAGGTTGAGGAAAAGGAGGAGGAGAGGAAAGGAGTACAAGCTCTTCGTACTCCTGGAGATGAGGGTTGCACATTTTTTTTCGGGGGTATGTGTTACCCATATAAACTGTCTCCCTCTATTGGGGAAAATCGACTAACTTTTAAATTCCATCTGTGATAACATTTTACACGTTTTTATTGTATGTAAACTTCCCCCTTTGTATTTGTCCCCTTCTTTTCTGCCCCTGTGGCTAATAAAGAAATAAAACAAACTCGACTGAATTGTCTCCCCTGCTTTACAAAATATGTAGTCGGCAGCTGTAACGTAACTATGTCACACAATATGACAACTTAATCTACAGTAGTATATTAACAGGAATTAAAGATCATTGGATGATTATTTTGGAAATTTATTTCGATCCATTCCTTTCCTCTGACATTCCAAAACCTCAAAATTAAAAATCACAAAATACACCTAAAACACACCAAGTTTAAAGTATACACAGCACTAACGAATATATGTATATCTACTGATAGCAACACCAGTGATGGAATAAAAACTTGGGGGTTTATTTTCTAAAAATTTAGAAAATAAACCCAGCAGAGACTAAAATTTTAGTGAGTAGAAAGGAGGTCAGGGAAGTGGCCATGTTCAATAGATAGGAAAGGATTAGGTATAAACTCTACACTCTACTTAAAGTAAGAAGTGTATACTCTACTGCGATAGGTATGGGTAATCTTCACATTTTATCTAATACAGTATGTCAATGGAGATATCACAGCACATGTTACATAATTGTAGATGAATCACTACCTCCTTACATAAAGTATTATACTTAAAGTATAAACTCTACACTCTACTTAAAGTACAAACTTTACACTACTTAAAGTACAAACTCTACACTCTGCTTAACGTATAAACTCTTCACTCTACGTAACGTATAAACTCTACACTCTACTTAAAGTACAAACTCTACACTCTACTTAACGTATAAACTCTTCACTCTACGTAACGTATAAACTCTACGTAACGTATAAATCCTATACTCTACGCAGTGTACCTGAGCGCTGTACACAATAATTTTCATTATTATTCCAGCCGAGGTTAACTTTGCCTTTCATCCTTACGGGGTCGATGAAATAAAGTACCAGTAATGTACTGGGTTAATGCTGGCCTTGTGCCAACAGTAGACACTTTATCATTATTATTAAAGAATAAACTCTATACTCTACTTAAAGTAGCACTTAACAAACACTGTTTATTTTCTTACCAGCAACACTTGACTGGGTGGCGGAGGACAGTCATTTATATCTACCCCAGTACTTGACTGAGGTGGGGGAGGGTCAGTTAATTATATCTACCCCAGTACTTGACTGGGGTGGGGGAGGGTCAGTCAATTATATCTACCCCAGTACTTGACTGGGTGGGGGAGGGTCAGTCAATTATATCTACCCCAGTACTTGACTGGGGTGGGGGAGGGTCAGTCAATTATATCTACCCCAGTACTTGACTGGGGTGGGGGAGGACAGTCAATTATATCAACCCCAGTACTTGACTGTGGTGGGGGAGGGTCAGTCAATTATATCTACCCCAGTACTTGACTGAGGTGGGGGAGGACAGTCAATTATATCAACCCCAGTACTTGACTGTGGTGGGGGAGGGTCAGTCAATTATATCTACCCGAGTACTTGACTGGGGTGGGGGAGGGTCCACGACGAAAAGCCAAAGATGCGTTGGTGGCACTCCTGCGGTGGCGACGGACGCGTATCTCCTGCGACGGGGTCATCCGAAGGCGGCGAGAGGCCAGTCGTCGAGGCCGAGGGTCGAGTAAAACGAAAAACGAAAGTTAAAAAAAAAAAGCGAAAAGGTGAAGTTGTTGGCGAAAAGCACAAGACTTATACGCCGCCCAACCGGGAAGACGCGCATCGGCGGCGACAGAGGAGGCGTTGGCGGCGCTCCGACAGTAACGGCGTCTCTCCTGCGGCGGGCGGTCTTGAATAACAATTCGTCGATGGCGCGCGACGGATACGGGCTCTAACGTGCGGCGGACGACTACGTAAGTAGGGTAACCAAGCACGCACAACCCGTAACGTAAGCAGAAAACCGAAAGCTACAACGAGTAGCTCGTCTGATCGAAGTTACCCTATATGATAGACAGGACCCCCTGGCAGTATTGCTGTCACCGTGATCATTCGCATTCCCCGGCAGCGAATGCGCCGGTCACGAGTTGTAGGTAGAACCGCCTTGCCGGCGAGTTGTATTCGGTCGCGCGATCGACACTGGCAAAATGGAAATTTCCAGCCGAAACGAAGCGGGCAAGAGGCGTGCAAAACACGGAGGACAGTCATTTATATTTACCCCAGTACTTGACTGAGGTGGGGGAGGGTCAGTCAATTATATCTACCCCAGTACTTGACTGAGGTGGGGGAGGGTCAGTCAATTATATCTACCCCAGTACTTGACTGTGGTGGGGGAGGGTCAGTCAATTATATCTACCCCAGTACTTGACTGAGGTGGGGGAGGGTCAGTCAATTATATCTACCCCAGTACTTGACTGTGGTGGGGGAGGGTCAGTCAATTATATCTACCCCAGTACTTGACTGAGGTGGGGGAGGGTCAGTCAATTATATCTACCCCAGTACTTGACTGAGGTGGGGGAGGGTCAGTCAATTATATCTACCCCAGTACTTGACTGTGGTGGGGGAGGGTCAGTCAATTATATCTACCCCAGTACTTGACTGAGGTGGGGGAGGGTCAGTCAATTATATTTACCCCAGTACTTGACTGAGGTGGGGGAGGGTCAGTCAATTATATCTACCCCAGTACTTGACTGGGGTGGGGGAGGGTCAGTCAATTATATCTACCCCAGTACTTGACTGGGGTGGGGGAGGGTCAGTCAATTATATCTACCCCAGTACTTGACTGGGGTGGGGGAGGGTCAGTCAATTATATCTACCCCAGTACTTGACTGAGGTGGAGGAGGGTCAGTCAATTATATCTACCCCAGTACTTGACTGAGGTGGGGGAGGGTCAGTCAATTATATCTACCCCAGTACTTGACTGAGGTGGGGGAGGGTCAGTCAATTATATCTACCCCAGTACTTGACTGGGGTGGGGGAGGGTCAGTCAATTATATCTACCCCAGTACTTGACTGGGGTGGGGGAGGGTCAGTCAATTATATTTACCCCAGTACTTGACTGGGGTGGGGGAGGGTCAGTCAATTATATCTACCCCAGTACTTGACTGAGGTGGGGGAGGGTCAGTCAATTATATCTACCCCAGTACGTGACTGGGGTGGGGGAGGGTCAGTCATTTATATCTACCCCAGTACTTGACTGGGGTGGGGGAGGACAACCAATTATATCTACCCCAGTACTTGACTGAGGTGGGGGAGGACAACCAATTATATCTACCCCAGTACTTGACTGAGGTGGGGGAGGACAACCAATTATTTCTACCCCCAGTACTTGACTGGGGTGTATTTTATTGACCATAGGAGGATGAAATGAATGTTGACCTCAACAATATTTGATCTGTAAATATAAAGATTTGTGACCTTCTGAGTTCAAGTCTGAGCAAAGCTAAATAACAACAATAATAATAATAATGATTTCTACTATAGGCACAAGGCCAGCAATTTTGAGAGAGGGGGAGAGTCGATTAAATCGACCCCAGTATGTTACTGGTACTTTATTTTATCAACCTGTGAGGATGAAAGGCAAAGCTGTATTGATAGTACCTGTACTGATAGTGCCTGTACTGATAGTACCTGTACTGATAGTACTTGTATTGATAGTACTTGTATTGATAGTACCTGTCCTGATAGTACCCAGTTTAATAGTACCTGTCCTAATAATACCCAGTTTGATAGTACCTGCCCTGATAGTTCCCAGTTTGATAGTACATGCCCTGATAGTATCCAGTTTGATAGTACCTGTCTTGATAATTCCCAGTTTGATAGTACCTTACTGATAGTACCTGTACTGATAGTACCCAGCTTGATAGTACCTGTACTGACAGTACTTGTATTGATAGTACCTTACTGATAGTACCCAGTTTGATAGTACCTTACTGATAGTACCCAGTTTCATACTACCTTACTGATAGTAGCCAATTTCAAAGTACATAATTTGATAGCACCTGTACTGATAGTACCCAGTATGTTCTTCCATTCATGTCAGATGTCTATACAAGTGCAGTTGTCATTCCTGCACACTTCAGCTGATACTTTTAACAACCAGCTAATTTTTCATTTCACCCAGTGATTATTTTAACATTCAGTTGACACCAGTTTGTGTAATTCTAAATCTAATTTTGTGCAGTTTACATTTTGTGTCAAATACTACGTGGCGCTTACATGGTAAATGATGGTTAAAAAACTTAATCTAATCTAAGATGGCCGAGTTACACTCGCAAATAAGAAGAACCAGGGCCACCTCTTGGAGCATTGGATTTGGTGTACTTCATATTTGTTTTGGTTGCTGAATACAGTCAGGGGTCGCTGTTTCTCCTGAAGATCAATAGTTCTCTTCTAACTCAAACAGGAGCGCCTTTCCATTGTCAATTGCATTGATCATCTGCAAAGCCGCATTGTTCTCAGAACCACTACACCAGTCTTTTGATGCTTGCAGCTGGAACTACTGCCATCCATTGATGGGGCAGTTTTTTTTTTTTGTTCTTCCGCCCTTTGTCAGGTTTTGTCTTTTGTCCTGCAGGGTGTCCAAAATCACCCTCCTCACCAAGTAAACTTGGTGGGGTTGCTGGTTTAGTTGCCAACGACTCGACCATGCGACAGGTTGTACTGGCTTACATGCTACCAGTAGCACTCAAGAGTGCTTATAAAATGTTTAAAATAGCTATTTACAAATGCTTCTCAGACTCAGAGAATATAAAAGACTGGGCCATGGTACCTGCTTCAAAGATTTGTATAGTTCTAAAATTTCCTGCATGTAGTATTTATGTCAAATACTACATGTGACACTTACATGGTAAATGATGGTCAAAAGACTTAAAACACTCATAAAATGTTAAAAATAGCCACATACAAATATTTCTCAGACTCAGAGAATATCAAAGACTGGGTCATGGTTCCATCTTCAAGGATATGTGTAGTTGTAAAATTTCCTAAATATAAACATTGAGCTCATTCTTCTCTAACAAGGGCTAAACATTACACATCCAATAGATTATGCTTTCTCTTATTTCTCTCCAGACTTCATAGATTTCTACAGTCACTGCTCATGTCTCACAATCTTACAGTATTGCATTTCTTGCACCGGTTTTCTTACATGGAAAAAGAAACCCTCTGTTGTTTAATCTCAGATTAGCAATGATCCAAGACACCTAGGATAAAAAAAAAATGTTCCAGCTGTGACTATCCTGTTTTTTTTTGTTTTTTTTTTAACAGACAGCACTTAGGATTACATTATCCATTGAGTTGATGTTTTTTCAATACAAGATGTGATTTGT
The DNA here is from genome assembly GCA_964016885.1 of Eledone cirrhosa. NCBI lineage: Eukaryota > Metazoa > Mollusca > Cephalopoda > Octopoda > Eledonidae > Eledone > Eledone cirrhosa. Next base: position 291,011,585 of record OZ024740.1, read on the forward strand.
AGTAGCTTTGATTGCTGTAATCAAAGATGGTCCATCTATGACCATCAAATCCTTTCCTCAGACATAGTCTATCTAGGTTTACATTATCTAATGTGTCTACTTTTTTAAGATACTAAGGTATGATTTGAGGTAGATTTAGCTGATGTTTATAGCAAATCAAGTGACTGCATAGAGGTTCGTTCATTGGTTGCTAACAGAGGCAATAACCTCCTAAAGCTCTTTACTCTAGCCACTAGGCCAAGTAGTATAATAGTATACACATTTCAGACTGTGTCAAAGCCAAATTGTGATCCTCTAATGTCCTGTCCCAAATCTGCATATTTTCTCAAGTTGTGACAAAGGTTAATTGGACATATTTCTTTCTTGGATGAGTTTTATAGTGATGCCTGTTTATTGGGGTATTACCTCTTTTTGGAGATGTTGTTTACAGTCTTTCTGGTGGTATCATCACCATCATCAACTGGCAGCCTCAGCTGAAATTGATTCAACAATTGATCTCCACCTGGGTTAGTCATTCATTGCCATTGCCAAGTTATGGATTTCAATATCAGAATCGCTGGAGATGACATTGAGATAGGAGAGCTTGTGGTTTCCAAAGCACTGATGGGGACACAGCCTCCGAGGTGGTACGATGGCAGTAGCCAGCAAATCTTACTCTCCTTTTATGTACAACGATATATATGCATGGGAGGCTGGCATATATTTCTTTCAAAGTCAGATGTCACCAGCTTATATTCTGAATGTATCGAAGTAGGCGAGTGTAGGTGCCATCAAGGCGCTTTTGTTGTTTGGTTGAAAGCGTCCATGTTTCACTTCCATATAGTGAAATTGGTTGAATTGTTACTTGGAAGAGTCTGATTTTGGTGTGGTTGAAAAGATTTGAGTGCCAAACTCGATCCATCTTGTTGCAAGCCGACCATGCTTGGGTCTTTCAGGTGGCAAAATCCTTCCCAGAGTCCATGATCCAGGACCCAAGATATTTAAAATCCTCAACTTGCTTGATATCACTGCCATTGATTGGTTTGATGTTGTTGCCGGTAGAGTTTGATATGTACTCTGTTATACCTCGTGGTATAATCACCAATAGTCTTCAGGTGATATTCTTGTGACAGGTAAGCAACTGAGCCTGAATCCTTTATTTTACTGTGTCTGATATTCTAACCACTGGAAAACAGAGCTAAGTATTCTATAATGATTTCTAGTTTAAGTACAAGATCAGTAAATTTGGAGAAAGGATAAATTTGATTAAATCGACTCGCGTACTTGATTTGTACTTTATTTTATCGATACCAGAAGGATGAAAGGCAAAGTTGACCATGGCAGGATTTGAACTCAGAACAAATATTGCAAAAGTATTTTATCTGACGCTCTACCAAATTTTACTAATTCACCACCCTTAAGTAGCCTATAATGACAACAGACTCGCCTTCCTGGATATTCGACAAGTAGTTAGAATATCAAGACTCAGATGGTAAATTAAAAGTTCCAGGTTTAGTACCTGACCCAGGTCATGAATATCACCTGAAGACGACTGGAGATTATACCAATCGAAATGTTGTGTCAACAACATACCCCTAAAATAGATATCAAGGTTAAATATATATTCTTGTATGATGTGTCACGCAATTTTTAAATATAAAATTGGCGTCTGGTTAAGCTGTACAAAGAAAACATATCAAAGCGAATCATTTAAAATAATAATAGCGAGATAGTGTTTCTTCTCGCTGTATATTTTAATTGCTAGGTTAGCGGGGACAGTTCTCTTTTTTTTTTTTAATGGAATTTAAAGAAGTAAAAATTCCTATTGTTTTGCGATCTTGTCGACAATTTATATGGATATGAATTAACATAAAAATATAAATCCAGCTAAATTTAGTTTGGAGATTGTTCAACCGATTCTGACTGATTTCTGTTTCCTGGTTCTTAGACAGTGTTGACAATTTAACAACCAGGTCACAAGACGGCAGCAAGTACCCCGTTATAGAAAGTTCTGTTCATGCGCATTGAAAGCAAAAAGTTGACAAACTCAGACAATAACAAACTTAATATTTTTACACCTTCGTATGAATTTCATGCAAACTTTCACAGAGCCATTGATTTTATCTTCATCTCTGTACAGTGAAAAAAAATTGTGTTTATTAAGAGAATACATATTTTTATGGATTATTGAGTATTGGTAAGTTTTGTTAAAACTTCTTTCTATATATATCTAAAATAATTATATTAAACAATTCGTCTCCATTGTTATAATCTCAATTATTGTTTCAGTTTATTAATTCTATTTGAACTTTGAATTAAAAACTGAATAAATATCCTCAACAATTTAGCTTTTAAAATAAATACAACTTTCTTATTCTTTTAAACCTTAAAATGAAACGTGCTTTAAAATAATAATTGGAATTATTTTAACTCTTAGCCGTGTATAGTGAAGTTCATGAAAACTTTACTCGTGATTTTTACATCTTCGATAGTTGTAGTTTTTACGTCATCTTTATAAGAATTATGGCAAAACCCCCAAATCCTTGTGATGTAACTTAGAAAGAATGAGAACCCCCAAAATATGCCTCATTCTGTTATTTCTATTTTTATTGTAGAAGTGAATAAAATATATTCTATTTAATTTGTTTTGCTATCTTGTTGGTATAGACAAATAATATATACAATACTTAATGAATACTTCTTACAGAATGAAAATATAAACACATATAATAAATACAATTAGTTATTGCTAGGTACCTTTACTGAATTCCATTTAAACTGCTGTGTTTTATACTCTGCTCTATCAACACTTCGGTATGAAAATTTAACCTGCTATTTTTATTTGAGGTATAAAAACCAGACATCAAGACTGACAGACGAAATTGCCTTTAGATCACGAAGGTTGAAATGTAACAAGTATTTGAGCCAGCGTGGGAGTCTTCTCAACACGGCAACGCAGCTAGAAACAATAGCTAAATATTTCAAACCCCAACACGGTATCTCAGTTAGAAATAACAGCTGTATATTTCATACCTCAACACGGTAACTTAACTTAATCTGATAGAAACAATAGCTTAATATTTCAAACCTTAACACAGGAACTTAATAAGCTAGAAAGAACAGCTTAATATTTCAAACCACATAATAAGGACTCATCAAATGGAAAGTATATTCTGGTTAATGTAGTTTGAAATAACCGATGTTTAAAAAATGTGATATGATCACAACTAGAGCTTCTGAGATCGTAGGTCTGCTCCATTTAGGCCCAAGGAGTCTCTTCGTGCTCTCTCAAATTGCTACAAATAGCGGTAAAATGTTCCTTAAACCATTCCCTAGTGTCTCCAAAAAGTCAAATTAGAAAATGTTTTTTTTTCTCTCGCTTTGATCGTATATTTCGTGCATGTTTGTAAGGTTTCTAGCAATAATTAATTGTATTTATTATATGTTTATATTTTCACACTGAAAAGATTGTGATCAATGTGTAATGTTGTTTATACAGCTGTGAATAACATAAGGGTAAAGTACATTATGTCTAAAATACAAAAAAAAAATAAAAAAAAATAATCATGGCTAGAACTTATTTCACTGCTCAGTGCTAAATAACAATCAACAAGTATTTATTCACAAAAACACGATTCCATTTATTAGACTGATCAAGTCGAACTTTGATCGTATGCATGCATGTATGTGTGTGTTGACTAGAGGTCCTTCACTCCCAGTGGTTTAACCGCGCGATCGAGTATCCAGCCCTATTATTTCTAATTCCCCGCGCATATACATACACATGCATATATACATATACATACATATGTATATACTTATTTACACATTTTTGGATGCACCCATGTATATACACACATACATATGTGTATATACATATTTACACACTTTTGGATGGCCGTTGACTCTTATGAGTTCTTTCGCTCTTTGTCAGGTTTTATTTTTTGTTCTGCAGTGTCCAAAATCACCCTCCTCTGGTGAGGTTGGTGGTTTAGTCACCGACGACCCGACCATGCGACAGGCTCTACTGTGTTATAGTTAATGTCGCTCAGAGAGTGGAATTGGCTCAGTGCACAGTCTTTCCTCACTTTAAAAATAATCTTCACGCACAGGCATTGCACGATAGTATTAATTGAGAATTATGAATAATGTTATATCGTGCAATGGCCATACTCGATAACGAAGGGACAGCCATCATGTATGTACGCATTGAAACAGCGAGCGAGTTTGAAATTAGAAATAGAAGCTTTCGCCGTATTTTTTTTACTAAAGAAAATTTAGCCTGCTAGTGGGGTTGAGAACCCTCTATGAAATGGAAAAAGATGAGTATTGACGTCAATACTCATCTTTTTCCACTTCTTAGAGGGTTCCCAACCCCACTATCAGGCTAAAATGTTCGTAAAAAAATACGGCGAAAGCACACACATATACAATATAATGACAATCAAAGTGTTGAAAACATTTAATCATTTACGATCGTTTCATCCAAGCACAACCAAGGTTTGATCGGAGTATATAATAAAGGTTAAAACAAATATAATATCAGAAGTTTATCATAAGAACATAAGGAGGGTACATAATATGGGAAGTAAGCATAAGTATCAACATTTATATAAGAAATACACAAAGGCGGAAGAAGCATATGAAAAATATGAACATATAAGCGCAATAAAATTAGGAGCAGCTAAAAAACATTACAAATTTAAATAACATGCTGCTATGGAGATACAATTCATCATCATCATTTACGTCCGCTTTTCCTTGCTTGCAAGAGTTGGATGGGTCCTATCCAGCATGGCATCTCTCCACTTGTCATGGTCCTTAGTCATCTCCTCGGTGAGTTTCAGCGATCTGAGGTCTGCTCTCACCACCTCCACCCATGTTTTACGTGGTCTACCTCTACTGCGTCTTCCTTCTACTGGGATTTCTTGGCACTTCTTTACCCAGCGGTCATCCTCCATGCGCATCACATGTCCATACCATCTCAGCCTTCTCTCCTGCACACCACAACTTATCCCTCTTATACCCAGTTTCTTTCTCAACTCGTCTATGCTTGGTCGTTCACACACATTGACATTGCACATCCAACAGAGCATGCTTGCTTCATTTCTCTGCAGCTGTCGCATATCGTCTGCAGTTGCTGCTCATGTCTCACGACCATGCAGCATCGCGCATCTCATTCAGGCATCATATAACCGTCCTTTCGTATGCAGGGAGAAACCTTTCTTTGTCAACAAAGGAAACAGCTTCCTAAACTTCTTTAGACAAGCATAGACGAGTTGAGAAAGAAACTGGGTAGAAGAGGGATAAATTGTGGTGTGCAGGAGAGAAGGCTGAGATGGTATGGACATGTGATGCGCATGGAGGATGGCCGATGGGTGAAGAAGTGCCAGGAAATGCTAGTTGAAGGAAGATGTGGTAGAGGTAGACCACGAAAAACATGGGCGGAGGTGGTGAGAGCAGACCTCAGATCGCTGAAGCTCACGGTGGAGATGACGAAGGACCGTGACAAGTGGAGAGATGCTGTGCTGAATAGGACCTGTCCAACCCTTACAAGCAGGGAAAAGTGGACGTAAAATGCTGATGATATATATATATATATATATATATATATATATATATATATATATACAATTATATACAATATTAAATAAATGGAAAACTATATTTATAAAACCATATTTATTTCATTATATATATTTCGGGGATATCATATTAACAATATGCTATGCCTTCATCAGACAAAATACAATATAAACAGTTTTATAGATAAATATATTCGACATACCGTAATAAACATCAACTTCATTTGAAGAGGTTTACTCTAGCAGTGAAAATACAGAGAGAAAGAAAGAGAGAAAGAAAAGAGGGAAAAACGAAAGAAAGAAAGACAAAACGAAGAGAAGGAAGAGTATACAATTGTAATGTTAATACTGACTCTAATTCTTTTAACTACGTCGGTTCCACATCGACGGAATTTAAACTTCGCTATAATAACCACAAGAATTCTTTCACAGACCCAAATAAAAAATCTTCAACGGCACTATCAGGGGTACTCTGGCAACTTAAGCTAGATAACGTTAGATATTCGACGGCTTGGAATATAGTCTCAAGAGGGATTCCTTTTAATTCATCCTCTGAGACATGTGACCTCTGTGCAGAGGAGATATTCTTTATACTAAAATCTAAAAACTCCCTTAACCTACGGACAAATTTATTCAGTTGTTGCAAACATAGATTAAACTCAACGTTTAAATATAAATTTAAATTTAAAATGTAGTATATTTAGTTTGATTTATATTTATATGAGAACTAGCCGATAAATCTTTTGATTCCTAAATCTTTGATTCCCTCGTTTTACTCTTTTTATTGTTTATTTTATTTTATTTATTTTTATTTTTATCTAAACATTCCTCATGAAAAATTAAGCTACCCTAAAAGCCGATGCTCCAAATTTTTTGAATTAACCTTACACTAGATAAACTTCTATATTAAACATAGGAACATATGTAGACATAATTGGACATCATAATCTTTTTTACGATATTCTTTGCTAGATGTGATTTGATAGATAATTTTTGGCTTTGTCTTGTAGTGAACGTGGCAATATATTGTCAATTAACTTTGAAGGGTTGTTTTTTTGTGGTTTATTTTTATTTTTATTTTCATTTTTATTTTTATTTTTATTTTTACTTTTATTCTTTTAGTATTGTAGTATTCTATAATATTTTTATTTTTATTTTATTTATTTTTTAAATATTTTTATATATTTTTATATGTAAATTTTTATATGTAAATTTTTATATGTATATTTTTATATGTAAATTTTTATATGTAAATCTTTAATACGTAATATTTTTTAATACGTAGTATTTTTAATATGCAATATTTTTATTATGTAATATTCTTTCGTAATATTTTTTTAGTTTTCTATTCTATATTTTTACTTATTATTATGTTTATAATATAATATATATTTTCGATTAGTATATTGAAATCTGCTCTCTATTTCTGCTTGATAGATAATCTTGTAGAGTAATCGCAAGAATAATAATACGCTCAAATTTTTATACCACATTGAGAATGTTTTCCGATAACTTAGAGTTTGCGGAGTGAATCAGTTGGATTCAAATTGAGATTTGTAGCTGTCACATAGACATATGAATTTTTAAAACTAAACATAAGATAATGAATTTTCACACATTGTGAATACTTGTTTCATTCAGGAATACTGATATTTACAGTGTAGTGTAAGTTTTATAAATATATAAATACTAATACATTAAAACATAGGGTTTTCTACGCCTCGAATATGTCTGGATATTTTTAAAATTTTTTCTCTCTCTATATCTCTCTATATCTCTCTATATATCTCCCTTACATTAATACTTGAGCTAAATAAATAAATAAATAAATAAATGTATCATTGATACACTTACTCAAAATGACCTCCCACTACCTAATTTTCTATATATATATGTATCTATCTCTATTTCCTCTCTCTCTCTATATATATATATCTTTCTGTCTCTTTACATGAAGCTCTTCACTTTATCTATTTTTCCATCTCTCTATTTTGTTCCATGCATTTCTTCTTTTTCTTTTTCTTCTTTTTCTTCCTTCTCTTCGTTTTGTCTTTCTTTCTTTCGTTTTTCCCTCTTTTCTTTCTCTCTTTCTTTCTCTCTGTATTTTCACTGCTAGAGTAAACCTCTTCAAATGAAGTTGATGTTTATTACGGTATGTCGAATATATTTATCTATAAAACTGTTTATATTGTATTTTGTCTGATGAAGGCATAGCATATTGTTAATATGATATCCCCGAAATATATATAATGAAATAAATATGGTTTTATAAATATAGTTTTCCATTTATTTAATATTGTAAATATACTCCAAATATTTGTCGAGTGCTTTTATATCAGTTATAAATATTTACTAGTTGTAACCCAACAATTTTAAATATAACTTTACATGTACAATTATATATATATATATATATATATATATATATGGGAGTATGTGTGTATATATGTGTTTATGTGTGTATATATATATATATATATATATATGTATAATTGTGTATATGTATGTATGTATGTATATATATATATATGTATGTGTATGTGTGTCTATGTGTATATATGTGTATGTATGTATATATCATCATCATCATCAACGTTTAACGTCCGTGTTCCACGCTTGCATGGATTTGGACGGGGATTTTCCCACTTGAGGCAAGAGTGATTGTCTTGCTTGCATAGGACTGTCTGGCAGGTTTTCTACAGTTGGATGCCCTTCCTAACACCAACCACATTTACAGTGTGGGTCTGGGAGGTTTTTACCGTGTTGCCTACACGGCCACATTACAGCGTGGACTGTGTGTTTTTTTGTCGTGACACCTACACGATCTCATTTGTTTCGGCCTGGATGGTGTGGCACCAACATAACTTTACATAGAAGGGGATGGGGTGGGGGTGGTGGGACGGGTGTGTATTTTGTTAGAGATGCCTACTGACTGTAGTAGGTTTTACTATGTATTTAGGTAAGGCGGGTCTTCTCTATTACTGAGTACCGCCAAAGGTCTCGGTCCAGTGACATTGTCTTGGAGAGGTGTAAGTGTGTGAGGTCGGAGTTTATCAGCTCGTCCCAGGTTTTTCTAGGTCTGCCTATTCCGTGGCTACCGTCTATCTTTATTGCCCTGCACTTTGTTATACAGCTATCGACTTTCATGCGCATCACGTGTCCATACAAACGTAGCCTTCTCTCGAGTAAACAACATCTGATCCCTCTTATTTCTAATTTTTTCCTTAGTTCGTTTATGCTTTCCCGTTCACGTATATTACTATTACACATCCAGCGGAGCATGCAAGCTTCGTTCTTCTCTAGTCTGCGTATATCCTCTGCACATAATGTCCAGGTCTCACTGCCATGCAACATTGCTGTTCATATGCAGGCATCATACAACTTGCCTTTCATTTTTAGGGAGAACCCTTTAGCGGCTAATAGTGGTATAAGCTCTCTGAACTTTTTCCATCCAGTTCTGACTCTAGCTACTGCACTTTCAGAGCACCCTCCCCCACTGCTGATTTTGTCACCCAGGTAACGGAAGCTGTCCACTATTTCTATAGAGCCCTCTGCGCAGTTGAAAGAGCTAGTATTTAGTGGGCACTTGCTGCTACTTATTGCACCAGAGCACCGGCCACATGTGAAATCTATGTTCTTAGTTAGCTTACCTGTAATCCCACTACATCTTTTATGCACCCATACTTTGCATTTCTGACACAAAATGGAGTTTCTACCTACGCCTTTCCTACACACTGAGCATGGCCACTTCCCGGAAGGGACCGCCGCCTTGTTTTCTTTCCTACAAACTAGAACTTTGGTCTTAGCCAGATTAATTTTAAGGCCTTTTGATTCTAGGCTGTGCTTCCATGTTTGGAATTTCTTCTCTAGCTCGGCCATTGATTCAGCTATGAGTGTTAGGTCGTCTGCGTATAGGAGTTCCCATGGGCAGCCGGTCTTGAACTCCTCTGTTATAGCCTGAAGGGCAATAATAAATAGTAGGGGGCTGAGAACAGAGCCCTGATGGACGCCAACTTTTACGCTAAACTCTTTACTATATTCGTTGTTAATTCTAACCTTGCTGACTGTTTCTTTATACATGGCTTGTATAGCTCTCACAAGCCATTCGTCGACACCTAGTTTTCTAAGAGCCCACCAGATAATGGAACGGGGGACTCTGTCGAAGGCTTTCTCCAAGTCGACAAAAGCTAAGTAGAGGGGTTTACTTTTAGCTAGGTACTTCTCCTGTAGTTGTCGTACAATGAAAAGAGCGTCTGTGGTACTTTTGCCTGACACAAACCCGAACTGCATTTCATCTAGGTCAATTCTCTCTCTGATTAGTTGCGCTATTACTTTTTCCGTGACCTTCATGACCTGGTCGATTAATTTAATGCCTCTATAGTTACTCCTATCTAGGGCATCTCCTTTACCCTTATAACAGTTAACGATGATGCTGCTACGCCAGTCCTTCGGAACAACCCCATTCTGTACGACTTGGTTAACTATCCGGGTGACCATGGTGTGTCCCACCGTGCCAGATGCCTTCAGCATCTCAGCAACTATTTCCGAAGGCCCAGCTGCCTTACCCGTCTTCATATCCTTGATTGCCTTACTTATTATACTACCCTTGACTATATATATATATATATATGTAGTTTATATGAACAGAAAACAGAGGCAGTACAAATGATATGGTTTTTAGTTTCACACACACACACACACTATATATATATATATATATATATATATATACACACAATTATATATGTATATATATATGGTGGCTGCCAACTCGTTTTCGAGTACAGCCACTACTTTATATCCATGTAGGAGAACCCTACCGATGCGCTGAACAAGTGTGACTTTTTAGTCCAGCCAGCGACTTGAAAACTCTGGTACAAACACTACACTTGTGACAATTACTGACACATAGTGCTGGGCCCATGGCACCATGTGACAAGTGCAGAGAGATCTCCAGATATAAAACAATGCCTGTGCCGTGAAGCTTTTATAGTGAGCAAAGGCACTGCACAAAGCCAGTCCAACTCTCTTAACCAAAATGATATTTACCAAAAAGAAGAACAAGTCAACATCATTGGATACCATCAGAGTTTTCCTTCTCCTAGAATTCTGCCTTGACAAAGGCTAAGGGGTCATCTTCCCCGGTGATTTTGGATGGCCATTGACTCTTAAGAGCTCCTTTGCCCTTTGACAGGTTTTGTTTTTAGTCCTGCAGGATGTCCAAAGTCACCCTCCTCACCAAGAAAACCAGTTCTTCTGCTTTTCAAAAGTAGAATTGAGATGGAGGGTTTGTGGCTTTTCTCACATTTGGTTGGTGTTTGAATGTTACTTCTGTTTTATATGGGAAAAAGTGACTCGAAATGCCAGGTTTTTAGAGAAATAATTTGGTTGGTTGGTGAATAAGTATAATAAATTTCGCGCCAGTGACTGCATCAACCAACCAAACTTCACTCATATGAAACCCCCCCCCCATTTCTTGAAGGCAATTATAAGAACTTTGTAACACGAACTGGCACAAAATTTATTATACTTATTCACCAACCAACCAAATTACTTCTCTAAAAACCTAGCATTTCGAGCCACTTTTTTCCATATAAAACAGAAGTAATATTCAAACACCAACCAGATGTGAGAAAAACCACAAACCCTCCATCTCAATTCTACTTTAGAAAAGCAGAAGAACTGCAAAATCGGTAAAGGAACCAAATAAATAAATATTTGAAAAAAAAAAAGACTCCAGCTGCATTTTCGATTTCATCTTTTTTCCTTATACTTTCACTCGTGTAGGATACCTCGTTTTTTTTAATATATATATGGTGAAAGAGTGAAGAATAACATGGTCAACAGTACAAAAAGGGTTTTATATATATATACAATTATATGTATATATATAATTGTATATCATCATCATCTTCATTTCATTTTACTTCCGCTTTTTCCCTGCTTGCAAGAGTGGGACGGGAACTGATTCTGGCTTGATTTCTACAGCTGTATGCCCTTCCTAACACCAACTTCATTTACAGTGAGTGCTGGGTGCTTTTTTCTGTGGCGCCTATACATCCACTTTACAGTGTGGGCTGGGTGCTTTTTTGCCGTGGCACCTCCACGACCACTTTCCAGTGGAATGATATGGACCCCAGTCCCTATCATCTCATTTCTACAGCTGAGTAAACTGGAGCAATGGGAAATAAAGTGTCTTGCTCAAGGAAACAACACATCACCCGGTCTGAGAATTGAACTCACAACCTTTCGCTTGCAAGGCCAATGCTCAAACCACTAAGCCATGTGCCTCCATATGTGTGTGTGTGTGTGTATATATATATATATATATATATATATCAAAATATTAACAAATGAAGATATTCACATAATCAAAATATATGCTTTATTATATATATTTCAAAAGTACTGTGTTGTTTTTTCTGTACGTCCTCGTCAGATAAAATATGTGACAAACCTCTACGGTCTTGATATTTCAATTCCTGTATTGGCAGTGATTTATTTAATCAAATCTCAACATTTATATACGACAAATAATAATATGATAAACTTAAAGAAGAAAAGGACGTGGAGCGTAGTAGGTTTCACTTTGTACTTAGGTAAGGCGGGTCTTCTGTATTACTATGTAGTGCCAAAGATCTCGGTCCAGTGACATTGTCTTGGTGTAAGTGTGTGAGGTCAGAATTTATCAAGTCGTCCCAGGTTTTTCTGGGTCTGCCTACGCCGTGGCTACCGTCTATTTTTATTGCCCTGTACTTTTTTATACAGCTGTCGTCTTCCATGCGCATCACGTGACCATACCAACGTAGTCTTCTCTCTAGTAAACAACATCTGATCCCTCTTATTTCTAATTTTTCCCTTAGTTCGTTTATGCTTTGCCGTTCACGTATATTACTATTACACATCCAGCAGAGCATGCAAGCTTCGGTCCTCTCCAGTCTGCGTATATCCTCTGCACACAATGCCCAGGTCTCACTGCCATGTAACATTGCTGTTCGTATGCAGGCATCATACAGCCTGCCTTTCATTTTTAGAGAGAACCCTTTAGCGGCTAATAGTGGTATAAGCTCTCTGAACTTTTTCCATCCAGTTCTGACTCTAGCTACTGTACTTTCAGAGCACCCTCCACCACTGCTGATTTTGTCACCCAAGTAACGGAAGGTGTCCACTATTTCTATAGACATAAAATGGAGTTTCTACCTACTCCTTTCCTACACACTGAGCATGGCCATTTCCCGGATGGAACCGGTGCCCTATTTTCCTTCCTACAAACTAGAACTTTAGTCTTAGACAGGTTAATTTTAAGGCCTTTTGATTCTAGGCCATGCTTCCATGTTTGGAATTTCTTCTCTAGTTCAGCCATTGATTCAGCTATGAGCGTTAGATCATCTGCGTATAGGAGTTTCCATGGGCAGCCGGTCTTGAACTCCACTGTTATAGCCTGAAGGGCAATAATAAATAGTAGGGGACTAAGAACGGAGCCCTGATGAACACCAACTTTTACGCTAAACTCTTCACTATATTCGTTGTTAATTCTAAACTTGCTGACTGTTTCTTTATACATGGCTTGTATAGCTCTCACAAGCCATTCATCAACACCTAGTTTTCTGAGAGCCCACCAGATAATGGAATGGGGGACTCTGTCAAAGGCTTTCTCCAAGTCGACAAAAGCTAAGTATAGGGGTTTACTTTTAGCTAGGTACTTCTCCTGTAGTTGTTGTACAATGAAAAGAGCGTCTGTGGTACTTTTACCTGACACAAACCCGAACTGCATTTCATCTAGATCAATTCGCTCTCTGCTTAGTTGGGCTATTACTTTTTCTGTGACCTTCATGACCTGGTCGATTAATTTAATGCCTCTATATTTATCCCAATCTAGGGCATCTCCTTTACCCTTGTAGCAGTTAATGATGATGCTGCTACGCCAGTCCTTCGGAACAACCCCATTCTGTATGACTTGGTTTACTATCCGGGTGACCATAGTGTGTCCCACTGTTCCAGAAGCTTTCAGCAACTATTTCCGAAGGCCCAGCCGCCTTACCCGTCTTCATATCTTTGATTGCCTTACTTATAATACTACGTTCGACTAACACTGCTGGTCCCTCTATTGGATCGATGTGGGGGAGACTGTCTTTCTCCCATTTATTCTCCTCATTTAGTAGCCTTTCGTAGTGACACTTCCAAGCTACCTTCTTATCAGCGTCAGTGATGGCAAGTACGCCTTCATCATTAAGGACACACTTCTCCCCGACAATATCACGGTTTTCCTTGACACATTGCCTAGCAATCCCGAACACCTCACGTTTTTGGTCTTCGCGTTGTAGAACATGCTCGAACTTTCTTTCCTCTGCTTCTCTTCTTGCGAAGTACACTTGTCTCCTAGCTTCCCTCCTGGCCACTTGATAGTCTTCTCTACTCCCCCCATCCCGCCATACTTTCCAAGCCTGCTTTTTGGCCTTAATTGACTCCTCCACCTTACTGCTCCACCACCACGTTACTCTCCTCCTGCCTATAGTCCTGCTCCAGCCACAGACTTCGTCTGCTGCCATCAGCAGGTTTGCTTTCAGGAATTCCCACTGTTCCTCTATATTGTACGACTCTAATTGCTCTTCCTTACTGTCGAAAGCATCAAGTAATATGCTTTTAAATTTATTTCTGGCTGTGGGGTCCTTTAGCTTCCATAATTTCTCCTGAGGATAGTCCTCTTCTGTTGTCGAGTACGTCTCGTCCTGACTATGAGGTCGCTAATTATCAATCTATGTTGGAAGGTGCATTCTTCATGGGGGGAGGGATTTAGTGTTTACAACAGACACTCTGTCACGTCTTCTGGTAAGGATATAATCTACCTGGCTGGTATGTTCCTCTGATCTGTAGGTGATCAAGTGATTGTCTCGTTTTTTGAAGTTAGTGTTACAGATAGTTAGGTTATTTGCGTCACAGAATTCCAGGATTCTGGAGCTTTCCTCATTTCTAGTACCAAACCCATAGCCTCCATGGATTCCGTCATAGCCGTCACAATGTTGTCCAACGTGACCATTTAGGTCGCCAGCAGTAATTATATAGTCACTGTCGCTTATTTGGGATGTAGTGAGCATCAGTGTCTCATAGAATCTGTCTTCCAGATTGCGGTGTGTACGCAGATATTACTGTCACAGTAGTTCTATTGAGGATAAGTCTTATTTTAATTATTCTGTCGTTCAGTCTATTTACGTCTATTATCTTATCTGCCCACTTTTCTGCTACCATGATTCCTACTCCACCCAGCCCATTGTCATTTGCCACCCAGAAAAGCTTATAGCATCGTTTTTTACCCACAATGAATCTAGCAGACCCGCCCTCCACCTGGTATCTTGGATACAGCAAACATCAACCTCCTTACGTTCAAGCATTTCTACAACCTCGTTAGAGCGGCCTTTTAAGGTGCCTACATTCATGGTACCAACTCTGAAGTTTTGGATTGCGTTTGGTGGTTGGGGCGCGGGGAGGGGTGGGGGTTATGGGGTTGGGGTTATGTTGGCCATCCGCGGCCGAAACAAAGAGGAGGAGTCCTTGCCCTTTCGTCCGGCAGCATGGGGTGAATTTGTCGTTATCTTTGGCATTGTCTCCGAGTATCCAGATTCTTCAAACTCTCCAGAAATTCCTCAGTCCATCCATCATATCGAAAAGCAACCAGGAGAAGTGATAGCATAGGCCGCTGACTTATGATTGGTCCAAATAATAATGGTGGAGAGTGGGGGCGGGCGTAGTTAGCGAGGAGAAGGTTTTAAATAAAGCAATAAACAGTAACAAGCGATTAAAATACACAAGATTATTTAGAACAGCCAGACAGAATTATAGAATAGCATTGAGAAGTAGGATTTGGATTCTGGGCGATTATACAGATATATGGATATATATATACATATATATATGTTAGGAAGGGTATCCAGCTGTAGAAATCAAGCCAGAATCAGTTCCCGTCCCACCCTTGCAAGCAGGGAAAAAGCGGACGTAAAATGAAATGATGATGATGATGATGATAATTGTATATATATATACTAGACATGAAAAATGCGCAAGCTCAAAAGTGCCACAGAATGTTATAATAAACCTTCAAAAGTGTGGGACTAGAGTTGTTGCTAAAAAATATTGTAATCATTATATATCGTACATTCTGTGGCATCCTTTATAAAAATAGCTTAAACCAACGAAGCCTTTATTTTTACGCTATTTCACTTAGTTAATTCTTAGAGTGTAACATATAAAAATATCATTTACAACTATAAAATAAATTAATTAATATAATAACAGAGCTGCGGAGCTGAAATTTAGGAAATAATGGAGTATCGGATCCTGAGTCGGAGCCAGTCAATTTTTGGCCGACTCCGCAGCCCTGTATAATACATTTCATATTAAAGTTATTAATAAACCTATTTTACACTTCATGCAAATTACCACGAGATATTAGATATAAGATACAGCGCAATATCTACAGCTGTAAAAGTACGAAAGCGAAGTAATAATAAGTGGCTTAAGGTAATTCCAATATGAAAGTTTGTAGTGATAAAAATTTGATAATGCAATACGATTGTTAATATTATAGTTCTATGAAAATGTAACAATAGATAACTAAATTATTTTACTATTAGTATATTTAAGAAATTATCATTATAGATTTGATCGTTCATATAAGCATCATATTAAGTTTCAACACAATTATTTTGTTACTATGAGTATATGATAATAATATTACGTAATTATTTATAGCTGTTATTACATTAAACATAGATGTATTTATTTTTATATGTTACACTCTAAGAATTAACTAAGTGAAATAGCGTAAAAATAAAGGCTTCGTTGGTTTAAGCTATTTTTATAAAGGAGGCCACAGAATGTACGATATATAATGATTACAATATTTTTTAGCAACAACTCTAGTCCCACACTTTTGAAGGTTTATTATAACATTCTGTGGCACTTTTGAGCTTGCGCATTTTTCATGTCTAGTTTAATATTTTTTTAAGGCAACGCTTGTAATAACTCTAGTTAAACAGGATATATATTAATAATAAATTATCGTTGTAATGTAATTAGATTATGTAATTGTTATTATAAATTATCTTATAAATATTAGTGTAAGATGTATAAAAATATTTTCAGACTTTTAATATAAACAACTACAAAAAACAATCAATATTAAATCAATATATTATACATAATAGAAAACATAAAATATACAATACAAAAACAAAATATTTACATACAATTGCAATTATCAGTGTATATACATTTTCTTTATATTCCCTGAGCAAATTAATAAGATTTGTTTTTATTGTACATAATTTGATGACTTGTTGGAGTGTATTAAAAGATAGCAACAATTTGTGATTAAATTGTTATCTTAAGCAACTCACTTTTTAATAGTTGTTGGCTGAGCGAAATTGTAAAAGCCTATGAGCAAATATAAAAAAAAATACACAAACAACATTTCCTTGTGTTATTACAACATTAGATAAAATAATTGAGCAATGTCGTTATATTTTGCTCTTATTGCACATTAATAGTGTTTCTATTTTTCGGCACAAATCCATTACGGCAGTCCATTACTGGTACTTTATTTTATCGAATTAGTAAGTATGAAAGTCGAAGTTAACCTCGGCAGGATTTGAACTTAGAATGCAAAGGACCATAACAATACTGCAAAGCATGGTGTCTGACGCTCTACCAATACTTGTGTTGAGCTGGTCATTAATTTATGGTGGTCGTGCGTGGAGTAGAGCAATCGCTAGTTGAAATATTATGAACAAAACATTTTTATTTGCCGAAGAACATATTTTCAATACTGTTTGTGAATGTGACGAAGGAAATACATTCTGATATGGAACAGTGTACAAAGTGTGTCTGTGAATAACATAATGTTACCTCATGTTGTTGTCAAGACATAATGGATTTCGTATATCCAGTTAGAAGATGAAACCTAGCCATCTCGGATTAGTTATATTTCATGCCATGTGTAAACGTGTTTGAGGATAGCAAAATATGCGCGTTAATTATAATAATTAGTTAATAATATTACAAAATATACCTAATTAAACTCTTTGCTTGAAATTTTAT